>OZ001257.1:5779206-6979206 GCA_963924015.1 Macrophya annulata | reverse complement strand
GTAATCTCGGAAACGATTCGATGAAAAAATCTGAAATTCACAGGACTTTACAACCAAATGATGGGCATAAAAAATTGCCATGTCTCGTTTAATTTGAACTTCCGATTCTACCGGAAATGACTCGATTTTCGCTGTTTTAACGACAAATCCTATACTTTTTTCTCTGTATTACCTTTCTAAATGAAAGAATATATTCTTCCGAGTTGAGAATTTTATACAATATATATAGGGCATTCTTTGCCAATGATACCAAAAAAATTGTAAATATACCCAGATCGAATTAGAATGAATGCACTGTATAAAATTGTTGTTTGTCAATATATAGGGCATTTTTTGTATGTGAAAGTTTCAATTTTAATCGTTTTTTTTTTTTCGGTTTTTCATTACCTTTTTATGCTTTTTCTTCCTCTGACAAACCCATAATTTTTTTTACTTTTTGATGAAAAGTACCACGAAAAACTATTTTTCCAGCTTATTTTTTTTGCATATAAAACTTGTTACATTATAAAACTTGTATATAGATATACATATATATATGTTTATGTGCGTATGCATATAAGTTGATATTTTTAACCCACACCCTTATATTCCGTTACAGCCGCATGCAGACGCCTCGAATTTGACTTTGTAATATAAATTGGATTTCCAAAATCATCAAACAATTCCTAAGTCGCGTAATCACGGGTACCACCTCGCGGCTGAAGCTATTCCTTCGAGAAAATAATAATAATAATAATAATAATAATAAGGATAATGAAAATGATAATAAAATGAATCCAACGACGGGCGTTGATGAGAACAGGTGAAGAGCTCTCGCTCCTCTTATCCTTAAGTGAAAACGAGAGTTTCCCGAGTAGGTCGCCAGCGATCGTTCAGCTATACCTACTCCAGAAAAGAGTGGGCCAAGGACCTTATACCATCGCAGAATTGGTAGACAGATTACCCGGTGTGTGAGTATATATATACACGCACGTTGATAATATATGTACTTACGTCCGCAATTTGGTGGTATCAGGACGACGTAACGCACGGTAACTTCGCTTTATAGTGGGTCCTTATTTGGACTTAAGCTCTCTTGGCCTGAGTGCCTCATTCGGTTTAGGTTCGCAGTATAGTAATTCAACTTTTGACCTCGCTTACAGCTATACAATCTCACGATAACTTCTTCATTATACTCATGTTAGCTTTACGGTTTCGGGTTGCATGGTGTCTGACCGATAATTGTTACCGACTTTTTATTCTTTTTCAAATGATCGTGACACCATCTTTCATTTAATTTTTATGATGGATTTCAAACTATCTAAACTAAAGGTCATTTTCAAAAAATAGCTATAGCTTGATCATGCAGAGTTAAAAGTAATTCTTCTATCACGTGGAATTTTTAATAAAATAACTTATACGCTGTATCTATAATATACCTATTCGGTATTTATGATAGTGGAAACTGTACCCTCCTTCACGTGTGTGGATCGTAGATAACCTTATATTATCTACTTCTTAATTATCTCGAGTATACTCGGGGTTATAGTTAACTCCTTAGCTAAGCTTAATAATTCTCCTATTAAAGTATTGAAATTTTTTTCTGATTTTACCTTATACCTACGTATGTATTATGAACGTTCGTTTAAAAATTCGTACCAGTTAAAATAAACTAGCTGGCGTACGTACGTTTCCGGTTGAATTCTATTACCAGTTTATTCGCTCTCGAAATTCTACCTTTGAGTAAAACCACTTATACGAGTGTACCTCGAGTTTCATTTGCATACTGATTCCTCGTCTGTTTAAACTTTCGCTTGAATATTAGACGAGTTATCAGGAAATTGGAACGAACCGAGAAGGGTAATCTATAGGTACCTACGGTATATGGTATATTCAGTCCATTTAGAAACCGAAAATTTTAGCTGAGACAGCTATAAGTATACTTTTATGGCTATAATTTACATATACATAATCAATTACAAGTTATAAATTTTATATATTTATTTACGTATTATTTATTCGAAATGAAAATTTTTCAATCATTTGGAGTTCAGAGAAAAAATATATATATATATATATATTATTTGAAATATATTTTTCGACAAGTTTATATCAAACAAATGAACAATTTTTTGTTTTCGAATTCGTTTGGTATGGTATAACGTTATCCAATAGTAGATCAATATGAATTTAAAAATAAAAAAAATAAAAAAAAAAAAAAATTCACTAACTGTTCCAGAAATTTGATTTTTCGAATAGTAATGAAAGCTAAAGGTTAGAAATAAAAAATTTCAAATCTTGGAAGATATTTTTACAAGTGGTACTTTATAAGGTATATATAGGAGAATGTAGTAAAAAAATTCAATGCGAGGTCAGCGATAAAATCGCTTAATATTTTTCGTTCGATTTTATATATGAATTATTGAATATACATATATATGTATATAAAATTTTGATTAATTTTTTACTTTTATTATTTTCATATGGATTGAATTCTCTTATATCATATATCACCGTATCGCAATTTCTATAATTGTTTATCTGTACAACGTTAACCTTCTGTCAAAGCTATATCATTCCATTCTACATCGTTTCATAAACTACTAGCAAACATTAGGGCAAAGCATTAGGTAATTTTCCAGTATGTGCACACGTCAGACTAGTCGAGGATGTACAATATTACTTGCTAAGCTTTAGGGTACCAGGTTCTGTTCTAATATATATATATATATATATTTTAGCTAAAATCCGTTTCTAATCTTCGGATATCACCTTGTCCAGACTTCCATATTAATTATGGATCATGAATCTGGTAATGTTTGACAAATTCAGAAGCTAGTCGGTATTTACATGGAGAATCTGCAGGTATACCGAATTAAAGTAAATGATCAAACTGTCGAACGCGACATTTTCAGGTATATTTATATCCGTAAGCCATTTGCCTTTGGCAAACAGCTCGCGTAGGTACTGAACGTGGAAAAAGAATTTGTATAAAAAAAAAAAAAAAAAGAGTAGAAATTTTACTTTGCCTCGAGAGTGCAGAGATGTAAAAATTCAATCTGTGAGGTAAAAGAGGATGGGATATACGACGTTTGTATAGAAAATGGAATCCGATGTGTTTAATTCACTTTAATTAATCACCTGTTGCCGGTTGCCCTATAGTAAAACGATTTGCTCTGTTGTATATGTATCAAACATCGATTTAGTTTCTCGCTAACAATTCAGGTAAATTATATACCTGATCGTGATTCTACCTGTTTCAAAGTCTGACCGGAACCCTGGAGGGCCACTAGTGACCACCGCAGAATTTCCAGCTTTTGTTCGAAAACAATGTGATGGAAAAACCACTTAATTACCTATCGATTCCAACGATACCTGACCCTTTTCTGTACGTACCTGTTACCTACCCTCGAACCGCACAATAGAAAGTACAAATTAAACTGAACCATCGGTTATTGTTGAAAATAGTACATAAACACGGTTCGAAACTAACCCGGAAAGGAATTAGGACTAAATTTATTAAATAACGGGTTTTTTTTCCGGCCCTAAATCGTTCTCTTCGAAATATTATCCGGCCATAATATACACGTACATTTTTGGTGCGATATTTTTAGGGGGTATACACGGTGTCTGACTCACTTCTAACAAGAACAGTGTTTTTCGAAACATCGTTGTGGTTTGAATTATAGAAAGTTGAATTGGTCAGCTTATTTAGACAAAAAAAAAAAAAAAAGTGAACGAATGTACTTAAAAAAAAAAAAAAAAATTTTTTTTATTAAATTAGAAAAAATCGTACTGATTTGAAAAATTGGTTATATTTATCCAGGGTAAAAGCCACGAGATAACGAAGTTGCGGTATTATTTATCCGGTCAAGTTATTTTCCGTGGAGATCATCTATGTAGGTAGAGAGACGAAGACTATAAGACCCGTCAGATAAAGAGCGCGTGGTGACCCACCTCTGTTTATCTTGCGTACGTGTTCACCGTGCCAACAAAGGTTGGTGGCTAGCTAGTGTAGAACCGTCGAGCCGCAACTCCATTCACACGCTATTCACGAGAACCTCCCTTAAGCTCGTTCATTTCCTGTGAGATTACACTAGGGATCCTATCCGAGAAATGGCTAAGCTGTGATAACCGCAAGTCCCGATAGACCCCGTTCACGATAGCTAATTGCTATAATCACAGGGACGCTATTCACAATGGCAATTCAAAATCACTGCCCGTACGAGTATCGAATAAATTTCAATTTCCAAATACGGTATGTTATAAATAAAAAATTCTCATCACGAACGACGAAATATTCTAAGATAATTTAAGGGTTGACTAATATGCGGAAACTGTAGAGCCCTGAAGGAGACGAAAAGAAAATCTTATTATCTTAGAACGATAATAAAGTTTTTTGAAATATACATATAGAAGAAAAAAATTTTTTCATCTCGTTTTTTCGTATATAAAACTCAGTTCTTGAGCTATCTGTAGTAGTTGGCATGAAATATATGCAGTAACGGTATTTAAAATGGTCACTGCGAATTGTCGATTGTTAAAAATTGAAGAGTAGTTTATTTCGAAAAGAAGAATAAGAGAAATTACCTATCGGATTTCTTTTCTCAAACTGCAGCTAGTATCGTATATATGTTCTATAGACAGATTTGGTCCCATGTGTACCATATGTATCGTGGAAAGTAGAGAGGAGCTTTTTTATTTTCGAGTTTCGGAAAGTCTGCAAGCTTCGAATCACTCTCCCTTGTGTACCTATCTGTTGGATGGTCTCGGGGGTGGACGACATAGTCGTGTATGTGGGGACATTCAACGTTTATAATATTCGCCGTTACTGCGCGGTTCCCACTTACGAAACATTGCGAATTCAATTCGATTCCCAAGTTCACATGGAAAGCTCTTTTCTTCTGGCCCTTTATATTTGTTCAACAACGCCCACGCCGACTCTGCTATCTTGCCATCAAATTATTTCATTTCCTTTTACCATGACGCACTTCCGTTTTTTTTTTTTTTTTTTTTTTATTTTCCTGATTTTTTTTTTTTTTTTATGAAAAAATAAATACGTACACGACAGGCGATTCTTTTGTATGCAAACGTATTCATTTAACAGCTATATAGGTACTCATGTAACGTAGGTATATCATTTTTTCTTTTTTAATACACTGATTTTTATACGGAAAATTGTTACTTCTGCTACCAGTTACAATCTTATATATATACGTACTACTTATGCGTAACAGAGTTCCCATTAAATTCAAGATATTACCTGAATTTACACTCTTACCACCATAGTGCCTGTAAAGTCCACGGCAAACTGATTCGTGACGAGAATTCTTAAGCGCAATATCCACCATTTACGAGGCATTAACTGCAGCCTCGAACAGTTTCCTGTTCTATATCCACTTTCAAAGCAAATTCTGTTAGAGTCAGATTATATATACTTGATGTATATAAATTTGGCAACGTTGAGGTTGAGGAAATTTAATTTTTTTTTTTTAACTTACGTACTTACTGTGTAGGTAAAATGATAAATCAAAGAGTGAGAAATTTTGTTTCCATAAATTGTTTAACTTAAATTTTTCGTTCTGTGATTGGCTAGTTCCTGATTTGAAATTAGACAAAGAGCGCTCTCCCCCGTCAGGGTTAAAAGTGGGACCCCAACCGAGCTCAGGTCAGTCAGGCCCGGCCGTAGCCAGCGAGCATCAGCTGCGAGCCCACGCAGAAAACCACTTTAAGACCGTTTCTGCCTTCTCTTTCACACAGTATAGATACAGTATAACTAAAAGAGGGCAATAAATATCAGAGTGAAATTCACGAGAGTGTATTCTCCCCTGGAATCGATGCGTGTCTTGAACTTTAACCATGTGTTTTAGTGTTTAAAAAACGAATTTATTGCCTGGATAAAAAGAAGAGTGTTTAAATCTTGAAAAGTATCTCGATTACGTTCAGGAGACTGATAACTCGTAAAGTCAACATAGTTTCCTTACGCCTTAGACGTACAGCTGATTTCAGTTCGGCCTGTGACTAGATAACTGTTACTGAATAACATCCCGTGTGGATAAGTGCGGGAGGGATAAAATGTACGCGAAGAACAAGGGATCAACGAGTGTTCCATCGGATGGTCAAGCCAGAGAAAAATTAGCTTTGTATGTATACGAGTATCTGCTTCACGTAGGAGCTAAAAAAGCGGCTGTAACATTCCTGTCCGAGATACGTTGGGAGAAAAAAATAAGTCTGGGAGATCCACCGGGTTTTCTTCACTCTTGGTGGTGCGTTTTTTGGGATTTATACTGCGCAGCACCCGAACGATGTGATACAAATGAGCACAGCAATGATGCTAAAGAATTTCACGAGTATCGCGCCTTCGTCAACGCAGGTTATCGGCTCAACGGTACACCGGGAGGACCTCCAGGCCCTAATACTCCTATGCAAGGAATGGGACCGCCCACAGAAGTGATTCCCTGTAACGGTCCAGGGCCAGGTCCAGGACCCGCAAGTTTCTATCCAAACAATCCATCGATGCGTCCCACGCAACCGACGCAAACGCCAATGCTACAAACACAACCTCCTCATCAACAGATCATACCGCCCCAGTACATGGGACCTAGATATCCACCCGGGCCTCGACCGGGCCCACGTATGGCGATGGGAAACGAGTATGGCGGACATCCGGGACACCCGTCAATGATGTCGAACGGTTCGGATCCTGCCAACAGACAAATGCCTGGTGTTATGAGCCAGATGAATCATCGGATGAACGCGCCTATGGGTCCTATGGGCCCACGCGGTCCCCCTGCCCCCTCTGGCCCTGGACCTTTCATCAGTATGGCCCCTCCAGGTGGTGGTAGGCCGCAGTGGCAGCCGAACACCTCTTCCCCAATGAACAACGGCTACCCGTCTGTTTCACCTGGCAACTACGCAGGTGCGCAAGGTTCCGCGGGGCATTCGGGACCCGGTACGCCAACGATGCCCAGTCCCCTGGAGGCCGGGGGTAACCACAGTGCCGACAACCTTTACGGGATAGTTAAGCTAGAGCCGACGAGGGACAACGGGGGATCCGGGGATCGAAGGATGGGGGGAAGGACGTCGAACGATGGAAACCAACAGATCAGATGTATGGGTCAGAATCCTATGGGGTCAGTTTTGAACAATGATAGTTTAGCGATCAGTCCAGCCAGTGGACCAGCGACTCCTAGAGACGTCGGTAACGGAACCATGAACGACTTTGGTCTGGCATTTGGATCACAAGGAGAAAATGGGCAAATGGAATCAGCTGCTATATTAAAGATCAAAGAAAGCATGCAGGAGGAAGCAAAACGTTTCGAAAAGGACTCGGATCAATCGGACTTCTTCATGCGGTAGCTGCAGACTTTTTCCTAATGAACAAATGCAGTGGGCGGACATTGTCCTCACAGAATACCCTCACAGTAACATTCTACTAGTTTCTATATGGTGCAGGTTTAGTTATTCCCGGAAGGTTTCAGGCCGAAAACTTTACAGGTAAAATAATCTGTTAAATGGAACTGCAGAAGATAGTGAGAAAGTGTAAAATTCTACATAGTGACTGACTATTGATAGTTAAATAATACGTATGCATGGATTTAGGTAAATTTTCACATAGAAAAACTGTAATATAATTTTCTTTGAATCACGATTATAATTTAAGAATTTTTTGTACATACATACATATATACATTCAATTCATGATATTATTATTAATAAACGTACGCAATCGAATGAAACTATAATCTTTATATAAAATCTGATTTCTGCACACTAAATTATTTCACCGATAGGTATTCCAAAGCCCTTATCTATATATTTTCATGTACATCTAGTACTTGAAAATTCTTCAATATATACGTATAACTCCGAAGTTGAACCATAAAGACATGAACTTCCGTTAATGTTTCAAGTTGTTAAACTGTCGCATGTTATAACACCAATCTCAAGCCAAGTTTACACTGTTAAGATTTGCAGTACTAATTTAGTTCAACACTGCCGAGTATCAAGCGGGTAAAAGACATCTAATTATTATTATATATCAAGAATATTATCTACTTTTAAACAATAACTCTGCACTCAGTTGACAAAAGGATTAAATAGGTTCTCAGGTATGTCAATCTCGATGTAAAATACGGCTGAAATTTACCTCAAAAATTGTGTATGACCGATTGTGTACTTCTTGGTATGTTGAATTATGTACTGATTAGTCGGATATATAGTTTCATAGAAATAGACCGTGTTAACTTTAAATGTAATTTATGTTTGCCATGTAAAAGATTTAATATACTACTGCAGGGTATAACGCGTGTGCAGTTTACGCGGAAAGGTCCCTAATTACGCGAATTAATAACAAGGTAGGATTACCGATTGTTGATTAAAATTGATGAAGAAACAAGAAAAAATATATACATGTATTGGATAATTGGTGTCTATACATTATTTTACCTTTTATTTTAATTGGATTGGAGATTGGTATTGGGGATACGCACTCCCCTTTGTCGTTATGCCTCATTCCCTCGTTTTTATACGATACATTCTTTCATTTTAATTAATTCTCTTTGCTTTAGTATGTTCATATATACACATATAACATATGTATGTGCGTATATTTTATCAATTTTATTACATTAACACGGTACATACATACATCGCGTAAGGTATATATGTAAAAATACCGATTTCGTATAAATTTGCAATATATAAGGTTTACTCGCGGGATCGTAAATAAATTTGTGAAATACTATCAAAGTTTAACAATTCGCGTATGCACACGACGTTAATGACAATTTGATGTTTATTTATTTTCTATTTTTTTTCATTACCGTAAAGTTTCGTAACTGACGAATTTATTGATTTTAAATTACGATTTTTTATTCTCTGTTCGGTATTCACGTAACTATTATAATAGTTTCATTCTGAGAACATATACGAAATGTCAAGGTATGGATATAACTACACAGTAAACACCAACGCTTTGTAATATCTATAAAATAAGATTCAAAAGTGATACTTCTGAATCGAAACATCTTAAGCAGAATTAAATTCGCTTATTGAGTATACTGACTTTAAATATTTATTATAATTAGTACGTTTTTCTTCGGGCAGAGGATTAGGTAATTTACTTGACGAGAAAAAAAACTCTGCAGCAATATGAAAATGAAGACTTCAGTCAACTGCAATTTGACTAAATTTTTGAACAATTTTAACTCTCGTTTCTGTTGATATATTAGCGAGTTATTAAATCGAGGATAAAGAATTTGATATGCAGTTTGCAATCGTATAATGCATTTTATAAAACACGATAATCTGAAGCTCAGAATATTTTTTTGAATAATACGAATGTTATACATATGAGTGGGATGATATTTGAATAATATATTTATGAATAATTGTTGAGAGTGGGTAATTTTATTTGAAAAAAATCAGGAAACCGGTTGACCTGTGGGCCAACCCGAAAACTTCCCGCTGTGTTAAATACGTTACAATTAATTGATACTATTGTCTTTATAATAAATTAAAGAAGGTTATAAGTATAATTAGTTTTCCGTATACAAGTCTTTTTTTCTTCAATTTCTATTCTTCGAATAACTTTGAAACTACTCGACCGATCGATTCCAAAATCTAATCAGATCTAAGTCTTGATGAACCCTTTCGATCGCCGCAACAATCATTCAAATCGGTTAATTCATTCCAAAGGTATCGTACGACAAAAAGAGAAATTTTTGTCGTGCAATATCTTTTAAACCAATCGTTCGATTTTGATGAATCTTATGGTGATCGAAAGGGCTATCCAAGAGCTAAGTCTGATCAAGTTTTGAGACCAATCGCACGAACAGTTTAGGAGTTATGCGCTGAAAACATGAAAAAAGATTGTTTTTTAATTTTTACTTCTCAAATAACTTTGAAACTATTTGACCGATCGACTCCAAAATCTAATCAGATCTGAGTCTTGATAAACCCTTTCGATCGCCATAAGAACCATTCCAATCGATCGATTCGTTCTAAAGATATCGTACGACAAAAATTTGTTTACACACACACGCACACACACACACACACACATACGGACGTCCATCCAAAAATAGTCAGAATAGCTTTCTAGGACCCCAAAACGTTCGATGACAACTCGATTTTCGAAAATCGGACCGAAACCAATAACTTCCCTTTTTTATTTTTGAAAAATTTCAATTTTCATTTCGGGAAGTTAAAAATTTCTAAGACCTTTTCATTATTATTTTCGCTGGCCGCATGGCCGGTTGATAATAGAATAAATAAATAATGAAATGATTGAGTGTTTGCGTAGGTGTAGGGTCCTTAAAAATATTTGATAAAAATCTTGATCAAAAATATTTCATATATATACGCGTCATCTGCGTTATATTAATGTAATAAATAATATGAATACAAAAGGGTCGGCTTCGCGTTATATATAGTAAGAAAGTATTTTCTCGACTTTTAACGCTTTTTTTTCTTCCCCCGAGGTAAAAATATATATAAGATGGGAAAACACCGAGGATGAGGACAATTTCAGGTATACAATATCGTTTCATGTGAAAAATAAAAATACACAGAAACCAAAATAGAAAAAAAAAAAAAAAAAAAAACATAAATAAATAAATAAAACAAAACGTCATCTGGTGTGTTTCTCGCCTATGTGTCAGAACGAAATTGCAGACTGCTATAAGGGCAAGTGAGAAAAATATATATACATATATATAGAAAGAGAGAGAGAGGATAGAAAAGCTGAGAGACGCCCGAGTAGCGTCTAGGCGCTCGTAGACAAGATTACGTCAGATCCGCTCAGCCTCCGAGCTCCAATAAACAGGCGACGCTCGAAGTTGCTAGCTTTTCCGGCCTCGCAGTTATCCTTTCGAACTCGGAGCTCGGGGCCAAAGTCATTTATGCTAAGACGCACTTTAAGCCCAATTTCAACCCCGTTGAGATAACGCAAAGGTCTAGAAATTCCCGTTGTATTCCTAACTGCAACAACTACGAGGTATATATATATACGCATAGTTTCGGGGTATGTATATATATATATAGAGTTGACTTTATCTCTTTCGTGAGCAAGTGTCCGAATCTAGGAGGATCTCAAAATGGCATATATAGGTTATATTTCCAAAATTGATATATGTTGTACGTAAGGGATTATTTGGATGTTAAAAAGGACGAGAGAAAGAGATTTGCATTAAAAGAAGATATTTATTTTTCAATAAAATTTTATCTTCGTATAGGATTCGATTGATAAAAGCGTCGAACATTTTAGCGTCAAGTTTTTCCCTCTCAACGTACGTTTTACAAGGAAAAATTTTTAAACGTATTTCAAACTTTTTAATCTACTATTTGAAACCTGTGCTCGAGGGCCTTTGAGAACCATTTCGAAATGTTTCGCTCGCAAACCAATCGGCAAAAGTATCTTTGCTATTCCGTGGAAAAGTATAGTCTGTACTAAAATAACGCTATTCTAGTAGTCTCAGACAGACCATAGTTTAACTCGCTTTTATACACGTGTAAAACTACACACCATACATACGTATACTATATCTGTACATATAGATATACATATATGAAATAATACATATACATATATACGTATAAATATGAGCATGGTGCATATGGAATGCTATTCTTTTCCGGTCATTGGTTCTCACAGGGATGAGAGATCCCTCCACCACAATCTGTAGCCCGTATATCCCTCGGGACCCTGAGGAAACTCCTGCTTCATTTTCAACACGCGATTCTCGTCGCTCGTATGTACTTCCTGCCCCGCAAACTGTAATATTTCGTATCCCTACGACCGCGAGCTTTCGACGAGGTATTATACATACGTACATAGATGTACGCGTATACATGTATACGTATATATATATATTTGTACATTAGGGTAGTCCTTTTATGCATAAAAAAAATAAAATATAATGTTTTTGGAAGATTTAATGGACCACCTGTTTAAATCGTATATACCTATATATGTGCCTTGGATTTAATGAACAAATAATATAATGAGATTTCGCATCATTATTATTTCATAAATTTTTGGATAAAAATTGACGAAGTAAAGAAGAGGGAATTCATTAAATATGTTATAGCTATATATACCAATTTGTCTATATATACATTAGTTATATTAACAGAAATTTTTGTTGGGTATATTTCAACACAACAATTAGATACCATTCATGTCAGTAAAACTAAAATTTTTGACAATATTAAAGCTGTGAAGATTATTTTTTGATTTTGCTTATCACGATTCTGTCTATCCGGTGTGCCCTGCATGGTTATTTATTTTTTTTTTTATTGACGATAGTGACGAAAAAAAAAGTCAAAATAGGGTGGCGCGTGAAAAATTGAAACTTCGGAAATAGGGCCACTCTATACTTCACCACGTATAGGTACATATATCTTCCATGATCTGATAGTATTATTTGGTTAGCGCGCGTAGATAATCGCTATATACGAAACGGGAGATTCGAGTTAAACGAGTAACTCTGTTTTTTTTTTCTTTTGTTTCTGTTTATTTTATTTTTTTTTATTTCTATTTGTTTTTTTTGGGGGGCTAGCACGTGGCGGCGCGCAGTCGCCCGGGGAATCCCCGGAGAATTTTATACGCCTCGATAGAGCGAACGGTGCTTTGCGGGCCCGGCCCAAAAGTGATACGATCGCTTACGTCCGAGACGAGTAGGTATACTTCCCGTTTCGTAAAGTGTAGGAGGGTCATGATTGGACGGTATGCGGTTGGTATACGTACATACTATACTTTCACCAGAAGTGAAAGTCTAGTGAAGTTGAAAATATTTTTCAAAAATATCCAATATCCAAAAAAAAAAAAAAATAAAGAAAAAAAAACGAAAAAGAAGATCTCTGAGCGAAACTGGCGCAATGCAACGTGTACCGAACTATATTCGATGTCGGCTGTGGCGTATTAAGATGAAACGATTTTTCCCGTCCTCTGGAACAGATAGCCATGAATTCCGTGGACCGATATTGGAATAGCTGACATTTTTAAAGGCCGTTAAAAACGCCGCGGATGTAGTATTAAATTTATTAATTTTATATATATATATATATATATATATGTATATATATTATTTAATTTTTTATTTTTAATTTTTAATTTTTTTTTTTTTCAATTTTAATTTTAATTTTTTCTTTTTTTTTTCATTAAAGTACCCAAAAATGAAACTCTCATAACTCTTTATATCTCAACGCTATCTACAACTCAACGTATCGTATATCATATACGGGTCTCCGTGATCTAAAAAAATACAACCAATTTCTACAATCCCACATCTCAAGACTCTCGACGGTCAATTGCTTATAAAAATAACTCAAAGCGATGATCCTCCAGTTGATCGAATTTAGATATATTTTGCCAAAAAAAAAAACAAGAAAAAAAAAATACAAAAAAAAAACCGTCGACCCATCGAACGTAGTAGGACAAAAAATGAGCACATACGTCCTCCAAAAAATATATATATATATATACATATATACCTATATAAATATATATATATATATATTATACTTACATCTACATGTGCAGAGATACTAGGTGGCATTCCCCGGTGGTATTGGAAAATACCAAAATGAAACTCGGTCACGATTATACATATATAGATTAAAAATACATACATACACATACACATACTCAATTTTTAATCAGTTTTTCTGTTTAATCAGAATCGACGACAAAAATTCCTATACCATGTATAGACACGTATATGTGTATACATATATACAGGGTGGGTCACTTCAAGTGTCGAGAATGGGAGGGACTCAATTGGCACGAGGCTCCGCCCCTTCGGCCAATCAACAACTAGAAGAATTTAGTCAGCCGAAATTCTTACGTGAACACAAAATACAATTGCTTTGTGTAGGAAAGAAAAATCAACAACTACTCAACCAGACTATTAGGTATTTATTTATTTTGACGCTCATAGAAGCGATTTAAATTGTTGGCCTTCTGATACATGAATACACATCATCATTCACGTGATTACCTATAGTGGAGACAGAATTAAGCTACAACCTACCTGTCCGGATATTTAATCCGAAAAGTTGTTGCAGCAAGAGTTGCGTTACTTCTGCACTTACCATAAAGCAGGAGCATGTAGACGTACTCGTGTGTTGTAAAATTCATGACGGGGAATTTTTAAAATCTTAGTAGATAATAGTGAGCCCACGGATCAGCTATTGAAATACGAGTGTGACAAGCCGTATTAGTTGTGCCACAGGTAATCAAAGTTATCCCCCCCGCTCTATACCATTACGCTTCAGGTTTATTTTGCATTGATAGAGAAAGCCAACAATTTGAATCATTTGAGTGAGCGTCGCAATGAGTAAATATCTAATAGGCTGATCGAGTCGTTGTTGACAATTTTCTCCTGCACCAAGACATTGTATCTTGTGTCTTCATAAGAATCTCAATCAACCAAGTTCTTCTAGTTATTGATTGGCTGAAGAGGTGGGGCCTCGTGTCAATTGAGTCCCTCCCATTCTCGACACTTGAAGTGACCCACCCTGTATATATATAGGTACGTGTTGGTATATAAAATAAATCTATACATACATATATATTATATATATACGAAAACCATCGAACGGATGAAAGCTTCTCAAGACTTTTTTACGCCCGAAAAAACTCGTCTGATTTGATCGGAACGTGGGTGAAGGATGCTTCCATATATACACGGATTAGAAATGTGGAGCAACTTATTTTCAAACCTCCGGAATATATATTTTTTTTTTTTTTATATATTTTATTTTTGATTTTTGTTCTCAATTTTTTAACGACATGGTGCAGAAATTCTGAGTCATTTTTCTTCAACGATATTATACACATATATATATATATATATATATATATATATATATATATATATATATATATATATATATATATATATATATATATATATATATATATATATATATATATATATATATATATATATATATGTATATATATATATATATATATATATGTATACACATACAGCCATATTTTTCACCTTTCAATTCGTATCGAGTACATATGCGTGTGCACGAGTTTGAATGGTATAAGACTTTCTATTCAACGGTTTGTCCAACACTCCGCAATTGGTGCTACTACTGCAGCTCAGAGTGAGTAGATGTATGTATAAGGGAGGAAGTCGTATGTTATCGTGTGGCCCTTTTAAAAAAATGAGTAAAGCCACGCGCGATGAAATAACAATAAAGATTTCCATTTACGTGAGTTTGGCACGCGTATACCTACCTATATATGTATATACATATACATACCTATACCTACTCTTCGCCGAGACGTCGAGACTCCGCAAGATGCAAGTATACAGGGTTCGCTTTTGGCAAACTACGTAAAACATGAGCATGTAGTGCGCAGCAGCTAAGAGTGAAGTGGGTGAAACAGGAGGTGAGGACGAAAGGACGAGAGATGGTGGTGGTAGCAGGGCAAGAGGGTGAATTGGCGAGAGGGTAAAGGAGGGCAAGAGGAGATGAATTCGCGCAGAGTAGAAGGGAGGTTCACGGAGGGATAGAGAGACGCGGAGAGAACGATGGAGAGAGAAAACTGAGTAAAATAGAGAGAGAGGACAGTTACCCGTTAGCTTTCGTCGCCGTCGGGTCAACTGGCGCGATGTCGAAGGATCTTACTCGTGTTTAATCAAATTCAATCCACTGACTTGATTACGATATCAAATGATAACAATTAATATATTATACAATATACATTTTATATATAAATATACAATGAAACGGAAATGACATTTGTCATTGACTGTGGGTAGTGGGTGTAGATAACAAAAAATAAATAAAAATATATGATCCAGTTGTCATCTTCGTTATTATTAAAAAGTGCTTTTTATACTTTCTCTATATCGTGAATTGTTAATTATCGTTATACTGTCATCACTATCCCTAACTGATCACACAGGGTACGAATTTTCACGTTTTTGCACAGGTTATTATCGTCAAATGATTTCAGGATATACAAAAGATTGAATTTTTATAAATTAAAAAATAAAATTATGTACAAATTCCTTTCTTTCTTTTTTTTTTTTTTTTTTGACATCTTCTCTGTCAATCGAGTAGAAGAATTTTGTAACGATAATTTTTGAGTTATCTGAAGATCGAGAATAACGAAACGTTATTTAGTGTTCGTTTCGAAAGTGCGAAACTTTTCAACTAGTTAACTTTATTTCTTTTTTCATTTTCTACATTTTCTTTCATTATGTTTTTTTTTTTTTCTTTTCTTTCTACCTTTTACACACGAAAGTTTGCAAAGAAAGTTAACATTTTTTTTTTTCTTCTCTTCCAAGGGATTATATTATGTCAGGGAAATGCTTTGAAACATTGTTCGGCCTTAGAATTTTTGTTTGTAACTCAGTCAACTCGAAAAGTTTAGAACTGACCAAAAACATAATGCGAATTCCCTAGAGATGTCAAGGTATTTCCTAAGACTTACTTACTTTTTCTTCTTTTTCTTCTACTTCTTCTTCTTCTTCCTCAAGGAACTTCCCTCCGGACAAAACACATATAGCGACAGCTATAATAATTCAAAAAGTAAAAAAAATTAACGCGGGAAAATATAAGCTGTAATAAAAAAAATTATTATTGCTGTTTGTTTTTTTATTTTTTTTTTTTTTTGTTTACGAATTATTCATCAGCTTGAAATAAAAAAAAACGTACATACCTCAATTCTTATTTGTATATATGCGACTTTTCCCTCTTTTCGTTCACGTCTTTCAATTTAAAATCAAACTCCGTAAATAAAATTTATGCAAAGTGGCTCTGCAGCTGCTATCGTGAAACCTTTTTCCATATATATCAAGTCAATTTTATTTCATTTTTATTACATAATTTAACTATATATTGAGTCTAACAAATTATCATTCACATTTAACTCTACAATAATTCATATAGCACGAAACTATATACAAATCTTATTAATATAAATATAAATCATACAGAAAAATGTTGTGACTTTGACGATTGCTCCATATAAGAGCATATATATATATATACTTATATAGCAAGAATACTTATGCGTTATATGTGCTGTTGAATTTAAATGGTTATTAAAATAATTAAATATTAAAAATATGTTTTCGAAAAATAATCTTCATCCGGATTTAAAATACAGTCAAAAGTTCTGTCGCATATATATGTATAAAGTGATAGATAACCGTGAGAAAATGGAACCTGTCGACTATAGTGAGTGAATTTAAGGTGCAAGCATGTGCTGGAGAATTGCCACGATTTACATAATGGCTCACCTTGCGAGCATTCGTGCTGATATGGATTATATGGGTAAGCTTCTTAAGTTTTCTTAAGCCTTACCTCCCGTACAAAGTACCTACCTATACCTACCATCCACCCCCATGTTATAATACGAGTACCACCATGATTCTTTGTGAAAAATTTGTTACCTAAACAACTTTGTTGTTGGAATAAATTATCAACGAGATAGATAATCACACGATGAAAATTATTTATGGCAATTACGTATAACGTGTTACTTATAATATTAAAACATGAATAAAATTTTTTTCGAAATTACGTCATCTTAGTTAAAGTTAAACGTCAAATAAAATAAAAAAGTGTATAAATTCCATCGTAGTAATCAGAACTTTGTGTGTAGAATTCCAATTAGTTCGGCTGATTCGTCAACGGTTTTAATTGATGTACATACATACGTAAATCCCATACAGAATCCAGGATACTGTAGAACAGGTCATGATATTAATTTTGATGAAAAAGATTTTTTATTTTTTTTTTTATTTTATGTATATTATCCGTTGGACGTTTTCAGGATTATGCAATGAAATGTTGATTTTAGTTCTCGCATATACAATTAGTTGTACGCTTCGCTGGAGCTGCTTGACCCGCGTAAAGTTTAAATGCAAACAAACTTGTATACTAGGTATAATAACGGTGTGTCAGAGTTAAAAAAAGTATTCTTTTTTAATGAGAACGACAATAATTGCGGATATATACGAACTCAGAAACGTATAATTTGAAGTACAATTTTTCTATACATAATAATAATAATAATAATAAATGAGGCAAAGGGACGAGCTTGCAGAGAAAAGTTTAACGCATTGCAAACAATCTTCAATTACATATGTATATATATACATTATTTCAGAATATTATAGCGTGAAGATTAATTTGCAAATTATAGTCAGAATTATTGTTCAGGGATGGGTATTTCTATACGGAAGTTTATATAGTCGATTTAAAAAACTTTAAATTGGAAAAAAAATCGAGGTTTAAAAAAATTCGAATGCTAAAAATACGTGAGGTGAAAATTCCGGTGCTAAAAATTCACGCACGGAGTTTCGTTTTGGACTTTGAGTTTTGACATGTCTGCATCACGATATTTCCCAATTTTAATATATTAAACTCCAACGTTTCTGAAAAGTTGACATCGTCTTATTGGATAATTTTTACCGATCAGAACTTTTAATTTCTTGGTTCCATAACTTGCGTTTTTACATGGCTACTCACTAATTTCAGTCTGATTTGTTCCTGGCAATATCCTATAATCTATTCATCAAATTACCACTTTGAAAAAATAATCCAATAACTACATAGGCGAAGGGATTTGCTAATAATGACGAAAAGAATTCTTCGGTCAATTCTCATCTAGTTTGATTCGTGGACGTGTCATATATACATATATAAGGGCAAAGTAATAAAACTGTATATATATACCTGACAACAGACCATGCAGCTATTCTTCATTGTAAAATCCGGAATTTTTTCAACCGGAAAATCTCTCCAGTTACTGTAGGTACTCTCACATAGTATCAATGCCGTAGTAAATTCAAAAAGTGAGACATTTCTTTCAATTCATGTAAAAATTTAACTGTAGATTTTTTTCATTTTTACAGATGGAGGGTGTGTGTTATACTACCATACCTTCTGTATATAATGTACGTTCAAAAACCATTTCATTGTCCACAAAATGGCTTTGTGATTCTAGTTTTCTTTTTTTTCTTGTTGTACTTTTTTTTTTTTTTTGTTTTTTTTTTTCAAATGCTGTTGGCGCAGGTTACGAGCATATTTCATTCCGACAGTTCAATATCATTGCATAGCAATTGATCATACACCGAAAACTATGCGGTAGTAGGTAGGTAGGTACAATTACACTCTGCGGTAGGAGTCATAGTTCGTTCTAGCGTAAAATTGGGTTGGTTTATATATGCCCTTATTTAACCGTAAGAATCACCGGTTTCTCATTGGATTTGGATCTTCAAGTAGAATGGTTTAATCGGGTATCATAGTGCGGTAATAGTTCTGAATTAATTTCAAGAATAGAAATGGCGAGTGTTTTCTTTCCTTTTGATTCTGCTTTTTTTTTTTTCTAAACATAAATCAGTGGATATTCATTTTCATTTTCAATTTTCATTTTCATGATTAATATTTGAATATTATTATATCGCTATGAGTATAATCGCGGAAGTTGTATATATATGTATATACCTATGTATCATATCAGAATCTTAATGATCGTAGGATAACGTCGGAAAGATAGCTTAAGAGGACTGTGAGATAAGACAAATGGCTATTAAATCGAGCGAGGGTTATTTGCCGTAAAAAAAAAAAAGCCTACGAAAAAAACAATAGCGAGAGAAAAGTCTCTGCAGTTTCTGCAGGACTATAAGTGGCCTAATAGTATTTCGCTATCTCTTGCATATCTGTTATACGTATTATACTGTTTTGTGAAGAGAAATAAAAGAGAAATACGAAATAAAAATACGTAAATTGTTTCGCGGGTCAGAGTTACCTAGCGATTTATTGACCTGGGGTGTGGCTATGATTTTTCATTTCCATTCTACACTGTAACAAAATAAAGTCAATATTAGACTATTCAGAATATTAATCGTCGACTATTCAAAGTAAAAAAAAAACTAGTAAGTACCAAACAGGCAATATTGAATTTCGATATACTCAGTGTCGTGGAAAATAACAGCTATGCAAGAAACGCTGTTCGCAATTTTCATTCGGATAATAAAACGGCTCATGAACTTCTTATGCCAATACTTAACGATCACCTTAGTCAACTATTCACAACTCATCACTTGGAAATAGTTTAAACGGTACATCAAAATTTCATTTCATTTTAATGATTATATTCCGCAAATTCTGATTCTGTTTACGTCTTGTACAAAGGTCAGTGAATCGTGTTCGAATATGGTGAGCCATGTAATACAAAATTTTATATTCATCGTTTGAGAAATGTAACACGAAGTAAAAAAAAAGAGGAAAAAGCTGATACCGGGTATTCTGATATAAAGTGGACGACACAAAAGACATGGACAAGTATCTCGCTCACAATGCATTATTCCGTGGATATGTATGTACATACATACCTACGAGTAATTGTATGGCTTTAGATAGATATATACATATATATATATATATATATATATATATATATATATATATATATATATATATATATATGTATATATATATATATATACCTATATATAAGTAGATAGATGGATTGGGCTTTCAAGGATAAGCTTCTACTTTCGAAGATCTTGTGTGTCGAAAGGATCGAATAGCAACTTGCAAGTTTTCGCATATGTAAGATGGCCTATAACAGAACTCGGATAAGTGCAGCTTTTGAGAATATATATATATATATATATATAAAAAAAAAGAAATAAAGACGGAATAAGAAAGAGAAAATAGATGAAATAGGTTAAAGGAACAAGAAATGGAAGACAGGATCAGCTATAAGCTAGACCGCTGATTCAACCTTATCCGTATATATCGAAGGAATCGCATATAACAGAAAGCTTACAATTCTTCTATACCATCACCAGTTGACTTACCAAACGATACGTATAACTTGTACATAACGATCACGTACAACCGACAGGCTCCACGTGTCATAGTATGAAAATATAAAACGATACGAAATTCAAAATAAAGAAAAAGGAATAAGATCTAGTTAATTGTTCATCATGAGTAGTTTGAATCTCATAATCGATCATTAGTTATTGACAATAATTGTTAATAATAATTCACGTAGAATATCGATAAGCTGTTTTATGATATTATAAAAGTTATCGAAAGCATTACCCATCCAAGCTCATACCTATCGAACTGCTTGATATTGATTATTCAAATATCTAGTAGTTATACTATTGAGTTTAGATTTTTTTTATTTTATTTTTTCTATTCAATTACTTTTTCATGTAAGAAAAGGACTAAAAGTTATAAACGAAGCTTATTGTTCCCACTGTTTACGTATATATATATACCTTTTCTTCGGGGAAATATTCGATCACATTTTTATATCACCAGTATTTCGAGAATTTCTACAGCTCAAAGGAAATAAATACGTGAAAATCTTCCGTTTGAAGCCACGAGAAAAAGTGAATAAGACAAAGAACCGAGAAAAAAAAAAAGAAAAAAAAAAGATAAAGAAAAACAAAAAAGGGAAGGAAGAAAACAAAATATATATATGAATAAGGAATTTCAAATAGGTTTGTTAACTCGCAGAATATAAGCAAATATATATGTGCGTTTGTTTTTGGAGAAACACAATCATATTTTGGCACAACAATTTCGGGGCGATTCGGGTATGAAATACGAGTTGATATCACGGGTATATATATTTTAATATAAGGATAATATAGGGACCATCGGGGGTTTTTGGGGCCATTCAAACCATTTCGTTGTAGGATGGGGCCACGATATCACGCGTTCCTTATCCTCGTGGAGCTACCATGAGCTCGACAAATTTAGAACGAAATGCTATCCAAATATACGTAAATCCTCGTGGATTTAATAAAATTGTTAACGGCTATTGGACACCTTTTCTTTGCAATAAGCCTCCGATTCTAACAGAACGTGTCTATCTTCGATTTAAATTCAATCTAATCTAACCTATATTCAGTCTGAATCTAACCAAACTTTATTCTATACCTTTCGTCTTACTTAGTTACTAATTAACAGCCTTACAGATCGGAATCACCCCTCTGACCTTACCCAAATTCTTACAAATAAAATTGTTTTATTCGACCAAATTCAATTCACTAATTTTCTTTCTTTTCTCTAATCTCATTACTTTCAAATCAATCTATTTATCTCGATTTCTTTAGACACTCAGAGCTTTCCTAACGAAGACAAAGACTGGGATTAATTTGTTCACCTATTGTTCCCTAGTTTCTTAGTATACGACAATGAGTGTAAAAGATTGTTCATTATCGGAAAATTTCTTTTCAAATTCTATACGGTATGGCTATAATGTATCTACGTGAAAGATAATTATATTGAAAACAAATTTCAACCTTAATCAAGAGCTAAAAAAATAAACATCACAATTTTAGTTAATCAAATACGAAATCTATAGCCAGGCAAATCTTATTTGAAATAATTGAAATTTGGTATCAGTAAAATATTTAAAAATAAAGATATTTATTACATGTCGTCATCGATTTGATTTGCTTTGAATTTTTTAAATTATTTTTGGAGTTTGTTCTCTTTCAAAAAAAAAAAAAAAAAAAAAATTAAAATAAAATAAAAAAATCGTGAGTTAAAACGTTTATTTTTTTTTTTTTGCTCGACGTTGACAATGAGCCACATAGCTGTTGAATTTTGAAGTTCATCTGGAGAGAGCGGGTCTCAACATTTTTACAAACACATGAAATAATTCAACAAATTTTTTATTAACTTCAAGCTCTTTGTGTCCTTTATATAAAAATCTGTGTAGGTATGTATTGCATACATATATAATATATACATACTTACTTGTGCAATATTTTAGTCCCAAAAGATAAAAATCTCTGAATAACTTATACGAAGGAAAATTAAGTTAAAAAATTATATCCTGATTTCGGAACGTATACGTAAACTTTGAAGAGAATTTTTACGAGACGATATACTGGTTTCGATAATCAAATTGAATCTCTTTTAGCTTCCAAAATTTTGATTACTAAACAGAAATCAAAAAGAAATACGAAAAAAAAATAAAAATACTTCTTCAACGTCGTTTAAGTGCAGGTTGTACATTTATTAATCTTCTGTTCGCAGCTCTTCTTTCGGAAACACTACGTACTCGCTATCTTCTTGGATGCACGACTTCCTCATCAGCCACGTCCGTTCCAATGACCCTTCGCTGCCCTCCTGGTACAACAATAAGCGTAACCCTTGCCCAGTATACGGACAATCCAACCGCTTCTTTAGGTCATCTAGAAGTTCCCCAATGTCCACTTCCGGTCATCAGTCCGAACGAAGTCTTCAGTATGAATTGCACCAGCATTATGCAGGTAAGAGCAGGATAATTCATTTGATCCACAATATGATATCTACAGTGAAATTATTCGTACATAACGGACAGATTGATGGATAGAGGATGATGTTTTACGGTCATCTACTTTTTGGTAATTGCATATTACGAGTGTTATATATATATATATATATATATATATATATATATATATATATATATATATATATATATATATATATATATATATATATATATATATATATATATATATATATATATATATATATATATATATATATATATATATATATATATATATATATATATATATATATATATATATATATATATATATATATATATATATATATATATATATATATATATATATATATATATATATATATATATATATATATATATATATATATATATATATATATATATATATATATATATATATATATATATATTTACTTCGCATTACCAATTCAAATGAGGAAATGAGATTTCATTCCAGTAATTTTTTTTTTTTTTTTTTGCCACAATGTGTGGTTATTTTATTTTATTCTTCTTCTCTTTGCGTTTGGCTGGGGTTTATTGCCCTCCGGCATGACGCTGGCTCATAAAAGGTTGTTCAAAATTTATGGAATGAGTAGCTAATTCATATAACGAGAAAATTGGATCGACAATATAAGGGAAACTCGGTGCAAGCCAAGCCGTGGTAAGGACCCTCAAAAGCCTCGAGGGATCTTATCAGAGCTGGTGTAGCAATAAACGGCGATAAAGATTTGTTATTCATTTTTTATTTATTTATTTTTATTATTATTATTATTATAATTTTTTATTTTTTTTTAAAGTATGAAACATTTAAGTAATGAGGAGATTGTCTCTGTCGGTTGTGCCAAAACTGAGACTAACGATTGCCGAGTCCCGAGGGGAATTGGCGATGGAATGAAAACCTGAATGAAAATTGACGGTCGTGAGCGCAGGTGACAGCTTGGGCATACCAAATTTCTTGAAAGTAGAAAAATTGGAAAAATCGAACAATGAGAAAAGATGTAACAATGAAAAATTGACAAAATGACGAAAAAATAAATAAATAAAATATAATACGAACGGTGTAGTAATCCACGATCGTCGTACTGCGTAAGTAAAAGTTTAAAGAAAAGTCAATGTATGATATACAAAGATTTGAGTAGCCTGAGGGAACGGCGAAATTCTATTAATTCAATTAATTTCTTGAAAAAGAAAAAAAAAAAAACATATATTTTTTCTCGCTCAGAAACCCTCCTGGCTTTTGTACGAGTGTCTGTTTGCTTATAGACATGAAAAAGTTTCGTCTTTTCGGGTCGTACTGGAATCATAACATTTTCGTGTCGGAAAAAAAATCTTGTCAAACCACGATGATGACGGTGAATAGAAATTGTATGGTGACGTAGGAGGGGTGGAGATAAGAATTCAAAGTGTATTCTGCAGATTTGAATAGACTCTGGAACTGGATTTGTGGATGTAGGTATATAAGTATTTAAAATGTAGAAAGAATTTTCTCACAGGGTTAAAAACAGAAGCAAGTAATAACGTGGTATTTTCTTATACTAGTAGTAACATAGCTATACTATATATATACTATATAAACTCCGTGTTGAAACACTCGACTTTCCTGATGCGGATTCTGCAAGTTACATAATTAATTACAGTCGTATATATATACTAAACAAATTAAATGAAATTGGATATAATAAAGCTGTACCAATACGAATAGAAATTGAAAACGAATAGGATAGTGAGTAAAATCCTGCTCAGTTTCCGGGGTATATACCTAAAGGAATGTATAATGAACAGAAAATAGACCATGGATACTTAATCTCGTTCAAATTACACGGTCTTGGTTTAAAAGCAGAGTGGAGAATGGGAAAGAGACATTTACACAGAATATAGTGCTTCCCAATGGTTCTCATTTTCGAATTTGATTTTTGTAGAGATCATTAAAGCAGTATAACGAATAAATTTGAGATAAATTTTTAAAATTCTAGAAATAGTATCCACGATAATTTTTTATTTTTTTTTTTCCTTTTATCATATTATGTATAGATGAAAATAATTTTCAACTTTTCTACGGACTGCAGTTCACTTTCGATTACTCCGGGTAAGTTACGACGGTTAACTGCACTCTCAAAATCTTCTACAATTTATTATATCAAGATTGTAGAATTGTTTTTTTTTTTTTTTTGAGTGGTTTTTTTATAAAGCCAGAGTACGGTGGTTCGTTTAGTTACGGTTTGTAACTTTTTAACCGAGATTAGTAATTTGATTTTATAGCTGGAAATTTAATACCTGACGATCCGTGACGTAATGCTCCTTGCGCACTTTAAAGAATTTATATTTTTACCACCAGGTCATTAAAATAAATCAACGTATTTGAAGGATTGTTAAAATAAACATTTACCAATGATGTTTAATTTATTTATTATATCAATGAACTGTGTACATTCGATTTGAAAACTTATATTATATTTTTCGAAAGAAATAATCCAACGAATATAACCCCAAATCGAAATATGAAATTTTCTTAATCTATTACGAAATCGACTCCCTTTGAATAAATAATTATTTAATTAAAGACTTCGTTCAAAATCCTCCGAACAAACAAAGTATTCAAACAAATCGACGAGGTTAGTTCTTAGATCAAGATACTTAGATTGATGATGAATAATAGCGACTTTTTATTATAGATCAAAAGTGGACTCTATATGATTGTGTGACTCTCATTATTTAATACGAAATGAAAATGAATCTGCCCACGATAAAAAATACTTAGTTACAATCACATAGGGATCATATTTTTAAATTCCGCAATGAAAATTTTCAATTTTCGTAAAAACGGGAAGTTATTGGTTTCGGTCCGATTTTCGAAAATCCAGTTTTCATCAGATCCCGACCTTTTGGGGTCCTAGGAAGCTATTCTGACTATTTTTGGATGGACGTCCGTATGTTTGCGCGTGTGTGTGTAAACAAATTTTTGTCGTATGATATCTTTAGAATGAATCGATCGATTGGAATGGTTCTTATGGCGATCGAAAGGGTTTATCAAGACTTAGATCTGATTAGAATTTGGAGTCGATCGGTCGAGTAGTTTCAAAGTTATTTGAGAAATTAAAAATTAAAAAACAATCTTTTTTTTATGTTTTCAGCGCATAACTCCTAAACTGTTCGTGCGATTAGTCTCGAAACTTGATCAGACTTAGTTCTTAAATAGTCTTTTCAATCGCCGTAAGATTCATCAAAATCGAACGATTGGTTTAAAAGATATTGCAGGACAAAAATTTCTCTTTTTGTCGTACGGTACCTTTGGAACGAATTAACCGATTTGAATGATTGTTGCGGCGATCGAAAGGGTTCATCAAGACTTAGATCTGATTAGATTTTGGAATCGATCGGTAGAGTAGTTTCAAAGTTATTCGAAGAATAGAAATTGAAGAAAAAAAGACTTGTATACAGAAAACTAATTATACTTATAACCTTCTTTAATTTATTATGAACACAATAGTATCAATTAATTTTAACGTATTTAACACAGCGGGAAGTTTTCGGGTTGGCCCATAGATCAACCGGTTTCCTGATTTTTTTGAAATTCTTTTACAGAGAAATATATTTGAAAAAAATTTAATAAACTGTCAGGAATTGCAGAACCTTAAGTAATGGTTGAAAAGTTCTAGGTTTATACTGTATGACTAAAGAGTCTACAAAATAAACTAAAGAAATAGAATTGTATACTCCAAACTTTTTGATTTAAAGGATTTACTTTGAATAAACTATAGTTTGTCTCAATATCCTTTTTTTTTTTTTTTTTTTCAACAATTACAACTTTATATGTAGTTTCATTGCAGAAGTTCACTATACCCTTTTCAAGAACAATCTTTCTCGTAAATTATAGTTACAGTCATAAGCGAAATTATCAGCGTTGAATTTTTTTTCTGTAATTGTTCAGAGAACGAATGTTTCTGTAACAGATTCAAAAGTGCATATATGTAGAAGTTCTGTAACAATAAGTGCTGCAGAGATCAAAATAAGCACTGCAGAATCCGAGATGTAATACATAAGTGAACGTGAGGCTGAGAAGTCTCGTGACAACTCGCGACACCCAGTTGCAGTAGGTATGTCGTTCTGCATATACCTACTGCATGTATATATATATATATATATATATATATATATATATATATATATATACGCGTGCATCGTGAGTGTTTGCGGTGATGAATAGAAGGGTGAAAACCAAATGGGACAGACTGTGACGATGTGTTGTTCTGTTCGTATAACAATGGACCGTGACTGTGAATGGGTTTCGTCATATCGTGCCAATGCAAACGCTGCCAATTGCCTCTACAGCCTAGAGCCTCATTGTTATAGTTTTAGTTTTCATACTTGCGAATGAAAGCTATACGTTTGAATGAATCGCCGATTAAGTTAGACGGAAAGTTATTAAGATTTTGTAAGAGATTAGGGATAAGCTTGGAAATTTATCGAGGTTGACAGTCTTAAGTTTGGGAATGCCTATCAAATAGTTTAAAGACTCGATATGGAAAATTACTTATCCTCGTTAATTTCACACGTAGACAAAATAAAACTCGTTCAGTTTGAACCCATGACGAGAAGTTTCTACATATTTTACTTGAAAATTTAACGGCATTGATTGAAAAATAAAAATAAAATTCTATTTCCGAGTTTTGAAGATTTTTTTTTTCTTTTTTTGGGGTCCATGAAGTCGATGTCACTGCTGGTGGCTTTGTATTCCTATTTTCTTCATAAAGATTTTCGATCGTTTCAAGACTTCAGGACTGTCAGCAGTCGTTTCATTCCTGAATAACAACTCATTTTTATATTCTTCTCTGCAGAGAACGTTGTGATAGAACTTTCGCCAGCTTTTCAGCTCACCTTCATTTTCAGTCAAGTTTTCCTACCCTCAAATCGTTACATAATTTAGGCATCAATTTTTTTTTTTTTTATCATTATTATTATTATTATTCTGTGTGTTTGAAGTTCGGTTCAGAAATCGACTGTGGAATTTTTGGTACGAATTAATAATGGGAAAGTTCACAACGCGACGAAATATTCCTCTATCTCTGCACGTATAAAATCATCCCTTGAAAAAAAAAAAAAAAAAAACTATTCTTTAAACTTTAAATCCTGTAAGTTTCTTATCGCATATAGAGTCGCGAAACTGGGCATGACCATGGCTTAGCGGTGGGTTATTCGTTTGGGGATAAAATGATAAGTGGTATCGAGAAAAAGTAGATAAAATACCCGGACGATGTCTATAGGGTCTTCAGCTATGCCCGGATGTGATCCTGCGACCCTCTCCAGTCCGGTTCAAGCATCGTCCATCCATCCGTCCGTCATTTTCTCTCAGGCAATTCCGTGTCAAGTGTTTGCCTAGAAGGTATAGGGTATAGGGTCTAGGTATATCGGTTTCTGTACTGAAAACGTTCTCCGCAACAAAATGCAAACAGTCTTCGATCCCAGGAGATTTGAAATTGATCGCGTGCAAGGCTGGCTATACCGTAATTCCCAAAATTGTTCGGTTCATGATCACCAGCTGGGGGTTCAATTTCTATCGAAGGATTATCAGCTCTGGCTTTTAATTTGTCTGTGTAAATATCTGTAGATAGAATATACATATATATATATATATATATATATATATATATATATATATATATATATATATATATATATATATATATATATATATATATATATATATATATATATATATATATATATATATATATATATATATATATATACGAGTAATGATATAATTTTCGTCTTCTAAGAAATTCTCACGTGGATTGCTGAAGGAATGTTATATAGTCACGTTCTTAGGATTTCCATTAATTTTCAAATTAATTCGTTTCATTCTACTTACTTACGCCAAAACGTGGTGTTCCAATTTATCTACCAACGAGTTACACGACTCAATCTTGAAACTTCCCATTATAGCAGTACCTATCCGATATATATATATATATATATATATATATATATATATATATATATATATATATATATATATATATATATATAGCGAATTTTCATACGGAAACTAACACGGGATAATCCCATGAGGATAATTCGTTTTTCTTCTCACGGTATTGCAGACACGTCGCTTTCACAGAAGAAAAACTGGACGTCTGGGATCCACGCTTCCCAAAGGACGATCCGGGTAAACCAAATCGGAAGTACAAGGTCGGGGTTTAAGAAAGTACCTATATCTGAATTCCTCGAAGAAGCTGCGGAGAGGAGATTTGTTCACTTATTTATAACGTTGAATGTATAAAATTTAAGCACTTTCTGTGATTTTTACTCGTTTGAAAGAAAAAAAAAATTTTATTACTGTATATAAGGTAGCTATCCGTATTGTCATTGTATAATTTTTGTTTTTCACAAATAATTCGGTACTGTTGGATATTTGTTTAATTGATTGCGACCAAGCCCCTCTGGCTGTTGTTGGACTGAAAAAAGAGCGAAAAATCTGGTTTAAGTAAACATCCGGTTATCCTGGGCTCGGTTTCAAGCGTACTGTTTTTTCAAGCGTATATCGTTGTCGCGGAAAAGTGAGCTTATCTACCTCTGATCTTACGCGTAAGCAAATACGACCTTGTCCCTTTTTCCAACTCACTTCACGCCCTGAAATCTCTCGATTTATTTTTTATCTCAAAAAACAAACCTTCAGATGGATCACCTCTTATCACACGATAAGGATAAGTTTATAAACAAACGAAACTGTATCTACGATCTTGATCCTGCCACTCTTATAGTCACAAAATTTTATCCGTTCTCTCTTCGACAATTTTTCAATTTCATTTATTTATTTATTTTTTACAATTCCTGACCCTCTCAGCTATCCAAATATACCTATAAAAAAAATTTTTTTTTTTATCAAATGAAAAGCTAACAAAATATTTACGTATTCTCTTGAAACAACATTTAATTGAATTTAATGGATATTGGAAATAATTTTTGTATAGAATTAAAGAGGCACGTACGTTATTGAAAGGGAATAAGATATTGGAGTTAAAATTTGAACTCAAAGATTGAGAAAATCATGAAAATATCGAACCGTGACGGTCCCATAGGAGTTTGAAACGTTGTGTTCGTATCTATATCGATAGATTTTTCCTGGAACATTCATCGTGATAGTAGCGGCTGGCTAAGGTACGGTACAAGCTCAGTAAGAGGTGATTTTTCTTTTACTTTTCTCGAGGGTATCGTAGCTCTTGACTAGTATAGCCCTACCTGACGTGACTTTACCCTCAACTTGCCTAACTTCAGATATATCCCATTCCACCACGAGCCCTTTCAATGTCATTCCACAACGAGCCACGAAATTCCAACGTTAATTTGCCTACCAGGGCTCAATTCTCATCGAAACTAACACCAGCTGGGAATAACTTAAGGAAAACTTAGAAATTAGAAAGCTTTGTGTGACTCGATTACTTTGAAACTTTAACAGATCTGTTTCCATTAGTTAGTTAAGTCGTGTTAAGGTATGTAATACATTCATATTACATACATCAAACTTTGGATGAATACATTTACAGATTTTGACTTTTCATCACCTACGGTGATATAAGAAAAGTATTGGTTTTAGTTGAAAAGTGACTTTTGCTAATTTCAACCAATCTTCACGTTTTCGACCATCTAGAATCCGAAAAATAGGTTTTTGGAAAGATGTCGGTCTGTCAGTCGGCCTCTTCGACGAACTCGCGCGGTGATCTTGGAAACGGCTCGATGAAAAAATCTGAAATTTACAAGACTTTACAACCAAATGATGGGCATAAAAAATTGCCATGTCTCGTTTAATTTTAACTTCCGGTTCTACCGGAAATGAATCGATTTTCGCTGTTTTACTGACAAATCTATACTTTTTTCTCTGTATTACCTTTCTAAGTGAAAGAATATATTCTTCCGAGTTGAGAATTTCATATATATAGGGCATTCCTTGCCAATGACATCAAAAAAATTGTAAATATACCCAGATCGAATTAGAATGAATGCACTGTATAAAATTGTTGTTTGTCAATATATAGGCCGATCCTTGCCAATGACAATAAGAAATTGCAAGTGTACCCAGATCGAATTAGGATTAAACGCACTGTATGATATTATAGGGTATTTTGTTTTACGCGCATTATGATACCAAATTTGTACAGTAATAAATACAGGTGGAAGTAAAATTTGAAATTTTTTTATTTAAATCAGTTATTTTTCTTGTTATTTTTGAGACTAAAAATGTTTCTCGTTTATGAGAAGCTAGTGATTTATTAAGCCCATTTTCGACACTCTAACCTTTGCGTAGACCCTGCAATATGTTTTTCATTGATGGCAGCCCTCAATCGCCGCATGTGTGGGCATATAAGACTGAGGGAAAAAATATAACTAAGCGCTCTTCTGATGGCAGGCGCAGGAGAGAGGAGTTAGGTATCGTCGTTGCTTGGGGTGCAGATTTTATTTCGCATGAAAGGAAAAATTTTCGAGTGAAGGCTGCCTGGTTTAGTCTCAACTCCCGAGCGTTGAGACTCGACTCGCAGTTCCTGGCTCACGGCTCTCGGCTCCCGAGGGATAGGGATGAGTGATGATAGAGAGGGTAGGGAGAGATTGTAGCTCCCTACCCAAATCTTAGCCCCGAAGGCATTCCGTGGAATTTCTTTTCTGCTAGTTTCTTGCTTTCGTGGATTTTAAGAGATCGCGAATCACAAAATACCCTGCACCCTCACACGCCAACGGCACTTTGGGAATAAAGAATGAAAAGGTCAATCCGTTGCGGATGTCGACTTTGGATCCACTTTCGGTTTCAATACGGATCATACTGTTCCTTCAAAATACGAGGAACGGGATATAATATAAAAAAAAAAAAATTACTCAAACGTAAGTACTTTATACCTTTTTTTTTTTCGTTTTCTTTTACTTATATTCTTTCATTTTTATATTTCCATTCTTTTCGTCTTATGAGAACGCATTTATTTCCATGAAATTAATCGACGATCCCCACCTCATTCTTATATATTATACCATCTTCGTTGATTGTCTGAAGAAACGAGAAAAAGACGGTCAAAGACATTGAAAGTAACGATTATTGAATCGCTCAACGAATCCTTTGTTAGTCCGCATTAACAGCATCAACGATTTTTATGATATGAAAAAAAAAATAATAATAGTAATAATAAGAATAATAATAATAAAAGTTGTTTTCGAAAATTGCGAATGAACGAAGTTATGCCATTATAAAAAAAAAAAAGAGCGGACCATAATAAATTACCATTAACGTAATTACCGCACTTGACAATATTTTTTTTTTTCTTGTTTCTTTTGGAACTGCCAATAGTCAAAATTCCAAAAGGGTAGTACTGTCGTTAAAATTGAAGTGGTGTGTTTGGAATTTGCGGTCCAAAATTCTCAATTCAAAATAGCGGAGTTAATATAAATATTTTGTATTATTCAAATATTCTAAATATTAGTCATATAAATGTTTGAAATTTGGAATTTAAGACCTCAGATATTCTCTCGAGTTTGAAGAATGAAAAACAAAAAAAAATAAAAAATACCACATTAAGTGCATATGTGCTAATTTATTTTTATTCCGAATTATTCGATTGAATAATGTATCACACGAACAAATCTAAGATAGTTAAGAAAGAATCAGTTTCGATTGTATAATAAAATTAGATTCGGGATGTATAAGGAAGAAATGAAATCGAGCTGCTAACTTTGTTTCCTTTACCTCGCAATCAAGGATAACGAGAAGCATTGAATGCTGCAGTTTAGAGTTCCGGAATTCGCGAGAGGAATTCACCGATGCGAAAATATTGTTGATGGGAAATTTTCTCGTTCATACAAAACGCGTCTCAAAAGCAAAAAAGAAAAATATATATTATACGTATAGGTATATAATACGTAGAAAAAAAAAAAAAAAATGGTAACGTCTACAGCTTTCAATTACGGATAGAAATTTTATATACTTAATAATAGGCCTAGTCTCATGGATATCAACACTGAATATATTCGCAGTCTCACAAGGCTGCTATTAACCTAGTTTGAAGTTTGTGATAACAAAACTTTCCTAATATCATCCTTCATATATCTCAAAATTTGCGACACGTTCGACCAGTACGTCCCGGCTAGGCTACAGTACCTGACATACGTGAGATATGTGATATAAAAAAAAAAGTGTTACATATTTATGAAAAGTCCAAAGTCTACTTACATTTTCAAATTATGATCATCATTTTTTGAAACCTGCTGCAATAATCCTGATTCTTAGATCAGTTTAAGGTTCGATGTGTTTCCATAACAAAATTTATAATCTATTTCAAAATCGATTATAATTGCACAAAATAGTTTACGGTAATTAGAAATCACGTCATACATATATTAATGCAATTACATTCTTCAGTTTGTGTTTTAATCAAAAAAAAAAAAGTAACACTGACGTGTCGCGGTAATGAAAAACCAAAAAATAAAAAGAATAGTTGAAAATCCTTGTGTAGATTAACCATTAAACTCAGCAGAAAACTTTAGTTAGCCATTTGGAACTTTGTCTAGGTTTTTACTCTACTGATTATACAGTATGCGCTTTTGCGGGTCTACTTTATCTTTCTTTTTTTCTCACATTATACTTACGTGTGAATCGTGGATGTGTGTGTAACGCTAGAAGAATTGAGCTCAAAGCATTTTTTTTTTGTTTTATTATTTTTGAAATCGTCCGAGATACTTTTCACTATTTACTCTTCAAAATTTACGTACTGGAAGTCCTGATTTTCTCATTTTTAACATTTTTTTACCTTATTAAGTGACGCTGTTAACATTCAGAGAGTACAAAAGTCATGAATAATTCCATTAGCCTCGAGTCCACCATCTTTAACGATTTTCAAAGTCAATTAAAAGTCACATAATAATCTCTTTCGCAGTCCAAGATTTTTGTTGAAAAATGTGTATCGTGGTACGATAGTTCTTCGAAGTTATTGATATTGTTACTGTATGTAACGACCTATTTTATGAAAACCTCTATGCCATGCCGGAGCAGCTGCAACGATCATCTCACATGACTGCAAAATTGGTTAAGAAAAACGATGGAAAAGGTTGACGACCGTCTGGATGGATAGTGATTCGTCAAAAACCGGAAACTCTAACGACTTAGTTCGACTTTTTCAAGCTATCATTCTTCCGCTCTTATATCTTTGAATCGATTTATATTCCAAAGGAAAACCACCCTCGTTGCTCAATTGGATTAGAAAATTTCTAAAAAACACGAACATCTAAACTGACATTCGAATTTCGTGTAATATCTGAAGTCTGACATAATAGGACAATTGTTCGTTCATTCATTCATTCATTCATCCATCCATCCATCCATCTGTCTATCTATATGTCCGTTACTCAGTGTAGGACGATCTCTCAACCGTTATACGTGTAACATTTCGAGTAGTATTATACCCAGCTGAACTTAATTCTTTTATTCTCTTTCTTTTCTTACAGACAAAGTGGAGGGATGTCGCCCACGGATCATGGGGAAGGGTAGGTAAAGCCAAAATGCTTTAGCCAGCCAAATGTTTTGTCTTCGTCAGCTTGACACGCTAACGAAATAACATTTCTGTTTTCTTTTTTTTTTTTTTTTTTTTTACTTTTCCTTTATTTTTTCTTCCACCCTATTTTTTTTTTTTCGTTTTCATTTTTTTTTTTCTGTTTTCGGCTCGTTTCGCAGTACTCGTTGCTACAGACGGTGGTGGAAGCTTGCCAGAAGAAGAGACAGTGTCGAGTGTCGACAGGCGAAGAAAACGAACGCGACCCCTGCCTCTTACACGCTCGTCTACGTCGGCCTCGGCTAGTTGAACTCGCCTACAAATGTCGACCGTGTGAGTCTTTTTCTACAATTTATTTTAAAATTCTCGACATTAGAGCCCACTTCAATTTTTAACCCCGTAAATCCTTCTCTGGTCTTTAACTTTAAATATTATCACGTATCGTGTTAAAACATATCAAGGATTACTTTGCAACAGTTTTAACAAGATTAATGATTTTTTTTCACATATATAAAATTAAAGTAAGGCTTCTTTTTTTCACCTTTTTAACAAAATTTATCAATCAAATACATCTAGCGATATTTTCATACCAAATATTTTGATAAACGAAATATCAGTTTTAAAATAAACAAAATCTACAATTAAAAACTTGATTATCTCGTTATAAAATTTTATGGTTAATTTTGTACAAATATTACACTTTCAGTTAACTGAATGAGGAATATAAATAATTATAGGTAAAATCTATTTAATCTATTTTAGGGTAATTACACCGGATGTATTACTGCGTTTAGTTAGACTATAATATAGTTTCACGGGGAAATTCATTTCAAATTGATATCTCGACGGTTTCTATGTCGAATCAAGCTGGGTAAGGCCAGCTTACGTAAAGCTCAGTTATGTTCAAATCTCTCCGACGATCCTTCACTTTGTGTTCTCAGTTGCCTTGTGTTTCGGTTATTTCAACCGGCGTTAGTGTGCTTACTGAAGTGAAATTTAACGAGCATCCTAGAAAGCTTGTGCGGCTTTAGATTTCAAACTAACAAAGGTACAAAATCGGTATATCTACAGACTTGAAGAACAAGTCTTAAATTTTCCTTACAGATGAATTTAGAAGCAAACTTTCATGTGCTGGTGAGAAAGTCTCTCTTTCCTGTAACCCTGGAAGTCGAGTGGCCGTATATAGCGGAGTTTACGGTAGAACGGAGTACGAAAATCTGCATTGCCCTCAGCCGCCTGGTGTCCCTGAGGAAAGTAAGAGAAAAAGATTATTAAAAAAAATTGAAAAAAAAAACGAAGAAAGAAAATTCTGAAAGAGTACAAAATATAATTGGGTTTTATTATTCTTCTTTTTTTTTAATTTATTTATTTATTTCTTTTTTCTTTTTTATTCTTCTCTTTCTTTCGTCAGCTTGCGTCACCGAGGGAGGAACCAGGACTGTTATGAGAGCTTGTCATGGGCGAAGAAGCTGCGTACTAACAACTAGCCCTGAACTCTTCATTCGCCCTATGACCTCAAATCCTTGTAAACATCCAAACACGAAGCCTTATCTTGATGTCGTATACACCTGCGGCAAGTAGATTCTGTTTTATTACTTTTACTTAATACGTTATTATATATGTATATATATATATGGGGCGTTAATTACTTTCAACCAATTTGTCTCACTTAGGGACTCGTGGCAGTCTGTCTTTCGCTTCATTATGCAAATAACAAGGCAACATTAAGGTCTTGCTCTTTCATCCAAATCCCAAAACGGTTTCCACCTTCTCTAACTAATTAACAACTCTTTCGCAATTGTTTAATAATAAGAATTACTGGAACTTATATAAGAGTAAAAGAAAAAATATCAATTATATGTTGAAACTGGACATCGTATTGAAAGTTTTTTTTTTCGAGATAATTTTTTCGTAGATTTGATAAAAGTTTCTAAGTTTATATTTTGATATATTATTTACGTTTTCTCTTGTTCGGGTGATAAAATTTCTAAAGGGTTGTGTTAATTGTATTATATATATAGTGTAGGATATATATATATACGAATCAGAGAACAAAACAATTTGGTGAGTAATTTGTATTTAAATGAACCACAGAGGCAAAAGCAAAAGGAAAAGCAAATGCTAGCTAGCGAAAGGAAAGCTGGAATAAGCTGTCCGTTCAAACCGGGCGAAACGGCTCATTCCCTGACCTTTGTGATTGCTTTTTGGACTAAGCCAAGCAAACAGATGCGGAAAACGAGAAAGGACAAAATAAAAATAACCGAATGGTATATATCTATATAGGTATATATCCGGTAGTAAAAGAGAGAAAAGAAACGTGCTAGGCGTTTAATATTTTCGGTATATCGAGCGTATGAATTAGATACGAAACGAGCGTATCTCGTGACGATGAGAAGAACTCGAAAAGCAATTAGGTACGTATGTATGTATGTACGTGGCAGTTATAAAAATCGATTGAATCCTTTAAATCTGTACCCTAAATGCTTGATAACCTTGTAGAATATTAAACTCGATTTAATTATGATCTCTTTATTTAAAAAGTAAAATAAAATAAAAATAAATAAATAAGTAAGTAGAAGAAATATAACCGCAAACGCTCATCCTTCTAACGGCAGATTTGCTGACGGCTGACCACTCCTCGTTTTTACTACTGAAATTCACACCGCAAGCACGTAGCGTGTACTACGTGGGTATATGTTTGTATACAGGATTTCTCAACCATGGATACAATTTTATGTGACGTGATAACGCTGTTTTTTTTTTCTTTTCTTTTTTCTTTTTTCTTTTTTTTCTTTTGGATAAAACTTTGAAATTTTTTATACGTACTTTAAGGAAAAACGATATTCTTTTCGAAATCAAAAACAAATATTTGTACAAAGTAATTTATTTTATATTCCAACATATTTTTACGAATTTATTGCGATACTTTCCTTCGAGCAACTTTTTGTTTGTTACACAAATTTGTTGATTTTTGACTAAGTTATGAGATCGGGCTGAAATTTTTTGTGTAAAAATTATAAACCGTACGTACGTTACACTTGAGGGATTGAATGAATTCGATCATCGTTAAGAAAAGTTATATGAATTACTGAAAACAAAGTTATTCTTTATTCAGAGGAAAAAATACGGTTAATTATAACCATGCGCATACAGTTAGTTCCCTGAGGAGATATCCATATCTATAATAATTAGGATAATTATATATCTTATTATAAATTTTATAATGCATGAATTAGAAACAATATTTAACAAGAAACTATGATATTGTTTAAGCTTGTCATAAAATTTCAATATATCTGATTTCTGCTAATCAAAATTAACAATAAATTTATCGAAGATATAAAAAATTAGAAAAAAAAAAAAATTGCTTTGATCACAAGTTAATTTTACTTCAAAGTATGTAAAAATCTCTGCATAAATTACAAGTACATACATAGAAACGTATGTATAATAAACTCTATGGAAACTTTGCTAGTTAATAATAATCCATCGAATTTAAAAAGTTGAGAAACACTCTAAGCTTTACCGAGGATATAGCTGGTAGGATTGTTCAAATGCACCACATCAATGTACAAACATACATACATAAGTATGTGTACATACATTGGATCAGTTTCGTAACTGTCCGAGGCTTAAGTTGAAAGCATATACATAATCCAGCGCGTGAATACGAAGTAACGTCTGCTTCTCTGAATTTTACAAAGCCAAGGTTAACATTTTCGGATAATCAATAACCGGAGATTTGAGGTAATTATTTTATGAAGTATTGCTAACTTCCGATAAGAATAAACAGACTTTACGATATTAATTTATTAACGATCAACGACTTTGGACGGAAATTTTAATTCGACTATCAATTTTACTTTTTGTATCCGATTATCGAGATCTAAAAGTCTGTCAAATTTTTAGAGAAGAAATTAATCAATTTTTTTCGATAGATTTTCAAGATATATCTCAGCAGTGAGTTCCTTATGAATAAAATAAAAAACACACCATTCTTTTTCTTTCAAAATCTCGTGAGCATCTTAATCTGAAAGTATAAAATTTCTCAAAGAAAATAGTTCTGATTTTTAAGATAAAAATTTCAGAATCAATTCGAGATACGAGGGTCTTTACTTTTCGGGTGTTGCAACGCGTTTTGGCTCGATGCAATTCATAGCTGCATTTTTATAGTTATCTGTAATCTCTTGAATGAACGAGTAACTGATCCTGAACGTATGATGGATCAAAGATCAGACGAAGAGAGAAGTTTTGGAATTTTATTTGTTTTTTTTTTTTTTTTTTAATAAGAAAAAATTTCGCCGTTATCACACGATATGACAAACGATATTAATAATAATTTATACGGACGATTGTAACGCATCGAAATATACAAATCGCTGTGATATTGTCTGTACGCGTTTGCAAAATAGATTGCCTTTGTTCTTTATTCAAAACCATGGACGTGTATCGGCTGCTGAAGCTTTGTACAATTCACAATCGTCGACCTGAATACCTAATGGGCGATGGAAAATGCGGTAGCCGAGTTTGAACCGTAGTTATAGAGGAAACGAAATAAGAATAGGGACGGTATCTAAAAGGTTTTCTCCACCTTGCGGACGAAATTTCTATACAATACTAGTTTATAGTTCGCTGCCCTTTGAGACGCAAAGTAAATATTGAATTTCTACTGAAGCTCGTACTGCCTGGGTGAGGGAACTACTTATTTAAGCAAAAATATTTCGCCTATAACTGTTACATTGTAGGTATTTAGACCACCCTATAGAATCCAAAATATTCATCTAAACTAAAAATTGAATTATAAAAAATTATCTATAATCGATAATCATAATTAATAGGGCGTCCAGTCGAAGTTATATAACTCCCACGAAAGTCGACAAGATTAAATACTGTTTGCTGGTTTGTTCGATACATTTCCTATTTTTTTTTATTTTTATTTCCCTTTACTCACTTTTATGGAAATCATTGAAAGAGTTAGACTTTTTTTTTGTTTTTGCAACAATGTCTGGAAAATGGTACGCGGAGTACTTGAAATAACAAAAATAAATGAAATTTAATTCCACCCCAGACAGAAGCAAATAATAATAATGCTTTGCATTCTTATACTACAAGTAAAAGGAAAATATACCTTTTACAGAAATTCTCAAAGTTGAGCTTACAATAAAACTCGAAACTTTCTTCAAACTTGGATTTCCAAGTCCGGATATCTCTGACATCATCAGTTGATAACAAAAATGAATGCAAAACATTCTTACCTGGGTCTTGTGCTGTATCTACAACTGTACCAAATTTTCTTGGTCAAAGGACTATAATCAAATGTACCTACTGTACATAGACATGGAACAACTACCCTATTATGTCGCTATAATTGGTGAACAACTCGAACGTTACTTAACTATAAATCTTAGGGCAGTTTAGCTAACCGAGAAGCACACAAACCCTAATCAAACCACCTCAGAACGGAACTGCGATGAGTACTCATGCATAAATCAGTAGTAGATGCGGTTCGGATTGATTGGGTTGCGGTTTGATGTATCGATGCTAAATTCAACCTCCTGTAAATCTGTTCCTTGATTAGGAAACCTCTATATTTCATTAGCTCGTAGCATTGTCAGTTTATAACAACCGTTCAGTACCAACGATTGTGGGTGTTCCTTTCTTCTTTTTTTAACACTTTTTTTTTTATCAAGTACAGGATTGAAAATTTCAGTAATGAAACAAAAATTTCTTAACTTGAAACATCACTACTGAAAATTAGTTTCAAAAATTGCATACATATTATTTCATGTGTAATCATTTGTCAAAGTTAGGCCTATAACGTCCAAAAAGAACGTAAAGAAACTGTGAATAAACCACTCGAAATTCATTCGAGTTGATCAAGCCTACCCGACTTTACGGGGCTCTGAATATCCACACATTACAAAGTGTCCGAAAGTTTGTCTGCCCCGGCTCATGTGAGAGTTAAAAGACTGAAACTTGGCACTTAGACCTCTTTTAGGGGCCACTCGTTGTGGCTAAAATGATAATGAAATCGGTGACCACGGTACCAAGAATATTCGGTTTCGTTTAGAGTGCTTGGTATTCAAATTCTGTTCTGTTAACTGTTCAATCTCCATTCGAATCGCGCATGTTGATGGAAAAATAAAAAAATAAAAATATCTTTCCAATTCAACGAGCTAAAAATTGTTGCAGTACCTAGAAAGGTGCTTGCCGATGAATATGAGATGCCATTATTACCGGACGAAGACGAGAACCTCCAGGAGGCGGATATCCTTGAGGAAGGCTTTGACAAGGCAGACTTTAAAGCAGCCTTCAGCCCCAGCCCTAACTTAGTCGGTCCTCTGTCCGATACTGTGAACTCGACATCGCGAACCCCGCAACCCCGACCACCTCTCATCAAAGGTAAGTGGTAAAATCGGTGTCGTCAAGGACGTGAGAAGCTTATACGAAAAGCTCCCAAATAGTAGTGAGGGATCAGCAGAAATTACCCCACTTGACGTACTGGCTTTTCGTTCGTGCAGTTTTGTGAGGATGAAAAAAATCTCTGGTCAAAATCGTATCGTACGTAATGTAGCTTTTACATCTTACAGAGACAGTTGCTTTACTGATTGTTTGTAGAAGGTGCTGATTGGGGCGGTGGGAAAGATGAAGGAATGTTCTACGTATGGATTGGCGTTTGCTCTGGTGTTCTGCTGACTCTTAGTGCTGTTCTTGCAAAGGTTGTCATCCAGCAGTTAAGTTCTGGACGTCCCCTTACACCGGATACACCTAGGACAAAATTCCCTTCTGATGTAGCCGCAGTAGAAGCAGAGATCGACCTGACAACTACCACTCTATCAATCACGAAAAAGAAAAGGTAGATATTTATTCGGACTACCAACGTCCACTCAATAAAGTCGATTATCGCTCGTCAGTTACCTCTATAGACATGATCAGATCACACGGCTTTTCAGCACCTAAATTATCGGAATATCTGACAAAAAAGTTTAAGTCGAGTTTACGGAATACAAGAAAATCGTATATATTTTGGATAATATTTGATATTTTCAATTGACAATATGCCGAAAATTTATGTAGCTTTTAGATGAAAATATCGCGCATGAGATACCCTCGAATTTGGTGTGCTCATAGGGAAACGAAATAAATAATAGTATGTTTTAGGAGAATAGGGGGAACGACTTGTAGCAAGGATGTGTTATATGTATTATCGATTCCCAAACAGCTACACGAGCATCAGTTTCAAAAGAACTTTTCTCGCTTCTGAGGTAGCAACGTCATGTCTGTGCACGTGTTGGGATCTACCCAACTAGGTCCTTAATTAAGTTCGCGGTGATGAATCGTGGTAGTTTAGGCAATTATGATCTTGTTCAGGTTTCGTTGTCATTATTCAACATTGACAAGCGAACTCATTCTTTTCTTTATACTTTTATTTTTATTTCTGTTTTATTTTTTTTTCTATTTTCTCTTTTCAAGCGTACCACGCGTCGTTGAAGATACGATGACCTTTACTACGGAAAATCGGTTTCCACTTCGACCTATTTCTTCGACGCATAAGGGCCTTGTGGAAACATCACTCGTGACAACTAATGATCTGGTGGAAGCTTCACTTCGAAGTGGTCAAACTCTATGCTGCCCTGCGTGACGACAGGGCGGTGGCCGTTTACCTGACGTTCGTGCGACCGTATTACCATCATCATCGACTATGCGTAGTGCTAATTGTCAAATAGCAGACGGCCACCAACAAGATTTGATCACGCATACGCACAATGATAGATCAAGACCAAGGCCGAAATCTTTGGACGTTATTGTCGAGCCTAAGTCATGCAGTAGGATGTACTGTTTTTGAAAGTACATTTTATTTATTGGTGAGTTTTAACCCCGATGGATATTTATTTATTTATTTTTTTTTTTTTTTATCTTCAACATTCGTTTGAAGAACTCTGAAATCAAAGTTCAAAGCATTTCAAACAAATTTCTCTGAATTTTACTGATTTACTTCGAGAAGTTACAATTTTCGAACTCTTTTAAAAGTTTTTGGAGTAAAATTCAGGAAAAAACCAACTTGAAAAGTTTTTTTTATTTATTGCTTTTTTCTGAGGTAACATTGATTTTTATTTTTCTGATAAACTCTTTGAAATTTAAATTTGCGGACTTTTTAAAGAGATTATCCGAATTTTTGGAATAAAATGTTCATCTCTGGGGTTAGAACGCAGAACTACAAATCATGGAAAAATATGTTTCAGTTTGATAAACAGAAATTCAGTAATTTAAGTTCGCGTAATGCTTACTGCAAAATATTATACTGTACTTATAAGTTGTAATTCTAAACCCCCAAGCGCTTGTTTGGTATCGCATGGGTTTCTAGATAACATATAAATGTTGGGTAAGGGCACGATAGTTGGTGACGTTCTGTCTACCTCAAGAAAGTCAATTACTACGTTAAAAATTGCTTTTTTTATTTTTAATTTGAAGAAAAAAACTTGTTTTTTTAAACTGAAATTGAGGAGCCATACCTCACGCCTTTTTTTTTTGTCAAGAATCGATTGAGTCTATTTCGCTTTAGAATTCGATTTTGTTAGGTTTTGTCGTCTAAATAAATATAAAAAAAAAGTATGTAAATTCAATACCGCATATTTGTCCTGAAGCTGAACCCGGGTAACAATTAAGGATCTCTTGTTAAATCAGTTTTTTTATTTTTTTATTTTAATGAATTTTATCGTCGCAAAAGTTTTTCCATGAAGTTTTCACCTTGTGCGTTTATTATAATTTGAGTCATGAATTTAAAAGCCCCCTTTAATTTATACCTTGCCTTAATTTTCTGTGCAGAAATCAAGCTACGAAACTTTTATCGTTTTTCAAAATTTCGTTTTTTCCTGTGCAATCAAACACGCGATTATATTCCATGTGCTTTCTGTGAATATTTTAGAACGCTATATTGTGAGATAAATAATTATGCTCCTAGCTCGAAATGTAGACAACTGATCCACGACTGATGCCCTCGCCCTAAATAACATCTTTGACAATCTGTTCATACTTTGAAAATGACTAGTTCTTTGTTAATTAGCGATTATTTCCTGAACATATTGATTCTGGCATTAGTTATTTGGAGGCTTTCAAAATTCAAACCATTGAACGGCTTTTGATTGAATTTTTTTGTTTATGGCATCAGCAGACTTCAAATTAATAATCGATGGTTCGACTGGTCCAAAATTTTCATCCTGCAGATAGTTGCAGTATAACTCCGAAATTTTGTACTTTTGCACAAAAATTTTGTCGACAATTATATGTAAATACCGACACTCGACGCGGGAATTATTTCAAGTTTGGTCATTGCATGCGATTACGTATTATACGCTAAAAATATAGGTATTAAATTTTTTTGTTGAAAAAGTACTAGTTATTCAATATGACCAGCATGATCACCAAACTTTAAACGTCTCGCATCATCATGTTCATATAATTATGTTATGTATAGGTTATTTATAGGTATACATTAGGGTGGTCCTTAAAAGGGTGATTTTTAAAATTATTTAGTTTTGAGTTAAGTTTTAAGTTAATACAAGATGATAAACAGTAAAAAATGAAAAATTTGTCAAAAACACAAAATAAAAATCCTGCAGCTCATATTCCCGTTGAAATTGAAAGCTGAGACTTTAGGGGAAATTTTTTTTCTGGATTTGGAATCAATCAGGAAGTGGAGCTAAAAAATTTTGAAAATTACCCTTCTAAGGACCACCCTAGTATACACATTATATATAGGTATATGAATCATGCTAATATGATATAAGAATATCAACCATTGTTTGTAAACTACCTGTAAATAGTATCTTCGTTTGTTGTTGATGCTGTATAATCAATAAAAGCAAAAACTACGTTTCAACAAACCGTTAATTAGCATTTCCTTACACACGAAATAGAACGATGAATTTCTATCTGAAAGGCACCATTTTGGTAAGGACTTCTTCTTTATTGTTTGTTGAAAGTTGAAAAATAGGATATGGAACTCGTGCGTGGGTTTTTCATATACTTGAGTGATCGCTCGTGTGTAAAAACTTACTTTACGAGGCCTTCGTTGCATAATATATTATTTCGTTATCATTAATTATTGTGTTAAATGTGAATGTAACAATTTGTAGATATCATGAACGTTTGCAAGAAAGCAGCGAACGATTACCAAATCAGTACAACTTATCATATGCTCATGTTTTATTATGCAGCATCTCCCACTTATTTGACACCTAAAATAAAGAGTTGAAGAAAGGGGGATAGTTGAAACAACGAAGCAGTTGATGATTGGTATATGTATACATATATAGGTATGTATAGGGATCTATTTTTGTTTCTTTCTTGACATTCAAGTCAGCAGGCTTGAAGTATTTCTATTCCGACAGTCGTGCCTCGTTAACACACCCTCCGTATAATCATTAGGCGCACCTGATACAGTTTGAAAAAAAATGTTCGACTTGAAATTTCAGAGAATATTTTTGCCTGGTATGATGGTATCAGAAGAACATCTGACCCGAGGAGGTGTGCTGAAATTATTGGCGGAAAAACCCCAAGTTTACATCTAAGCAAGCATGGATTCATATACGTATGGTCTCAATCGCTTACAAAATTTGTAATTTTTGAAATCTTATGTCGAAAAATTACTCCTTAACGATTCTATATCGATTAACATCAAAATGGATTAAAAGTAATACGATCCAACTGGCCCAAAAGAACGCGTGGTCTAGACCCGCACGAAATAACCCGGTAGTCGTGCCTTTAGTACGGTTGCGGTCAGTCAGTCGGTATAATTAAGATTTTTAATTTGTTGGCTATCGGATATTCGCAGCAATACGCTTCTAAGCTATTTACAGAATAATAAAAGCTTCGGGTGTTTGGCTTCAGCAAGAAGAAGCGTTCCGTTCGTCCCATTTGAGCGACAATAAATATTATCAGGATTGTAGTAAAGGACGGGGAAATATAAGAAGCATATTTTTTTTATTTCGTTTATTGTATACATAGACTATTACTATTTTCTATTTTCGGATAACCTCTCTGCTTTCGGAGTATTTCTATCGATCTACAGAGTGGGGACAGCGGGGTTCGAGCTGAGAATATTAGCTGCCAGTCGTTCATCAGCGTTGCAGCGTGCAGCACCACGTCTGACGTCAGAGAATTATAATGCAGCTACAACACATGTGATGATAATAGCAGTCGCGGCAGATACCGGTCTTACCGACAAGAGTAGTTTGTCACTTCGATCGCTAGATGGCGACACCATTTGATTAATTTTTTCATTTCATACCCCATTGGCGGGGAGAGCAACGTCTTTGAACTTGAATAACGGCATCTGCTCGCGCGGGGTCAGTGGCCCTCGTGGCGTCAAAGAGTTTGGATGGGGGCTACGTTGACGAATCCAATATGAATACTCCGAACAGGTATTGATACTATACTACTCGTTCTTCTGTTACAGATGAATCAACTTCAATCCCAAGTCTCAACATATTCGTCCACTACGATTTAGAGTTCCCATAATCCTATTGCAACGAATGAGTGCATATTTAACCTAGTCTTTGTAAAATTAGTTGTATTAAGTATATCATTGTGGTAAAAATGTATTTTTATGTCACGAAGCAAATAAAGAAACTCTATCGATTGCGATGGGTACATATTTATTTTTAAGAAACAATTACAAGTTGCCTTATTTCAAACTGTCCCCAGTCCCTGCAATAAAGATGTATACGTCTATACAATGGCATGCCTGTGAGCTGAAAAATTTTCCCGCCAAAAATTTCGGCACACCTCAGGTCAGATGTTCTCCTGATACCAGGAGCAATTTTCGCCAAATAATTTCAAAAACTCTGAATATACAAATATTTAGAGTTTTCAAAATTTTAAGTCGAAAAATCGCTCCTGGTATCAGGAGAACATCTGACCCGAGGAGGTGTGCTGAAATTTTTGGCGGGAAAAATCTGGAGCATATATCTAAGCATGCATGAGTCCGTATAGGTGTGTCTCTGTGCATCTCTCATTCGCTTACGAAAATTGGAATTTTTGAAATTTTAAGTCGAAAATTGCTCCTGGTATCAGGAGAACATCTGACCCGAGGAGGTGTGCCGAAATTTTTGGCGGGAAAATTTTTCAGCTAAGTCTATGTTTACTAGAAATTTTCAGAGTATTTCAAATTTTACGTCGAAAATCGCTTCTGGTATCAGGAGAACATCTGAACCGAGGAGGTGTGCCGAAATTTTTGGCGGGAAAATTTTTCAGCTAAGTCTATGTTTACTAGAAATTTTCAGAGTATTTCAAATTTTACGTCGAAAATCGCTCCTGGTATCAGGAGAACATCTGACCCGAGGAGGTGTGCTGAAATTTTTGGCGGGAAAAATCTGGAGCATATATCTAAGCATGCATGAGTCCGTATAGGTGTGTCTCTGTGCATCTCTCATTCGCTTACGAAAATTGGAATTTTTGAAATTTTAAGTCGAAAATTGCTCCTGGTATCAGGAGAACATCTGACCCGAGGAGGTGTGCCGAAATTTTTGGCGGGAAAATTTTTCAGCTAAGTCTATGTTTACTAGAAATTTTCAGAGTATTTCAAATCTTACGTCGAAAATCGCTCCTGGTATCAGGAGAACATCTGACCCGAGGAGGTGTGCCGAAATTTTTGGCGGGAAAATTTTTCAGCTAAGTCTATGTTTACTAGAAATTTTCAGAGTATTTCAAATTTTACGTCGAAAATCGCTCCTGGTATCAGGAGAACATCTGACCCGAGGAGGTGTGCCGAAATTTTTGGCGGGAAAATTTTTCAGCTAAGTCTATGTTTACTAGAAATTTTCAGAGTATTTCAAATTTTACGTCGAAAATCGCTCCTGGTATCAGGAGAACATCTGACCCGAGGAGGTGTGCTGAAATTTTTGGCGGAAAAAATTGAGCGCTTCATTATCTGCAACCTGCACGCCATCCGTGTAATATCCAACTTTCAGTCGCATAGCATAGCACAGCATTAGGCGTACCAAATTTTGCGCTTCAAAATTTCTGTAAAATGCGCCATGTCTTCTCTAGATTATTATGATTCACGTACCTTATTAAATACCTAAAATAGAGAGTTGCAGGAAGGGGAGAGAGGAAAATAAAGTAATTCATTATAGGTATATCTGGGAATTTATCGCTGCAGCATCAATACAATATTTCACATTGTCAACGTTACACACAGGTATGTATAATTTGTTATTATTTCTTATGAATAAATATACATACTACATAGGTGTACGCATCGAAAATTATCGAGTATATCTTCATTTGCTTATTGCTATACAAATTCTTAGAATTTTTCATTGCTCGTATAAGCTAGTCTCCGCAGCACTTTTTTTGTTGTTGTGAAAACGTTTGAAACTATGGATGAGCAGCTGATTTTAGCAAATTCATGTTTTTTTGAACCACCCTATACACAATTGAAAATTACATGTTTGACATTTTTATAATATCCACATCAAATAACAATTATTTTTGTCAATAAAATTTTAACTAGGCTATACTGAAACTATAATTATACTTTCAACAGGTATATCTTATACATAAGTATACATACATATACAATTATATAATTACAAAGTAAATTATTTGCATATTTGTCTTCTGAGGAACAGCAGGTTGTTTATTTCAATTTTTCACACCGAAATACTAATGAAGGATAAAATAACCATTTTCAATATGGTTTTTGTTAATTAACACCAATCAAACAATATAATATCGCCACGTGAATACTCAAATGAATTGTTAGTGTACTAAAACAAGCTGCTAAAATATATTAACGACCCTGTCCAATTCATGGATCTCTAAATGGGTAATCTACTTTCTATTCATTGCAGACAATTTCAAAGGAGTGCAGTATTACTAGATGTATGTATGTACAGTCAGGGAAACGGTATCTGTCGCCGCCTAACTTGATGCAACTGAACATGCGAGTGGTTTTAATTTCCTTCAAGTTGTCGCGAAATAAAAAACAGCACACTGATTGAACAGAGGAGCAAAGGATGCTTTTGTTTCATGCCAACTTTATGGAATTTAGAACCACTCGTATGTTCAGTTGCATCAAGTTAGGCGGCGCAGGCGACAGATACCATTTCCCTGACTGTACATACATCCATAGCTATTGATATCATGAAAGTATACATTATGCGTTTTATTGCTTAGATATTACGAATATATCATACAGTGATAGCTAATTCAGTTATTTTAATTTTACACATTCGGTCATGTTGGATCTGTCTCGGTCCAAGTTTGAACGGAATATAATTTCAAAAAAAACACTTTCAATGAATAAGAAACATTTTTGGCAGACGTAATTGGAAACGTTCAAACTTTTGGGTCAGCGTCCGGCAATAGAATACGATATAATATAGTTTCCATGATGTATTATTACGAACTTTAATCTATCCTGTTGAGGTTGGCAGAGAAATAGCTTGCTTTCACCTATTCCACAATCGCTTCGTTACTGGTTAATCCCATGTCCTACATTTTCTATCGGTCGTCATCTGACTTCATCTTTTTCCGTCGATCCAGACACACACATCTGAAAAATGGAAAGGAAAATCCTGAATTACGAATAAATTTGATTTCAAATATGGAAATAGACTATAAGGTCGATGTGTTTCAATCCTATGGTAAGGATTAAGGTCCAATGTTATAATGTGTGAGTATTATTTAATAAAAGATTATCATTCAAAATATCTAATTATCATTTACCTTTGCATAATCATTCCTTGTGGCTCCCCATTCCTACATCGTACCTGATCTATACGTTTGGTCCGTTGTACTGTAATGGAAACAAAGAGGAAGCAAAAGATTCATCAATTGAATATTCAAACAATATTTACAGCCAGATATTCTCATGAGAAGAAAAAAAATAAATAAATTGAAAATAATAAATGTAGGCCATAATTAAACTAGAATAAGAATGCTAAATGATTAAAAATACTGATTACCTTTCGTTTATTTCATCCGTGAGATTGGATTTGTCACAATAGACCTCCGAAACTCCACTTTATTGTTGAATTTGATTGCCCATGCGTTTCCAAAGCATTTGCATGCTATGATTTTCGCAATCGGATTCTCTTCCGGTATTTACCTTTCTTTCGTGCTGCATCTTCTTCGTTCTCACTTTTTCGACTTAAGAAAGAAATAAATGATTCAGAAAATTGTCATAATAAAATATAATCTGCATATCGAGCAATTAAACTGATCAAATACTACAAATGAAAAACTTGATAATTAATCATCGAAATCTCATCTTTTGCCTCGATTCATCTTGGATTTGTGTGAAGGAAAATGAAAATGAAAATAATTTTTCACCTCGATATCTAATGCTCCAGTCCCTGTATTCTGAGACCTTATACCAATCAATGCCATTCCTGATTGTCCATCATACTTTCAGGATATTTGACCTGGCGATGCACACTTTTCTGTAAAAATAAGAAAGAAAACTGAATAAGAAATAAATTCGAGACAAAGTTGACTAGGAATATAGAAACAGGCTCGTATATTCAACGAAGCTGATTTGCTTTAGCAATTTTTTTTCGATTCTTCAATATACATTCAGTTTCGTGATTATTGTGTCATCATGCGTGTACATATGTACGTATTTTTTAAGGAAATTATTGGTCAAAATATGACATCCTACCTGGTTAGAAGCACTTTATGATCAATCCTCCGATCTTCCGATTTCCCCATCTGTATTATAATTTCTGGTCTGCGGTTTGTGCCATGGAATGTAATTGACTGATTTTTACCAAGCTTATTAAGCTTATATGAGCACTGTAACAAATGAAGAAACAAAAAAAGGTAATAGATTTATTAATCGAATACCTGCACAATTAACTATTGTGATATTTTTTTGTACAAAAGAAAACACTGAAAATAAAAAAAAAAATAACAAATTGAAAAGGTTTAGCAATCGGATATTCTTACAATTAGTGTTGCGATATTTTCGAGGTAACACAAAAAAGCGAAACATTTATTCTGTGTAATTTTAATGAATAAATCTAATATTTGACGTATGAAAGCGAAAAAAAAAACTAATTTTTTGAAGATATTCAACGATCTCTCAACACGATTGAACTTCAATAAAAATGCGGAATAATTATACCTAATATTACGACTACCGGCTTACCTTTTCTCGATTCATCGGTGAGATTTTATCTGTTCAAATTGCCCGAGATCTGCATTTACGATCTGCTGCAATTTATCTGTAATCAAATCATTTTTTTTTTTTATATCAATATCAAGTATCACGGTATATTGATTTTCCATTCAGAAGTTCAGTCAAATCGTTAATTAAAAGTAATTAACCGTAATTTGATTATTATCGAATTTTTTTCAAATGTAAACAACATTCGGTCTGCGTGACCCGCTCGCGCGTGTTTACTTTATATTTTTCTCGTTAGACTTGGTCGCGTATTGTATACAAATAATTGTACGTAGATCAACAATCCCACGACACTATTTAATCTGATGCAAGTCTTACTTGTTATCATCTTTCGTCAAAATTATACACAATCGTTCGCTAGAAATAATATTCGAAGGAAACTTCCGTAAGTAATTGACGGCGCAACAAGTGAAATTTTTTTTCTCGGAAATGTAAAATTTTTATAAAACGGGTTTAAAGGAGATAAATTACATGCTCAGACTTGAATTTTACTTCTAACGGTCGTGCAATATCAGGATTAAACTACTCTCACCTTTTTTTCACATGTCAGCGACGGTTTTGCAGGCCAAAAAAAACATAAATTCCGTCGATAAAATTACATACGGGTTTTATAGCAACACTTGCAATTCACTTTTTAATAATTTTTTTTATCCCCAGTGCCGGTTTAAGCACAAAATAATAACTTTCGTCTTCTTTTACTTATGGATTATGTACTCTTTGAACTTTTGATGGAGAATTATAACCTACGGAACCACGAACGACACTTCAACCTACTCCGATCGCTAACCAGCGACGACTGACTAGCGCCGATCGTAGCCACGGAACCCCACGCGTCAGCCCTTGCACATGCGCGAGCCGCTATATTGAAAGTTCGTATGACGTCATCAGTTTAAATTCTGGCGGGATCAGTTATTCTATATGATAATTTATCTTCGCGACAACTTTTCCATTTAAGTTTTATATAACTTTTACTTTAACTTTTAAGCCTCGGAAAAAGAAAAAGGTATCCAGATTGCATTTTTTCTTGTTTTTTTTGCGACTTGGACCTAGTATAACTCGGAAGCTATCGCTCCCTTGAATTTTCATGAGACATTATAGTCCTAGATTTTTATAGAGAATCCACCCTGAAAATATGTACCGGTCAAACTACATCACGCTGTATAATCGAAATAAAATATAAATTTATTTTATTAACTGATTTCAAGTACAATATTATATTAGCGCGATAATTAGTATAGGAGCCTCTTGCATCAGAATTTATATGTAAATAACATTTGTTCGAAAGATATTTCATAATTCCTCATTACTATTTTTTTTCTGAAATAAAACATTTATTCGGGATTAATTTGTCTTCTTTTAATAGAACAAATTTAACACATTCATTGTGTCGGTTTTTAGTTTCAATTATACACTTCAAGTTTGATTTAATGCAAAAACAAACACCAAGATGCGGACTAAATTGATTTATAGCATTTAAAATACCTTATGACGTTAATTAGATGCCTTCGCAAATGCCAATGAGACACATAAAATATACAAGCGCTTTTTACTTATTTGTTTATTATTATTTTTTAATATTTGTTTAAATTTTCTTGTTTTTTTTTTTTTTTAAATTTTTTTTTTTTGACATCAATAAAGTCGATGAGATTATTTTTATTTATAATTTTAAACAGTAGCAACAGTGGCTGTTATCATTGTCAGCTGTAATATAATATTAGTTTTTACCTACCCAATACAATTCTTCAATTTTTATTAGATTAGTAATACGATGCAAATAGATTTATACTTCTATTCTAGAATCAGTGTTCACTATTCATTGAATTGTACTTACATACTAACGAAGGCTATCATAGATTTTAGTAATAGCGTGATTGAAAACCAGCTGTGAAAAACGAAGATTTTTTTTTCTATAAGCAGCCTTGTATAATAATTTGTTGGTGCAAACAAACAATATAAAGTAATAATAATTAATTCTCAAAATTTTAGAGGATGCAGGTTTGCTTATTATTATACCTATAGTTGTGATATTAAACACCATTTAGCCTTGTAAAATACATGCATATCTGTTTCGGTAACACAAAGGTAGTTTATCAATAAAGAGGGTGCGATGATAGATAAATTATATTAAATCTATTTATAAGATTCCTCTTCTTATTTGGATAAAATAGTTTGACGTGTTTTATCAGCTAACAGATTACTACTATTTAATGCCAATTGTAAATATATCGTGAGATAATGATCAAATATTTTTTTGTTTCTGTTACAATAATCTTTTATTCGTCGGTAGTTCGTTACTTCGTTTTAATATGTCATTCATCAGTTAATAATTTCTCAACACAGCCAATGTTCACAGTCTATAGTAAGTTAAAAATTCAATCATATTATCAATTACCATTCCCATTTATGAAAATATTTGATTCTTGGATATCAGCAATCAGTTTTCGTTTTAAGAAACAGCAGAGAAAATGAAATATATTTATATTTATATTTTTTCCGGTACTATTATTACAAATTTTTTAAATGAAAATGATTTTCAATTACTTCATTAATTCAATATATGATGACCGACATGTAAATAATATATTTTTCATTGATTTAATAAGCATATTTTATATATAATATAGTTTCTACAAAAACAATTTCTTTTTCATCAACGTCAAATGCCCTCATTTATATTTATGAATCGAGTGGCTTACATATTTAATATTTTATTGTACCAACTCGCTAATTACTCTTGACATATCGTAGTTGAACTGATTGAGAAGACGGGCGTTTAAATCCATGTTCGTAAAACCCATTTCTTCAAGGACAGCAAAATATCCTTCGATATCTGAGCCTATTGTTACTCCATTCTCCACATTTTCGTTACCTTCTCCCTGAAACATGATAATTAATTAATTAACATTAATATCAGTTGAAAATCAGAATTATAAGAATAAAAAATCTTTTCATGTTTAAGAAAATTATTAAACAACTTTTTTAATCATTGGAAGTAAGTTTTTTCATTGTTAAGTTAATTGTCTGCATTATAAGATCTAAACAATCTGCAGTTATTGTATCAAGATAAAATCATTCAAAGACAAAAATAATTTTATTAAAACACACTACGTGCAACTGAACACAGTTTTGATTCAATCCTTTTCATTTCTTTGGAATTTTCATTAAATTACATGTTTAAAAAAAAAAAGCATTTTATTATTTCAACAAAGTGGAAATTAGCTAAGAAGCAAGGAAACGTTATTGTCAATCAGAAAGCTTAACTGTAACAAATTTGAATGTCAATGTACTTTGATAACCTTGAAATAAAAATGACGACAGATATTTCATATCCTGAAAAAAATTTACTCTATGTATACCTAATCTCCAATATGCAATATATACCCAGTTTCTAATATATCTGAATAAAAACGAGGTACAATTAGAAAAATATTATGTAAATTTATTAGGAGAAAAAAGGAGGATATAAAGGATGTTGATAAATATAAGGCTCAATGGGAGGTACTGTAAATCACTAGAATTTTGAGTTCTAAAAGTGAATAAATAGCGAAGAGTTAATGGTTCAGGGTTCATTATCGATATTAGGATGGGAGCGGGACCAGCCATGGGTGCACTCCATCTTGAATAATTCAAGAAGAGTCCTTGTGGCATGGGAAAATTTAAGGACATCTAATTCTTTGACCATTACCGTCTGCATATTTCGAATCCTGTCGAATGCTTTGCGGGCAGTTGAGTATGCGCTTGAAGCAAGTGTTACTGCGCCGGAAACCAAAGTCTCGGGTAATATATGTACAGAGTCATTAGTTTGACGGCTAAAATCTGGCGAAGATTCACGAGTACCGTCTTGGGAGGTTGATTTCTGTGGTTGTTCCGTAAATACGCACCCTGCATCCTCACTGGTAAATCCTCGTTGATATTTTCCACGATTATCGTTATTTCGCTCTTCTCTTTTAGCTTGGCATCCCCTAGCTCCAAGATTATTTTCAAATGAAGTATATTTTGTTTCTCCAAGACCTTTTGATGCATTGTGATCAACAACAGTATACTTAGGAGTGGCGTAACTGCTCCGTGTTTGAACTTGTGTAAAGTTATACAAGTTGCTGCCAGTAGCGTGAGAAGTATGCGAGCTGAAGCTTTGGGTAGATTCATGAGTCGTTCCGGATGCCAATTCTGCTTGGGATTCAAAATTTGATCGATTAGCTGATGGCAGCTCAGTTTTTTCAGCGCCAATTCTTTCCTTAGTCTCATAGCTTGGATGGGAACTCTTCATGTTTGAATTCAGGTTGCAATTGTCTCCGTTAAGGTGTTCAACATTTATCTCTGACTTAGAAATTTGCGTAGAGTCATCGGCATGAATTGGTAAAGTTTCGTTCACGAAGGCATAAGAGCCTCCAGGTCGTTTGTCTAAATACATTTCGCTTGATTCGTCTGTTTCGTCAACTATATTTTTGTCGAATATCTTTCCCTGCTGATCCACTACCAAGGTAGAGTTCTTTTTAGTATCTGGATCGTCGTGGTTTAGATCAATTAAATCTGCGTTTGTAGGACGTTCTGATATGTTGCTGCGACTTGTGTGAAAATGATCTTCGTCCAAGTGGATTGAAGAAGCGGAAGATGCTGGTCCTGAGAGAACTTCGTAGCTTGGGGAGTCTCGGTTGTTATTACGGTCGCTTTCAGCCTCGCAAATAACGTTGTTTTGTTTATCCGGTGTAGTCGGAGAACTGTTGTCCAGCTTTTCTTGAGCGTTTGAACTTTGGGAGCTGCGATTGTTCAATGAGAGGTTTAGTGGTTTGTCCAAAATGAAGCATGGTGGCGTATGTATCATCTCAAAGTTGCAATCTGGATCTAAGTCTGAGACAATGCTGATGCCAGATATAATACTGATATTGTCGCTATCAGAATCACTCTCATATACGACTTCCTTGCTTTTAGTTTTCTCCAGCATCTCGTGTCCAGTAACTGAGCAGTTCATACGAGGCCTGCCTTCGGCGCAAGAAGAGATGTTTGAGACTACTTCATACTCTTTAGTCTTTAAGTCAAGTGGTAGAGCCGAAGTATCTAGACTTTCGGCAGAAAATTCTGTAAGTTTACTGCCCTTGTTAAGATTCTTGGCAATAGCAGCGACGTCGTGACAACGATTTTTAGTCTCAACAATGATCCGAGTCATTTGTTCCAGCCGTTCTAATTTGTGATCAAGTTTCTTTTGCAAATTTCGTTCGCGTTTTTCAATTTTCTTTACTTTACGAAGCAATTGAACGTCCGGTTGTTGTGGAGGGCTGAATGCGTCGCTAGATTCTACTTCCTCAACTACTCGCTTCTTCTTTTTACGATGCTGTTTCTCTTCGGTATTTGTTTCGCGCAAATTACGACCACGAGATGTTGCGTTACTGCATGAAGGACAAGGCTCTGAACGACCCTTATTCAGAACTCCCATTACATCCAACATTACTTTAGTGGACACTTCTTTAACGATGTCATTCTTGAACTGTAAATAGCAAAAATAAAGGAAGATTAATTCGTGAATTCAAGGCAATATGTAAATATAAATGGAAAATGCTGCAGTTTTATATTTCTTCAAATAATTTATGATTTGGATCTGGAATCAGCTGTTGGAATAGTTAAGTTTCGGAGAAATCAGATCTCCAAGTCGAATATTGAGGCTGTTCAACTATAATTTAGCATTACATTAATCGTTAGTTATTAGAAAAAGCAGTAATGTGCAAAATTGTATCTAGTTTATTTTATAAAAGGTATAAATATTGAACATTCTCTGTTCAACAGATTCCGAGATTAATCCGCAGTTATGCTTACTGTTTCCATGTAGCTTTTAAACCAAATTGGTGGTATAGCCTCGGAGGATGAAGACTCCTGTTTTCTGTTGCTCTCTATGGGCTCGTTCATTACGATCGGTGCCATATTATATTTCGAAGATGTTGTCGGTGATGGTTTTGGTTGGATAACAAACAATCCTCCACAAGCTGAACTTTTAGAAGATTGCAGTTTAGAAGTACCTTTATTATCAGATGCTCCCTGTTTCTCGATTTTATCAATCAACAACAAAACGTTCTTGTATTTTTTCGTCTGGGCTCTAGCAAACTAAAATTACAACAACGACAAACAATATTAATGATAAAATATAAACTTGAAAAGTCATTTTTGTACATTACTTTTAAAAATTTGGAATTCAGATTTTGTAACTTTCTAAGAAGTGTTCCAGAACTTTTATACAAATTTACTGAAACCTACAAAATTGATTCACATTTTTTGTTCATTAGCTTTTTGAATAATCCTTCTTTTAGTAACTGTGAAGGTGTGTACAACCTCTTTACGTAGATTACTTTAAATTCCAATAGAACTACCTTTAGTGCTTCACGAAATTCGCATTCAGAATCAATCGGTAGTTCGTCACCGTCGCTATCCACGTAGCTCACAGCAACATCCCCCGACAAGCCCAAGTTTTGGCACTAATGGTAGATAGAGAAAAAACATGTTACATGTTACTAGTTTATTATTTAGAATATTAAGTCATTAACATGCAGAGGCCAGATTGCTAAATTTTAAGGTAATTTCCGTATAAATAAAAGAGCATTGGAAATATTTTCGAAGTGAAACTTTATATATGTGGCATTCCTTGCCAATGACAAAAAAATAAAAAAATACGAAAAAAATTGTGATTGTACCCAAATCGAATTAAAATTTCACTTCTGTCGCGCGCAGTTGTGCCACACGTAATGTTTATTTTTATAATAACAAACGTTTTTTTGAATGCTAAAAATTAATTTGAGAACTGAGTACTGTTTATAAATAACAATTGAAATGGCAGATCGATTTTATACGCCGTAGACAAGCGGATGATTCAGATATCGCGTTTTTTTTCCCTCTGTTTGTTACACTATTTTTTGCTTCAGAGTTAAATGTTGTCAAAGTTCTAAGACAATGACAATTCTAGTTGTAACTAATATCGGATCTGCGTAATCAAGATATATGGTTAATCATTGAGCATCGATGTGACAATTAGTCATAAAGACGATAAATTGCGTCGATGAAAATAACGAATATTTTGTTTATTTTTCATCATTGCGAAGCTGGTAATCATGCGAATAATATTATTAAATGTATTATACTAAAAGGTTAATGAGAATAATCTAAATTATTAAATATGTCTCATATCAACGGAAAGTATAAACAGATACGAAAACAAGTTATTAGTAGTTTTTGATATTTAATACAAAATGGCGGTCGGCCTAAACTCAACGATATTATGTAAACATAACGAAGGTTATCCATCGGTGATATTAAAGCGTACTAGAGACTGGTAGTATGTTGGTTTACCGATAAAACTTTGACTTGGTATATAAGTTCGCGTATGACACACTGATTTGATTCAAAAGAAAATTTCGGTATCATAGGTTGACGTTGACAGCGTGGCAACTCGACGAATGTAAACGTTAATAGAGATTTCTTGTCTTTATTATCTTAATTTTTTACCAGATATGATTTGAACGATAGGAGATCTAATGTGGGGTCGGGGGGGTCCCAGATTCCGATTCTAGCTCTTATATCTTCCCGTTTTCTTGACGATTTAGTTGGTTTCTTCCACTCGAGTTCGAATATTAATTCTGGTGAACTACCGTCGACTGGCCTTGACTCCGGCTCCCTCCACGACGACATCGCGATTACGCACCTGTCTATTTATACGCGAGTCTATTTCCGTAAAATTTTTATACTTTTTTCTCTTCTTGTTTAATTTGCGAACTTGCTAACAGCCGACGACGGTATATAATTGTATAATCACATTTTTTTTCTTCGATTCACGACTGCACTCGACGTGAAACAAACAAAATTGACGATGAGACGATCAATGAAAACTACGCAGCAACAGCCTGCGTTATTATTAGTAACTGTATCATCCGCCAGGCGCGCGCTAGGCATTTATTTATTTTCCAGTTATTTTTTTCCACAAATCAAACACTGGAATATCACGATTACGATAAACTGTGTTGTTAGTCGTACTCGTGACGTTTAAAGAAACGCCGTGTTCATCTTCATCATTGAGCATTATTTTTAAGTTTTCGATTTATTCTCATACTTTCGCTATTTGCATTTTTGTATCGTGAACAGGTTTAATTTCATTGTCAGAACAATCTTGTAATTCCAGAACTTTATCAATATGATCGTCAAAGGATTTAATATCGCTCTGTGTACAACTAGTTTTGTTTATACTTTCTACGTACTTTGTAATTTCACATATTTCTTGTCAAATCATAACGAGAATCAAAAATCAATGCTTCGTACAACGGGAGGTAATGTTTTATCCTATTATCGCTGACGATCATGATTATGTATACCATGTATGTTATAAAATTATAAATATCAATAATTATATCATAACCTACATAACTCGTCCAGTTTCACATAAATTTCTTGGTATTTTGTCTATTTATATAAATGATATAATTAATTCTTGGAAGAATGAATATTGTTTTATAATTAGAACGAAACTTCTTTTGTTTTAGTTGGTATAATAATAATAACGTAAATCTTAGGCTTGAAGGGAGTGAATAGTTCTCGAATATTGACTAAAATGCGTGATGTTTTTCAGAAGAATCTCTGGTGATAACAACAATTTGGAAATTGTTAACAAACACGATTTTATTGAGCCTATTCATACTTCAACATTCAATAATGGCCAGCGATGTTGTAAAGAATATTTACCGTCAATTAGAGATTCAAGAAATAGAACGAAGCGTATACAACGTTTCATCTGCAGCAGCTATTCATTTTCTTATAAGTAATTGGTGTCCTGTACCATGGGCAACAGTTTGGAATATAAATACTTATCACAACACAAAATTATGGCTGATATTCACTAGTATTCACATCTTGGGATGGTCTATGATATACAGCGGTTGTGTTATGATGGATATATCGGAACTGGCAGGGCTTAAACAAGTTTATTACAAAATATCTGGCAGACAAAATCCACTTAGCATGAAATGCAGGGAATTACAGCGATTCCTTTCACACATGAGACATCCAAGCTTTACAGGATTCCTAATCATTTTATGGGCTCATCCGTTCATGAGGTGAACAGCAATCTTCTCTTCATTCATAATTAATTAATGGGCCTTGAATCATGTTTTCTAAACGGAAATATTTTCTGCTCTTTACTGATAATGCTTTGTTTCTTTATATTACAGCGTTGATCGTTGTTTACTTGGTGGGCTTCTCACAACTTACATGATCTTGATGTGGACTGTTGATCAGAAGGATTATGACTACCACAAATCAGTCGTGAAAATGAAACAGAGAGAAATTTATTGATAATTTTAATCTAAGGCAGTTATCCGCATCTATTATATACATATTTTTTGTCTCTATTCTTTATCCGAGTCCAAATTTCACGTTATATAAAGTTAATGAAAATTTCTGTGTACTAACTCAATAGATAAATTTTATTATTTTAATATACCTATGATCAGTTTTTCGTGTACTAAACGCACTTTAACCCGTTTGATGTAAATGAAACTCTTATTTGTATGTAAAGACTTTGAAATTCAGAACTCAGGAAACGTATTTTTAACGTTCATATATACAGAATGATGTAAAGAAATGAACCTAATCAATACTATTGATTGATATTGCCCTGGAATGAAATGAATCTAAAACATTTTCGGTTGAAAGTAGTTGAATATAATTTAAAATACTTACTAGTCTGCTAAACTGAAATTTGAACATCTGTATTAATCAAAATCTCACTATGGCAGCTATTTACATTGTGTCTTCTCTCTGTTTATAGTGTTTTTCCTTTTTTTTATCGTAATGAGTAAGATTATAGTTTTGAGGATAAAAATATTTTTCACTGTAATTTTTAATAAAATTATATCGCAATGCGAATCGAATTTGAATATTCAACTCCAGACCTGATCCCATAGATAAATTAAATCAGAAATTAATGAACTGTATTAAAGTTCGTTATATACACATATTATACTTTAAAAATTAATAACACGTTTTATTCAATAATCTACAACGTTTCATGTCAAATTTATCACAATCTGATCAAAGCACTGCAGGGACTTTGTTAATTAATTTGTTATTTGAATCAGAAGAGCTGTTCCCTTCAGAATCCAGTACGATTGCTTACGTGCTGAATTAAGTAAAATTGGAACTACAAAGTTCGTGCTATGTCCTGTTGTCGAAAGTACACCAGCCCTTATGCTCGTTTTATATAAAGGGCAGACGTATCGTGGATCTTCTTCTGGCAATGACGATGTTGGCAAGACGTGTAAAACGGGCAAAGAAGGATTCATTTCACCTAGATCATCATAAATTAAATTTGATATTTACCAACAATGAATAACAATTAAAGCTTATAGAAAATAATGAACTGTTTTTTTTTCTATTTTGTTTTAGTTAAACTATGCAAAATCACTCAAATCTTTCGATTCAAGTTCGAAAAGTAAATATATGGCAATGAGAACGTATTGGCATGTTTGCCGGTCTTGTACCTTTGTTCGCATCAACAAGAACCATAAATTGAAAATCCCATCTACCCGCATCCACGAACAATCCGTGAATCAAAACTCCGTCCGTTGGGATACCGAGATTGCCATATGCGCTGTGTACCTATGAAACACTGTTATATTCAAAGTACGAAGATTGGAATAGATGTAAAACATAAAGTAAAATTAAACCTCTTTTTGAGCCTCGCGATGAGCCAATTCAATTGATTCCTGATCTAAAACGACTTTGGTAGGAGAATAATCTAGTTTCAAATGATCAATCGGAGTGTTATATTTCCGGGCATAAGTTTGCAGCATTCCAGTTATAAATCCTTGTGGAAATGACATGCCTGATATCCAAAACGAAATTGGCATTTCATGGTACAACCAGGTCTGTTGGACATCGTTACACGTAATCAGGGAAATAATTCAGCACATAACAAATTATGCGATCAGTAAATAATTTTTCGATAATAAATTTCGAGTATCAATTTCAGTGTGATATAAATATTGAATAGCTAATTAAATCGTCTTTCAATCGTGATATTAATTTCCTTATAATTATGCAGTAGGAGCTGGTAAATTGTTCTCTCGCAATAATCGATAGCAGAAATATACTTACAGAGATAAAGTCAATTCGGAGTTCCAGATCTCTTATCCAACTTCCTAAACTTTTCAACGATGGATACACGTTAACATTATGCCAAAGCTGCGGTACCTGTGTTGTGTTTAAACATTAGCTTTTGTTTGACGTTTCATAATTAGTAATATTATAGTTCGACAACTTGATTCTATATCATATACCTGATTATTGATAAGTGCTCTGAAAACTTTTTCCAATTCGTCAGACATCACTACGAATCCTCTTATTGCTCTTTGGAGATTGTCCATTGATGAGTGAATTTTTGTTAAAAGTTTGTTAAATCTATCGACTTCGTGCAGTAAAACTGTCGTCAACGATGGAATTCGGCCAGCTTCATCTTTCTATTTATTTAATTGTATTATAACTCACAACAAGTAGAGAATTGAATCAGAGATATTGTATGATGATTTTAAATTACTTTCAGATGATTGGGATTACATTCGGATGAATCAATTGATAGAGCAATCTTATCCATCACCGTGTCAGCCAATTCGAAAGCAATTTCTGAACTCGACTTGCCTTCACCAGTTGCTGCAACCCTTGGTTGTACCTCCATAATAGTGTTGAGAACAGTTTTCGTTTCTTCGAGCTAAAATTTATTGAGTGTACATGATAGGTGTTGATTCTATCAGAGTTAGATTAACGTCAATCAATAATTTTTCAAAAACTTTCCATCAAATCTGGTTAGAAACGTTCTAGTTCATTTTATAATCAAATAATGGTTCGTCATTCGATTATTTATCAATGGTATTAAACTTGTTACAATTGATTAACTTACCTGATATGAAATATTAGCATTTTCGTGCATTCCATAAATTTCTGGATCTTCTATTATCGGAAAAGTGTCGACAAAATCTCTGTATTCTTGGAGCTTTTGATAAACGGGACAGTAATATGTCCCCGACAATGAGTAGGTATAATCTAAATATAATTGATTGTAAATTTGTGTATCTCAATTAATTATTCATCAAGAATCAATTTTGTATATGCGATTACCGGTATCCAGAGTCATTGGAGAAAAGAAACCCTCGAGAATCGTTTTGAGACATCGTAAGTCCCAGTTATCAGTGATTCTTCCTCCATATGTTATTTCACCTGGAAAATTTATATTTCGATTAGAAAGAATACAATTAATAATTATTTTCAATATTAATACCGATTCAAACACGAGGAGACATTTTATCAATGTAATATCTTGAGAGTCGAGAGAATTCGTGACACGGAGGTATGTATGTTTGTTAACACACCTGTAATGTATATGAGTGCATCCCAGGGAATTGTTCCACTTTCACAAAACATTTGTAAATTTAACAAACAGCAATCTCGATCATTGTTATTAAATTCGTATAATATGTTCCATCCCAAAGGACCGAACTTCTTTCTTTCTTGAATAATCCCGTGAAAAAAGCAGATCCCAAACACCATTTTCCTCCAATTTATTCCCAAAGCTGAAAAGCTCATAGACCATTAACAAATTAAAGTCTTTGTATATCAAATATGAAAGATCAACTATTTTTAACTTACGGAATAATAATGAGCACTAAGTAATTTCAAAAGAATATGATTTTTAATTTTTAATTACCATGCTCTTCAAAAAAGTATTCTTCGAGTTCAAACAACGACCTTTTGATATTAGCTTTCAAGCCCTTAGGTGGTTCATTGGTAACTTTAACTGAATTTTGAAGAATTGATACTGGAAATGAAACGCTCGGCATGGAGCTCAGAAAGAGTCTAAAGTCTCGATGAACTTCTTCAGATTCTTCTGCTATACTAATTACCGATTTCTCCATACTCAGCATCCATGAAGTTGCCAAATGACAATTTTGCAAAAATATCCAAAGGCCTTCCTTAGTCCCTTTCCTCAAAAGAGCCTCAGCAACTGGACCTTGCCCTTGTCCTAAAGAAATTGTTTGAATTCTATCCGTGAACCCCATCTCGGTGGCAAATTTCTGGAATGCTCCAAAAGGATCTGATCCAGTACTCAAGACAAACACAAGTGGCGTTGTCTTAGATGTGTCAAGAAATCTGTAATTGAAACAGATTATTATACTATTTGCAATTTGATACACACAATAAATGATCGTATAATGAACTCACAGAAGTTGAAGAGAAATCATTGGTGATTCAACGAATTGTTGGCCAAGATTTCTTTGAACGTATGCAGTAATACCGAAAATAAGTTTTTCCTCTTTCATAGCCTTCAGCAACATCAATTTCTCCATATTAGTTAAATTTGAATTCCAATCATGTGCTGCCTTCGTATTATTACTAGGTATGATATTTATTTCCTATACCAAAAACGGATATATTTCTGAGTCAAATCACACATTGCACATACCTACGTGTACAATTTTTATTTTATAATTGAATACATGATTGGTATACGATTCATATTGTAGATATATTTTACTTGTTCATTCGTTCCAATCGATATTCTTATTTTCATGAATGCGTCATTCGACAGTTCCTTAAACTTCGCAAAGTTTTTTCTAAGATAAACAATACCATTCCAGACGTGATCAGTCAACGTTGGGTAGTCAGGTTTCTGAGTCTGACAAAAAGAGGAGGAAAACAATTACGTTTAGTTATTTGAGACGGATTTTCCTTGCTCAAAAATCAATTAGTATAATGTGAATGAAAGACAATACCGCTTTAAATTGTCCAACACCATGAAGTACGAAGTTCCATTCTTCAGGTCTGATAATACCAGCGTTTAAATATATTGCAATATTTAGCATAAAACTGAATACTAGTTTGTGCTTTTCGAATAAACCTCTCGAAACGTTAGTGTAAATGGCTGTTGTGATTTCATTATATAAAATCAGAAGACGTTCCTGAAGATCGGAACTTTTCTGACTTGTTTCAATTACTGTATTAAACACCTAAAATAAATACACGAATTACAGAATGTGTCACCCCCAAAAAATGTCGAAATAATTTCATTACAGTAAACCCGGAATGTCTGAACATCTATTTACCTGATTGAAATATTTTAAAGAAAATTGGTACATAGGATCTATTTCCGATAAATTAGCCACCACGAAATACAGTACTGAGCCTCTCGTTGAAACTGTCCGATACTTTTCTCTAGCAATAGTGATTTTTTCCTCAGTAGCCTCTGTTTCTATTAAACGTGTTGCTATTATTGCAGATGTTTCCTTACTGTCGTTAAGAGTTTCTATTAGTTCTTCATTATCCAATATGTTATCTCCAGAGCTGAATAGTAACGATAGAATCTTGTCCTCGATGAGTTGGAGTTGTCCTTTGTCAGCATTAATCTTGGCAATTAATTCGTTTCGTAATTTTTCAAGATCAGGTCTCTCGAGACGTACGACATCTCTAGATATACATTTTAATGTTGATTAAAAGTTACTTTCAGCAGAGCTAAAGACTTTTGATAATTTATCATCATCACTCACGCTAACAGTTGATCCTCAAGACCCGATGGTGTAACGGTGAAATTGACTATCGTAACCTTGATGCAAATCTCTGGTAGATAATGTGGATTTGCCATTTTTGTAGTAATGTATAATTTAAAATTTGAATCATATTCTACTTCACTCTCACCAATCCGGATCAACAATCGTCCACCCTATACGTAAAATAAGACATCTCACTAAAAATTTGCAAATTTTCGATGGTTAAAAATGAAGAAAAATTTTCGGTAATCTTTACCATTACAAAAACTTGCTTCAGAAGTACAGGCTCTAAACTTGGGTCTAATGTTTCTCCTATTTCTTGTAACAGCATTGGTGCTCCTACTCTAATACAAGCTTCCATAATTCTCATAAAATTCGAATCAGTCATTTTACAAATTTTCAAATTATTCTCACGTTCCATGTTACGTATCCATCTATTTGCCTTTATCGAGGGATCAAAAATCGTGAATATAATTTGACAACGTTACACTTTTGCTTTAGAGAAGTACCTGTTCTTGTGGATCTATCATGAGGGGCCATTTTCCAGCTTGTGTTACCAAAATTGCATTTTCTGTGCTCACCAAATCTCTCGGTAAACCAAAACCATTCCAGCATCGAATTTCATAAGGATCAGCTAAGACACTAATCAAACTAAAACTAGGAGTGATCGGAACCTCTTGTTTAACACAACTGTCAATCCAATTGCTCAACAATTCCTCTCTGTAATCGCTGGTGAATGCTCCTAGGTATGCCAATGCCCCTGCTGCGATCAGAATATCGCCAGTTAAATTTTGTATCTGTCTATCGAAATCCTGCACACGAAACAAAGTAAAAATTAATCGTGAATATCATGCAGATGACTTTGAATACAGAATTTTAATATCATATTAGAAATGGGGAAATTTCATGAATCTTACTTTCATCAATTCTTCCCATCGGATTTGTTCATCTGCAAGAGCTGAAGTCAGTCGTCCTGATCTGTTCAGTCTAGCTTCAGCGAGTTCCATCTGATATTGTAATTGTGATAAATTATTAACGGCTTCATCAAACTGAACTTGAAGTTTGGCGATTTTTTTCTCCACTTCAGCTAACTGCTTTTGCTTTTGCTGTAGGACTCCCTCGATCGCCCATAACTCATTTTGCGCTTGTAAAAGTCTATCGTGAAAATAGTGTGCGTTACATTAACGTTAGTAAATGGATAGACATGTTTTTCAATTAATATCAGTTAGGTAAAGTTTCAACTATATTAATACCCAAAGTGTTTTAATATCATTAAAAATTTTACTATACGATTTTAAAAATAAAATCCATATTTACTTCATTCTTTTTGGTTCGACAATTCTATACAGCTTAGCGTAACCATTTATGGCTCTCACCCAAATGCAAATTGATTTACAGACTTTACTTTGCTTGGCGACTAGTTCTGGCAAAAACTCTGGATGGTTTACGTATTCTTGTAATTTTTTTAACAGTTTATCGCTTATATCATCTTTTGGATACTGTAACAATCTGTCAAGAAAGTGAACATCCGCTAACACCAGTTTTGCCGAAGCCCAATCAAGTCTGTTGAAAAATAATTATGATTAAAAATGTATCGTTAAAGTATGCAAAATTTTCTGTACATCATTCAGATATTTGGATACTTTTCTCCGAGTAGTAAATCGACAGCTTCCATTACAAATCGAACTAGATGAGGTGGCTTGTTGAAAACTTTAATCTCATTGATATCATTTTTATTTAGAGATTCTAGGGCTCTTTTTGCCTCTTCTAATGCTGGCATTGCGGCTTCTAAATCTTTTTTTGCATCTGCTTCTAAAATTGATGTTGCTTCAGCTTTTATCTACGTGTAAGAAATTTTAAGAATTGTATATGAGACTTCGACTTAACAAATTAAATAATTGAGGTTGAAGTTGAACGCGAGCATGAGAATAATGAAAAATTAATCAATGCATTGTGTGTTGGCAAATACTTCCTGGACCTAGTTAGTAGATATTTAATTACATGTAAAACAGATATACAGGAAACTATGCTTTATCGTGGTTAATCACGTCGTGAAAATTCGGGATCAATGCTGCGAAAATACCTTGGCTGTTGCTTCATCTGCAGCGACAATAGTTCGTGCTTTGTCAGCTTCCACTTGTTGCTTTTGCACAATTACTAGTAGTTTCGATACTTCTTCAGAACTGACTTTCAATTTAGGTGCCAAAATCAGTAGCTGAGCTTTCATTTCTGATACAGTCTCATTAGTTTCAAATAGTTTCTACGATATAAAACTACGATATAGATATTATCAGAACGTAGTATAAACATATACGTTTATTTAATTAATTTTTTTTTTTTTTTTTTCTCATACACGAAGTCCATTAGAAATTTTTTCTTTCGTCATCAATGTCTTTTTCTTCTTAAAATCTAACGTGGAAGCATATAATTTCAGAAGTTCCAAGTAACTGCTTGGTGTGGTGTAATACCTGCGGCGTACTTCGTTAAAAAATCGTATAGTCATTTGTTCTACACTCTGAAAATCGGTGAATGTAAAAATGAAATAATGAATGATTAAAAAAGTTCGATACTCTAAAGATAAAACGTCGGAATAGCACCTCATGCATTAAAACACAAATCGAAGACAAGGCTGGAAGCATATCAGCGTCGATGCCCACTATCGAGGATAGTGTGTTCTCAGCAACCGATAACAAGGCTTCATTTGGCCATTTCGTGTACCAATCTATCGTGCAACAATTTACTAATGATGGAAACATGCGACAACGACGTCTGAAAAGTTATTGAAAATCAGCACGAAGTTTAACTGAATTAATTCTCTACATACCTGAACGCATCTCCAACAGGACTCATACACAACATAAGATGCAGATGGTTTCGTACTCTGCCAATGAAGTATCGGTATATTTCATCTCTAGCCGTTTCTGGGATATCAGCCTCTTTGGCTGCAGGTCGAGTTGCAATTATAGCCTTTTCTAATTCATCAGATTCGAAAAGATTTGGAACTTCACCTGTTGTGATGTCAGTAAAGAGTCTTAATCATTCATGAAGTAGTTATCTAAGATCGGTATGACATTTCTTATATAACATACCCGAATTTAACGTGTTATTAATATCCTCTAAGAATTCTTCGACCACAATTTGAGTATCGGTAAAAAGAAAGGTTGCATCTACAGCCAAGGTGCCAGGGATGAAATAAAAACGTCGTAAATCGTCGTGCCACGAGTTTATATTATATCCACGACAAACTTCGATTTGGTAACATCTTAAAATAACGAAACTATATTAATTATCTACCTGAGTTGTCTTCTGATTAACGATAATTACGTTTTCACATTTTCTGCATAGGAAAGTATATCAAAGTGCAAAAATAGTCAATTTAAATACTAACGGATAACCATTAACGTGGGATGCCAATTTTGTCAGACTCTGTTTCCCCATACCACCGACACCGACTAATAATCCATTCCCTCTTTCGGAACGTAGAATTCTGGCCAATCTGCACAAATGTTCAACAGCGTCCATGAAGAAGATAATGTTCATTTCTTTTACTGTAGCTAAACAATAATCGTCCAAATAGTCCTGGGAAAGTACAATCAAGGTGAATACACAGACCATATAATTGGCAAAATAAAGCCTGTGGAAATAAAACTTAATTTCACTATTCACTTTGAGTATGATGTATAATTATGTGTGAGCTAAGGTGTGAATATTATCAAGCATTTCCACCGGTACTACACTCACGGAAACCGTTTCAACTCATTTGCATAGGAATTAATATGTTGTTTCGCGGTATTAATGTCACTTTAGAAACACTACGTATATATTATAAACTGACTGATTGTGTTTGAATTTTAGAAATTAACAATGACCGCGGTGAATAAAATTTTTTTTTTTATTCAAATCACCTGTAGAACTCCTTTCAATTTTTCAATGTTTGAAATTTCTTGATAAATTCTGTTCTCTTTAGCAGCTCCAATCGACATGAAATCTCCAAATAGTAAAATCGGTGGGTGTTCGATGATTTCATCATTGGGCAAGGGTACAACGTCAGTTCCAAATGTTCGTTTACACATATCAGTCAAGAGACGGTAAAAGTAAGATTTATCTTCTATGTTTATCAATCGGTCATGAAAAACACGCAGACATTCATGGTAGAAAAGTCTACATTAAGAAAAGGCGTTGAATAATTAATAACAATCGGGATTATTTCAGTCAACGTGAAAGTATATATCGTACCTAAGGATTTGTCTAGCTTCTCTTACGTCAGAAGGATCAGCTTGTAAAATGCCTTGAAAGCATTTTGATAAATCGCGTAAATTAAATACATAATGACTTTTTTCAGGAGTAGGTAACAGGTCGATCGCTATTCTATCATAAATTTCTACGGTAGCTGTGACTATTTTATCACCCATTTCGATAACCGGGTTACAAAAATCTTTCAAAAATCCTCTCATAATAGCTCTGGAAGAAAATGATGAATTATCTTGAAATTTATAATTTTTTGGAAGAAATTTCATTCCGATTTACACGTTCGAAGTTCCTCATCAAGATGATTTTAATAGTGGGAATTGTTATGAAGCTCTTTTACATGAAATCAAAATCGGTTGTTTAGATATTTGCGAAACACTATAACGTAAATCGTTATACGTGTAAATGTGCATAACGTATACCTGAAAATTGCTTTTAGAGATCCTTCGGTCGGTGCTGGGATGACTAGCATTCCAAAATGTCTAACAAATCTTGGAGTGAGAACATTTCTACCTCCACCAGGCGGGGCACATGCACACGATAACACTACATCTTCTATAACTTTCCAGAACAATTTATCTCTATCATAGAGACCTCCGAAGTCCAGAAATTGTCTGATAAAATTTCAAAAGTTTATATAAATTTTAGTTATTTTTAGTTTTGACAACATTCATCGTCCTGGAAATCCAATGAATAAATAAAATGAAATTTTTATTCAGAATTTTTCATTATACAACAGTTTTATTCGCTATACGTTCAATTCAGGATAGGAATTAGGCAAGTTTGTAAATTATGATGATTCCAATTTATGATAATCGTAGATTTAGGCTTGAGCAGTTAAAATATTACCGTAAAAGTTCAATCGGTGGTTGTGATCCGTAAGTATCCAATTTTGGCATATTTACATCATCGACAAATACACATACGCGTTTTCCCACCGGAGCTCCTATCAGAGCTTTCTTTTTCTTTTCTAATTTTAGTTCGAGGATTTCTTGAGTTCGACCGCTGCTTGTTTGTGCTGAGAAATTCAATATGACTGGCACCCACGTATCTGTCTTTTGCAAATTATCGAGAACTAATTTTGCGATTACTGATTTTCCGACACCTGAAACAAGATCATAAACTTGAATGAAAATTTCTCAAAGATCGTGCGATTGTTTTGAAAATTCATAACTTTAACAGAAATTTCACGATAAGGAATTCAATTCGTAATTACGCTTACAAAAAAAAAAAATAATAAAAAAAGTATTGCCATATAGCAGGAACTACCAACCAGTTCCACCGGTGAATAAAACTGCCTTATTAACGTCCACCAATTTTTGCATAATGTAAGAAAATCTAACTGTATCAATGGTCGGTACAAGAATTTCAAAGAACGGTTGTTCAGGGTTGTAATTAAATACTGGTAATAGTTTTAGCCACAAATCCATACGACGAGCTTGAACATTGACATAAAGGCTCCAAAGATCTCCACTCGAAGGTAATCTGAAATTGTTTGAATAAAGAAACTGTAAAGAAACAAATTTGGGACACTGAATACGTTGGACACTGTGAAAATCGTGAATAGCAATGCAAGTGTTTTTCGCGATATTGGGGTAACGATTGTGATATAAATTACCGTGCATCAGGATTTTCATCGAACTGATCTTTGACGAAAGTTTCAAATATTTCTCGAGAGCTATCTATAAGATTTCCTCCAACAGACCAGATGAAAGCGAAAACAAAGGCTTGTGTAAGAGAACCTTTGGTACGTGATTTTTCATCTGTCCTATCAATCGCACCAGGTTCGCTGAGGATACTTTCCATCAAAGCACATAGCATATTAGCCTTACTTATGTCGACCTATAAAATATATTCGTATTAGTCCTGCTGATATCGTATAGACACATGTTTTATTCAATTTTTGAAATCAACCTGATTAATAGCATGGTCACAATTTTTTTTAAAAAAGGCAAGCCCGTTGTCCATGTATGTGGTGAAGAGGTCAAGGATTTGATTTTTTATATCGTCATTCACCATTTTCCAGGGAAGTTTAGACATCCAAGTTTTAACGTATGGAAGCCACTGAAGCTCAGTAGGATCAAGATAAACCATACCTATAGATAATAAACCTGTGAGTATAATAAAGCTACATGCAGTATTTCAAATTTATCATGACGTTTTTTTCTACTGCATGTCTGTTTGCGAATCGGTATCTTTGTATCCATACGTCAGCATTTCAAAAAAATTTTATACCATGATTAGTGAAATATAAAAATAAAATAAATATTGTGTGTTAAGATGTGCTTACCACATCTGCTGACTGTTGCAGGTGAAGCTTGAGACAAATCCATAACTTCAAAGACCATGTGTACGTATGGTGTAAATTTTATTCTCTCAGAATTTGCGAGACAAAGCATCTTATTATCGTCTAAGACTGTATTCATATTTTCTATCCATACTGCATCGACTGGTCCATCACATACTACCCATTGATGATCTTCATTTGTGGACTATGAATTATTACGAATTGATGAATATTGAATAACCACTTGACAAATTAAATCGATTTTTTTTCTTCAATTTTGTAAATTAATTGGCGTCTGAATCATGGAACTGAATAAACGTCTCCTTATTTTATTGGAAACTTATTTCTACTAACTGAACATGCACTACGGACGATAATCCCAAGTAAACCATCGTGCCATTCGTTAGATTGTGCATTTACTTCGCCGTACAATTCACCGATTGTTACAGACTTAGGATTTAGAATATACATGTGAACTGGTTGAAAGTATTGTCCTACAACACCATTTTGATGAAGACGTGTCAATGTATCGCGTAAAGTCTGAAAATATCGAATAAATCTTTCGTTCCATGAATTTCTCTATCATTGTGATTCAGTCGTGGATAAGAATGCAATACGAAGACTATTGTAATAATTAAGAATTACTTTCAAGACAGTCGTTTTTCCACCACCCGTAGGTCCTACCAGCATGACTCCATGTCTGACTATCATAGTCTCATGAAGCTGAATGACTTTCTTTATGGAACAAGATTCTGGTTGTAACCGAGCTTCTACCATCACCTTAAAATATCAACCGATGAACAATATTTCCCGAATTAATATATTAAAGAACGAAATGATGAATTTGTTAGAAATGATAAATCTGCGAAAATTATAATCCATTATTCTAATTTTGATAATTGAATTCTATTACTTTTATGGTTGTTTCCTGAAACACACCATAGTCCTCTTCTGGTATTACTACTCCTGGAAAAAGATCTCCAAGTATTCCCTGTGATAAAATGATACAATTTTTATTCAGATGAAAATCTTTATGACCATGAACCTATTTGAACCATTACTTGAAAAAGTTCGGTATCATCTGCCAAAAATTTTGGAATATTACTGTCACGCAAAGCTCTGATCAACACAACGTCTTCCTGTTTGTCTGGATTTTCTCGTTTTAGACTGCCAGCCATTACGAGGACGCTTTTTACAGCTCTTTGAATATGACACATGATAAATGGAGAATCGTAAAATGATTAAGAATGGTAAGAATAATTGACAGATTTTAAAAAAAATTTCATACCTCATTCCAAAATCATAATGATCTTGTTGAGAAAGTTGTTCACTGCAGAGTGTGTACATTAGTGTCATTTTTTTTGAAAGTGATTTGGATGATTCGAAACCTTCAGAATACAAAGTCACCTCAGCAATAAGTTCTGTGAATAAATTATACTGATTGTAGTTACTAGTTACGTTATTAAAGTCCTTGACGTAGTTTGATTTTACTGTAATCTGGAACCATCATGGATATTGGACGGAATAGGGATTTCAGATTGTCTGGTAATTCTGTTCGTCCAGCGTAACCCGGATTCATTGTTATAAATGCGGCGCACGACATAACGAGCTTTATTTTTCGTCCTTCGAAGGTAAATCTGAGACGAAATAAATTCGGAAAATGATATAGCTATTGTGAACACGTGTAAGATTGATCGTTTTTGTTCAAACTTACTCCTTTGCTCTAGCTACTTTGGCATTTCTTATTGTTATCAATTGCTGCGCTATTACCGAAAGTACTTCAATGTCAATTCGATTAAATTCATCGAAACAGCACCAAGCACCAGAAGTTGCAAGCCCAGAGAAAAATCTTCCCATCATCTTATTTGATTTAAAAATTTTTCAAAAACTTTTTTACAAACGTCATTTATTTTTGTTTTGTATCAAATAAAATTTACCCTGTAATCAAGTCCCTCGGAACAATTGAACACGACACATTGAATGGCAAGAGCTTTAGCCAAATCTTTAGTTGTCTCAGTTTTTCCCGTTCCTGCAGGACCAGCTGGAGCACCACCTAGTATGAAACGATTATTTACCTACGTTAATCTAACAAAATACAATTTTATTCACCAAGATCCAATTGAAGAGCCCCCATAAGACAGAGGTAACATTTGTCTGTCAACGGAGTAATTACAAGTCTTCTTTGTGCACCAAGATATTCATAACCGTAAAGATATTCAGCACTGCTCATTCTCGCTAAGCAATTATCTATTTCATCATCCCAGTAATACCGAAGTGCTTTCATCCATTCAAAATTTGTACTGGATGAAGAAGATTAGATAAATAATTATAATCATCGAGTAACGTGATCAATACTTACCTACTGGACACTTTATTCTCAACGAGAATAGTGATAGTGTCTCTTGCATGGACATCGACAGTGATAAGATTGATTATAATTTCACGTACAAGTCTCGTTAATTCTCCTCTTACCATTGCTGCAAGATGATTCAAGTCCTGGCATAGAACGTATATTCATTTTATCTGATAATGATACATGTTCGGGACAGAGGAGTGGTTGATAACAGTTTTAAATCCATATGGATAATTGAATGAGAATAAGCGTTGATTGAAAATGAACTTTTCTATATTTCTTCGATTATTTATATATCGCAGAATATCAAGTCCTGTAACTCACCGAATAAGATTTTTGTTCAAAAGATTGCATGGCGTTATCAACGTTAAAATTTCCGTCAAGAATAAGATGAACATTTCGAGCCCAAAATATTTGCGATACTGTAAGAACGATCTGAAATAATGTTGAAAATTTGAAGCTAAATTGATTATAATATAATATGATATCGAGTGTATAGGTTTATAGATAACCTGTGAAGGATGGGCAACCAAAAACATATCTCTTCCTCTATTGTGGAGATCGCTTATTGCGGATTTCATTCTTTTCTTTAGAGACAAAAACATAGACGCCTCAACCTTTCCTAACCAGTCTTCAACATTCCCTCTAGCTTTTAGTCCTTTTCCTAATTGAACTCTTTCTCCCTCAGGAGATATCATCGCATTTATGTCTGTAGTAAGTATGACATCACTAACATCGCTGCTATCTTCTGTTGAGGCAGTGGCAAATTCCAAACGATAAATTGCATCAAAACATTTTTGTAAGTGTCTTTGAACTGCGTGAGGATTTCTTGTCTGTACTCACAAAGGACACAATTTTATTAATAAACAGTTAAAACTTCGAAAACATCACACCCAAGTATTTTTCATTCTTGTTACACCCCGCAAAGTATTTTCCTATATTTATAATAATTGTATGAAAATTTTGTCTACATTCGATAGTAAAATTCGTTAACAATTATACAGGAGGTCTGAATTTGAACTGAATGTAACGAGACTAGGAATTCTCCATCAGTTTTGATTTATTTATTCATTTATCTCAATTCGTTTCATACCTGGGCAAGTATTTCAAGAAGTTCGTCATTCGACAAGAAAAAGAAACGAGGAAATGCTATACGTTTCGTTTCAAGATATGCTTCGAGACATTTTAAAATTTGATCTAAGTGTTTGTTATTCTCAAGGAACTTCTCGTACAAACCAGGTTGACAACACGCTTCTAATGCCAATGGCATCTGTAATAAGTAGTTTTTAATCAGATAATTAATCAACCGATTATACATGATGGTTAAAATAATTTCATATAATCCAAATACCTTGGCAGTTTTTCGCATTATTTCTTTCCACGATTTGTCAACAACTATAAAAAGCTTTGACTCAATTGGAAGCTGACGTTGAATATCTGGTGCTGAAAATATTGACTCTAAATAGAGCCATTGCTGTTGACAATACTGCCAAGCATCCTAAAATATAAAATTAATTAACAATTTTGATATAAATTAGTAAGAATTATTATGAGATTAAAAAATTTTAAGATACCAAAGTTTTCCAAAAGAGGTCCAGCTGTCTGACCCAATCTTCTACTCGTGATTTGATTGGACCAACGTGACGAGATGCTTTTATAGTTTGAATATTGATGTTACTCTCTTCTAGAACAGCTTGTACTTCTTCCAGTGATCCCAAAATGTATATGTCTTTAGATTCCTTGTGTTGTATTACGAAAAATTCTAGTGTTTTCCAAGATTCTTCAACTTTTTTCAGCAACAATTCTAGTCCATATTCTGAACTGGCAGCTGCCGCGATTTCCATTAATTCAGTAGGATAAGAAAACACATTTAGACCTTCTAGTACAGTCAGTGAGACTGGTTCGTCTGTTGTGAATTTGTAATTAAGCAAAGTTTCAATTTTTTGCCAATGACGATTTTTCAGATTTGGATTTCTCAGGTAGCCTATAACTGGCAACTTGTCTCTGATCATTTCAATGGATTCTTTTAACTTAGGTACTATATTGTTTGCTGGTAATCCTTTTTCTAACATAACAATGTTCTTCAAATTTCGCGATGTAAAAGCAGTCATATCTTCAATGTTTAATGTATCGAATGGAACCGAATGCCATTCTTCAACAGCTGATGCCCACGAGTCAACAGTTTCCCATAAAACAGTACGCAATTTTACTTCATTTGTAACTTGTTCAAGCATATCGAATCTTGCCACCTCTACCTGTAATTTTGGAATTCAATTTATGAGCTCTATTGTATCTTTGAATATAATAATCCAAAATTATTATTACAATTAGTACGATAGAATGTACACGCCATTTTATACCTTAAATAACTTTTGGTGACTACGATACGTATTTGCCAAAGTTGCACATTCGGCCATTCGAGCATTAAGATTACGCAGAGTAGCAAAGCAATGCTCAACGTTACTTTCTGAATTCAATAACCAACTTTGCTGTGAATTTAAGAAAATTATTATTCAAAAAATTAATCTCAATTTTAAGTTAAAAAATCCGATACAACACTTACAACAACTTCGTCATTGATGTCTGAAATCTTATCAATCAATTCATTGATGTCCAATTGAAGTTGGGAATTGAAACTTGCTATAAGCTGATCCCGTGCAACGAGTCGTTTTTCAACAGCTAAACGCAAGCCTGTAAATTGAACGTTAATGCCCTGTAATTGAAACAGAAATATTAATAAGTGACGAAATAACCGCAAAGAGGTTTGATCCCTACAGCTTAAGAACTACTTATAGTCAAATGATGAAATATGAAAGATTCTTGACTCTTACAAGATAATTAGCCATTTCTTCAGCGGGTACAGGAATATGATATTCGTCCATGATGTCGTAGATTTCTTTGGCATATTCTAACTGAGTTTCCATACTGTCTATTTTAGTTTGTGCTTTATCAAGGAATTTAATGTAAGTGACAAAATCGTCGGTGGTCATTGGATCAGCGTCAAGATAATTTAGAGCGTCAAATGCTGCTGTTAAAACACTGTCTACCTTGGCTTTACCAATTCTGTGAACAGGTATAACACCGATAATTTGAAAAGTAGGTATCGTAAATGGTGACAAACAACGGTATCATAAAAGTTAGCCATTAGAACCGTAATAAAGGTTGAATTGAATATAATAAAACGGGGTATACTAACGAGGGCATTACTGATTCTAGCACTCCTCGTTTTTTATTAGGTGCCAGAAGGGCCGATTCCTTAAACCTCTCCAATAAGATGAAGAAAATTCCCAAAGGTTGATATTCGGCAACTTTATTTATGGTTTCAATCTCTGAAGTATAACGGAGGTACCACTTTCGGAATTGTTCACACACAGTTTCTTGTCGAATTATTTCATCATCAGCAGCCATGTCTTCTTGATAGAATTCTTCAATTGGCTTTAGACGTTTCCAATACAGTTTTACAGCATCAATATTTTGTTTAAGAACTTCGCGTAATTCATTCTTCACTATCTCTATACTAAGATCTTGTTTTAATACTGTTAAAATTTCTGGTGGTTTTCCGCAAAGTCGTTCTTCAATTTTCTGATTTATCATTGGCCTGAAATACATGGTTCATAAAAAACAAAAAAAAACGTCCAATTGTCAGCACGACACATTCAAATTGATTATCGAAATGATTACCTTGTGAAACAGTTGAAATATGGATCAGAAAGAAGTGGTTTTATCGCGTCTAAATTTTCTTCCCATAAGTTGCAAATTGTTTGTAATACAAAGATGAATATATCTTCCGAAGGATCAATGTCTAAACCATTTTCTACTGAGATGGATAAATTTGCTATGAAGAACGGGTACTGAAAGATAATTTTATTTATGCAATGGCCAAATATTTTCATACATCAATAACTCATAGCAGAATTTTTATTATACCTATATTACAATTAATGGAAAAATACCTGAGGCACGATTCCTGGTGGTCTTTGAACCTCTAGGACAACATCAACATCAGTAGTTTCCAACAATTCTTCGGATGGCAAAAATTTAATATGGTTACATAAAACCTGGACTAATTCCTTGTACGTATTGTACAACAGAACGTACATCATATTCGTTCCCATGTAGTCAATGAGATGGATAAAACTATAAACAAATGAGATGTACAATTAAAAATTTTTAGATTTCATTAGTATGTATTTGAAAAACAATAAAATTTAAAATTTCATCACGCACCATGAAAGACGATAGCATTTGTTCCTTTTGCGAGCCTGTTCTATATAACTCATTCTCAAAATTCCATCTTTGGGCATTTTGAATTTTGCCCCGCTGAACTGACCTTTCGAAATAATAGAAAACAGTTTATTATCGGAATATTAGAAGTTGGAATTTTTTTATTTATCACACAGTATTGTATTCATTATACATTTTATTTATAACTGAATCATTCACATTACCAAGTTTTCCATAAGCTGTCTGTTCTATTGTAATATTAGAATCGTCCGGTGTATATCCTTCCTTAAAAAGCGCACCAAGACATGCATTGTTCACTATATCTACGGCCAACATTCTGAATTCGTCCAATTTTATTCTTACGGATTCAATTTTCGCAAACTATTATCATTCATGATCATAATTTAATTAGAATTATTTTTTCTCAGTATTTAAAACCTTAATTTTTTTACCATATGTATTACCTGTGTCTCCACGAACATGAACAGTGGCAATTTCTCATTAAAAGTCAAGTCGTTGAATGAAGAGTCCAAAAAGACTGTGCACATTGATTTTATTTCAAGAAGTGCTTTGCTCAAAATTGGATCCGAAATGAACAGATTTTGTTCCATGTAATTTCTTGCATTAAGAAATTTTGTCCATGTTATTGTCTTCCTCCATACATGAAACGCTTTCCACTTACGATACATCACGAATGTTCGTATCTATAAATAAAGTAATAAATATACTTACATTCATCCGTCAATCATGTCAATGATTCTATGCAGAGAATTGGAGATACATGAAATGTAGGGCATCCACAGTTATTTATGCTCATTTATTTATACCCAGATCAGATTTTTTTCAATTAAAAATTTCACTAATTAGTAAACTATGATGACATATTTCACATGAATTTTAATCACCGTTCACTTCAGGTATAACTCACCTGCATCAACTTGAGATAAAACCGATATTCTCTTTCCCAGAGTTTCATTGGTGTGAAGGATACCTCATCAGGACTATACTGGGTGACACCATCGACGCTGATTGTCATATAGGTACGTTCGAGTTGACTATAGGGAACGATTCTGAAAAATTAATTACGAATAATCATATATTAATATCAATTGCAATTATATCCGTATAAATTATCTTACTTTAACGCATACGGGGTGAATAATTCAGAACAACGTTTCACGGCGTATATCATATAAAAAAATCCAATTTTTTTGTCACTACGTAAATTGTTAATTAACTCGAGCTGGTCAGCCACTTCAGGTGGTTTAATTAAGGTACGTTTTTCTTTGATTGTATCCACATCTTCGATAATTTTACCTGTCGGTCGTACATCGACTGAAATTTTTTAGTTTTTATTTATTATTTATTAAACCAATACGGATTACTATATCGTTTATTCAATATCGATTAATACTCAAGTAAATCGGCGTACTTTTAACGGTTTTAAAAATTAAAGAACCGCTGTCACTTGAACTTGTCAGTTTTTTTTCTAATTTGGGTAAAGGCACCAGTGGCAGACATACTTTTTGGCGTATTGTTTCCTGTTGATCTGTAAATCCAGTCTGAAACAGGACATTGATAAATGTGAAAGAAAAAAAAAAAAAAAAAAAAAAAAAAAACCAAAAACGATTTTCAATAAATTATCCACGAAGATATTTACAGCGAAAAGTTGAATCTAACAATTTTTATAAATCTTACAAGTGGTTCTGGTAATTCCCGTTTATGCTCTATCTTTTCCAATACTTTTTTATGAGGAATGTGAAAAGGTATCTCTCCTATTCCTCTAAAATTGAAAAATATTTTTATAAATGTATAAATTTCTGAATGATTAAAAAAAATTACATCATGCAATGGACTCACCTTTTATAACTTTTTGGGGGTTTGCAAATCAGTTGATTTAACAAGCAATCGGTTTTTTCATTATCCGGAACATTTACTAATCGACTGTTAAGATGAGACGGACTGTTGGGGTCAAAAGATCCTTCTGAACAAATGGAGATTGACTGCATCCCATCCTGACTCAATATTTTATCCCTCGTTTCATCCATTTTTTATACGAACAACTTTCTGGTAAATTATATATGAATTACCAATTCTTCTGGATGTCAGTTTCGTGGTTCATCACCATCTATGAATTACTACTTCGTTTTAACCAGACAAAAGCTCTAAATATTGCAAAAAATATCTTGAAGAAAAGATAATTAATTCTATCATAATAGATCGGATGGTTGAAAGAGTTGAAAAACAAAATTATACAGAGTATTAAAGCTCAACGAGCTTGCACATAATTATGAGCTTTACGTCAAGGATATTTGTATTCACAGGTAAATTTTGCCCATCAATAAACTGTGACTATGTATATTTATAAATAATTTTATTTACCTGATATTAGCTGACCGGATTGTACAAGTACATGATGTAACTCTTCAGAGTTAGAGATGCTAATCGAACAGCAGATTGCTACGATATTGATTTAACAAATGAGCTTTGAATTGTACAATCGATAATATACGCAAGAGTAAAGTTAAATAACTTCAGTTTGAAGACGATAAAACTACCGATCATCAAATTCATAATTTTCATACTTGTGAAAATTAAAGAACAAAAAATTATCAAAAATTTCATCAGGTTTCGAAACACTCAAAATATGTAATTCTTTTCTATATAATTCCTAATGTCGAATAATTATCAAACTTAAAACAAAAACACAGATTATTAAATTACACAAACAGGCCAAATGGTCATTTTATTCAACACGATTACTTACATGTGTAGATTAAAAGTTTCTGACCGTAGTGTGGAAATATTTAGTAATAAAAAAATTGATAGCGGGGGATATTTACATTCGCGTAGAATGAATCTGATGAATAAAATTTTTTGCATCGCTTCATGAATTTATTTATTATAAAATGAGGGAAAAGGACGAGCGTGTTTCTGATGAGGAAAGTTTACGCCTTTATATAGACCCTGAAAATCAGTGGATCTCGTATGCATGCATAATTTGTAAATTCAATTGCTCTATTGCCAAGTGTCAACCGTCCATTAATTATTCCGGCTTCAGATTTGCTTCGACAATTTGTCTACTACGTAGTTTTACGTCAGTCCGACTTAGAATAGCCGCATCTATCACTTCGTGTTCCACGTAAAAGCCTGAGACATAAAAACAGCGCATTGAAAAAAATGTATAAAAACTTTATGAGGATTTTTTTATTCTTTTTTTCTTTTCAGATATTTTTGTCATATTTGATAAATCATAACTCACCAGACGATTCAATTTCTTTTCCATATTTTAGTTTTGATTTGTACTCTGAGATATACGTCTGGTACATATCCCTGGCTCTTTCTTCACGTTCTTTGTCAAGATTTGGGCCACCAGTTCCAGATAACGTTACGACCTTTCGACTGACTAGCGTTAATAATGCGAGACCTAAATTTTCAAATTTGATAAATAAACGATGAATTTCAAGAGAATATTCATTTTTCAATACCATTTGTTTCCATTTTTCCAATTTGTGGTTCTTCCTCTTTGTCTCCACCCTCTTGTAATTTTTCGTCCTCAAAAGCTAGTTGTTCTTTCTTATTCTCGTCGCTTTTCTGTGCTTTATTTTTGATCGGTTTTGATTTAACGCAAGTAAGCATTTCGTTCATATTCTGCAACCCTGCTCTGATATTCATCAACAGCTCACCCCGAACTTTTCGCATATTTTTAAAATCGCTTTCCCGTTTTCTTTGCACTTCTAATTCGTCTAGCATCGTCTTTTTGTCTTCTTTATATCTAGAAAAATAAAAATTTTCAGTCACATCTGAGTATGACAGCGCGTCGAGCTTTTAATATAGTAACAAATTAATTTTGTTATAATATATGAATATCATGTATTTTACATACTGTGCTGTAGTGGAGATCATGCTATGTTCCAAAGTTGCAAGAATCAGAGTTGCATGATTTTTTTTATTCAAAAAAGTATCACGTTCTCTTATGTTGAAGTTGAATTGTTTAATCAAACGTTCTTTCTGTCTCATTTGCTCCTCAAATCTGTGCATATAAAATATTGTAATATATTAAAGTAGGAAGGAGCTGGTCTGATAAATATTGAAAAAATTTCAATATAAAATTTTTCAAGAAATTCATGGACTAGTTTAAGAATTTAAATTACTCCAAAAATATCCAATACACTACAGTGATTGATTACCTTGGGAATATTTCTTCGTAAGAACGTACCAGCATCGATTCTTTTATATTTTTAAATACATTTTCAAGGTCTTTCATCTCTTGTCCAAGAACAATTTCGCTGCTTGTAGTTCCAGCTTCGGTTAATTCAGTAAAATTTACGTCACTCTGTTATAGCAGAAACCAATTAATAACGTTATATGAATATGAAATATTAGAACTTATAGCCTCCTATCTAATTCCAGACTAACTAATCACCTCAGTTCTAACAAGGGATTGAAGATATGCCCACAAATCATCTACTTGAAATCGAACAATGTTAAGTGTGCGTTCTCTCTCCTTCATATTAACGCAGACATCACGTTCTAAATTTTTATAACGTAATCGCGTGTCGTCTAAATTTTCGGTTACAAGTTGGCCCATTTTTGTAGCTTTTATCAACATTTTACATTGAGACTTTTGATCTTCCATAAGCGCATCAAGAACTGCGTTGAAATACTTTGCGTCCTGTAATATACCCGATCAAATTACTACGTCATTAATTTTTTTTTTTTTCTTTTGCGAAAATTTCACGTTTTTATCATCTATCATCAGTCGATTGATTATTAAATATTTTTCTCAAGTTTTTACCTTTTTCAAAATTGTCAATATGTTGCAATAAGTTCTTCTAATAGCTGCTGCTGCACTGTGCTTTGCCATGGAGTGTTGGAACTGATTTGTTAATTGTTGGTGACCGTAATCAGGTACGTATTCCTGCTCCTGTTCATATTTGTCCTTTAGTAATGCACATTCCAACTGTAAAATAATTATTTAATGAAATATAATGGCGAAAGATTATTTTTAATGTTCAGAAATGAGATTATATTCCGCATTACCTTGAGGTCAAAAAATTCTTTCATCTTTTTCTTTTTTAGATAATATAATTTGTCCAAATGTCTACGGTTCACATCGTTTCGATGGTAAATAGCGCTATAGGCATCCTAAATTTGAATGGAGCTTTAAAAAGTCATATAAGAATAAATTTAACGTATAAAAATTGATTCAACACGGTACATTTAATCTCACACCGTCCAAACTCTGATTCTATTTAATTTTTACTTATTTCAATCAAAACTTCTTTTGTAACGTTTACCATAGAATATCAAGTATCTATGGAACTCATCAGAATTATAAACACAATCCTATTGTCCGATGAAGTTTTTTTTTCTTCTTAAAATTTATCGTTTTTGGAATTAAACGAATTTTCTAATATAGTTACAGTAATGCATCGTAAAATTTGACCATTTGAAATTTTAAAATTACGTATATACATCAGGTGTCATGTTCTGAAAAGCCAATTGGTAGTCCCGATGATGCTGAAGTATAGTTCGAAGTCTGCGTTTGTTGCCTTCAGCAGTATCGTTGCTAACTTCCCGATAATTTTGTACATCTTTAGTCAACGATTTCAGATCTCTAGAAACTTTTTTCTTTACTCGTGACGCGTTAATTACTTGTAATTTTTTTTCTCGGGCTACGATAAGAAGAATAGTTTCGATCAGAAGACAGCGAGACTAAAATCAATACCTGATTTGATACAAAATAGGTGTTCGTGGTTTTTTTTTATTTTTTTGAAATTTATTTAAAACTCGTAAAAATTAGACAAAAAAAAAAAAAAAAAAAAAACTGATACAATTATTTCAGGAATTATTTGATCAGCTGACATTTTTCGACTCATCAACTGCAGCTAGCTGTAACCCTTGCAGATTAATTACGTATTTGCGTTTATAAATAAGAAGAAAAATTCCCAAAAATTGTGATTGTAGATAGAAATTTTTAATTTTTTTGTTTTTTTTGTTTAAAGGATTCAGCGTATTCACCGTACAAATTTAGAATCCCACGATACTGATGGATCTTATCTCGTATCGTCCATCTGTCGTCCTTCATTCCGTGAATTTTAACATTCTTAGAACTGAACATTGTTCTATATTCTCTTTTGAAAATGATCTACTTAAAAAAAAAAAAAAATGCTTTTATATTTAAGATAAATCAACACAAAAACGGTTACAGAAGTAATAGAACATATGAAGCTACCAATGAGAACCTAGTCGCTGACCGTCACAGATCGATAAACGGTAAAACCCACATCGAGCTTGCAGAGAATAAAATTTTTCCTTCGTTTCTTTCGAACTATTTTTGACGAACAGTGACTGGTTTCAGTTTGTGATAAAAAAATCATATGTAAATTAGTCATTTTGAATATGAGTCGATGGACGTAGAAGAAAATTGCCAATTTTCCAATATAATTACATATTTTTCCATAGCATTAAGATTCAAGTCTGAAATTTGATTTCTGAAATGAATATACAGTCGCTGTCATTTGGCTGACACTTTGTTACAATAAATCAGCATGAATACACCAGCGTCAATGTCTGGTACTTACAGAGCTTAATGAGTTAAGACAATAACTGGCATAAATCTTAGTGAACTTGACGGCAGCAGCCGGAGGCGCGACGTGGTGTCAGTTAGGTTCCGCGAAGGTTACAGCTGGATTCTGGATTCTATGTGCGGAGGTTCACCTCTCTGCCTATCTTGTTATTCAAAGTTTGATTAAAGGCTTTGCTCTTTCTCATACTGGTACAAGATTAATAACAAACTCGTCAGATCGAGTAGATTATACGATGAAAAGTTTTGCGAGGGTGACAAGCGATTGTTCGTTTATCTTATGCACCACCTACAAAGAGGATATCTACTTTAAGCTTCATCTCGTTTGTAGGGGGTATACATTGTACCCCGAAAATTTGTCTTTCATTTTTCCTCTATTTTTACATCTTTAATAAATCGCTTTATCAGAAATATCTACTTTTTAAAATACGAGAGTTTTGTTCCGGATTCAAAACTCTCCGCAAAACTCTAAAACGGAAGACTAAATGCCAGAAGAAAAATTTGATAGATCCGAAAAAAAAAAAAAAAAAAAAAAAACCAGCCGGAAAAACAGTTTTTCGGAGTACTTTTCATCGAAAAGAACAAAAAAGGATGGGGTATCAGGGGTAGAAAAAGTATAAAAAAGTAATGAAAAACCGAAAACCAAGATCAAAATTAAAAATTTCACATAAAAAAATGCCCTATATATTGACAAACAACAATTTTATACAGTGCATTCATTCTAATTCGATCTGGGTATATTTACAATTTTTTTAGTGTCATTGGCAAGGAATGCCCTATATATATATGAAATTCTCAACTCGGAAGAATATATTCTTTCATTTAGAAAGGTAATACAGAGAAAAAAGTATAGGTTTGTCAGTAAAACAGCGAAAATCGATTCATTTCCGGTAGAACTGGAAGTTCAAATTAAACGAGACATGGCAAATTTTCATGCCCATCATTTGATTGTAAAGTCCTGTGAATTTCAGATTTTTTTATCGAGCCGTTTCCGAGATCACCGCGCGAGTTTGTCGAACAGGCCGACAGACAGACCGACATCTTTCTAAAAACCTGTTTTTCGGATTCTAGAGGGTCGAAAACGTGAAGATTCGTTGAAATGAGCAAAAGTCACTTTTCGACCAAAACCAATACTTTTCTTGTATCACCGTAGGTGATGAAAAGTAAGAATTTATCGAATCATGAAAATTTGGAAAAATCGTGTTCATTGCTGATACATTTGCCTCGATATATATACGTTCAAGTCGCAGTTACAGCAACGTGTGCTAAATACTAGGGAGATAAACGAGCAGGTACTAGTATAGCCGTAGTATAAAACTTCTGTGCAATAAACTCCGAGCACTTTCGAGCTGAAGAAAGTAAGAAAAAGAAGATTTCTTTTACCCTCTGTTAAGTAGAGGGCGAGACGGAAACTGAGTTCACGCCGGAGGCGACATCGTGACGCTTCTACGCAGCCAAGGCGAGAGATGCGTCTCGTTTAGCCCTCTGGGTGAGCAGAACTTGATTGCCACAAAACTGGTGATAAAGGTGGTTTTTTTCTTGCACATTAAATAGCTGAGAGTAATCTTTGAGGTCAGTTAATGAATCTTCGCGACGCGATCTTTGAGGATCTTTCTCTTTTTTTTTGTTGAAAAAAAAGAAAAAGGAAGAAAAAATGTGTGATCGTCGTATTTACAACCGCGGAGATTCTGATCAGAATTCAAATATCGAACGTGTCGAAGTGTTCGAGTTACAATTCGAAACTGGAAACTGAAAGCCCGGAAAGTTTGCTTTGACATTTTTAGAGGCACGAGATGCAGAAGAAACAAATAAAAGATCGATAGAGAAACCGGCAAACCGCGTGCTGATATTATAGGTATAAAAGTACGACCGTTCAACGATATTTTCAGTCCTGTATAACTTGCGGAGCTTCTAGAAATACGGGCTTTTCTAACCATTGCTATTTATTTATGAAGGCCACTCGGTTTACGGCTTGGCTATATAATATACAAACATGGATACCTACGTGGAGTCATCAAATCGGCAATGAACCGCTAGTTCGAATTTTATGTGACAACGAAAGTTGATCTTCGATGCAAAAGCTGTCAATTTTAGCTCAGAGAAGATATACTTTAAAAATTCTTCAAACGCAAGCTCAGTAATCTTCAAAAAACAATTTAAAAACCCTGTAGCCGATGAACTTTTCCACATGACTAACATTTTTTCATTCATTTTCCCGAAAATCACACTTTCAGAGGTTTGACAGCTGAAATTACGAAAACGGATAGTCGCTGATCAAGCTGAAATTAATTTTGCGCTTTAAAAAACCCCTACAGCAATTCATTATGAATTAAATTATTATTGTTAAAATGGAGGGATGAAAACCGTTCAAAAAATGCAATGCCCTTCGACATGGCAGGTAGGTACTGGGGTAGGCAATGCTAATGAAAAAACTAATTTTTTTCTTTATTTTTTTTAGGATCGTTAATGACCCCCCTGTATCCACTGCTAAACCTACCGTTGTGGAACTTTCATCAGCCCATTAAAACGCATATTGTAATGAGAGAAATGAACCGAAACTCATCATTAGGGTCGAAAAACGTTCGTTAAAATATCGGTAATGTCCAATGATGTTGTTTTGTATGGATCTTGAAGGTATAATCACGATTAAAAATTAGTTACAAGTCAGCTAGGTATTAAATATGAGATATATGAATAGTGTAATAATAAATTTTGGTTAAATCGATTCGAAAATCGAAAAATTATAAAAAATTTTTTATCTTAAAGAAATGTCGTAAATCATTACTGAGTTGAAGTGGCCGAGGAAATATGCAGCCTGTCGTGTCACTACCGAGCGAGTCTCCGGCCCAACTGGGGCGATAAGACTTCGTTAATTTCCTTGGTTTTAGCAATAATTCAACGAGCCCCAATCCTAAAAGTTCAATCAACTCTGGGGTAAGTTTGGTGCAGAACTAATGCTCCACCCTTCTCCGGCCCGTTTCACCCTGCCATAATTTACCAACACCTCTTTTTTTTTCTTCTTCCTCGAATCGCTATATACATTTAGCCATACCTAAGATCGTTCGGACTTCCAAATTCTTTCCAAAATACCAAAAAAAAGAAGAAAAAAAAATGTACAGGGTGACTTTTCTCCGGGGTCTGATCTGGGAGGAGCTTCAATGTGCTGAAGCTCCGCCTTCTTTTATTAATACTCGTTCGTTTCCGAATAAAATGGTCAATGCTTATATCCCGTTGACAAAACAATACTTTATGCAAGTAGACTTCATTCCGGAAGTGTGCTATACGTGTGGATGTAAACAAATTAGGAGATAAGGGTATCTGATTGATAATCACACACTATTATTCTGAATCGAATGAAGTATGAACAGAAGTAGGCGGAGCTTCAGCACTTTGACGCTCCTCCCATATGAGACCCCGGAAAAAAACTTACCCTGTATATCTACCTATGTATAAATGTACATACATGTATGTACATACATGTATGGGCAGTTGTCCGCGGTTATATCCTGCTCCGCTAGACCCTCCCCAAGGGTATTCTAGTTTACTTTGCTGCTAGATTACTGTCGTTTGGGTAGCTGTCCAAAAGCTTTACTGAAATCCGCACTGAGCCCGCCGAAAGTATGTACGCATTTGTATGTGTGATGTTACATGTATATGTACGATATATATATACGTGCAGATGTTAAGTTGTGTATTTTTTGACTATACCGCAAGGTAACTCGTAAAACTAAGCAATTAGGATAACCCCCATCGTATAAATGACGGTATGACAGGCAAGCGACGTACGTGACGAACGGTCCGTAAAGGGTATACTATAGTATTTATTAATTAATCACCCCTATATGCGCACGTGGTACAACGACAACGACAACGCCTATATGACGCGAATGATAACGGTGACATCAGTACACGGACGTGACTCATATCACATTGCAAATTGCAGTTTAGAATTTGTAATTTGCATTTATACTATATATATATATATATATATATATATATGTAATGTACAACCTACAACGATAACAGTCATTTATGGGTTTCATTTAATCATGGGTGACAGCTCTATAACACACAATCACAAATTCACAATATAACCACATTAAAAATAACACAATGACCAATTTTACACTGACATCAACATCAGGATATATCCTTATAGAATGTTCAAGAAACATTTATAAACTGTACTTCCAGATTGTCCACTAGGTGTCATATTTTCTCGCAAGTAAATCTTACTGAGAATCCCACTTTTCAAGTTCTGTGAAAGTTTCATTTTTATATGGAACTGATTGGCAGATGTAGATATGACATCGTTTCTCTATACTTGGGGTAGTTAGTGACCTTGTTAAGTAGGAATTAAATAAGTGAGGAGTGATAATTCCGTGAGGATTTTATAGTTTTACAGGAACAGTGATTTCAATGGAAATAAATGTGAGAGAAGTTTAAATAATTCATGGGGAAACTTGTACGACTCGATATTTCCGAGTCTTGCAATCACGGTCGTATAATTACATGGATTTATTTGTTATAATTAAACGAAATAATTGATTGAAATATAAATTCTATTAAATATAAGCTTTCACGATTGGTTAAACAAAATATTTATCGATTAGCTGGTGAGATAAGTTGGATACATTGATACATCGTTGGTTGGATATATTCGAATACTTTCCCTCGCTTATTCTCTCGCTTTATTTTTTTTCATACCTCGGCATCCCTTTCTTCCCTTATCTTTCCCGCAGCCGTCAACGTTAGTATAATTTATCCAATCGTCTAAAATCGTTTGGTCCTTTTTTTTTTTTTTTTTTAGTTTTATTCTTCTTCCTCCTTTAGCTCGGCTTTGGATATTCGGGTCGGACACTTTAGCGATAAATCTATTGCCACGAAATAGAGGTGTTATTCTACTTTTCTTTCCGAGGGCTTACCGAGTTGAGCAGCGTTTACGAGCTGCGCGCGATCCAATCGAATTTTCCATGATAAAAAATAATAATAATAATAATATAAAAAAAAATAAGATAGCTGAACAGATAACCTTTTAAAGAATTTTATCCGGGATTATCAATAATCCAAAAAATATCAGTACAACACTTTTAGATGTTAACGTATATCGCGAAGACTTTGATAGATTTGAATTAAGTCTTTTCTTAACTTTCGGCAATGAAAATTGAAAATTTTTATAAAAAGAGGAAGTTATTGGTTTCAGTTCGATTTTCGAAAATTGAGTTCTTATCAGATCTCGACGTTTTGGGGTCCTAGGAAGCTATTCCGACTATTTTTGCATGGACGTCCGTATGTGTGTGTGTGTGTGTGTGTGTGTGTACAAATTTTTGTCGTACGATATCTTTAGAACGAATACACCGATTGAAATGGTTTTATGGCAATCGAAAGGGTTTATCAAGACTTAGATCTGATTAGATTTTGGAGTCGATCGGCCGAGTAGTTTCAAAGTTATTTGAGAAATAAAAATTAGAAAACAATTTTTTTTCGTGTTTTTAGCGCATAACTCCTAAACTGTTCGTGCGATTAGTCTCAAAACTTGATCAGACTTAGGTCTTGGATAGCCCTTTCGATCGTCATAAGAATAATCAAAATCGAACGATTGGTTTAAAAGATATTGCACGACAAAAATTTCTCTTTTTGTCGTACGATACCTTTGGAACGAATTAACCGATTTGAATGATTCTTGCGGCGATCGAAAGGGTTTATCAAGACTTAGATCTGATTAGATTTTGGAATCGATCGGTCGAGTAGTTTCAAAGTTATTCGAAGAATAGAAATTGAAGAAAAAAAGATTTGTATAGGGAAAACTAATTATACTTGTAACCTTTTTTAATTTATTATAAACACAATAGTATCAATTAATTGTAACGTATTTAACACAGCGGGAAGTTTTCGGGTTAGCCCACAGGTCAACCGGTTTCCTGATTTTTTTATACAGGCAATAAAACAGCCGAAAAATTGCGCTTTTCGAGATTCAATATAATAAGTAGGGTGAAAAAATCGATTCAAGATTCTAAAAAATCATTATCATTCGAAGAGTAATTTATTTTTGGTTCGATCTTACCAGGCAATTAGATTGTTGAGCATCAATTGAAAGTATGAAGCAGGTACCTACCATAAGATTGTTCAAATTAAGAATTCACGTTTTCAAAGAGCTTAATCAACAAAGTTGGAAATAAAGTTATATAAGAAGTATGAGAATCCGATTTCGATAAAAATATTTTGCATCTCTTGTTCTGTGATTATTATAATCAATTATTTTCCTTCGCTTTTAAAGTTCTTGTGGCTGAAGGTATATGTATTCCATTCCGATGGGATAATATATATAAAGATTTTGAAAATTTTCATTATTATTTACATACTTTCTACCTATACCTATGTTTATTATATTTACTTCTGTAACATATTTATATAACTTTATTTTCTTATTTAGAAACTTCTCGAGTGTTCTATAATAAACTTTCATTGCAATCGATTATTTTATTATTATTATTATTAGTCGGGCTAAAGCTGTATAAGATTTGATCCCGGGTAGGTACCTACCTGCGTTTTTCCGGAAATTATGTTTCAAGATATCAATCAATTTACGGCCAATAAAACTCTACCATTATCCCAAATGGGGTCATAAAAATCACCGAAACACGTCGCCATTGGCGATATTAATCCACTGTCCGAACGAATCGTCTATCGAATACTATAAAAAATAAAAATCATACTTTACACAAAAACATTTTGACAATAATTACACTGGTTAAATTTTTTTCTTTCTTTAATTTTTTGATTATTTAAAATAAAAAAAAAATATTCATGAGTATCGCATGTATACATTACCTCCAATTGTTCACGCTCCTCCAGATTCAGTATTTCACTTTGAACGTTCGAAGATATAGAGTCAGATGTTGCGTGAAATTTAATTTAAAAGTTATGGCGAATTAACTTCCTTCGTACATTTTTTTATACGATAAAAAAAAAAAATAAATAAAACTATTATTTTTTGTGCTACATAATTTGAAAGTCCCGGAAAGAGATGGTAAAATTCTTTAAAAAGTGAAAATCATACGTATTATAAGAACGTTGATTTTTTTTCTTCTTTAGTTTTTAAACCTAATAACGAAATTCACGTTGATCTCATATTTCGCTCAGGTAAACTATAGATTCAAGTCAAAAGCTCTTTCGCAAGACGAAGATCGCGAATGTATAAGATGATATGCATACATATCAGACACTTATGAATTATGGGATGTGTATATCGATCGCTATATTGATATCGCGGTGAACGATATGTAGCCTGCAGATATAGAAGCGTAGAATTTCGAGGATCGAGTTCATCTCCTTCGTACTCCTCTCTTGGGATATCTACACTCACTCCGATAAGCTTCAATAGTGGCTACATATATATATATATATATATATATTTCTTTTTCTTCTTCTTCTTTCTTTCTTTTTTTTATTTTTATTTTTATTTTTATTATTTTTATACTCGCTGCTCCTTGCTGCTGCTTTCTCAGATAATATGCAAATTCGTAAAGCGTCTGGAGATGTTGATAAATTATACCAACCGACAATATAAAAGCAAGGTGGTGCCCTGCCTGCTGCACAGGTCGATGTTCGCAAGAGTTGGCTTATCCTCGGTATCTATTATACTGCTATAGGTTTGTTCGCGATTCGTGAAATGCGGAATTCGTTATTCCCTTGCTATAAAAATTTCTTATAAACAAAAATATAAAAATAACAAAATTTTTTTATACCTACTTTATAGTTAAATTTATACTTCCGTTGCCTTAACTTCAATTTCCAAAATTCTTTTGGTATTTGATTTTTATATTTCCTGTTCTATGAAAGCCCGAAAGGTACCTACTTCGATTCGTCAATTTTTTTCTTGCGTTTTATAAAATGAAAAAAATCTGTAACAGTTATATCCACTAGAACAAAGTCTATTTGCAATTTTCTGGCCCACATTAATTTTCTACTGTCTAATTGCACGAGTGTACCGCGATAACGACCCGCCGAAAATTTAATAGCCGTCCAGGTATTATGTTGGACAGAAAATATGGCTCTAATTCTGTTGTAACAGATAGATAACGTTTACGCTCAAATTTCGAGTTGTTCGATCCCCCCCACCCCCTTCCCTCGTGTGCATATATACACAAATTTTCATACAAAAATACAAAGAGATACGTGTGAGGGATTTGATACGTGGAATACAATATGATGTGAACTACATGGTAATACTATATTCCAAAATATAGAAAACCGTATCGAAAACACGTGTATCGAGTAAGTACACTGAAAATGAAAAATAAACAAAAACAAAAACGTACATATTGTAATTCCAAACAAAGTTCCAAATTCACAACGAATTTATAATGACTGCGGTAGTAGATTGGCATGTATTGATGATCGATAATTTTTCGCATTTCAAAACTTGGATGAGAGAGTTTTCATTTTTGAGTTTGACCTGCATTGTCGAGAATTTATCTATGTATGTACTTCTACGTATATACACGTACCGTAACCTACGAACTTACCTATATCTACATAACTTTCAAAACTTTGTTAGAAAATATCGCTTGAAATAATAATATCCAATAAAGTGACGTATATGATTAATTAAAAATTCAACGGTATACGCGCTAATTCCATCTCCGGTTGTTGAATTTTTTTAAAAACCACATGTATTCTCTCTCTTCTTATCGTTTCGTAAAACTTTTTAATTAACATTCGATATTTGCTGTTCCATATTTTCACATTCAGAAATTATCAAAAAAAAGTAGAAAAAAAATAGAAAAAAATTGTCTATACATTTAGTAATTTAAATATAAAAATTCACTTGAATAGTGATCCTGAAAAGTAAACGACTGCTTACTATGCAATTTCAGTGCCAATTTTTTGTTATTGTAGATTCTGGACTTTTTTTTGTTTCCTATTACCAAAAATAAGAAGAATAAGATTAAATAATGGAGTCTTAAATTATTATAGTCAACTAAAAATTTTATTCAAACTTATACTTTTTTCTTGCTTCAATTATACATATATTACCTACTTACTGGTTGAAGTGAAATTTTCTTTTTTTTTTCGTTCGGTGTACGATATCGGAGGAATACGAATTGATATATATTTGAAAAGATATTCTTCAATGCCCGTGTCGCACGGTTCCACAATACTAAAGCGAGTAGGTAAAATTCGTATACCCTTCCACACATCAGAAATTTTCTCGAACCATATTATACTAATACAAGACTCTGCTTTAAATTCAGGAAAGATTCCGCATCGTTGTTTCAACCATATGTTTACATATTAATCGAAAATTTTACGATATCAGAGGATTCTATCGGATGACTAATGTCACGAATAAAAATTTTATTTTAGGTATCCTCACATCTTGAACGATAATGATTAAAGAGGTTTTCAAATTTCTTTGAAATGATTTTGAGAAATTGCAGGATCAGTTACTGGCAATTTCGAATGATTTCAAGTATCCATAAGACTTTAATTTGCAATTAATTCCCCAAGATATTCTTGTATAACACGTTTTGTCATATTAACATATATTGTAAGGTATTTCAGTCTGCATACAATTCAACAAAAGAAAATTTAACGGGATCCATGAACTCATTCATTCCTCTTTCGAGTATCAAATTAATGAAATATATCTCTCTTTTGTGTCCGCACGTACATACATACATTTATATGTAAAAATATAACCCTGGAATATAATGGGTTTATTTATACCTAAAAACGCGTCACGTACCGTCGCGTCGCGACGCTGCGCCGTGCTAACCCAACCCGTAAAACTTTGTCTTCTTGATTCACCGCCTCTACTCATCCTTATCCTCGTTATTACAAGGCTATACTATGCACCACACCATCCAGGAAACTTCACTCTTCATACCTCACTATATCCCCCAAAGATCTTGTCATTAAATAAAAATACATTTATGTAGAGTGGTGGTACTGGCGGTGGTGCATTGCGTCCCCCTCCCTCATGAGTCTGCAGACCGGGTTGAGTGCAGGTGTCTATTGTCCTGTTCTCCGGTTCTCCGGTTCTCCTACTCTCTGGTTCTGCGGCTCTTTAGTCCTCAAGCTCCCTCAAGCCCTCTCTCTGTTTTCCACAAAGCGCTGTACGGTACGATACGGTGCGGTGCGGTGTGGTGCGGTGTGGTACAGCGTTGCGTAGAATCCATGGAAAGTATATGGAAAATGAAAGCTTGCAAATGCTCTTGGTAATACGAAGCGCGCGTTCGCGCTACCGCATTATATAACCATTGAATTCGATCCGCTCACCCCTCAATGGTTCCACTCCCCTAACATCGACGTAGCACGCGTCGATGATCCAAAGCAAAAGAATTATTTCTGACGTTGCCAACGTTACCCCTCGCGTATGATTTGACACAAAGTTTTCTCCTTTAATTCTTTATCTTAAAAAAAAAAAAAAAAATAAAAAAAAATAAAAAATAAATAAATAAAATTAGATATTAAGGGAAAAAAATATACGATGATCAAATGAATTGACAAGAACTCATTAAACTGATCAAAGGATAAAAAACAAAAAAAAAAGGTCGTTTCGAAGACGTGAGTTTTTTTTATTTTTGTCAAATTTACAAGAAGGTGGATCAAACGTTGGAACATTTCACTTGACAGGAATATATTTATTGTTATTCGACGAACCGAAGTATATGAGATAATTTCGTATCTACACTCGAGACACTACAAAGAACTTGAACGAAGAATTTGGTGATTTTATTTTCGTTAAAGTGGTGAAATTTTGAACGTGAAATGCGAAAGGTAGATTAAGAGAGCGTATAGTCGTCTCCGATTAAATTCGAGCCCGAACTGAAACCCGAGCTTGAGTTTCGAGCGGTTCGAAGTTTTATCCGCCATTAGACCCTCGTAACTTTAAACGATCTTTTAGCTTTTATTCAAGAACAAACGAGGGAATATATCCGCAGCTTTTCTACACTCAGATATCTGAAGGAAGGTTCTGCAAAATTGTCTCTCGATAACTTTCTTTCTTTATTTCATACTTTTTGAAAAGTAAGGGTGAGATGTGCTTAAACAATTGGGGTGTATTTACGGTATAATAACGCAATGATTGATACCGAAACCAACAATTACAGAATTCGGATTTTGTATGAACGAAAAAACAATTACTCGAATCGACAGAAGCTGCATCGAAACTAAGTCGAACGCGAACTACTCCAATCTACCAAGACCCTTGACAAACAGGAAAAAAATGAAAAAGAAAGGAAAGAGAAGAAGGAAATCATAAAATAAAAAAAAATGGAAAAAAAAAAAAAAAAAACAATAAAGAAAACGAAAAAATACCCTGGCAACAAATGCCAACGATCCAAACGGTAATATTTGAGCACTGCCTGCAGGAATACGAGGTGCCCACTGTACCAGAGGAGGCAGTCAGCCCGAATTTATTTTCGACAAAAATTTCCACCTATCACGCAGAAAATAACGACTGGCGCACCCAATTACAGGGGTCGGGGTTCCCGTATACCTACCTATCCTCGCGTTATATATATATATAACGTAGCATCCTGCCCAGCCTCGAGTAATATTGCCAAGTGAATTACCACATTGATATACGAGCAATTAAACGGCTCCCTATCGAACCGGGCTTTCGCACATCCCTGCGTTTGCACCTTGTACTTATATGGTCTAGCTATACCTACTTCGTTCCGAAACATTCGCGATTGATAATCAACAGTCAGAAGTTATAATTTTTCGCAGGGATTTATTAAGACAAAACTAAGGGATGATGTGGGGGAAAGATCTTCAATAACAAAATTTTTATTTTATTAATGAATTTATAACTTTACAAGAATACACTTTGACCAACGTAATTAATATGTCAAATTATTCTGCATAGGGATGAAGGTCTTATGAAATTTTTATTTTTTGTCTAGAGGCCCGATCCCGCAGATCGCGTATTTCCAACACGAAGTATGAATTAGTAATTTGGTAAAAAATCCGGGGCTTTTCACTCGGATAATTAAACGGCATGGCGTACGTGACATCGGAACACGAATTTCTCGGTATAAGCTTTGTAATTGCAGTAAACGAGAAATGGGTGAGTAAAATCGGTTAGGGATGATCGTTCACGCTACCTCATCGTAAATAACGTTTAAACCTAAACTGGATAAGGTTTTAGCTTTGACTATGGCTTTATGTGATAGTGTTAACGATTGCGTGACTACCATCTACGGGGATGATACGATTTATCAATTTGTCAGTTTCACAGGCGTGTCCAAATCGAAACCTATAAACTTAGCTGCACGATTTCTCTAGTAATAATAATTATTGTAGCTATTCGATTTCTCTTACCAATAAATGTCGTATATACGTTATTAACTCAGAATTCTGTACGTAGGGGTTGGTTTAGCCAATTTCTCCGCGATTAGTAAAGTGTAAAAAATTCGTTTTTCAATACCCGATCGAATGGAAAAATCATTCTTTCAATTGAATATAATCGCAAATTCAATTATTTTCCACGATGAAATGTCAGGGTGAAAAGAAACAACCGATAATCCCGAAATCAGACATCACTCAATTTATGAGGAAATAGACACAAGTTTTTTTAGAGCAAAGTCCGTAGTTAGAAAATATGACACATCGATGCATCAAGTTCATAAAAAAAAAAAAAAATAAAAATAAAATAAATAAAAATTTATACATTTCCTAGAAAATTTTCTTCACGAATTTGAGACGGTAAAATCAATAAGTTATTATTATTTTCATCAAAAGTTCAGAATTTTGATCATGACAAGAATTGTCGGTTTCTCTACAATTTCATGTATATAAAGAGAAAATAAAACAATATTAATAATTACCTTTTCACTGCTAAGATCATGACATGGGTTGAGTATTTCAATAAAACTTTAGATCCAACCTGCAGACATAAAGTTTAGAAGTAGAGCTGAAAGTCCAACTGCTTATGAAAGCGAGTGTAATAAAGATAACAATTTACTTTAGATATTCGTTTGATGTTTGTTGCAAGTATTGCAAGACTGATTTTCATATTCCTAATCCTTTATCCCTCATCCCTTGGATTTTTCTTTAACTATTTTTATTCTATGTTCTTCTCAACTCGCAAGTCCGCATATTACAGGCATTTATTATCGCGTGTAAAATCAAGTGGGAGTTAGGCGTTGGGTAATGAATTCGTTAAAATGTCCAGAGTACACGCACATCGATTATCAGTGCGTATCGGATAACGGTCAATAGAACAAGAGCGAGAAAAAAAAAAAAAAAAAAAAAAAAAAACAGAAAGGGAAAAAGAAGACAAGCATCTATATAAAAAAAAGGGGATATAGGAATAGGGATAGGGAGAAACGTAGAGCGAATGGCTATAGGAAAAAAGGAAAACGGTTTGATGGACAGGAGAGGAGAATTGACGAAAGGAAGGAAGGAAGTAAGGGCTGAAGATATCCTCCAGGAGCGGGTCAAGATGAATACTCTCATTTTTCACAGGCGCGTGATAATATTCTTATGACGGGATATAAAGTTTACAATTTGATTTCGTGTCACGGTTGCGTATACCGAGTAATAAAGGCGTATGCGATAAAAGTTTACGAGGCTGTTACCTTATTATAACGTATAAAGGCATAATAATAATAATAATAATAATAACAACAACAGCATGATGATAATAACATCAATAATATATACTTTCGTATGTGTGTATGTGGGTGTGTGTTTGTTTGTGTATGAGGGGATTTTCACAAATTCTTAGTAAACCGATGAAGCGAAAAAAAAAAAAATTTCATTTTGGTTATAAATTGCCATTTTCACTTGCCGTAACGTTCGGGAATCGTGAGATCTGGAACTCAGCTAAGCTTCAAATTTCTACAGGGCTTTAATACCGTTTTTGAATTACAAATCCTCATCTCATAGTGAAAATTTAATATTATGAATTTTTTGTGCAGAAGATTTTCAAGAATATCTGAAAGCCTATGATTACTTTCAAAACACTATTTTTCTTTCGTAAAATTCTTTGCAAATTTTCAATCGATAAGTAAATTACGTTATTTTACTTTCTTTTATTTTTCTTCTTTTTTTGTTTCTTTGCACAGAGCCCAAAGTAATGATTATAGAATATACTTTACATACGTATATGTCCAATATATACAACTTTTTTCTATACTTCAATACACTATTGTTAAACAGAAAAATGAACGGAATCAATAGTCATTCTGGAAATTTTGTTAGGTAAGAATTTCTGAGTGTGTAGGTAATACAGCACTGGCTGCAGGGTGCTTCAGAAATCTTTAAGCACCTTTCAGTTTGGCGATTGAACGTATTTCCCTATAAAATAAAAGTGCAATTTTATCGTGATACAAGTTCTTAGTTGAAAAATAAAAAAAAAAATAAAAAATAAAAAAAACGAAAAAGAAACTCAAATAAAATACTTAAAGAAAAATGGGCAAGTCAGCCATGTCAGAATTCATGCAGATAAAGAGAATCAAATACTAAAATATGTCATTGTGTATAAATTCTCTATAAAAATTTGTCGTTTATTTGACAGTTTGATTCACAAAAAGACCAAATTATCGCAAAATTTGGTTAAAAATATTTTTATTAGATATAGAATCGATACTAAATAAAAAATTTCTCGTATATACCTACAACACGTGAATATTTTTATATGATATATGTATGTACCTACAAGGTACACTTAGTTCCAGAGGCAGTTTAATTATTTCTTAAAAATTCGTTAATTGCAAAATGGGAGAGAGAATGTCGACGTCATTAATGTCCCTTATATTATCTAAAATTCATAAAGACACATCATTCGAGCGTAAATTTTGTGAATCGCTTAAGGGCTAAGAGAGGGGGGACGTTTATTCCATAGCTTTTCTCCGCGTGTTATAAGCGAGAAGTCTGGATCGAGGTGATGAAGAAAGAAATTGGAAAGTGCTAACGATAATTAACGGGAGGTAAATTTTTTCCCACCATTTTTTTCACTTGTATTATTAAACCTTTATATACGAATCACGCAGAAAATTCAGACCATTTAAATTCACGATTTAATCCAACCCATTTATCTACCTTTGGCATTAATCCAAGCGAATATGAATGATCGACGATTTTATCTATCGATCGAACTATTCCATTTCTGATGCTAGTATCAATCCTAGAGCGAGACTTTTTCAATTCCAAGTATCAAATTATGTACTTTAAATAAAATAAGCCGGAAAAACAGTTTTTCGGAGTACTTTTCATCAGAAAGTAAGCAACAGGATTGGTTTGTCAAGGGAAGAAAAAGTATAAAAAAGTAATGAAAAACCGAAAAAAAAGATCAAAATTGAAAATTTCACATAAAAAAATTCCCTATATATTGACAAACAACAATTTCATACAGTGCGTTTCATCCCAATTCGATCTGGGTACACTTACAATTTCTTTTTGTCATTGGCAAGGATCGCCCTATATATTGACAAACAACAATTTTATACAGTGCATTCATTCTAATTCGGTCTGGGTATATTTACAATTTTTTTGGTGTCATTGGCAAGGAATGCCCTGTATATATGAAATTCTCAACTCGGAAGAATATATTTTTTCATTTGGAAAGGTAATACAGAGAAAAAAGTATAGGTTTGTCAGTAAAACAGCGAAAATCAATTCATTTCCGGTATAACCGGAAGTTCAAATTAAACGAGACATGGCAATTTTTCATGCCCATCATTTGGTTGTAAAGTCCTGTAAATTTCAGATTTTTTCATCGAGCCGTTTCCGAGATCACGCGCGAGTTTGTCGAACATGCCGACAGACAGACCAAAATCTTTCTAAAAACCTGTTTTTCGGATCCTAGAGGGTCGAAAATGTGAAGATTCGTTGAAATTAGCAAAAGTCACTTTTCGACCAAAATCAATACTTTTCTCATATCACCGTAGGTGATGAAAAGTAAAAAAAAAAAATTATAAATACTTTCGGGACTCAATACGGTCCTATTTAAATCGGGGGAAGGTGTTCTCAGGCAATTTGGCCACACTGGATTTTCGTATAACGTGTATCAGTTGTCGAGAATCGTATTGTGGAAATATGCGTATAGGTATGGAATCGAAGAAAGATACGTTGACACTCGAAAATTTGATCCACATGGTAGGAATTTAATATGAAATTTACATAATATTTTTTGCTCCGTCCCCTGTCTCTCCCTCTTTTCCTATCTTCCTGTTCCTATGTCCTTCTTTGTCACACTCGACGAGGTTTTCCATCGCAGAAAAACGCCATTTCGAATCATTTCGGGTCGCGGGACACGGGCAAGATATCTTTTATTTTATCTTCAGGGTAAACTACTCCTCTGTATTTGACGTGACGGTCTGTGTCTAATACAAGCGAACCCCGGGGACATTTTGAACGTCTGTTTTAGATTCAGGTCTGAGTTCTGCAGTCGGTTGGTAAATTAGTCAATTTTAATATCTTCCTCTATCTCAGAATAGTCGGAAAATTAAACCGTGAGAAAATTAATCAGAACATATAATCGATAATTTTCGTTTCAAAAATTTTAGTCCTAAATATTTACTATATATTTCATCAGAATTTACTGAAGTCTGTCAAAATTATAAGCAGATTAAAATCGTCTGAATTTAAGATTTTGACAAAATATCGTGATTAGCAAAAATAGGTGAGAGAAAATAACCAAATGTCAATTTTGAGTCTTACGTATGATAAATTCAAGTGAATCTATTATAACACCTTCTCACAAAACTACGTTCTAAGGAATATATCGATTCCAGAATTACAGAGCAAAAGGTGACCTGGATAACGGGTTGGTGTTTTTCATCGTCAAAATAAATGTCCGAAGCGTGACTATTCTCAGTTCGAAGTGAACCGATTGTGGATCTGATGTTTCCATACCTTGATCCAGTCATTGCGTGTGAGAAGTATAGGTATAAGATAATGCTGGTATACTTCCCTAGTCTTCACTCACTGTCAACAATTTTTTCTTTAATGTATTAACACCGTAAATTTTTCGTGATAAATCCCATGTAAATGAAGACAAATATTAAGTTCTTAGAGCCATAAAATGAAAATAAAAATTTAACATAATTTTTTTTTTTTTTTGCCGATGATGAATTCCTGTAAGCTTTCATCAAATATATATCAATTTATACGAACTTATACAGACGTTGTACTTTATCATTCATATATACGGATCTCATACTATCTCACAATCTGCCACCCACGTAGTGGATATTGAAAAACTTGACCACTGGGACAAACGAGGGATGGGTCAAACCGTAGAACGTCAGCCATTTAGACCTGAATCTGATTGAATTGGTAATTTTTGAAAAAGCACAAGTCCCACACATACCAATTGCTTATACGATATTATACAAAATCTTTTTCGAACTATACATTCCCTGAAAATTGGGGTTACTTGACTGAATGACCATTTTCAATTCCCACTTAAATTTCCTGAGTGCAAAACACTACAAGTTTAATTTGATATCAGTAGCGTTGACAAGTGCAACAAAACTGAGCCAGTCGATTGCGGAGTTGATCTTCTGTAGAATAGTGGATAGCATAGGATCAGAGAAGAGTAAAAGGTCGGAGAGAGAAATGGAAGAGAAGAAGGGGGGGGGGGGGGGGGGGGGGGGGAAAGATCGAGAAAGAGGGGATTGGGGTAATCAACCCCGTGGATCTCGTGCCGGGACTCCCGAGCCTCCCATGGGAGCAATATGTTCTGGATTCAGGAGAGATATGTCCGGATTCGAAGCTGTATGTAGTAGGTGGGTATAGGGATCGTCCTGAATGCGAGGAGCCCCCAGGGCTCGCGCCTTCGTCCTCCACCACGTTTCTTCGCCATGCGCAGGCAATGATCGGAAATGGGCTGACGTTTACGTTGGCATTATACACGCTTATGGGTATAAATGTACGCACACAATATATTTTCAAACCAGATATATATTTCGCCTATATATTCATCATGCAGTATAATATTTTTAACCCCTTGAAATAAAATTTCGTTTTTTTTTTTTTTTCAATTGAGTAAACAATTAGCTTGTCTAAAAGTTCTATACAAAAAAAAAAAAAAAAACTTTCGACGTCGAAACGTGACGTGATTCTCACGGCAAATGAGATAAGACATCGATCGAAACTACCCTCTGTTATCGTTAGGGGAGCTGAAAAAAAAACACACACACACAGAAGTAAAAAAAAAAAAAAAATTGAAATCTCTCAAGTTTAAGTTTTCTTTTAGGATTCTCACGAATTGCTTTTAGACTCTGATCAGTTGCATTGACTTACTAATATTTATAATTTTCTACTACCTCACGTTATTCAATTTCTCATTTTATAAAAGGTATTCATTGTTTATACGTTAAATTTTATGCATTTAACATTTTGTCTGAATAAATATAAATATTGCACGGTCATACGTGTAGAAAAAGTTTTATCGTTGTTGTACCTATACTCGGTTGATTTTTTACTTCGAAAATGAAAAAGCTCTGTTAATTCGATAAACTGTACGTCGAGTGGTTCGTATACGGTGTAGATATACAGTTTCTATATAAAAACGCAAAAAAAGTGAAATAAAATAGAGAAAAATATTTGCCAAATGTACGATGATTAACGCCAAGTGGTTAAAATTATTATTTTAACAGACTGAAGGAAAGGATGGAGTGGCAGCAGGTGGAAACTCGCTTGATCGATGCGTATCTCTCTTCGTTCTAGGCGCATGTGCAGTTTCTATGTACAGAAAATAGACATAAAAGCACTAAATTATTTTCTTATAAAAAAAAAAATAAATAAATAAATAAAAAAGAACAACTTAGTTATATTATAAATTTTGAATCAGAATTTTCTGAATTTTTATATGGTTGCACATTAAGCTTTGTAAATAAAAAATTTATATAGTCCGACCAACCCCTATTATAATCAAATTTTTGTTTTCTTTAGAGATTGTTTTACACGCAAAATTAAGTGACTACGTATAGAAAAGTTGTGAAAAATAGAAACAAAAACAAAAAATCAGGAAACCGGTTGACTTGTGGGCTAACCCGAAAACTTCCCGCTTCGTTGAATACGTTACAATTAATTGATGCTATTGTGTTTATAATAAATTAAAGAAGGTTATAAGTATAATTAGTTTTACGTATACGAATCTTTTCTCCTTCAATTTCTATTCTTCGAATAACTTTGAAACTACTCTACCGATCGATTCCAAAATCTAATCAGGTCTAAGTCTTGATGAACCCTTTCGATCGCCGCAACAATCATTCAAATCGGTTAATTCGTTCCAAAGGTATCGTACGACAAAAAGAGAAATTTTTGTCGTGCAATATATTTTAAACCAATCGTTCGATTTTTATGAATCTTGCGGCGATCGAAAGGGCTATCCAAGAGCTAAGTCTGATTAAGTTTTGAGACTAATCGCAAGAACAGTTCAGGAGTTATGCGCAAAAAAGATGTAAAAAAAATTGTTTTTTACTTTTTATTTCTCAAATAATTTTGAAACTACTCGACTGATCGACTCCGAGATCTAGTTAGATCTAAGTCTTGATAAACCCTTTCGATCACCGTAAGAACCATTCCAATCGGTCGATTCGTTCTACAGATATCGTACCGCAAAAATTTGTTTACACACACACACACACACACACACACACACACACATACGGACGTCCATCCAAAACTAGTCAGAATAGCTTCCGAGGACCCCAAAACGTCGAGATCTGATGAAGACTCGATTTTCGAAAATCGGACCGAAACCAATAACTTCCCGTTTTTCTAAAAATTTTTAATTTTCATTGCGGGAAGTTAAAAATAGAAAATGATTGAATTCGTGTTGATTATGATTACAGTTTCTATTATTTCTCTATAATATAATATACATTTCTGAATTATCTGATGGTGATTTAGATTGTAGTTAAAATTTGGACCATATTGATTGAATAATCGTTTAAAAAAAGTTGAGTAAATAATCCAATCTTAAAACTTTAAGACTTGTCCCGTTTCCTCGATAAATGCTACGATCGTATAGATTCGAATTGGTATATTGAATAGACATTGTACATCTCCGAGGGGTAACTGTCAGTCTGGCCACCTGGGGATCAGTTCCTTTCCTTGAAGGAATCGTACGTGTCGCGGGTCGGGTTCGTTTTACGGAAATTTATTGAGTCCAGCAAGTAAGTGAAACTATACGAAACGATTTTCTCTCTCCAGGTACGAAATACGTGGTATGAGAAAATTCAACCCCGAGGTCATTGCAGACGTGGATATACGTATATGTGTTATCCAAAATCGTGATAATATTTTACGAAGTCTTCTTTTAACTTCTCCATAATTAAATTATCTACATTCTCGTGTAATTGTGTAATCAATAAATTTGTCAATTCTATAAAATTTCTTCTTCCTGATGATCTAATTGTTACAAAATTACATGATAATAATTGTCTATTCCCTGTATGTGTATACGTTCCCTAGTGAACGGTATAAAATATTCAAAATTTACAACTTGCGACGTCACGGTAGCTACTCAATGTCAAAATCAAAACGAGAGTGTAGAAGATAGAGAATCTAGAAAAGAACGAGAAATATGAAAAATCAAATCTTGTCATTCTTTGTAAGTATACAGGAGTCACTTTACTACACTCGTGTATTTTAAAAGGAGCACTTTAAATGTCTGTGGTGTACCATTTTTCTGAACCACTTCACTTCTCGCATGTATGATTTTATTCACAATTTCGCATATATGTATAACACGCTAACCACTATGGCTTTACTATTTTATTGAAGATGCAGTTATCAAATCGAATGGCAAGCACCGTGGTTTACACTACTGAATCAATTGTGTATATCAAATATAGACAGAAATTGAAACCCGCGAAGTTGAGTGGTGGGTAAAGTCAGCGTGAACAAGCGTCATGTGTCAAACTGTAGCAGATTGCGATTGACCTGACAGACAGACAAATCGATTAATTGACGATTTCGATAACGTCAAATTATATGATAGTTTGAATAATTTGAATCCTATTTTCCCAAAACTGATATATTTTTTCGTAAAAGATTGAAAAATTTTAATGAAATTATACTACATCGTGTTTCTAACTAGACAAATCAAATCAATGTTTTAACATCACGCTTTACATGCTTGATAATATTTATGATTTACTTTACTAGGTTGAAAACTGCGCGGATTTCCTTCCCTAATAAATGTTTTTTGTATCTTTTTTTTTTTTTTTTCAATTTAATTTTTATATATTTTTTTACGTCTTGAAATGCTTTTGCAAGCTCACCTAACTTCGCGATACGAGGTTGAGAAGAAGACTTGCTATTTCAAGAGGCACATGAATTTACCCGATAGAATCTCCTCTTCGTATGGTTCGTCGCACGTCGCCAGCGTCGTGGCAGGTGATGTCGTAAGCATAAGCCCAGGGGTTTGAGCTTTGAACTTGATAATTATCTCGTGATTGTGAGTATCTAATGAGAAATGCGCATAAGACACGGAGTCTAATCCATCCACCAGTCTCGTATTACCTCACGTTCTATTTTCTGTTTGTTTGTTTGAATTGAATTTGCTTTATTTGTTTGTCATGGTATGGCAGTGTGCCCAGTAATCGTTTACCTGCCTCACGTACATACGACTAGGAATTGATTAAACGTCTTGATGGATGACCTACAGTTAACACACGAAGAGTGATGACAATTGTTATTTTAAAATGAATCAGCAAAAGCTCGTTTTACCAGCTCGTATACAGGTTCAATAATACTAACACTAAGTTAACCTGGATTTGCTTAACGGATTTATCGTTATAAACTTTAGCTATAATTATAACTGGCAAAGTCTTGCTTGTCCTTACTCTAATTGGAAGAGTTACGCTCTAAAAGATTGCGTCGCGTTAGAAGTACGAGACACAGTTGTACGGATTTTCGTATAACTTTCGTGACACCAATCCGTGACGGTATAGTCAAATGCTTGATTAGGTTTTAGCAAGGTCTAATTACGTTTGAAGAAAAAAATGAAAAATAAAAAAAACGGGGTAAATCAGGAGAAACAAATTGGAAATGGTATCAAAGTCTATGTGTATATCATTACTGCAGTTTTTTTTTTTTTTTTTTTTTTTTTTTGGGGGGGGGGGGGAGGAGGAAGAGAAAAATCCGTTTACTTACGTGCTCCAGATTTCTTATATAACTCGTGTTTGCTTTGATATTTTTACTAAACAAAAACCTTTGTATTATAGTGATGTAGTACAGACCAGTTTCGTGAGTAGTTTGAACAACTATTCGTGAGCACATATCTCAGTGAAATTCTAGTTTCATAAGAGTTATAAGTTCATGAAATATGAAATATGCCCACAACCTAGATACCTATATACATATAGGTTGTATATACATATACATATACAGGTATATGTATACCCGCTACTTCGAAAAATCTTTGAGAGAAATAGTTGAGGTTTTAGCTACATGAATAAATGATGGTATTCGTAAAGAATTTTCTCTATTTGTAGAAGATTTTTAAAACTCAGATTTCTTCCGTTATTCTATATACCTACTTCGTTTATTGCTATAGAATAAATTGTGTGTGTGTTTTATCTTTATATACATATATTACGAGTAGAGACAGAAATTTGTCATTTTTCACTGTTTTACAATTTTTTTTTTTTTTTTTTTAATTTTTAATTTTAATTTCCTTTTTTTTAATTCATTTTTTATACCCTCGAGTGGAAGCACAGTTTTAGAACTTTACACACAGAGACGGAAGATTGGCGATTAACAGTAAAACATCTCCGTGTACAGTCAACGGGATTTCCTGCAAGGGTGGCCAGACCACCGCAAACATCCTCTAACGTAAGCCCCCGTCCCAGAGAGTAACCTTAGCGGTCTGGTCCGTGGATCAAGAGCTCTTCCCGGAAAGTAAGATAAATTAGAAAAATATTCAAAACATCTTTCCTAAGAGTTGAAAGTTTTTTTTTTTGTTTTCGTTTTTTTTTTTTTTTGTTTCTATTTTTTTTTTTTTTTTTTGTTTGCTTTTTTGTTTGTTTTTTCCTTGCAGTGAGTGGTGGCATGTTTCTTTTCATACGAGCAACGTCTTTGACAACTCTGACGGATAATGCCTGTAGCGTGAAATATTTATTTCTTCGGAAAGAAAAAGAAATAAAAAAATAAAAAAATAGAAAAAAATCGACCATAAGAATATCAAAAGTCACTAAAACTACCTCCCACCCACCCTTATGGTTACATCACATGGAATCAGAATTTTTTTTCTTCCATTTGTACGTTCTCATCGATTCGTTTTTATTTTATTTTTATATTTCCTTTTGTATTTTTGTGAATTTAACGGATATTCAACATTCTGCGATATTTACCGAGCTGTGAAAAAAAAAAAAAAAAAAAAAAAAAAAAATTCAGGCATCGCGCATCGTCTGCTTACTCGTACGGAAGCAGCAACTTCAATTCACGAATCGATTCGATTAATTGTTTAGCGAACCGTGGAACCGATTAGATTGACGTTATTCAACTGTCACTTAAACTTGTAGAGAAAAAAAAAAAATCATGACTATCTTCGCTTCGGAGAAGATTGAAAAGTTTCGTCAAATTCTAAAATCTTATCATTATAATACATATCAATATCTATACCAGCTAAAGCCTGTTTTAAGCAGGTTTTTTCCATTTGTTAATTACGGTATATCGGCGAAAATTATTAAGCACAGTGTACATTGCAGAATTTGTTGTCTCTCGTAAGAGGGTTCCAAATTTAATAGGCAATTTCTATTAATTAATTAATTAATTAATTAATTAATTAATTAATAAATAGTAACGGGCAATCTTGGGTAACACTACGATCGATCTCGGCCATTTCATCTAGACAATAATTCACGCTTCAGTTAAATTTCACGTCACGTTAGGCACAAGATGTCGAGTAATTAATGTAATCAAATTCTGACAGAATAATCAACGCTATTCTATATAAGTATATGTATATAACTGTACCTGTAACCCTATATATTTACGCATACACATCTGATAAAGATTTATATATCGAACCAACCGAACGAAATGTTTGGTAATATTTTTTACTGCATATCGCAATAACTGGAATTTATTGATGTTATAATTGAAATAATTTGCAAAAATATACTTTCATTCATCGTTTTTAAGTTATATACCTAAATATATACCCTGGACACGTATTTGAAATCAGTGAATTTATTCGTCTGTATATGAATTAAATTTGAAAATAATTTTCGATCATATTTTATTTTCACAAAATAATTATAATTATTTATAAATATATGATCAAATTTTTAGCTAATATATATATTCGAGGGATAAAAGCAAGATAAAATAATGATTTTGATTATTATACCGGGTAAATATAAATGTAATTTCAACTTCTGAAACATCACGTTTAATTACCTCGTTAATTTTATCTTTTCTGACCGTTGTATAGGTTAACTTGTTTTTCTCTATTTCACCACTGGAATATCCACGTTCGTTAAAATCATAGAATTATGAGCGCGGTCTGTATAAGGTAGAGGCTAGCTAACTATTAGGTACCTACTGATAAAATTCATCGTAAACAGATATACTTACCGGGTGGTAAATAAAATCTGTTTCTCTTTGAATTTCTAGTTCGAAACGAATTCACTGTGTTTACTGTATTCAAAATTACTTTTTCATGGGGTTGATGAAATTCTGTAAACAATCTAAACCAAATAACAAATTAAAAAAAAAAATTAAAAAAATTTAAATTCGCACCATAGCTCGAGTATCTATGATATTAATTAGCATTTATTGATAATTGGAATTCGACTAACAAAGTAATCACAGAACCAGTTAGATTCGAGTATATGACGAGAGGGTTGGAAGCATAGTATTTGCACGGAAATGGGTGTGATATAGCCTCCTATAATTACATTGGGGTTTATTAGCGATTAATTAATTGAAACCCGACTGCCTGTAACTAGTACCTACTTGTTTATCCGCATCCTCTACACTCCTTTTTATTTTCATTCTGTGAAATGCGATGAAGATATATTAACAGTAATAAAAATTATTGGCTAATTGGGTCAGTCGTAAATTTTCCGATCGATGATATAGGCATATAATAAATCGAGTATAATTTCATCACGATATATAGAGCCAATGTTAAATGAAAATCGAGTGGTCGGTATGCGAGTCGAATTTTTATTATTTTTTATTTATTATTTGTCAGTTATAAAGCATGTATCGTTATATACGAAAGCTTTATACGAGTGGCAATATCAATAAATATAGAAACGTATCTGCCTATATCCGATCGAAAAAGTTCAAAGCTTTAAAAAGTATGAATGAAAAAATCTGCCGAATTTGTATATATACATATACAGGGTGATTTTTCTCCGGGGTCTGATCTGGGAGGAGCTTCGACGTGCTCAAGCTCCGCCTTATTCTATTCATAATCGTCCGCTTCCAAATAATAGTCAACGCTTATTTCATTCCCGAGGTGTGCGATACGTGTGGATGTAAACAGATTTGGAGATAAGGATATCTGCTTGATAATCACACACTATTATTCTGAAGCAAACGAGTATGAATAGAAGTAGGCGGAGCTTCAGCACTTTAACGCTCCTCCCATATGAGACCCCGGAGAAAACTCAGCCTGTATATCGTTCGAATTATGTCATAGTGATAATTCATTGCCATGGGAGTTTAATAAAATATTTATACCCAAATGGGAAATGCGTTCCTTCAAACTCTGAACCCTGAACTTTAAATTCCATTAAAATGAGACTATAAACGGAACACGGTGGTAAACCGACTTCAGGGGAGTAAACGTGCACTGAAATTTGTCCTACAGCAAGAATCGATCAGCCTAGAACGAAGACTGTAAGTTTTAGTTTGATGCGTGTGAATAGGTTCTTCAACATATGTGTAATACATACATGCATATGGTGTAGATACACGAAGGTATGACTTTGTTACAGGTGACACGTCAAAGAAAACGTGACAAGCATTATTCTCTGCCTTAGCGCACCTGCTGACGTCATATTCTTGAGAGCATAAAGGTTGAAGGTTTGATAGGTGCCATTTGTTCACTCTTCGGTTACGGTGACTCGTGATCGTTATGAGTTATTTATTATTTACCTTATTTTCAAATTACGACACATGCGTATGCCTGAATAAAATATGAAGTTTGGGAGGTCATGTCGAAGTTCTGAATTTTAAAAATATCAAACGGGCAAAAATCCGAATTTTGATATTACGGATTTACGATTATTAGAAAGAGTATTTTCCCCAAAGTCTGTTACAAAAAAGCTTTAAATTGAAAAACATGCATGCTAAGATCTCATCGAAATTCGATATTCTGAATTTCTAATATTTCCATAAATTCGAAATTGTTTTATATAAATTCGTAAGTTTGAACGTTACAATCCTACCCGCAATGTGCCAATTTTCTAAAGCTCAATTTCTTAAGTGATAAGAAAAGAGATAATGAAATGTTTATAAAAATTTCCAGAAAAGGATTCCTGCATCGCGGTTTGGCCGTATATTATACCAGCTTATTGTAACCCCGCAAACGTTTTCATACAAAAAATAATATATGTAATGACATTTCTTTTGGTCAGATCACGTACAACGTGTATGAAATCAGCTCATTCATTCGGCGTTATCTTACGCGGTTATACCTACATATACCTATACCTATACATATACCAATTCAATCAGGTTTATTATTGCGGTTATTCAATACCCATATAAAGGAGAAGGAAATATTCATCTTCAGATAAATTTCATCGTAAATTGGAGACGCTGGATCTAAGGTAGATAGTTTATTGATGGATTGTTAGTAGTCAGGTGAGATTACCTACTCGTAATTCGAAGCCACGTACGTACATACATACATACATACACACATACGTCCCTACATAAATATTGTCCACAAAGTTTGACCGTTTTTTACGATGGACCGCAGTCGTAGATATAAATACATCGAATGGCCATTCGGTGAACATTGACTACTATAGTTTTTCCGATAAAGGTATAAGTATAGTCGTCTAACGGTGGATCTATTCGATGTATAGCATCTGTTTCCCCTCATTAAGAAGGAACGAATTGTAATTCCCGATCGAATATACCTCTAACCGTTCTTCTCGATGGTCTTTTGTCACTAATCTAGTTCACAGTCATTCCATGCTTCAATTGTACCGTCCAATCGCATTGTTATATACCACAAAGCACTGCTTGACCTCGTTCAAACTGGCGCCTGCATTCTTTGTGGAAAGCTGACGAGTATCATAAAGCACGACGGTTTATTATGTAATAGGCCTCTCAACTTTCTAATTTAAGTTTATACCTATACCTAACGGTGAATGAATTCAAGAAAAGTCGGGTTAGCATAGTAACCCGGGACTTAAATTCAACTCAGCTTGGCCACAATGACACGTAGTGCAATATCACGGGGTTTAATTTTATTTTAAATATTGATCAACGTAGGATTTATCATCGACATTTTATTCATATTTAGATACGAAGAAGACCGAAGGAGCGAAGGAGATCACGTTAAATCTCTTCGACGGTAATTCTCTGGCAGATATCCATGAGTATATTATATATATAGGTATATATACATATATATCTATATATCCATTACGAACTTATACAATAGGATCCGGGGAAACCCTTGTCGGATGTTCAACGCGTGACGAAAGAGGTTGCACGAACGTTCCATGTTGGGTATATCTGCACGGACGAGAAGACGCGGTTGTAGATGAAATTTACAGGTCCAAAATCTTCCGTGGTGTATACCTTTTGTCCATGTGAATTTATCACGATATCTGACCCTTCCATATCGTGATGGATATAATCCTGATGAATTTAACCCACGTTTTCGTAAAATTGTATCAATCTAAGTTACAATTATAATATCTTTTAAATTTTCCAAACATCTTGATAAATTTCTCTTTTTGATACTCGCTGTAGTTTTCCTATCTTTAAGATTCCCGGATAAGGGGGATTAGACTCCGCAGAATGCATTACGTCGATTCGTCTTGACGTGGACGAAAAGACTTAAGGAATAGATAATCCGATACTTTGTATGCATTGGTGTGATTTCATACTTTAAAATGTAGGGTGCAGGCACGAGGGTAACCTTTACCCCGTTGTGACTATATTTATATATATTTTTTTTTCATATGTAGATGGAGTAGCGAAAAAATGATTTTCAGTCATAATAAAAATAGTACCTCGTAAATATTCCCTAAGCGATATAAAGCCGCGCTAGGAGGAGAAAAGGAGAAACAAATTAACGTGATCTGTAAAAAAAAAAGAAAAAAAAAAAAAAGAAAATGTAATAAAAATCGTCGTCTGGTAAACAGCAATTCTGTGAATTAAATGTGTTTCTATTATCTCGACTTGGGTAAATAGTTAGATTTTCAGATTGATTTTCAAATGATCATATCGATCAGACGTATTGTAATGAGATTCTTAGATGTAAGTACAGGTGATGCTGAAGATTATCTTTATATACCGTTGATTTTAAATTTAAATAAAATTGATAAGAGTATAAGGAAGAAATTTGTCAAGAATATATGTATATATGTAAACGGGATTTAAATTTTGTCTAACGGTTCGTTGATGCCGAATCTTGTAACGATCTAAATCCGTAAAGCTATATAAAATTATATTTATGCTCCGTAAGACATTTGCTAAATTCTTCAAGGGTTCGCTCTCGCGAGTTTTGAATCAAGCGAACCGAAGAGAAACTCGTCAACAGTGAAAAATCAAACTTCTGTACCTACCAAAGAGCGATGTTCACAGGAGGTTTATCCGCCTCTTCCTCTACGACGTTCAGAACAAATTATATCAAAGCAAATCTCTCAATAATATTATACATATACCTATATGCCCGGGGTTGTTACGGTTGGACAAATCTCTGAACGAATTTTACATTCTTTTGTTGTTTTCAATATTTAAAATTTAACAAATCATATCTTCAACATCAATATGTATAAATTACCACAATTTTCTTTGTTCAAATCGTATACAGCCCAGTCGAATCTCACTTCTCAAAGTAATATTTTTCGTCTTCGAATGAGAGACCGCCCTCAAAGTTCATCCTCATTTTTCAAATCTGACTGGCAACTAAACTAACGACCAAAGAAAAATGGGGGTAGTTTTTTTTTTTTTTTTCTGAAAATTTAAGTTTTTTATTTCCTACAAGTCCTGAATTTTTATTAGCTATTTAGAATTTTCTTTCATACATGTATGTATGTATCTAGTTATATGTACATACATACATACATACGTTCGTACAAGTGGTTTCCCTCTCTCTCTCTATATATAATACATCGTAATGCTTCAATGTTGCTGCGGCGTACCTACATACATGTTAATTTTAGTTCTGAAAGCTTGCTTTGCCTGCACTTTGGATGCCCTCGAGGTTGGCAGCTCTTCACTTCTTGTGTGTAAACGCATACATGGTCTAAGCACCACGGTTCGTAGGTTAAAACTGTTCACACACATAGGTATGTATAATATGTATATACCTATATTATATAGGTACCTACACTGTACAGCGTGTATACCATCCAGAAATATTGTATCTTGCAATATTTCATTTTTTCTTTTTTAAATATCAAAAATTTCTATAATTCAGGAAGGAACTCGTGTTGAGTCGATCAAATTCTGATAATCAACTACTCTGGGGGATGTGCAATTATTATGTACAAACTTAGACGAACAAAGTTAAATTTCCGTACGCCTAACAGTTAGCAGTGTTTAAATTCTTGCGATTTTCAAGTGAATAATTATATAAATGATATAAATTTCACTAAAACGTACGTTATAAATATAAATCTATGTACAGATAATATCAACCGTAATTTTAGCTGAGATTCTGCAGTAGGGCAAGTGGTTATTGGATAAAACAACGTCCAGGGAACAATTTTCTGAAAAAGTTATCTAAATCGTAACGAATATTGTACAGAGCTCATCTCTAGGCAATCCCGTTATTCTCTATTGAAATAACTTCTCATATAAGTCCTGCAGTAGTGGCTGTTCAGACAATATACATATGTATATCTATGGGTCATACATATATATTAAATTTACCTACTTGAACATATATATATATATATATATATATATATATATATATATATATATATATATATATATATATATATATATATATATATTATATTCATGAATGAATACATCAGCTGGGTTAAGTCTACATAATCTTAATTAAGTATTAATTTGAAGATATAATTCTACAATAATTTACAAACATTTTAGTTTTAATTATATTTTTATAATTAGGATATAAAGATTTAATCAAATACCCTTAATTATATTAATAATAATAATAATAACAATAATTTTGTAGAAATTAGTGAGAAAATAGGATTTTCTCCGTATAGTCATCAGCGTAGTCGGGAAAGACGCAAGAAGAATTAAGGACATAATTATAATTCATAATTTTCTCGGGTAAATCGCCCGGTCCAGTTATAATATCACGTTTCGTCGTTGAAATTAAACGCGAAATTGTTTAGCAGGACGGTTTGAGGATTAGCAAATGAATTTAATGAAATTATAGGGTAATTTTTTTTAATTTTGTTAAATTTTTCTTTTTTTCTTAACTTTTCAGATGTGAATAGAAAATTTTCTGAATTTAATCTTTGTCTCAGATGATGTAGAATATTGGTGTACTTAATTTGAATAAATTATATAGAAGAAAAAAGAAATTTTTTTTTTTTTTTTTTAGATATTTAAGAGTTGTTTAAATTCAAACGACGTATTATGATACGTCGAAACTTATACGGTCGGTACTTATATATGCAGAATCGTATAAATTCTGGAAAGAAACGAGAAGGGAATGAAAATCTTATCTATTGAATTATTGAAATCCAACGGCATGTAATAATTTACTTTTCAATATCATTTAAGCTAGATAGATTCTACAGCCGTGGTTGAAATTGTCGTATTCGTAGTTCGATGCGACTCGCTAGTGAATACAGATTTTCACATTTCTCATGGTTCAACTGCCTCGAATAATGTCTCGAAAAGAACGCCACGAAAGAGCTTGCAAGCTTTAAAACACTTCAATTAGAGTTACAAGTACCCAGATTACACCAAAACGACCTGGCATATAGTACCTACCTCTAGTCTCAAGAGCTACCTGAAATTCGTTTTCTCTAAAGATTTTTAACTATTTTTAACTTCCCGTAATGAAAATTGAAAATTTTCATAAAAAAGAGAAGTTATTGGTTTCGGTCCGATTTTCGAAAATCTAGTTTTCATCAGATCTCGACGTTTTGGGGTCCTGGGAAGCTATTCTGACTATTTTTGGATGGACGTCCGTATGTGCCTGTGTATGTGTAAACAAATTTTTGTCGTACGATATCTTTAGAACGAATCGACCGATTGGAATGGTTTTATGGCGATCGAAAGGGTTTATCAAGACTTAGATCTGATTAGATTTTGGAGTCGATTGGTCGAGTAGTTTCAAAGTTATTTGAGAAATAAAAATTGAAAAACAATTTTTTTTCATATTTTTAGCGTATAACTCCTGAACTGTTCGTGCGATTAGTCTGAAAACTTGATCAGACTTAGCTCTTGGATAGCCCTTTCGATCGTCATAAGAATAATCAAAATCGAACGATTGGTTTAAAAGATATTGCACGACAAAAATTTCTCTTTTTGTCGTACGATACCTTTGGAACGAATCAACCGATTTGAATGATTGTTGCGGCGATCGAAAGGGTTCATCAAGACTTAGATCTGATTAGATTTTGGAATCGATCGGTCGAGTAGTTTCAAAGTTATTCGAAGAATAGAAATTGAAGAAAAAAAGATTTATATACGGAAAACTGATTATACTTATAACCTTTTTTAATTTATTATAAACACAATAGTATCAATTAATTGTAACGTATTTAACACAGCGGGAAGTTTTCGGGTTGGTCTACAGGTCGACCGGTTTCCTGATTCTTTACAACAATTTTTTTCGTAACGTTCAAAATTCAGTTTTTGAGTAAAGTTGAATAAAAATTTGTTTATAGATTTACGGAAAAATCTTCATAAGATAAAATTTACACAGTCTTAAGGTTCAAGACAGTTTGTCATGTCTTTTCGCAATATGCTACGATGATTTCGTAAAGAGTTGGATAATTGATGGGATAGGATGCTTCTGCAGTAATCAAATTTTTTTTTATTATTTTTTGTTTCTTTTTTTTATTTTTTTTCATTGCCAGAGCTGATGGTGTTATAAAATCGTTACCGGCTCTAATTGCACCCGGGATGTTCACCAGCGGAACGTAAAGATCCTGAGGGTAAACGTGCTCTCTGAAATTGTGCGGGGCTAGACCGAAAGTGGTCAATTCTCTGACTAATCCGTACTATGGCCAGCCAGTCGAGATAAATTGTTATTCCAGTTGAAACTATGCTTCGAACCCGTGAGAGATTGGTTGCTAATCGTTTCCGACGTGACTAATTTCACTCCATGTTAATATTGTTCAATTTAAAACTAGACTCGTTTCATTATTTAATTCAACTAGCTCACCATACGCACTGAAACTGATTTTTTGTATCAGCATTTCGCAAGAATTACCTTAGAAAAATCAGTCAGGTCTGAGAAACTTTTTTTTTTTTTAAAGATCGTTACGTAAGTTTGAAGAAGACATCTCGAAAAATTTTTCAATCTGTCGTACCTTATGACCGACTTATCGTCAAAACAATTTTCCTTACACTTTTTTTAAAGGGGATTTCATCCTCTGCAAAAATATTGCCATCGAACTAATCATGTTTTAATTTTCAAAATTTTACGATTGGAAGATTTCTCGCAGTTTTCTTTTTTAAAACATGACTATCTCAGCGAGAAGATTTTTTAGAGAGACGGCAAAAAACGCAGTTTAAAAGTGAGAAAATTTCCTAACTTTAAGTAAAGTTCAATTTTCGAAAAAAAAAAAAAATGTCTGTGCCTCGTGAAATTCATTAAGGTTTACAAGAAATACATTATTTATATACTATATGCTCGCTTCAAAGTGACCAGATTTACTCAAAAAGGTTGTTATAAATTTGAAAATTTGAAAAATAATCTGTTTGTATAATCTGCGAGCGGAGTTTAAATGGAATTACTGCATGACTTTTTTTTCACCTCTGTATATAAGTAGAAAATTTTCGAATCAGTACACCACTCTTCTTCAGAGATCCTGACCTCAAATTTAAGCTCCCTTTCCAACAATTAGATTAGGCCTCGGGAGGATCCCGCATATTTATAAGGGTCGGACCTTCGAACCATATGAAATCAAATAAAGGATCGAATACGTTTGCAAAGGTTGCCACACATACTGCCAGCTACGAATCTGCTTTTGCGATCGTGCAGATTTTGTAGGTAACATTTTTGTAGGGTTGCAGTTATATTATAGACGGACGAACAAATAATATTATCTCCCCTAGTCCAAAGACACGAAATTTTCTAAATTTATTCCCCGTAAATCCGTTTTTTTTTTTTTTTATAATCTAGTAACGTATCACAAAGCACTCGATGGAATAAATCGAAAGTGGTAATACAATTTTGTATATTTTAATCCATCCACTGTTTCCCGCATTTGAGGCTTTGATCCTCGAGCGATCCAAGGATACAACAAAGGTCCAGTTTGTCAGAGTTTGATGATTATTATCCTCACGTACAAACCACAATTCCGACTCTGGCTCAAACTCGGTTGTGATTATACCAACACAACGTTATACTGTTTTGGGATAGAGCCAAAGTAATGCAATCTATATACCCATGTGTATAAAATAATTAGAATTCGTATATAATATCTGTCTGTTTTGAAAATCCGACGTTAATATACTTGATTGTATTTTGTCCTGATTTTCCTTAAGGAAGATCAGACTCTTTCAACATATAAAATACACGAAATATCCAGAGAAAAAAAAAAAAAAAAAATCGAGGTATTGCCAGTGTAGAAAAATTTCCGATGACATATTTTCAAATTAATCTACCAGTGAAAATGGTTTGGAGAATCGTTGTAAATAAATTGTTTTTCACTCGATTCGATAATCTGGTCTGAAGATTAAATCCGATTGATCAATTCTCTTTCTCTTTCTCTTTCTCTCTTGTCCTGTATACCTATTTTCGCGAGGCGTTAACAGCACAGTGGTTCGACTTTGCAGATAATAAATATAGTATACGTATATCCTTTTAGCTGTAAAGTGCATGCGGTAATATATAAGGATAACTTTGAAAGTGGGTGGCTGGCCATTATGCATAACTATCTGGATCCCGTCTTGTTTCTGACTCGAACTGCCAGAACATTTCCATATTTCAACGCCCTTCTCGACACCCTTTACTTGCCGCAAGGAAACGGCTAGGGGATGTGAGAATTTATTTACGGATTTTTAGGAGGAACCATTTGTGGTCCGGTAACCCCTTTTCCCCGGGTGGCCCATCCGTTTGTTATATATATACCTATATATATTATATATATATACGTGTATATATGTATATATACATAACCATATATATGCATGTCGTTATATATTATACAAGGGGTTATTAGCCCATTAATCGTACCTCAGAGAATTGCTGTCTGTTTTATGGGCTTAAAATGATTTAAAACTTTTGAAAGAAAAGGGGGAAAAATTTTTAAGTGCTGCGTAAACAACTTACTTGATTGCTAAGATCTAGCTGCTTTTCGTTACTCATGAAGCTGTATATAAGAACTTATACCTATATATACACTTCAGTGCAGTGAGATGATTTTAAAAAAAAATTTAATATGCATATATATATATATATATATATATATATATATATATATATATATATATATATATATATATATATATATATATATTAGACCACTTCAAAAAAATCGACTATTTTTCATTTTCAAAGAGCAAGTCAAAAATATTATTCCAAATGACGAAAAAGAAAAAATGCCGTCAGAGTTTGAGCTCTTAATATTAATATTAAGAGGTGCCTCATCGCAATTTTCTATTTCCCATCTAAATAACATGGGAAATTTTTTTTTTTAAACTTTGGAATTTTATAACTTGTCAACGCATTAGTGTACTGATAAGACCAGAACATATTTTTGTAGTGAATTGAACGCTCTATAAAAAAGGTCTCTTGTTCTTTTTCGATAAATCTAGCTATTTCCAAGTTGGTGTATTGGTTATTAATGATAATTAATCATGACTAACATGGAAACAGTTGGATTCATCGAAAAAGACCAAGAGACCTTTTTTGTAGAGCGTACAATTTTGAACAATAGTACTCATGCAGAATCTTTTTAAGTAGATTAATTTTCAAGATATAAAAATCGATAAGTTCCACAAGACCATTTTCCATGTTATTTAGATGGGAAATAGAAAATCGCGATGAGGCACCTTTTAATATTAATATTAAGAGCTCAAACTTTGACAGCATTTTTTTTTTTTCGTCATTTGGAACAATATTTTTGACTTACTCTTTGAAAATTGAAATAGTCGATTTTTTTAAAGCGGTCTAATTTTAGATGTTCATGATTTGAGGTGCAAATTTACCTTGCACCGCAATTCAATCACACATTGAAGACAGCCGGGAGATATTAGCAAATTTTTGAGTTCGAAATATTATATTGCAAATACAATTTTACACTTTAGTAAATAAGATGAATGAACGTAAAATTTATTAAGGAAGAATTTGATTAAGGTACCAATTAAAAGATTATTATACGAACACGTTCCGGAATTGTATAATTAAGAATCTTTCTCAATAATCTCTCTTTGCAACTGTATGGTAAACTTTTTTAACAAGTTTTCTAACGATAGATGAGAGAAGATCTTTTCGGTCGAAATATTCCTAGTTGAATTGAATTGCTTTAAATAATCTGAAATGGTCTTAGAACAGAATAAAAACGCGAATGCAAAATCAAATAAAAGAAAACTCAAAAGTCTCTTAATTTAAACCAAAATCTCATCGTTTTAAAATCCACGATTTAAAAAAAAATAATAATAATAATAATAATAATAATAAAAATCATGTATATTATAGAATTGTGAAAGTCTAAGGTACGTTCAGTTGAAATGAAACGCGCCATATGTATTATAACAATTTGTGTGCTACCGAGTGCACTTCGTGAAATACTCAAACGAGCTTTGTGCTGGATGCTGTAGTCAAGCCTTCAGAAACTCCGTATATATGTGATGTTTCTTAATCACATTTGCAGAGGCTGCAATTCAATCACGAACATATCGTAGTAGAGCATCGCGCCCTCAGCGAGTATGAATTCCGAGTAGAGAAGAGAAGCACAAGTACAATTCATACGATTAAACGCATGCTGGTACTAAAAAGAAAAAAAAAAAAAAATCAAAAAACGAAATTCAAAGTTTCGTTTCTGATCGATAATTTACGCCATGAATACTTCTTTTTTTTAATTTTTTTCGATTAAACCAATTGCTAAAATTTTGTAACAGCTTACGAAACCCAAGGTCAATCCATAGAGATGCCAGATTTAGTTTCTAATTAGCAGAGGAGTACGTTTCCCTCGAGGATGCCTTCGAGGGTGAATTGTTTCGTTGTTCTCATTGATCCTTTCTCGCGCGCGCTACGAATTAATTAGATGGCGAGCAGCTTACTGTGTAACGTGCCTCCAAGGAATCCGACAGCCTTTATCGAATAGACACGAGTCTTACACCCCTGCAGCCTCACAACGAATAATGGTAGACTGCAGGTACTTCACAGATCTCAATCTAGTGCTACAAATTCAGTGACAATTAAATCATGCATCCTTGGTTCACGTATATAGTCGTTATGTATGCAGCTAGGAATTACTCACAATTATTATAGTCACGTGAATTACCATCTCTGACGGTTGTAACATAGAATTTCATATTTATACTACCAGTCTACTCCACGTTTAATTAGACACTGAAAATTCGTGAATATTACAAGATTTTTACGGCTACTGTGTTTTCAGTAATATTTGATGAATTTATTACGGTTAAAAATTTCAACTTTACTTAATTTTAACATTATACCATCGTTCGAGGTTGAAGCTAATTTAACGTGAATTTTAAACACGAATTAATGAAAGTTATTGATATCTACTGGAATAATTGGGAGGAAGATTGATTAATAATTATTATTATCAAATGACTCTAAATAAGAGATTCGTACATTTATTTCTTTCTCAGAGGATCTACCAAATCCTCGGTATCTAGAGAATCAGGGTCTTATGATTCTTTAGACATCCTATAAAAAATATATAAATTAAGCAATCAGTACATAATATGTCGTATACATAGATCGTAAACTAAAGTATAAGCCTTTACTAGAATCTCAATTCTTTATATTCCCCTATTGTCAGATGTATCTTACACCAATTTAAATACGTCTACCTATTTCTTCAGTAAATTTTATTTTTCTCTCGAAATTCTTGTGTTTTTTTTTTTCTTTTCGTCTATTGGATGAGAATATTGAGGCTTTTGAAATAAGGCAGCACAGACGTCTAGAGCTTGAAATAAATACAAGATGTCATGATCAAATGTGCAAAAAAATTCATTCAAATTTGAATTTGGAGCTTATTCGTTCACAAAACGTTCAGAATATGAAAAATTTTATAATAATTTATCTACGAATAATATTTGAAGATAACGTTTCACTGCTGAATTAGGAGGATCTATAACACGACGATTTTTGGTAAATTAAAAATTCGAGTTTGGAAAAGCGTCAATTATACGAGAGCAGATTCATAACTCTTATTAATTTTTAGAAATTTTCTTCACCAATTAATCGAATAGAGTTAAAAAAAAAAAACTGTGAATCTCTGTCAATCTCTAAAATTAGTAAAATCGAAAAAAAAAAAAAAAAAAAATTTGATGGATATTTAAAAACAACTCAAAACAATATATGTATATAGTATCTGGTCGTATTATAGGCCCACAAATAACTTCTCTTCAAAGCTACTCAGAAGATTTTATAGTTTAAGGTAATACCTTGTGGAAACACCATCGACCCTCGACAAATCACAAGGAACTGGCTTGTTTTTCTTCAATCACTTCGTGCAGGATTTAAGGGTGGTACCACTGAGCCAGCGTAAATGGTTGAGTGCTTGTTTTTTTTTTTTTTTTTTCAGTGATCGATGCTTTAGGTAGAAACAGTATTGGTATAGGATTTTCGAATTCTAAAGACAGATTTTCCGGAATCGAAATGCTCCGTAAATAAGTAATCGCAAAAACAAAAATTTTCAAAGTCATAATTTTAATGGAACAAGATAACTGTATAAAAAATTTAATGAAAATTATATCATTTTGTATAATTTCACATGATTACGATAAGCGCCATGACTCTACATGGTTATAAGTTTAAATCGATTACGACGTTCGGTATTCTATACGTCAGAATCAGTTAGAATGAGGTTCAAATGAAACACGACCGGATTTATGCGACGACTATGTGTCTAGTAATGAGGTTTGCTTCTGGCTAACGTAAGCTGCCTTGAAAGCCCTTGAAGTTATATGCGTTACGACATCCTCAGAACTTTACCTCAAAGTTCAAATACAATATATTATAGTTACCTACTATACGATCAGACATCCGAACTGTACGAGGACGTATTTTCAGACTTTGGAATCAGGGTTCGAAATGGAAAAATGAAATTAACTATAAGCTTGCATATGACATTGAAAAACTGCGTTTTATACCTTCGTCGATTAGTTTTAAACAAATTTATACACATATCTATCAGCAGTCAAACATCGAGAAAGTTACAGACTGGTTAAAGTCTGGTGAAAATCGTTAAACCAAAAGGTTTCACCAATTTCAGTCGCTGTCATAACCCTGCAGAAAACTCGAGATATGTGGTAGAGAATTAATTCGCCCAAGTTTGACAGCAGACCGTTTTAACCGTTTTGCAAACTGTTTTATGCTAACTGAAATCATTCACAGACACTTTTCATCACTTCAAAGTCACTCAAAATTGAATCACGTCATATCTCACGATCGGAAAACGAAATGATATCATATTTTTGACAATTTCCCTGATTGCGTGTATGACCTCAATGTGAGAGAACGCATATGTATAATCTTCAAATAATATAAATTCAGATACTTTTCATTAATGTGAAAGATTTGTTAATTTATTTTTGTTTTTATTTCGTTTTTTAATGGAACAAAAAAAAAAAAAAAAAACTTCAGGATTAATAAAAAATCGACCTTCTAGCTATTATACATATGGCCAAGAGAGTTCTGCTATCGCAGGTTTGCATGGCTCCTCATATTCTGATCAGCTTCGACGATATCGATCTAGTTTTTAATTATCGGACGTCCATCACATAGCATCATTTTGGTATATAGCTATATTATTATTATTACACTGCAGTGGAAAAGCATCTGCTCGACATTTGTCCATTCATCAGTTTTCAGTATATATTAAAGAGACTTTGTAGACTTACGGATTTCGAAATTACTAACGAAATTACAATTGTAATATAATAATTATACAATATAAGAGAGTAAATTTGACTGGATAAATAAACGGATGATAAAAATAAAAAAGGAGCTTGTCCTACGACCCGGAAGACAAACGGAAAATAATAACTTATATACCAATGGATCAATATTTGGTAAAGAATACCTCAAGTATAATAAGTACGTTTGCGATCACGTAACTTGTCGAGATGAAGTTTGCGAGCTTTTGTATATTTATATAGAGCGGTAATTAACGATCCTTCAACAAGACACTTGACTCTACTTGAACCTTTGAGAAGCTTGTTGATTGGGTGATGACAACTTGACTTTTCTCGACTTCATTGCAGTTTTCAGATCAACCGGAACTGTCGAATCGGATATTGAAGAATATCGAGAGCACAATATCAGCCTTAAGATTTCTCTCAATGTTCTGGGGTGTAATATTGAATTTTGGTCTGCGGTTAAATCGTTAAATATTTGGTGGTTTTCCGCACTTAGAAAAGTCGAGAAAAGTACGAGAGAAATAGAGATAAAGCTGATAGAGAGGAAGGGAGAAGGTTAACTCAGGCGTGATATTATCTTCGGCCTGCTGGGTCTTTCGAAATCATATTTTAGGGGACGTCGATCAGCTATTTTATTGCACGCGAATGTAATCCAAGTTATTATAAGCGGAAAACTTTATATCTATCGGTGTAAAAACGTAGTACATCCTATGCAGACATATATATAAGTATATAAAATCGCGTAAAGTTACATATTTGTGATGTGATGTGTGTGTCTACACGCATACCTATGTAACCACATGTATACGTACCCATAGTACCGGGTTGAACGACTCACGGAGACGGATATATAATTTGCAGTTTTCCGCTAGAGCAAATCGCACCTTCTACCTTCTCATACCCGCAGGATTAAACGACGACGAAGAGAGTTGTAAGATCTATTTTATTTTTAAGGTTAAAATTCCCATTCGTACTAATCGATGGGTCTGACGTCGTTCGATATATGGAATGCGTATCTTGCTTAGGTTCGGAAAAATCGGCCTGGGGCGATTAAAATAAATCACCCGGTATACAAGACTTAAGAAAATATGATGACAAAACTGCAGTAGTAGTTTATGAATTTCCTAATTTTATTAAGATTGGGAAAATTCGTTTAAGGAAATATTATTATTGTTAGTATTATTTTGAAGCCGGTGTGGCCGGCTGGAAAAGTGGGTAAAACTTAAAGATATGCTCTCGTAAATTTGATACACGTTTCTGAATGCCGGAATTACTTTCTTTTACTGTAGTATAACCAGCCGTGTTTCAACTATATACAAATATATAGGTATATGTATGTATGTATTACCTGCTTGTACAGACAAGATGCAGCCGAAGAATTTACCTCAAGTAGAAGATTTAATACCGTCATCTCCGGATGTTCAGGTTTCTCCGCATTCCGCATTTCGTATAGCTAGAAAATAAGCTTTTGTATAACTGTGTACGGTTAAAATCCGCATTTCTTACAGAATAACGAAAAAATCATTATAGAATTATGCTGAAATTTGTTGTCCACATTCCTTACGATTTTAATTTAATTTTATGTTCGATTGAAGATTCGATAGAAGTGATAAATTTAATATTTAAAATGACTTCTTAAGTTTAATTAATATAAATCTATTTTGCAAATATTTTAAATATTGTCAAAAACAAAAAAAAAAATAATAATCCTGGACGATTTTTTTTTATTCGTGATTTCTCGTGACGTGTGAAAGAAATAGTCGTTATGATTTACGGGGAATTTTTTTTTTTTTTTTTTTACGCACAACTGAATCTTCGGCATCATCACCAACTTGAAGAAAAATCTGATAGGGGGTGAGGATAGCGAATTTCCGGTTTGGTATATGAAACTTGTTATATCATACGAATGTATATTCGTTATGCGTATGTATAAGTGAGCATCAAAATTCCTCAGCAAAGTTATATTCAAGAGTATGTCAAAGTTGCAAAAGGGTGTGTCTCAGTTTCCGCTTTCAGAAACTGGAATTCGAAGGACCCATGAAAGTATCATTGACCGTTGTTCAGTGAACGCGTAGGAGAACATTGGCGATGAGGTGGCGTTGCCCGCCAACAATGTGTCACACAGACCTGTTTCCGAAACACTTGAAACTTGGCGCATTAACGTAAACTAGCTGTTGGCCACAGCCTTGTTCCAAAACAACCTCCCCCTCGTTCCCCTTTCCATCATCATCTTCATCGCCATCGCCCTAGCCCCGGCAGAGTCTCTTCTCCAACGTCATCCCCTTCATCAGGATACATTCAGCCTTGGCGCCATTCGTGTAACTTGATACCAGTCAAATATGTATAACATGTTTGTTCGCATGAACATATGTGGGGGGGGCAGTTACATCCGATTAGGCATCGATCATCGATCATCAATGGTTCAATCTTGGCAACGTCAAGAGGAGAAAGGTTTTCGCAATCGGATCGCACCCTTCTTTTGTGATAAAGAATTGATATACCTATAACGTACTGTTCGAGAGCGAGAAGATAAAGAAAATAAAAGTCCATCGTCACCGCACTGCACTACAGATATCTCTGCTTCAGGATGTGTGAAGTGGTACTACATCTCTACGCCAATACAGACTGTGACATTATTGTGGATATGAATTTTTGTCCTTGATCGTGGCGATGGAATTTATCAAAAAGAAAATCAATTTTCAGTCTTTGAGATAATCACTTATCTTCTCTAATTGCAGTCTACTATTTACGATATGCATTTATCTGATTATTATACTTCGAAAGACGAAAGAGTTGAATACTTTAAAAAACTTGGCTATTCTTTTCGGACATATTGCAGCTCCATCAAAAATATTCTCTAATTCCAAGTTGCATATAAACCTACCCCCTTAAGAGCGACGCAGTTTGCTGTTACATTCCCTAACGTGCTGCAGGGGTCTTGTGAACGAAAGTTCACTCTCCCTTGGGTACCTATATAGGAACACGAGAAACCACGAGAAAGAGACAGACGGTGTGGATTGCTTGGGGCAAAGAAGGGATGATGGGATGATGGGATGAAGGGATGAAGCAGTGAAGAGGGGAAAGGATTGCATTAAAATCGACAATAATTTACTCAGGCATCGTTCGTGGGGTAAACGTAGACGATCCCAGCTTGAGTTTGGTATAGGATATGGACGGACGTACGAACGGTCGGTGGTCGCTCTACATCCGCCGTTAGTTGGTGGTGGTTGTGTAGATAGGGTGGTTGTATTACATGCATGTATGTATGAGGAGAGTAAATTAAGCCGCATTGTAACACAGGATGTGGCCGTGACAGGGGTAGAACGAACTGCGAATTTATGTTTTCAATATATTTTTAAGGGAGGCATGTTTGCCCATTAAACGCGAAAAAAAACGAGCACACAAAAAAAAAAAAATAAAAAATAAAAATAAATAAATAACAAATAAAACATTAAAAAAAAAAATTAAATAAAAATAGGGTCGTGAATGCTAAGTTTATACCAACTCCGATATTATCGACCCAAATCATTCGAACGAATAACATTGACGATGCTGTTAAATTCAGAACAAGCTTGGAATGATTATTTTTTCGATTCCCGAGACCATACGAATTATTCATCACTGTTTTATTAAAACCTAAATGAACTCGCTTGAAGGATTTTTATCGCATTTATTTTTTTTGTATGTATGTGAGAGTTTTTTTTAATTTATTTATTTATTATTTTTTTTTTCAAAAAATTGCACCGTGCAAGCGGGGCGTAACGCGAAATATTATACCTACACCTCGTTATACACAACGTAAAAAGGATAGCTGCAGTAGTAACCGGAGGGGGGCTAAAAATACTAACAGTAAATTTCAATCTTTACTTAATTTTGTTATCACAAACTAAATCTCAATTTTATCTAGGCGTATATTTATTCACTTGTGCTGTGCAAATCGCACAACTAAACTCGTGCAAGTTCTATTTGTTTTTAGCTTTATTACCGTTACGTAGGTATACATATACTTGCTGAGGGTTTTTCGCTTTAAGACTTCTGGAGTACCAATAGCTCATAAAAACTGAGGTCATTTAGCTAAGTGCGTTTCCTCCTCCCTTTACCAAGCCGGTAGCTTGCATAAGAATCTCTTTTGTATGTATACCTATACCAGAGCTTATTTTTTTCTTTTCTTTCTCCTTTTTTTTTTCTTATTTTTTTTTTTTTGTCTTTGTTCTTTCCAACTGTCGTCGGAAGGTTTCTGGCGCAATGAATTACTTTCTAACTTTTGTTTTTACCGCCTTCAAGTTTACAACTGTAACTATCACAGACCAAGTATAAGAGTCAAGACGTTTTCTCGACTTTTCTCTCTAAAGCATATATAGTTTTATATGGTTTCGATTTAATCCTGGTCTTTCGAAATTTAATTTATAGCAAACCTGTTATTTATCGACAATTCTGAAACGACACTCTCAAACCTCACTGTTCACGGTTCACATATCACGACGCAATTTCTTCTATCATCTGTCGTCAATTCCGCGTCTCGATTTCTCGATACACCATAAATCTATTGCCTTTTCCCTTTTCTCTATTTCCTTGGCAGTTCACACCTGATAAACAGCCTCACTTTTACTCTACAGCTACGCCATCGCGCTCGACACCCTCATCGTAAGATAAAGTTAACAGTAAATACAGTTCCTCAATTCTTCATTGAAGAAAAGCAAAAGAAGATAAAAATAAACCAAAATAAAATAAAATAATAATAAACAAAGGACTGCAGTTATCGTGACCGCATTTTTATCCATCCAGAGATTGTTTTTACCAGGAAGCACAATCACAGAAATAAGGAAACACAGAAGAGATGCAATCGACTTGAAACAGTCCTATATAGCTATCCCTGTAAAACGACCGAAGTCGTGATTCTGCCAACTAATATGTAGGCCACGATGTATCTCTGGAAGGATAACAGGATATCAAGTTTGTACAACAAGGACTATCGCTGTTACACCACGGTTGAACGTGGCTTTCATCACGATCGTATTCCACAGAAAATTTTATTCAACCCGAGGTTTTTCCTCGCGATGGGGTAAACGCAGAGGGTATTGTTATACGTGGACGTTCGGCGTCCCATTGTTCCACAGTAAATCAACGTGGTACAGAATACGGGATCAAAGAGACTTTTATTCATAGTTAAAACCACCGGCTACAGAAATTCTGATAACTGATGAAAATCTTTTCATAATAACGCGATATTGAATGTGATCGTTGACGTCAATTTTTCGATAATTTTTTTTTCTCATTTCAAGAATCCAAGAAACTTTCATGCACTATCAATCAAAGTAATTTTTGATCTCGGTATAATCTCAAAACGAGAACGACCTCTGGGTGTCATTTCTGATCATTCCATACTGTCTCGTAATAGCCACCGGGTTTATCCACTCTGGCATCTCAGACAGCACTACTGTTTTTGTTGTTCTTGGCTGAATTCCCTTCCATGTATCACCTACCGTCGTCAGACGACGTCCGTCAGATGACCAGTCATGCAATTTGTGCACTAGATACCCTCGGGGTATTCTCTGTCTGAGATAATGGTATGGTCCCTTGAAATGATGCGATAGGTAGATATCCCTTGAAACATATAATACAACGATTTATCAATATCCGTAGTAGATAAATGATGAATCGGAATGAACTTTGCGACAGTTAATCGCTGCGGGAAAACCATAACCGCACATCAACTATTTGAGAATCGATGATGCAATGAGGTGGTAATGACGGATTGAGGTAATGAGGTATCGATCTGTTACCAGCACATTCGATAGTTTCCCTGATAGGTTAATTTGGCAGTGAGTGTGCACGTGTATTTTGAGTAGCTGACCAAGCCAGCACTTCTCTGAAGAGGGTAGACGATGAGGGGGCACACGAGAGCTATGAGGGACAACCTCCTTTGTCTCTGGCTAATTGCGTCTCCCTCCTTTCCCCTTTCGTCAGTCACCTCTTGCCTCTGACTCTTCATCGTTCAGGTTCTGACCTCATACCATCTTTTTGGCCCTCTTCCAACCCCTTTCGCCTTCGTCTCCTCCTCCCTTTTCAAGTTTCCGTAACATTTCCAACTAGTAGACGCTTCAACTCTCTCGCACTATATTCGCGGCCTGTTCACACCCGCAGGCTTTGCTTCGCCACTACAGGAAATAGGCTTGGAATATGTCCTCCATGCGGCTTATATGGACACTCCAATGCCACTGACTGTGTGTTTGCCGTTAGCCATCCTTCTCGGACGGTTGCCAAGAGGGCTGATGAGAGAAGCTATATAGAGATTGTCTGAAGATATATGGGAAGTATATGTGAACGGGTCTTAGCTAGTGCCGAAATTGAAACAGGAATGAGAATTTGGATGAGTGATAATTAGGAATAGAATTACCAACGGCGGTATTAAGGTGAACCATTAATTTTGAAAATGATGAATAAGATATCTACGGAAAATGAAGCAAAACGTAGCGGTTGCGGTGAGATGTTGGCGGCGGAAAATGGACTTGGCACCTTCTAACTCTCAGGGGATTTTTCTATTCCCTCAGCCGTTACGTGTCACCGAGCACGTTGCACTTCTAGAATCGAAGTACTCGATAGGAATGACGATGCTGTACCTACAGTGCTTATGGCAGAGTTCATCTCATTGAAGGAGTATATATATACAGAGTGACGTATATATATATATATATCTAACATTTGGAAAATCACGTTATAACATGAAACTCTGCACCGATATGCACTTATTCAAGGGATTCCAAATGTCAGGGGTTGAATTTTAATCAGCAAACAATATCACTGGGTAGTTATTTGATCTGGATCATTTCATATCGTTGTATAATTAAAAATCTTTTACAATTTGAAAGTATATCTAATTAGCAAGTACTCAACTACGTTCGTACTCCGACAAGTATACAGCTTTCGAATTAGCTCCATGATGTATGGCTGTAGGAAAGCTTGAAACGTAATTCAAGTGGGAAATGCGTATCATAATTATGATAAAATAAAAATAACGAAATTCAATCTCAAATCAGACATTCCCACTTCACAACTACACATTTCAAACTTTATAGTCTACTTACGAGATGAAAGGACACCAATAATTTCGCAGGTAGTTTCTTCGTTCTGAAATTAAATAAAACCGACTAGGCGTATGCTCCAAAACGACCAAAGGGTTTATCTGTGACAATATCACCTAGAAGTGTGGTAAACAATTTGCCAACGTCATAAATGTTACCGCATTATGCCTACGTATATGCATAGCTAAATCTGCTCAGAAAGGGGTCTCCTAATTCACGCATGTTTTAGCATTCCCCTGGGCTCAGGGATTGTATTAAACACGATAGTTTGCTCCCTTACAAAAGCCACTCTCTCATAGTCTCTAGCCTATTTTGAGACCTATCCGTATATTTCTCTGTTAACTTAATTGCAATTAATAACTGCGAGTAGGTATACACGTATAGGTAGGTATGCCTGCAAGTAGATATAATAGTTTCTGTTAATTTGTGCTAACTGCTGTTTGGCAAGTCGAATTAACGTTGTTGTATTGTTTCCTGTAGTTTTGTTTTTTGTTTTGTTTCTTTATTTATTTTTGTTGCATAGATTTTCGTGTTACGATTGTAGAGAATTTCCGTGACGAAGCATGGAGTAAATTGAGCGTGATCGTTTCCTTCAGATTCAGGATAATACGCGGTTACGTCTGACAGCGTGATATATTAGGTGTGAAATCTGAAAGCTGGTTGCAGACTATACATGTATTACTGAACGCGTGTAAATGGATATACACGTTTAGTATTGTTGATGGTTAACCGTGCGGCGATGACAAAGTGAACCAACTACGTGACGGACTCAACAATGCCACGTGTGAAAAAACTGGCTTGTTTTTTTTTTTTTTTTTGCTATTTGTTTAAGTAACGATTTACTTCCTAGCTCAATGAGGAGAACTACTTTCAAGTCCATTCGTAAGCCCCTATAAAAAAAAAAAAAATATATAAAATATAAATAAAATAAATAAAAAAATAGAATAGAATAAAACTTGGAGAAGCTACCTCGATCCTTGAAGTGCTTGTTGGTTATATTCCTGGCAGCATATATACCTACGCCTGCGGAAACCTTATGGCATCAGGACACTATATAGAATCCTACCTCCTGGTAAACTTCTTCAAAGGTTTACTTGCCTTTATGGTTTTATGACTGATGTATGTATGTACGTTCGAGAGAGTCAACTTGTGGTAAATTCACACTTTTATCAACACACTTGGGACGGAATACTTTTCAAGATTCGTTATACTATACAGTCGAGATACTTTGACGACCGTGGTACTGAACTTGGTTCTCATAACAAAAATATGGAACATATAACGTTCAGAGTATGATAACACGAAAATGTATATTGACGTGTAAAATATTATATAAAAATTTTTTAGATCAAATGGTTGTCTTCGAAATTTTTCATTAAAAAATATTAATTAATTGAGATATATTTTAGCAATAAATTGACTCGTTATGATGATGTACGATTTTACACACAGTTCAAAACTACGTTTTATCGTTAACGATGATCAATTAGAATTACCTCATCAATAGTTTAAGACTAACATTACGATGGATTGTTATTTACAATCGAAGTAATCAAGCCTTAACCATCTCGTACTGTTCAGTTTGAATTGAGTTGCGTTACTGTTGTTAAAGTGATTAACGATTTCTGCTGTAAATAGCGTCGGACTGATGAGTTTATATATAGTAATTTATAGAGCTTGCAGAAACTCAGGATAAACAGCTGGAATCTTATGCCATTATAACGATTGGAGTTCAAGTTTCTCCAATCTATCTAATCAGTAATTTTTTTTTTTTCATCAAAATTTACGTATTTTCTTTGGTCGATGTTATATCGAAGAATTTTTTGCTCATCTTTCACAGAGTTTCTTCAACACTTATAACATGTATAAAATAATTGGCTTTTCAACGCCTAACAAATCTTACGCGTCGTTAAATCTGCCTGTCAAAGATATTTTTCGAGTGTATGTATGTATGTAGGTACGTATGTAGTACATACATATCTTGAGAGGTTTATACACATTATGTGAACACACTCCTATGTATGAAGATAAAATTTATATATGTACACAGCAACGAGCTAATGGGAAACATTTAGGCCTGGTTGTTGCCTGTTGGGTCACATGTGACACGTGAACTCCATTACCTCGAAAACGGTGTGACGTGTCTCCTCCCGATTCTCTCGAGTTCGTATAGTAACTAACCTGCAAGCCCTCGGGTACGCAAATACGTTACAACTTTATTTATTTATTTATTTATTTTTTTTTAAGTGGTTATCAAACCCCTTTTATATACACTAGCCCACGAATTTGGGTATACCGCATTCAATTTCAAGGTTATTATTATTTTTTTTTTTTTTTTTTTCTTAGAAAATTTGAATTTCATTATTATATATACCCGGTCGTGATGAAAGCAGTTCATTAATTCATACTTCAAACGTTTCGGGTGTGTAAATTTCCCCAAGTTCAGTATAGAGAGGGTAACTCTTTGATGAAATTAAAGCTCGTATATATATAAATATATGTGTCTTTAGAAATTTTATTTATTCTACGTTACAAGTTTCTAAATTTATCGATAAATATTATTGATACAATTTTTAATTAAGTCTAATACCATAGAGATTACATTTATGGTTAATAAAAATGAGAGTTGGGGTTTAAAAAAAAAAGGTGTAATTAATTAATTAACGAAATATACTCGCGAGTTTAAAATCTGTTCATTTTTAGAATGTCGTTTTTTATTTTTTATTTTTTTTTTGTTTTTTATTATTTATTTATTTTTTTTTTTATTGTCGTCGTGTTATCGACGACGTGGAGCCGATACGGTTAGCTTGTTTAATTAATTCGGTAAGATCTTAACGACGCGAAAGGCTAGTACTTCGCGATTCATTTCTCTTTCGTAAAGTATAAAAATGCGCGGCTATTTTTCAGAATGTCAGAAAGCTTCGTAAGGATTAACTAGGGTGGTGGTGGTGGTGGTGGAGGATGAATTGCTCTTCACCAGACGAACAAGGCGCACAGATTTTTACAGTCCCGACCCACTTTCCCTCACAGTTTGAATTAATAACGAATCGAGGGGTTTCAACCAACGACGACTGCATTCTGAGTAAACATCGTTACTTTTTCTTTTTCTGTCTTCTTTTAGTTTCATCTGCAATTCGTTACATCTACCCTAAATTTTAGAGAAAACACTAGATAAAAAAAAATTATAATAAAAATTTTAGACATCGAAAATTTTTTATGAGACAGCTTAAAAAAATTTTCTCAAATTTATACACGCTCTTTGTTTACTTCAATGACTTTTGAAAAACGTTTTAATTTCAATTCCGTGATCCTTAATTATTACCTCATCAAAGAATTCGACTAATATTTCTATTGATTCGGAACACACGAACCCATCAATGACTGACCATATATCAACGGCTATATTAGCGGCTGTAAATCTCATAATCCGATGAGTAGGTATTTAGCGGAACATCGCGCGGCTTTCAGCATTTACCAGTTAACTTCGTTTCGTACGCTGTTATAAGTACAGATATATACGTATATACATATGTATACATATACGTATATGAATTCCGAATGTATGTACCCAGCAGCACATATTACGATAAATTTTGTATCGATCCTATACCTACCTACGTTACTCGGAGTTTTATGGGGGTGCAGGAGGGGGGGATTAAGCAGCATGGTGGTAGAAGGCGACGGTGAAACAAAATTGGCTTGATAAATTCAGTTTATTTAACGTGGTGGAACCCTTCTGGGTCACCCGGGGGATAGAGGACCGAGGGAAGAGGAGGAATGAGAGAGGGAAAAGGGGTAGATGAGAAGAGAGGAGAGACGTGGTGGGAAATTCGTTCGTTCTGTGGTAAATTCAGCACCATGGCGTGACGTAACGAAACGCAACGCACGCAATACAGTATAATATGCTGTCGAAATGTACACCAAACCCTTAACTTTATTTCTAATTCGTTATATATGCCCTGGGCTAATCTGAATTTTACTTGCTCAATTACTCGCGCTGATATGTGTTCAGAAGAGATATTTTCAAATAATTGTCGATAAATAAGAGGAAAAAAAAAAAAAAAAACAGATCCAATATATCCAGCCGATAAAAACTGACGATGGTTAAAAAATATATTTTATTGGTTTTTTTGATTCTTGCTTCAGATTATCTGGAATTTGATTCGAATAGCCAGAGAAATTTGAGCGAAAATAATTGTTGGCTAAAAAAATACTCTTTCGTATTCTTTTGGTTGAAGAGACGCTTCGTTATTCAGGGAAAGTTTTTTCGATTTTTTAACTTTTTTTTTTTTCTTTCTTGTAACGAACCTAGACTGAATCAAACTGGGGTTTTCTGAGAGTTTGTAGTAGCAGGATAACTTTGACTGCTATAACCGAAAAAAAAGAAAAGAAACAAAAAAAAAAAAAAACACTTAAAAGTTTGCGCAAATTTTTTGTTATAAATGTCTGTTACGAATGTTGGAATTCTGCGATAAGCATGATAATTGTATTTTTATGTTATCGATAAAATTTTGATTTTTAATAAAATTAAACAACATCTACGAATTGATTCTCGCAAATTTTAATTACTATTATAGCTTGAGCGAGCTTTTTTGTTCGCCATTTTTTTTCATGCGATCATTAATTTGACTGTCTTGAATAATTCCAGAGCTAATTGACGTCCTTCTATATACATTGAAATCCGATAAACGTCAGACTGCAAAATCGAATGCAGTGAATTTTTATTTTCGCGAATTATCTGCATTATAAATGACTTTTAATTGTAAGCTTGGATCGTGAAAAATAATTAGACTTCCAATTGATTGAGTTTTTTTTTTGGTAGAATTTAGGACAATTTGGTTGAAAAAAAAAAAAAAAAAAACCAACAAAAAGAAATTCACTTTGCTGATATTTAGCGACAATTTTTATTTAAATGGATCCAAATTCCTCCCTGATGTAAAAAGACAGAGATTTACGTTATGGCCAGTCTCGTTAAACTTGCAAACGAATTGTCACCAGTCTGAAATGAATTCGGATTAAAAATAAAGCTCGGTAAACCTTATGGCTTCAGAATTTATATACTAATTCCAGAGTTTCCGTATACAACGATTGTGAAAAAAAAACGAAAGAAAAAAAAAAAGCGAAAAAAAAAAATAGTCCAGTAATTTGACAGAGCCGAGTCACTCGCTCTTCTGCAGTCCCGGACCTCCATCAGCTTTGCATCACGTTGGCGTGGAGAAATTACCAACGATATACTACCACGCTATCGGCGCATCAGTTCTCCGGGCGGTATAATTAAAGGAGTCAGATAGATTAGGGGATTTCAGGGTGAAGGGCTCCTGCGAAGTTCGGTTAAGGGGCACGAGGAGTAGGAGGGTGTTGGAGAAGGATATCAACTAGGAAGCGCAGCTCACAACGTGTCACTGATAGGGTAGAGTTTATTTATTAGGATCACGGACTTGACAAAGTATCATGCCAAAGGAACAGACGGTGTTAGAACTCCAAGAATTCTGATATAGAATTAGTAGAAAAAATAGGTACTGGTCAGCCATGCGAAAACCGTAGCAAACTGGATTGTCATACGTTTAAAAAATTTTTTTATCTTTACATATTAATGTTTTTTCTAATATCTACTCTCAAAAAATCTGATATTTCATCCTCTTTAATATAACCGAATTAATTAAGAATATTTTCAAAATTTGTAAGACATGTTTAATAATAAATCTTAAAATATAGGTGCGATACATTCCGGACGTCGTTCGCAAAAACTTTTTCGACAAAAATTTAAATATATAACTTTGTATGCTGATTGATATATAGGTATATGTATATGTATACATATATTCGGTAGGGAAAATGTATTGTTACGATTTTTAGCAAGCGGTGAATATTGCCAAAGTTTCTATCTTCAACGATGGTATATAAGGTACTGCAGGTACAGCTGTGCGTTCTCGGATAAAGTTTTGATCAAAAACTATAACGCGTATAATACGTGCACGTAAATATATCGTTTCTAGAATATGTAATTCCAAACTTCGAAGCCTACAGAACCTTATAGTCAGCAAATCCAAAAGAAAGAAAAAATGAGATAAAACCTGTTAATTATATATTTATTCGCTAAGTACTGCAGCTGCAGTCTATTTGCACGTTTGTCACGACTGGAACGCTGCAAAAATAAGTAAAACTAGTACAAACTAATTGTTTTAAATTCGGATGTAGAATAATGGCCTCCGTAAATACGTTTGCCTAATCGAAACGTACGTAATTAAACGATTTTTAACTACAACAGAAAACATAAGAGATTTGGTGAAAAAGAAAGAAGAAAAAATAAAAATAAATAAAAAAGAGAAAATTCATTTAAGGAGGAATAATGTTCCGGAATCCTTAGGCAACCCCCATATTTTATAGGACTGAATTTTGCTCCATTGTAACGCAGATATATAATAATACAGTTGACAGGGTAGTCCACTTTCGAGTATAATCCTTAGCCTCTTTAGCTCTCGAGTGCAAGATAAACGTCTGAAAACCTCGTTAAGAGTTGAAGAAAGAGGACTATACGTGGGACTAGGTATGACTAAGAAGCAACTGGAAGTCCGGAGGGGAGAACATTACCTAAAGTCATTAAACTACTAGCCGACTTGCTGCAGTTGGCAGTATCCCGTCTAATGTAACTCGCTTTACCATCAACATCATTACACAGGAGTTTCTCCACTCGCGCTCTTCTATCACGTATGCAAATTAAGTTGGCCTGCACGATTAGTACAAGCCAATGGTAAAGTAAGATGGAGAATGTCCGTGGCGGATGAAAATAGAGTAGTCAAAAAATTTCAATGTGACTAAAAAGCAGCTCAAGTACTTGAACTAAACTATTTGAGAATAAAAATCTAACGATCCGATCGCGAGTTTCAGCGATGAAACTATAGCGAAACTGATAGAGTTCTCTTTTCTTATATTCGTCTACAATTTTTTCTTTTTTTTTTTTTAACGTCTCGCTATGAAAATTGAAATTTTTCAAATCAAAGAAATGGAGTTATTGGTTTCGGTTCGATTTTCGAAAATCGAGTTTTCATTAGATCTCGATGTTTTGGGGTCCGAGGAAGCTATTCTGACTATTTTTGGATGGACGTCCGTATGTGTGTGTGTGTGTAAACAAATTTTTATCGTTCGATATCTTCCGATTGGAATGGTTCTTACGGCGATTGAAAGGTCTTATCAAGACTTAGATCTGATTAGATTTTGGAATTGATCGGTTGAGTAGTTTGAAAGTTATTTGAGAAATAAAAATTAGAAAACAATTTTTTTTTCATGTGTTTAGCGCATAACTCCTAAACTGTTCGTGCGATTAGTCTCAAAACTTGATCAGACTTAGGTCTTGGATAGCCCTTTCGATCGCCGCAAAATTCATCAAAATCGAACGATTGGTTTAAAAGATATTGCACGACAAAAATTTCTCTTTTTGTCGTACGATACCTTTGGAACGAATTAACCGATTTGAATGATTCTTGCGGCGATCGAAAGGGTTCATCAAGACTTAGATCTGATTAGATTTTGGAATCGATCGGTCGAGTAGTTTCAAAGTTATTCGAAGAATAGAAATTGAAGAAAAAAAGATTTGTATAGGGAAAACTAATTATACTTATAACCTTTTTTAATTTATTATAAACACAATAGTATCAATTAATTGTAACGTATTTAACACAGCGGGAAGTTTTCGGGTTGGCCCACAAGTCAACCAGTTTCCTTATTTTTTTTAAATTTATTTTATCCGTGTTGAAGTTTCTGGGATAAAAATATAGAGTACCGTATGATTTATCGTGGCGTAAAATCGCCCCGTTTCGAAGTATACTGAAGTTTGAATTTGCGTCGTCAAGTGTCCCTGACAACACGTTGTAAAGTCCGTAACTGCATATATCTATAATCAAAAATCTGGGTCGTATCTATTCTAGCATTTGATACTTAGATTATTTTTCTGTTTTCCACGTCTACATTCATGTAACTGTAACATTCGCCAAGGTTGAAACCTCTCTAAAACTCCGAACACTTATCAGACTTCGGTTCAATTCACGAACCTTGCCTTCCTTTATCGAACTACATATATACCTCGGATCACAATAACAACTCACATAGATATTCTGCGAAGAAAATAACATAGCAAACAATATTTGACTATGTCTGCGACCGAGTTCTACAACCATTTCCTCTCTACTGCAATTGTAAAGATTTTTACTTAGATTTCCCCTGGCGAGTTTAATTATACCGTGATATAAATTACAAATGATTACGAATTTTCTCAACAACTTGTTGGACGTGTGCAATAAAAAAGATACAAAAAATAAAAATAAAAAAAGGAACTCAAAATCCGTCAACAATTTCATTGAGTCAATATCTCTGCACTGATTGCTAATTTAACGTTACGTGTGACGAGGGTTTGTTTGTGTAAATATGTGATGTCACGGTAGAATTGTGATGTTGGACTGTGAGATTAGATGGTGGATTCCCCCGGCGATTATATATCTACCACGTTCCCTCATTTCACTGTCGACGTTGTATCATGATGACCAGAGCTGTGGTCAGCTCCAACTGACACTGACTGAGCTTTGAATCTTTCATGGTATTAATAATACATAAAGCTATGTATGTAGTACATACATACGTGTAGTACATAGTCAACTAACGTCAGTTAATTAGTCGTTGACTCGGGTTGATTGTGGCCATCTACAGTTACAATTTTTGACCATCAGTCATTCATCAAGTCTGATTTTTGTCTGATGTAAAACTGGTCAATAGGTGAAACAAGAACTGTTCTATATACAACATAGATAAATTTGACGGTAAGAGGAGAAGTGCAATTTCTGTTGATGATGAAGAGTGAAGAACTTTGAAAAATTTGTTCATAAAGTTATCTTGCATAAATTTTTTTGAAAAAAATTAGTCCATTTGTATCTAACTATGTATTAATTCTGGTTATAAAATTTTAGACGAAATGTTTAGATGTATTTTTAGACCATGGGTCGATGGCGTCTGGCTACTGCTTTCGAGTTTTGTTAACGCAAAGCCGCGAAACACAACCTCAGTGGTGAAAAAGATGAGAAAAAGCAAAACCTCGCTCGCCGAGAAACAGTAGTGGAGAACACGTGAAAGTGCAGGACGAAATGTGGTATGTTTTAGCCACGAGAGATTTGTGGAAGCATTAGTAGCTCGCTGGCCGGATGACCGGCTGGTTGGCTAGCTGGCTGGCTTGGTATGTGCTAAACTTCTACTATTCTACTACTTAGCACATTTTACCGCACATCTTAGTCTTGGATATTCTTAAATTTTTATCATAAATTTTCTCTCTAATTTCGATTTGCCACACCTGCGGAAACTCTCCGAATTTGTTTCTTCCTCCATCTTATTAATCCCTGGTGCTTATCATCCCGGGTTTAAATTCGATATAAATTTTGAGTGAGGATTTCGACATGTTTCAACTTTGGAAGTTCTGATGGAAAGATTGGGGCTCGAATGGTTACAAAAGGCCGTAAAGTATGGGTAATAATTTATCGTTGATCTCTCCAAAGTTTGTTTTTATAAGATTTTTTTGTTCTCTACACGCGTATGACGTAATTTCGTTTTATATTCGTTCATAACCTGAAATGTATAGAAAAAAAAAAACAAAAAAAACAAAAATGATGATTGTTCGCTATGCGAACTTTGCCATGGAATGCTTTGAACCCGTTTATTATAACCAGGGATGTCTCTGGAAATTTGTGCGGTCGTCCCCGGGCAGACCCATGGCCGAACGTAAGCCATTCCAGGGGTTGCAGGAGCGACTCTCGCAGGACGAGGCATGATCCATTTAATATAATTAAGGGATGACGGCACCTCGAGTTGTTTACAAGTAGGCCGCGACGCGGCGTCCGTCTGGTAATAAACGCATCCTTAGCACCGTGACCCCGCGGTATCCGCGCCCTACGTCTCTCCAACAAACTCAAAGTAAGTGGTCCCCTCAAGAATGCTTGGAGAATCGTTCTGGAAATGTTAGGGTCGAAGAAGCTAAGGGTCCGGACGCCCCTTGGTACCATGTCCGTGGGGGTCTTGAGTCTGAGAATTAGAGAAGCTAATTTTCACCCATGAACCCTCCCCCGTTTCCTCCCTTTTCGCCTCTCTCAATGCTACTACACCCACCCCAATTTTCCCGAGGACTGTTAATATGCCGAAACCCTGAACGAGCTCAGCTAAGGTAGCAATTAATTCGGTCGTGGTCGCCTCCTGGCTTTTCCTAACAATGTGTCTCCACTAACGCATCGACCTATTTTCCTCGAACCGTTATAAGCCGTTTCCACTTTATACGTTGGGTAACTTGGAGTTAACTTAATGGGCGAAATTGGTAAGATATGAGGGAAGAGGAGAGGTTGAAAAACGAAGCTTTTTTGTTTTGAATTTATTCACTGCCGTCATTCTTTGTTTAAACCTAAGCTTTGATCGCTTTCAACGTTTTTATCAGCTTTCTCTTTTGTGTGTTAATTTTCTTTTTGTTTTTAATCGTTGGATGGGGAGAGATCCGTTACGCCTGAGATCATCCGAATAACAAGTGAATAAATTCGTATTTATTTACTAAACGAACGAAAAACAATACGGGCCTCGGTAGGTGGATATATACATAACGTACATACAATCTCCGCGGATGCTTCATTTGGATAAAAATTATTGCGAAAATGTAAAACGAAGTATGCTATATCGTGTTTGTCTGTTTTTTTTTAATTTTTTTTTTTTTTAATTTATACAGTATGTGATTGGTTTAATGAAAATTCTATGCACGGTGGTAGAAAACGATACCAGAAAATAAAAATCCAAAAATTCTGTTTCATGAAACGCATTGAAACGTATACGACGTGATATATTACAAGTCATATTTCAGCTGACCTGTGATCCATACGCTCTTCAATCATGCAGTCTGGCACGTCCCTGAGCCCTTGTAACACGTCATTAATATTACACCATTGCACGTTAGCTGCATCACGTATACACATATATATGGATGTATGCACATTAAACCATATATACATGTATCCAGTCTGGATTGCCGGATAGATGTACTCGTCCTTCTATATCCGCAGTATGTACGTCGTAATTTTTTATTATTATAAAATGAATAAACATCCTCAATTCCAGTTACTACACCTACATGATTATCCCATAATATGATATCCGTTAGCTTTGGATAAAGAGAAAAGTATTTTCTTTAAGATTATTAGATTTTATACGAAAAGAAAAAAAATGAATGTGAATCTTTTTAAAAGAAATTCAATAAGCTATAGAATATATTAGCTAGGATTTTTGTAGAGAGAACGAAACTTCTATATGTTGATATGTTTTGGGAATCGATCGTGCGACTGTTTGATAATTAGTCAATTTTTCTTATTTCCTTATTTTCCCATCTTCTTGTCAGGTAATTATATTATGATAATGAGAACAGAAGACTTAATCGATGAAAACACTGTTACAGTTTCTTCTAAAGTCAACACTTCGATTATTAATTGAACAAATTTTAAACGGGAGAATTAAAGCTGTAGCAATTTCTATCACATAGTGCATGCATTAAAATTGTAGATAAAACACATACCTATTATATAAATTCAATTATTAAAAATACAGAGAAATTATCTTTCATAATTCTTTTCTTTTGCTGTTTTGAAATATTTATTTAACTATTTTTGTATGGAAAAAAATTTTTTTAAAGCCAATTTTTGGAGCATAGAAACGTGACAGTTTAAAGCCTGAAGTCAATCCGATAATCCATTGAAAGCTTGTATCCTTTCGATTTTATGACCATACGATATGTGACACCTTATACCTACTAGCGAACAGCTGGGACTATCACAGTAAACTGTCAATTGATATTCTCAAGTAAAATATTGGACCTTTTTTTTTTTACAAAAGGAGTAAAAATTTGAGAGAGAAAAACTTTATATATGTATGTATGTATGTTCGTAAAAATTGGCTGTATCAGCTATGAACCGAGTCATTTCATACGAATGGAAACTAACGATAAAAAAAACTAGGTAAAAATTATCAAACAAGGGAAGCTGTTAATTTTTATAAATTTAATTGGAACCCAGAGATTATGAAAAGCTTGGGAATACCATACTGCCTAATTCATTCCGATGAAATTCTGCAGTACCTCTGACATTGGTGGAATCGATTTTGATGTGAATGAATAGTTAAAAGTTCATTAAAATTTGTACGGAGAATAACTCCTGTCCAAATATACGTATACAATACGTAATACAACTCACAGAGCATGACCTGTTATTAATATAAATCCAGATATTAAGCCTCTCTTTCACTACTAGACTGTATGTTACATACACGTGCTGCTCGAGTTGTAGTAGCGAATCATGCTTTAATGGAGAATTCGCTGCTTATCAGAAATGTAACCCGTGTTTGCTGTTTCGACCACGAATTTAACCAGCAAAAATTATATGTATTCGGTAAAATTTTATCAGCTCTAGCGTTAACCAGACAAAATCTCGCACTGGTCTGCATCTGCAATTTTTATTTTATTTTTTTCTATTTTAACTTCCTGTTATGAAAATTGAAAATTAAAAAAAAAAAGGAAAGTTATTGGTTTCGGTCCGATTTTTGAAAATCGAGTTTTCATCAGATCTCGACGTTTTGGGGTCCTAGGAAGCTATTCTGACTATTTTTGGATGGACGTCCGTATGTGTGTGTGTGAACAAATTTTCGCGGTACGATATCTATAGAACGAATCGACCGATTGGAATGGTTCTTATGGCGATCGAAAGGGTTCATCAAGACTTAGATCTGATTAGATTTTGGAATAGATCGGTAGAGTAGTTTCAAAGTTATTCGAAGAATAGATATTGAAGAAAAAAAGATTTGTATAAGGAAAACTAATTATACTTATAACCTTCTTTAATTTATTATAAACACAATAGTATCAATTAATTTTAACGTATTTAACACAGCGGGAAGTTTTCGGATTGGCCCACAGGTGAACCGGTTTTTTAATTTTTTTATATCCACTTTTATTTAATTAATGTATCATCTTTTTGCAATCAGTGTAATTAACTCGTCATGGTATCCCGATCAGTTGATCAGAATCTCATTTGTCAGTTTTGTTACCAATAGTTTTGAAATAATCTCCATTTCCTGGATTTATTCAAATCGCTTTACACTCTGAGAGGAACTAAAAAACTAGAATTTACCGTTCAAGGTGTCTTAAAAATGGAAAATTTCATTTCATCTTGAAGTTTCAGAACTTACGATAATCAGAGCAACAAAATAAAAAAAATACACTTTTAATTTTGGGTAGAAATTAGCATTCCTCTCGTACTAACATCAAGTTTTTATCTCGATCTTCCCTAAATTGTAAATGCATACACGCTTAGCTAGTCAGAAAGATATAAGCTAATCGTAAAATTAATTTTTAAAACTAAGGCAGATAATTATCAGGTAAGTCAACATACGACAAGGCCCATAAAATAGTCTGACTCTGTATAGTCGAGGTATTACCTATTACCTAAATTAATTAAGACACTAATCAAGTAGTTTACGCGACGACATATTTTACGGCGAGGGTTAGCGGTACGAGGGTTGCCCGCTACATGGATCGCAACGGCTGGAAAGAAACGAATTTCGAAAGGGTGGGTTTTGTCGGACCCATAAAACATGCCTGTCTTTGTTGTTCACCCCGTGAAAATATATACCTATCCTGCATCTTGCTCATTCGTTTTGGGAGGGGGGGGGGATCCAAGTGTGCACAGGGAAAGGGTTATTACCAGAAGTTTACACTTCGATTTACTATATTTTTGCTCTCCCTGTACCCATTTCCTTTAATATTTCTCTCTGCTTCGAACCCTGCCTCGTTTTACGAGCTGGCCTGGCCTTGCCGGCTATTTCCTCATTTCCACTTCCTTATATTATTTCCGATTTTTACCGTTTTAACTGTTCCAATCATTAAATCGATTATCCGTCAAAGTTTTTACGTCATTTTTTTAAATTTGTTAATATATTTATTTGAAACTATGATACACGAGACGTGTGGTATAATATCTGTATTTAATAAACACCCCTTCGCGTTAAAAACGTATAAAAACTTCGTTTACGCCACGTTCATATTTCTAAAAGAAAAAAATTTATATAACGTTTTCATAAAGCGTAAATTTCACTAGTTTAGTATGTCTGGACATAAAACCTCTTAAACTACTAGTAATATGAAAAGAAAAATGGTTGATTCGTTTGAAAAACTCAGACGATACACGTACGTCAGATATATCTACAGCCTAAAGTCATACAAAGATTTGATCCTGGAATTTCTAAAATTGTTATAAAACGTCCTTGATTTTTTTGGCGTTAAGATAAAGCCGTTCAGGTTCGTTGGGTTTATGAATCGGGTAAAACTTTGAGTACTGGTTATATACGCAGTGAACGGATCGTCGAATTTTCGCGGAGATAATTATCGAGCCTCTTGAAAATTCATCTTAAACATCAGGTTTGTTTTTCGTGGAGTATAAGTCCGTATAGTGGGGTGAGTGATAAGATGACCTGAAATAAAAACTAATAGGCAGAGGCCATTTGTTTTTGTGGTAGTTGGTAAAAAGAAAAGAGAAAAAAATATATAAAAATAAAAAAATAAAATAAAAAGAAAAAGCTTGGATGGAGGTGAGATGCGCAAAAAAACGGAAATTGTTATTTCTCTCGCCGCACCTTCTGCTAGTTTTTGCAACTCACTTCGTTCGGCTATCTTCAGACCTAATTCTGAAAAAGCCCCTTACCTTCTATACCTAGTCTCACCCTACGCCTTTCCAGTTCTTCCCTTTCGAAGGCAACATCCAACGCAAGCTGTCCCAAGTTTTTCGGACGATATATTACCCCAGACAAGACAACCCCTGGAGATGGGGGGGACCGTTAATTGTTTCACCTAACCTTTGAGGAAAACTTTCAAAGCACCAAAGTATAAGCATCATAAAGGCCCTACATTCTTTTACCAACTTAATTATAAACCCATCCAGATAATCTACATGACAAACGGATTATCTCACGGAAAGATTCTCACCTCCCTTATATACCATGGCGATGGTTTTCGTTAAGACAGTGTCCGGATTATGAAACGCGTCTATCGCGATAGGCAAAAAGGATGATAAATCAAAAACGTGGAATGATTTCAAAAAAATGAGTCAATTCCAACTTTCTAATTATCATTTTTTTGTTTATTTCTTTTGCGAGAACTGAATCCAAGTTTGAATCGATGATCAATGTTAAAAGAAAAGAAAAGAAAAACTACTACACTCAGGAAATATTCGAATTAAAACCCGGGCTCAGCTCTGCTGATATAAAATAAAAAAATAAAAACGAACCACGACGACCCTCTAGGGGATAGTTCTTGATGTCTGGTTCAACGCTAGTGGTATGCCGTGGCGCACACAGAGTGGCAAAAGATATTATTAAGGCGGGGGTAAATATATTTGAATACATTTGTCGGAAGATGATGAGCTGGTTGAGATGCATGAGCGAGTCCCTCACAGTTCCCCCGGGGATTAGGAGGGGCAGGGGTAGGTGAAGGACCAGGAAAATAGGGATGAGGTCTCATCACTACGACAACCCCCGCCACTTCTCACACTTGATGGAACATCCATCCACGATTCTGAAATTCGCACAGTCTGCCTTCCCGCCTCTCTGCACCTAGCTTCAATAACCTTCACGTCTATATTAACAGTTTCCAATATCAGTCTGCATCCATTCAAGATACCTCAGATTTCATGAATTCAAACTCCTAGCCAAAGATAGTGACTTAGATATATTCATAATGGTTGTCCGTCTCTGTATAAGTATAGATCGTGATGTTATCACCAGACATCACATAAAGTTATGACTCTTGATCATTTATATTGAAAAATCTCAGATGAAGTAACATCAATTTTTCTAAATTATCGACGTGATCATCAACTATGATTGATCTAAATTTATCTTATATCTATCAAAGGCTGGATGACAGCTCGATCTGTGCTAGATTTCAAAGTTTCAGTTACGAAAGGTCAACAGGTCAAGTGGGTACTTGAAGGAAGCAATTATCCGTCTGCAGAGGTATCGAGTTTGGTCTAATATTGGAGTTTAAAGTAGAGATACAAATAGAGAGCTAGATACAGAAGGAATGCCAGAATATTGTCGAGGATATGAAGCGATGGAATACCATCAACGGTACTTGTTACCAACGCGAGATAGCGATCGACATTGCATTTCATACTTTATTAGGTCCTTCGCTACGGTGCTCGAAAAAGCACGGGTCTCGGTATTTCTCGCTTGGTTTAATTCACCAGATTTTTTTTTTTATTTGCCGAGTTATAAAAGCTGCAGAAAGCGTATTACAGTTTTTAATTTGCAAACTCGTGCAGAGCTGTACTGTGTACGATGTTGAAACATAGTCGGGTGCAGGGTCATGTTTAACACCATTTCCGTTTTTTTTTTTTCGTTCTCTCTCTTATTTTCTTTTCTTTTCTTTTCTTTTCTTATTCTGCAGGCTTGTAGACGCGGGCATATTTCGCGTGCAGACCGGTACGAGGACGGTATTTCTTGTCACTTTCAGTTAAATATAACGCCTCGCTGACGTCTGCTATAATTTTAACCCTCGTAACACTCGAAAGGAAGAAACGTAAGTTTTAGCGACAGTCGGTTATACGAATGTCTCCAGGTTCTCTATTGCTTCTTTCTTTTGTGTAGAATGATTATAAAGGTGCTCTGAAGAAAGTGAAGATACATTTTGACGAGCAGGTAAATTTCGAGGTACATACAAGACCTCCATTATGATCGCAAAATGAGTACGAAAATGAAAATGGAAATTAGAAGATGTTCAATAACGAGGATGCTTACTTACTAAGGCTCGAGTGAGCTGTGGAATTACGAAGTGAAACAATACTTGTCTATCGTGTTTTATCGCGTCCATTAAATATGTATATATGAATCTGCTAGTAATGGACGTGATGAGTTTTAACCCCATCCTCTCATTTCTCTGCTTTTCTCTATCCCGGTGTCTAGACTGGCGTTCTCTTGGGATAGCAGCTTTCATTATGGAAAACAACAGTCAAGCCTACAAATACAAACGACTCACCCAGTCGTAGATGTACAAAAGTCCTTGTTCCCTTCATCTCACATTTCCCATCTCGTATTTCGCTTTTACATACTCCCCTTTATCTTATTCTCGTACTTTTCAAGAGTTTGAAATATCAAAAGTTCGCACACACGTGTTCACGTTTTCACGTGAAACTGAAAATATTTTTATTAACAGCGAACTTCTGTAGGTATAAAATTCATTTTTTTGGTGGTTAAAAAAAAAAGAGCAAATATTAACCGTAGGTATGTATACATAAGCGCACTTATAGTTATACATATACCGATATCTTTGAAACTTGAGCTTAAATTGAGGGCAAAAAATGTTTTTAGAGCTTGAGCTTAGTTCTGTTTTCAGAACAAATAATAATAATAATAATAATATAAGGTAGCAGAAGCTCGTCTGCACGTGGCTCGGCGAATAGAACCATTTCGAGAGAAAAGTTTTCTATTTGATTAGCTCCGAGCAGACTATTATTGGTTCGCATTGGTGAAGTGGAACTTGAACCAAAGGATTAGGATCGTACTGAACTTCCTTTCTCACTTGTCTAATAAAGTAAATTGAAAAACTGTGAAGTTAATTCAGCTGATCAAATTACTATGACAATTATTTTCTATAATTTTACAATACTAATAACTTTTTTTATACATATAATTCAGCTTTAAAATCCGAAACAATTACATCAAGTTTTATTTGAAAATTATATGCCTGTTAAAAATCAATCGACTATAATAATTTACAATTAATTTCAATTAATTTAAAATTCTCCTAACTAAAAAACCATCGTAACTTTTAACTTTTAAATTGTTAAAAAATATCAGATTTACAACAATTTTGATTTACAATCTCTTTCTTATATGCGGAAACAAACGATGAACGTGACCTAGGTGAAACGACCGATAGCTTTTTTTTTGTTAGGAAAAGAGAGGGTGAAATTTTCAACAGTTATTATAAATTGTGAGTAATAAGTTTCCATTTTTTATTTTACTTAACTTACAATATAGGATACCTACCTCAGACGTTCTCGTCGTATCATCATCAACGTAGAAGAAGTAAAAGAAAAAGAAAAAAACTAAATCCTTACATGTATTCACTTACGATTATAAGTAGATATATACCCATGATAGGTATACATATATATATATATATATATATATATATATATATATATATATATATATATATATATATATATATATATATATATATATATATATATATATATATATATATATATATATATATATATATATATATATATATATATATATATAATTTATAAACAAACGAACGAATTTCAACATAGTCAATACGACGAGTTTCAGATTTACTCAGGATAATTACCTTTCAGTCAGATTCATATGCAAGCATAGGTTACGATAATATCCAACTTAATTGCGCAAATATATCTGAAATGTAATATTAATAATAATAATAATAACGAATATAATCCGCGACGGAGAGGGGAAACGTGGTGGGGAGGGGAGGGGTGAGGGGGGGGGGGGGGGGGGGGGGGTTAGGATACGAATGAAAAGAGGCTGTTTAAAGAATAAACGTTAGCTTTATTATACATCAATATGAAAAGAAATGATCTAAGGTATTCCTCGTCGTTGAGTCTATACATTATATCTCATTATATATTATATGTGTGTATATGTGTATATATATATATATACTTATATACATATATATATATGAGGGATACGACTTGTATAATAAGTTATACGACGACGCAGTGTGTTATAAGACTAGGCCTGGTAAAAGTTGGACTTAAATTTATCTAATATTATTTATACAACTAACACCACACTGGAATTATATTTACACATGCGAGCTACAGGGGGGGGGGGGTGGAAAGGGAAGGAGGGGGTTGTAATTAATCTTTCCCTGCAAACATGGTACGGTACCTATACCGCCCACCACACCTCTGCCCCTCAGTTTCCCGGAGTTTTGAGATAAAGTTCGCGTCAAAGTTCACACTCGAAAAAATCCCCCTTGGGGAAGATGATAATTTTTTTTTTTTGTTTTTCTGTTTTTTTTTTTGTGTTTTTAGAATTTATCATATCGTTGTGATAAATTTAAGAAATTTTTTACCTGAAATGGATTCACGAACGTTATAGTTTTACCTCTGAAAAAATTCACTACTTGTGTTATCTATACGTATGTACTTGCTCAGAACCACGCGATTTTCAAATTTTTTGTATATTTTTTTTTTTTAATTTTTTTTCGCCTACATCATAAATGCGAAATTATTACAATTTCTTTGAGGCTATATGGGTTGCAAATTTCGAATGTTAAAAGTTCCGAGTTTCTAATATTATATTGACAAATAGTTTTTAGAATGAGTATTTTCCCGAAATTCTATATATATAATTATTGATATCGAAAACTTAAATTCGAAAAAATACCGAAGATACAAAAATTCGACGGAATAATTTCGAAACTTGAAATTCACGCATGGAGTATCGTACTCTTCAATTAAATTTTTGGATTCTTGAACTTTCAGAGTTTTAGACCAAGTTTCAACTTTTCTGCATTCCAAACTTTTCGAATTTTAGTATTCTGAACTTTTAAAGTTGTTCAAAAAAAAAAAAAAAAATTCGTTTGAAATGAATTCGTAATTTTAACCGTTCAAAACTTATAAAACTCGGAACTCTATAACCCGGCCTCATACTTTTTCATATATATCAATATATCGTTCGTCGGAAGTAAAATCTATGATAAAAAAATAAAATAAGCTTACTCGTTAAATACGTATAAAAAATCGTCATTGATGTTCGTTTTTTTTTTATTTTTTTTTTATTTTTTTTTTTTTAATTCTCTTTTTTATTTTCATATTTATTTTTATATTTTCATTTTGTTTGCCAGAGAAGAAAAGTCACCCCAAGCAATATACACACACATATACATATGTATGTATACGTAGATATATTATATATACGTATATATAATATGTATATGTGTACATATATACGAAAACGATTCGAAATACGAATATTTTCACCGCGAGGAATGCTTTTGAGCTGCGGTTATTCGAGAGTCAAAGGTTCTGTGCGAAACCTGAAATTAAACCGTTTCACCGATGTTCTATATGTATATACCTATATATATACCGTATGCGCGTCACCCATACAGAAACACGAGCAAGTCAGATGAGGCTAGGCAAGGCAACGCTATTTTGGCACATCCTTTATTTTAACTGTCCAATAAATTTGTGTTTTTTTCGTTTTCTTTAGTTTTTTTTTTTTTTTTTTTTTTTTTTTTTTCTCTAAACGTCTTTGTAGGATCTACACGGAGGTGGAGGTCCGCTCCAAACGCCATTCTCTTGACATGTAGGCCTTCTCACTGGTTCTAATGGTGTTACATAACCTGGTGAACAAGTCACTTGAATATTGTCACCAGGTTCGTACCAAAATTTCAATGGAGCAATTCTCCCATGTGGAGGATCACCAGGATACGGACATCTCACCTTACCTAAAACATATTTTTGAACACGTCTGATTGAAGAAAAAAAAAAATAAATGAATAATAAAAAAAAAAAAGAAAAGAATGTTCAAAATAAATATATAAGATATAATCATGAAATTTTTGACAATCTTACAATAATCAATATTCGATGAATTTTTTATTTATTTTTTTTTCCTAAACAATGCTGATTATTAATTGACTATCGAAAGAATTATATTTTTCCGTTTTTTTTTTCTACTCTCTCCCCTCCACTCTCGCTCTTTTTTTTTTTTTTGTCAAAGTTTAAAACTTTTTTTCCAACACGAAGATTATTTTTCATCACTAATTCAAACAAAGTCTGCCCGGAGCCGTTAACGGACTTTAGCGATCGAGAGGAAAAAGCGTAAAAGTAAAGAGCGATAAAAAGTTCCGGGTTACGCGCGGATACCGGTGAATAATTTGCATTTAACAATTGAAGGCTCTCACAGTACTTTAGACACGACTGAGAAGAACGGAGAATAACCCCCCCGCCCAAAAAAAAAAAAAAAAAAAAAACCCAAACTTTGCTCAAAAAATAACAAAGAAGTATATATATTCGTTCACTATATATTCATTCATCTTCTGAACTCGTAGGTATAGGTATGGAGATGGTCAGCCAACAATCGGAGAGTTAAACTTTTAAAATCACGTTACTATATATTGTGAGGATAGTTTTTCACCGGAAATGCTGCATCCTGTGGATCTAGAAGGATTTCTAAAATATTGGAAATCTTATTCCGCGCGTCAGAATCTATACAGGAGGTTAACATGTTCCACGTGAATCTCGCTTACTCGATAGATAAATAGGAAGAACGGAAGTAGGTAGCTAGATCGGTGTATACCTATACATATATACTTTAACGATTTCCGAATAGCATGATCGGTCCTCAGAATTGCGTTTCAAGATAAAAATCATTAAAATATAAAACTCAAAGATTAAAGATTAAGTCGAAAATTCTTACAAATTGGCGTTGGATGTGACCAGCTCCCACTCTCTGTACAGATTATCGATGCTTCGCCCAGAAGCTGATGTCCAGGTCTACAAGCAAACTGTACTAAAGCTCCAACCTTGTATCCACGATTTCGCTTTCTTGGACTACGCTCGTGTTCAATGGTATGTCCATTTTTCGGAGGGTTTGGTACTGGGCAGGTGATTTCTGTGAGAAAAAAATTTCAGACTTGCTTGTATGTATGTACCTACAGTCGACTATCTACACATTTGTAATTAATGACTGAATCTTTGTAATTTTTAAAGGTTACGAGATAAAAAAAATAAAAAAAAAAATAAAAAATTAATATAAACTTCGTCGAAGTTCATAATTTCGAACTTTAAACTTTTCGCATGCAACTGAAGTTGAGATTATTAGATGTCAAATTGTCTTTTTTTTTTTTTTGTTTTTTATATTAACAGAAGTCGTTTGAACGTCTGACAAGCTACAGAGTAATAACTTTATTAAAATTATATAAAGTTTGTCACTAAGGATATTAAATTGCACAGTTTCATTATTTTTGCAAAATAAGTAGTCATGCAACTGTATAAACCAAGTTGGTTGTATCATAGGTGTATAGTATACTTTTGTTCAGAATTGTGTAAATCTCTGTTTAACACCCGTCAGTATAACGCGGTTCTTAACTCGAGGGATAAAGGCGGAAAAGGTGAAGCTCACAGTGACGTTGTGCTAAATGTACCGGATTTCGTTATACATGAAGATAAGCTTTGACGACTGGATGTTATACGATTAGGACAAGACTGACGACGCTAAGGTTCGACGTAAATACACAAGACCTAACCCTCCCTATATCGTTATACAACATATATTATATTTGAGTAATCTCTAAGGTGTTTAAGAGAAGCGAGGTAAGGAGGACATTCACCACTTCCTCCCTATCAGATCTTTCTCAACGTTTTCGAAGCTTGAAATCTGCTTTCACCTTTAGGAGATGGTCGTCCTAAAGGCATGACCCCCGTTCCGCGTCTCTCTTACCCCTTTCGCTGTGTCATCATCCTTGTCAGCTTGTACTTGCGAAGAGGCAACCACAGCTTCTTTAACTTGACACTTGGCTGGCTCAATGCGTTTCTTGTCACCCCGTGCAAGCCACTTCTTTGACCTTCTGCACGATATGATCGGTTCTTTATGCAACACCCTTGTCTCGTTTTACTGGAATTAGTGCTCGTATCCCCCGCATTCTCCATCCTGACGCTTATCTGGTGTCCCTTAATTCCTTGCATCCTGATTATTGGATCAGTTTTTATTCAGCTCAATTCCTCTTGGACTTTCATATGGTTTGGCTGGTTCTCATTTTAGATGTTTAATCTTCTCCTGTCAAAGCTTTTCGTTGCCTTTGATGACATTTGGATGACATTTTCTCTTTCTCCCTTTTACACAGATTTTACAGTTTACGAAAATTTAAGTTAAGACCATTTCCAAAGCGATTGTTCAATTGTTAGCTGATACTTATCATCCATGGAGTTGTGTTAGTAAATTTGGGGTTCCCCGAATCTGACCACTAGAGGTTCGAAAGGCCGAGTCTAGACGTGAAACTTGTCATTAGTGACTGATAGTCTGTGGACCACCACCCCTGGAGACAAGAGGAGATTTCAAGCCCCCAAAACTTTGAAAACGATGCGATAAAGGTAGTGGACCTAGTACAACCAGCAAAAAAAAAGGGTTCCATTATCCGCCTTTGTTAACGATCCTGAAATTATTGATACGACGACATTACCACTAAATTTCGACTAACTACGTATATACATACCATGTGGGTATGTATGTACATGCATACGGAGGGGTTGTACAGAGATACAGGTGAAAAGGATAAAAATACGCGACAGGCATAAATCCCTTTGACGTGGAGAGTTAGGCTCGATTTCATTGTAGGTATGTACATACATACATATACATACGCACGTAGGCATTGAAGGGAACGTTGATTAAGCACGACCCGGAAGTAATCTTTAAAACAAATTAAAAATACGGACGTGGTTTTTTTTTTTTTTTTTTTTCTTCTTTTTTTTTAATCGGCGAAGGGTATGAGTTACCCGAAACAAAAGAGAAGAGAATCGTTGTTTTTCAACCTAATTGAAGAGGTCGCTTGTAATCGATCGACGAGGATTCTGCAGGGTATTATTAAAATTTATACAATCAGCCGGTTAAATCGTCCGCAAAGATTTTTTCACGTATAAATTTCCATAACTTTGATATTCGATTCTTTTAGTTATATTATTATTATTATTATTATTATTTTTATTTCTTGTTTTTTGTCGATGAAATTCATTTTGGAAATATAACAAAGCTATACATATACAACTATATGCTAAATTATTCTATATTCTGCATATTCACAATCTACAAACAATACAAGTTGAATAATTGTTTAAAACTTTTTGTTTACCGATTGATTAACACACTTGTTACAGTAAATATTTTAACTACACATGGAGAAGAGGTTAAGAAATTCGAATTAAGCTTTCGGAAGACTTCTGACTCTATTAGTGTAGAATAAATTGTATAAAAGTAAAGGCATCTTTTATTCATTTGGTAATTTAATTTGAATAGAATTGAAACTCGTTAAAGCGCTGCAGAGATGTCTGTGTATAGTCCAAAAGCAAGTTGAAATTTATGGCACACATACAGATATATGTATATATATACATATGGTGTACATTATATATGTATGATTACTTGACTGAAAAATTTGTCAAAAATAAATATAGAGAATATGTTAAATACTGTTGCTTTATGAGATTAACGTTTTCCAAATAAACATCAACGAGTACAAGGGTGTAATTTTCATCCTGAAATCTGGATAGTAGCTTGTGTGCTTTGCCATATTACAGAGTAATCCTACATTAGTCCTTTGAAACAACATTAAAGGAGACGTGCTCTAATATCATTATACCAAAACCGTCACGGTTAATAATACTTTCGTAACTTGAAACTTGCTAATTAATTAGACCTTTTGAAGCAACCAATAGGCACCTTCACTCTGTACCAAAGTCATAGCAATTGAACTAAGGTTCTAATAGTTCATATAAAATAAAAGAAGTAAAAAATCTAATTGCATTTGAATATTGTAGATGTCGAAAATTAATGCAACTCTCAGAAGTTGACAAGGCTCTTTACACGTCCCTTGGTATATTTACAATTAAGGAAATCCACCCTCGTATATAGACCTATATATTTACCCTCCAGTAATAAATAAGGGTGCAGCAATTCATCTCAGAAGTGAAAATTTCGAGAGTTTATAGTGTTACGTTATCTAAATTTTCTTTCATCTTTGGAAATTGTAGTGATAATTAAAACCCTGATGTCAAGAAATAAAATTTGAGTAAGTAGATATACGTGTTCAGAAAAGTTTTACGTTCAATTAAGAAGAGGATTGACAGCTACGGGATCGAGAGGACCGGACCCCCTCCCCCCCCCCCCCCCCCTGTTGCAGTGCACTTCGAGGGATCGCGGGGTCGTAGGGTTGGATATATTTTCCAATCCCCGTGCGACATTGACACGCGTCAAATAGAGTTTTCGCTTAAGAAGTATTAAGGAAACTTTTAAATCTCAACTGAAGCAAAAATAAAATACTTGTACACCGTTTGCGCTCTAACGCACGTATATGGTGCAATATGGTGCATAAAGACTAATACTTTATTATAAATCTATGAAATAATCGAATGGATACTTATTTTCGTAACGTGATATTTCTCAAGTTGCAACTTTTTTATTGAGAAATATTTCACTAGATATTTTCAACCGAAGAACTTGGATTTTATATTATGAAATATTAAAGCGAAATGAAGTACTGAAACTTATATATATATATATATATATATATATATATATATCCGAGCTAAAATCGACACAGATTTTCACAATGGATGAGTGGCTGACAATACAAGAAGAAGTATATAATAATTATGATGATAATAATAATTGTAAAGTAGTCGTTGAAAATTTTATTTCATTGTTTTCTCTTGGTATTTTATTTCTTTAACTATAGCTGCAAACTTTCTCGCCCATATTATACGAACAGTTAAATGAACAAATGTAAGAAGATATAAAACAGTACCTAATATAAGACAGTATGAGGCTAGTTTAGCACCGATTATCCAAACTTGCAACACATTTGAAAACTGAACTGCAATATGCTTCTGTCATCGAAACGTTGTACGCACGAGGACAATTTATACGAGGATTCGAACAAAATAAAAAATAAATAAACCACTACTTTCCCTTTCTGCCTAAATCTACAAAAGAATTGAAAAAAAAAAAAATAAAAAATAAATAAAAATAAAAAAAAGTTTAGAGTTAAGCTCGACCGACTTATTGTCAGTAGTAACCGTAGGAGTAGTAGTACAAACATCGTAGGGTCAGACACGTTTGTCTGTTCGTTCGTTGCATTGGTTTGCTTGGCTGCCCTCTGACTACTACAAAGCGGTAACTACCGCATCGATATATTGGAAGTTCAACGCACGAACGGAAATACTTGTAATTACAAACAACAGTCTCTCGATTCCTGGCGCTAACCGGGTCTGCACAGCACATCGGTTCAAGTATCAGCCACATGCTGAACCAGTCTCGGTGGGGTAATCAGCCCCAACAACTCAAGTTGGCTAATGAATAAAGGGAAAGTTTAACGTTGAAAAATACAATCTTATATAAGTTAGGCAATCCTTTACCGCTGGTTTGAATAAACGTTGAAAACTTCAAGCTGCCTTTACACTCTCTTTCTATCTTTTACTTTCTCTGTTTTTCGCTTTTTGTTTTTTTTTTTTCCAGCAACTTCGCCCTCTTTTCTACAGCCTAGTGTCTACCCCTGTCCGGATTCAGTTCCCACTTCCTGGATTACCTTAACATTTGAATGTTCAGAGAAAACCGGAGATGGAGGTAAAATGAAAGCAAGAAGAAAATTTCACTACGTCACGTGATGTGAAGTGATAGTGAGCTTTCACGGCTTTGCAACGTGATGACGTTAGTCGCTAGTCTAGACTTGAAAGCTAACTCAAAATTCTACTTTCAGAACATTTGACAAATGAATAATAAGCTTTTTTGTATTAGTGGTATGGAATGGGTGATATATAAATCTCTTAGCTCGATGATCGGAAAAGTTATATGAGTTTACTCTTTTCATTTTATAAAAAAAAAAAGTTGCTGCACCGGACCCTAAGATAAGCCGAAAATGCAACCATCGATTTCAACTCAGTTGAAAATTTTTACCATAAACTTGTCAAATTGGGTTCATTAGAGTTGGCAAGTTGCGCAACTCCCGTGACAACTTGGCTTACAAAGTTTAGTTTAGTTTAGTTTAGTTTAGTTTAGTTCAGTTCAGTTCAGTTCAGTTCAGTTCAGTTTAGTTTAGTTTAGTACAGTTTGGCTTAGCCAAAGTCTTTATACACGGTAAATAGTTCACTCTGCAGTCCATCCTTTGTGAACGTCTCGTAAAAGCTAACGTCAATCACAACAAAACTACAATTTACAATCAGTTTATGTTAGAAAAAAGAAAATTTTTTATTTTAAAATTAACCATAGCAAATATTTTATCCTGTTAAAAAAAAATTTCTCGATCTAAAAGTGACCGAGGTTGACTTTATTACCGAATCGATCAGATTAGTTGTTCCTTTTTTTCAATGTTAGTTCAATTTTAAAGACAAATTTTTTTTTTACCTTTAGAACGAAATTTCTTTAAAGTAGATTTCTTTAAAGATCCGTGACCTTATCCTATCCCAAAAACCAAATTAAAGCACCGAAAAATCCTATCAAGTATTCTTTTTAATCAACAAGGATGCAGTAGGTTCGAGATTTGTTTGAAATTCAAATTAGTTGGAATGTGAATATTTTTTAAAAGTATTCTTTTAATTTTGGACGAGATTTTGATGTTTTTTACACGAGCTTTTGGAATTTTTATCCAATTTCTAAATGTTGGAAATCGCATAATGAATAGCTGAAGAATGAAAACTAATTTTTCAACGTTTCAAACCGACCTATACCAACCCTCCCATTTCTCGTATAAATCATACGTATCGATTCACTTGTTCGACCTTTTACAACTGTCTATAGGTACGTATAATCTCTGGACACGAAGATAATCTAAAATCCATTTTTGATACCGTAATAATTATTGATGAGGCTCAAAATCAATGTTTTTTTTCTTTTTTTTTTCTTTTTTCATCAAATCTCCAGCCTCTCGTCGTATGATATTACGGTTCTAGATATTGCCGAATCACGTTTTATATTTGAAGATTCCTACGAGGTATAGTAAGTATACAAAGCTCGAGTGAAATTGATCGAGCTCGAGTGAGTTGAAAGGATGGAACATTCAGCATGGTTCAGCTATTATCAACTAAACGAAGAAAGAAAAATAAAATAAAAAGAAAGGAAATTTAACCTGTGCAGGTAGGTATGGAGTTGGTCCAGACGCCATCTCCCTCGCATTGAATGCTCTGAGGACCCGAAAGTCTGTATCCCCACATGCAGGCGAACACGACACGACCCCCATGGCTATTGTCATGTTCCAAGAGTTGCAATTCCTCGTTTGTTGGTTCAACTGGAGGACAAAGGATCGCCTCACAGCGAGGAACTTCCGCTGACCATACACCTGAAACAAATGCGATAAATTCTCTCTATAGAAATTCCTTCATTCAATTTAATTTTTTTTTTTTTGATTTTATTGATTCCGGTGCTTTTTCACTCTACGAATCATCTCCAGTTCATTTAAAAGGAGAAACCATTTTTCAATTTAAAGGTGAATCTTAGGGGTGTCAAATCACAGAATTACACGCGTTTTATTCTCCCTATTTTTGGCATGGAGATGTGACACGGCAAACACATGTCTGCGATGTCTTAATCGGATTTTAATCAACGCGAAATCAGTTTAAACATATTCGATTCCAACAGAATATGACTGCTTTAAATTCGGAGAAATGGTTTAATAAAATATGATTTGGTCTTCGATAAAAAAAAAAAGAAATAAAAAGAAATATGGCAAGGGTGTCATTTATGTAACGCGTACAGTGCCAGTCAACGAGTTAATGTCACCAGCACGAGGAGAGTGACAAGTTGAGATGAGTAAAGTTACATAGACATATATGACACAGGGGAAGTAGCGAGATACTCAAAATAGCGTCGTAAATTTGTCCAAGGGAATTCCCATATCGCATAAACGAACGTAAATGTTCATTTTTTGATTTTCCCTTGGGAGAATCGAGAGACTAACAGTAAGCTTCGAGTAATATCCATCAGATATTACACGATCTCACGGTTTCGTAAAAATCAGTATATATTTTTATGATCCAGTTGCCTCTGATTATTTCTTGACGAGAACCGAGAATTGGGATGTAGAATACGAGTAGATGTCTTGTTTTCTCTGATTTTTTAACGAATTGATGTGTAAAGAATAAAGGAAAAGAAAAACCATCAGAGGTTTTGATTTTCTCACCATCATATCGTTGCTCCAGGATTACTTGTTTTAGCAGTGATAGAGGTCTGACAAAAGAAACTGGTATATATAAAGAATGAGGGGAAACATGAGGAAAAAAAATTGTCCCTTTGAAAATAGAGGCAAGGAATCGAGATAAGAAGACTGTTTACTTTTACGACTCAAACAATTGTTCACACTGGCTCTCAATAAAAGTAACCTAGTATAGCTGCAGCTACGGTATCGCCAGGTTCAATTAAGAACGAATGGAGGGCATTTATTTTTGTGACTTAAACTAACGGAGTTTTCTAAGATTAAACTTGCGAGTTGAAAAAACTGATAGTAATCTAGACTCCGAAGTGAGCGAAATAAAATTAGAAGAAAAAAAAAAAAATGGCAAGAAAATTCGTCTAGTCCTTCTACAGTTCAAAGAAAAAACGCAATTACTTCGTTTAAAATTTTTCTAGCTTTGGTTAAAATCCGAACAAATTTTTTCTTTGAAAATGAACAAAATTTAGAAAACCTTTTTCGTTCTTATCAATGATTTATATGAAAGGGAATCGCAGATTTTACCCCGAAGTTTTAGTCGAAAGAAGAAATTTCAGAGAATGTGACATGCTCTTTACACGAAAACGTGCTGAAGACAATAAACGAGATGAAAAAAAGAAAAACAAAATGAAAAAACACTGACTCACCGTTATACTGACAAGTTATGTTCGGCGCACCCTCCAGCCTGTATCCCTTCGGACACTTGAACATAGCGTTCTGTCCCATTCGGGCCCCTTCGATTATTCCACTCAACGGTGCCACCGGTTGTCCAATCGTGGGACAATGGATGTCTGAAACACGTAAGCAAATTTTTAGAATATTTTACGAGGATGTGTTTTTTTTTTATTTTTTTGCTTTTCTCGTTCCATATTTTCTCGACACTTTAGTTGCTGCAAGAAAATTATTTTTTTCTCCACGTATAAATTGCTTATCGCAACACGATTCATATGAGTAAGTATTTCCGGTAGAAATATTGAAGTTTTTTTTTTCTACCTTTGGAATATAAATTTTAACTTCATATTCATGTGACATCCTCGATTTGATTAAAAAAAAAAAAAAAAAAAAAAAAAAAACTTAAAATCTAGCCCAAAACTGAAGAACGAATATCAAACGCAATCAGGTCAGGAGTAAATTTCAATTATGACGTGTCGAACATGATCACTGAAGTTAAATTCTTAAATCAAGCATCATATTCAGAATAATTTAAATCCGTAATGCAAGATCAATGAAGATTTATACTTGGAAATTGTCGCTACAATTGTCTCGTCTATTTCAGACTTATACGGCAGTAAACAAGAACTACTAGATAAATTTCCTCGGATATTAGCAAACTACGTTCTACACCAAGGTGTAGCAGTTTATACAAAACTTTAAGCCAAAGCTATCGCATTATCAAACGATATTTAAATCATTGATTAATTACTTCATATACGACCACAAAAAGCTTTCAAAATGCTTTTAACTATAAAATAAAACGCACTGACTGATACTAAAATTTTTTCTGACACATGACCATTCGATTTCGATAGATTTTGAGCCTCAGAATATGTACATAACTTAAACTTCTAACGGACCTTTTTCAAATCCGAAATTCTTGGCCTTATGCCAGATGAAATAAAAAAACAAAGTTCAATCCTGTTGGACAGTGGGATCTAACCAAAATCCTGATCTCTATCTTTGCCAAGAGATTCAAGAGAGCAATTCCACGGTTTTAAGACTGTCACCAAGTTACTCAACTAATACCTTTCAGGTTTCGTTTATGTAAGACGTAATTTGTAGGCTTTACCGTTTGTCAAGAAAATATCAAGATCATTTTCGATGTAAGAGTTTAGTAGTAAGTTTTATATATGTGTATATATATATATATATATATATATATATATATATATATATATATATATATATATATATATATATATATATATATATATATATATATATATAAAATTCTTTGCGACTTAACTTACCGACAACGTGGACACGGATAGAGTTAGTAAATCCACGGGGTGTTGAACACGTATAGGTCCCCGAGTCCTGAGTTTTTGCGTAGTATATCGATAGTCTATACTTCCAGTCCCTCTCCGTTGAAGCGATCGCCCAACCTGGACAAATATATACATATATATATATATATATATATATATATATATATATATATATATATATATATATATATATATATATACATATACATATACATATATATACATATATATATATATATATATATATATATATATATATATATATATATATATATATATATATATATATATATATATATATATATATATATATATATATATATATATATATATATATATATATATATATATATATATATATATATATATATATATATATATATATATATATATATATATATATATATATATATATATATATATATATATATATATATATATATATATATATATATATATATATATATATATATATATATATATATATATATATAAGAATGTGATCGAAGTTGAAAAAGTCTTTAACTTAGCACCGATCGTTGATCTAGATGCAGGTTTAGTGTGGGAACAGGGATTTCACGTTGGTAAACTTTGCTAGGCTGAAGGATAAGGACTTTGCCCGAATGATGTAACCACCAAACGTTTCGTTTGTAACGTGCCTAAGGCAAGGTTCGTGTAAGGTAGTAGCTGGTACCTAAACCACATGAAGAGCGCTATCCTCTCGTGACAAACAGATTTGATCAGCCTAGAGTGTTTATTTATTCCCCCTACAAAATCCGACATCCGAAACTCCCCGGAAGAATTCTCAACTCACTTCTTATTCAAGATAAACCTAGAGTGAGTCTAAGGTGATGTTGTATAGGGTTAAGAATGAACCGAAGAAGGGTGGGCTCGAGATCAAGATCACTCTCTACTTTAGAACAGTTTTCGATTCTATACAGATTTTAGAAAGGCATTAAGTCACTCGAGCTTATTTAATTTTCTTACGATTTTCTTACGCATATAGATTTGTAACTACCAAAGTTCGAAATAGGATTTCATATTTTCTTTTCACGTTATTATTTTCGTAGTTTGTAGCAACGCTAATTACTACGTAATGAGAACACTGCTGCCTCAAACACGATGCAATGTATCACGAATGCCTTGGTAATAGGTGTAGGTAGTACATGCGCATTTCTACCGCAACGAATTACGAGGCATTTGACCATTTGGGTTGCAAATTTGGGATTCCATGGACAATATATGTTTCGTGGTGTAGGGTATGTGTGTACCTGTCGGTAAAATATCTTTTTTGTATGTGTGTGTGTGTGTATGTGTGTGTTTTTTTTTTATCTCTTGTCACGTAGATACCTACACACCCAGCCTTAATTACTCATCAGTATTTTAACAATCAGGTCAGCATCGCCTCGTTAGTCGGTTACATTTTTGTAATCAGTTTAACAAACGTCCGTACGTGTTCTTCGTACTACAGTCAAGCTCTAGATATTTTTTTCTAACGATGTAATCAACGTTCTTTCAATACTTGGTATTTCTATCAAATCCAATAAACAGCCACTTTCGATTCCTAGCTTTTTGAAAATCCTAATAAACTACAAATATTTTTTTATTAGCAGGCAATTTCTGTATCTCCAGATCCTCCATTTCAACTTCAAACCTGATAAATAATAATTCCATAAATTTACCAGTAAGATATTGTCGGTTCGACGTCCATGTCCATTCTGGATCGCCAAGGCGTCGGGCGAAGAGACACTCAAGATGTAGGATACTCCCAGGAAAGACGGCGAGAGCTCCGGAAGGTTCGACCGCTGCTGAACCGGCCGGTAAGCCAAACAGTATAGTCGGTGGAACGTCCTCTGAAAAGCAAATATTTTCAAGACCCATTGGTCAAGCGATAGTAAAGGAAAGATCAAAGATCCCACAACCCTTTAGCTCCTATATTATTATTTCAATTCTCGCCTAAGGGAATCTTATGGAGCCGATAATATTTTCACCATAAATAACGGAATACGTATTACACTAACTCAGCGGGTTGTAAATTTTCGATGATTTAAATTAGTTGAAATGTGAATTATTTTTGTTTAAATTTATTTTAATTTTGAAGGAGATTTTGATGCTTTTTACACGAGCTTTTTGAATTTATTCAAATTTCTAAATGTTGGAAATCGCAAGTAAAAATTTTCATGAAAACGTTTCTCCAAATTCCTAAAACACTCGGTTCTCGAATATGTAATTAACGAGAAATTTTTTCACTAATATAAGGTCTGCAGGTTTGTTTGTCGAGCGCTAAAACACATAAATAAAAGTTTATTTAAAAAGGTAGAAAACGGACTGACGCGGGGTTGACAGATGAAGTAATTAAAAAAAATTCTCAAACAAAAGCCCCCTCAATTTCGAATCGGTGGCTGGGCGCGCTCACGGGGTTTGTTCAACGACCCAGACAACCGTTGTACATCGACGACGTCTTCCGATTGACTTTCCGAACACGTATCCAAGCTTTCCGATTCCCCCTTTTCTCCACTTTCTTCATCCTCTCTCCTACAAGCCTTTCTCTCTTTTTCCACCATATCTATCCGTCCCTCTTTTACTCGCAAAGGAAGGTAGGAAGGTAGGAAGGTAGGTAGGTACTACCTACCTACGCCTGCGACCACATCAACGCGCGCTTTGTAAAAAGTCGCGTAGCTACGCCTCATACCACAGTCGCAAAAGCTCAGTCACATTTTCTTTTTTTTTTTTTTTTTTTTTTTTTTAGGGCAATTTTATGCTTTGTTACCGTTTCAAAGGGCCGTTAAAACGCCTGCACTCGTGCATGCGCCACCAACGTGGTTGCAGGTGTAAACCGACCAATACGAACGAAGAGAGATTTTCTCTGGTAAAAACTTGTAATAACACTAGTTGCAGTTATGACCTTTAGGGATCATGTACTTTTAGTGATAATCAAAAAAAAAAAAAAGAAGTTAAAAAACTACTTAGCGTATATCTCAACCTGATCAGGGTCAATAATTTATCAAAAACGTACACGTTTGAACAGCCCTATCCCCACAACCAGCTCAAAGTTCCAGATTGATAAACTGGAGAGCAAAAGCTTTGATTTAATGGGAAAGCAATACCGTAGGGGATTAGGGAACGTTTCACCCTACATATGCGCTTTTAACCTCGGTGAATCCCCTACCATTTTTCGAATGTGTAAATTTTATCCTCGTCTATATTAAACTCGTCTCAAAAAAAGGTTCTAGGTCACTTTAAGGCTGTGAATTATCATGCATGGTGTAGCAGAATTAACCGTAATTTTCTGCGATCCGTAAATATATAGTGAAAAAAAAAGTAAAAAAAAAAAAAAAATAATAAAAAAAACTGAAAAGAAATTACTGGAGCAAATAATTCAAGAGATAGAAAATTTTTTACGTGAGTGGAGATTGAAATTGATCAATCATCATTCAGCACTGGTAAAGGGTTGTAGGATCTGTAGTTGGACGTCTTGGACTCACATAATATGAAGTGTGATCCGTGATTGGTCATATTTGATTATCTATTTTTGTAAAATTAAAAAAAAACTTGAATTTTTTGTTCATATATAGATTTTTTACACAAAAGATAACAAGCATCGAGTATTTAACTTTAAAACTGACGAAGGATAAGGATTCTAAATCCCGAGCCTTGACTAACATTAAAAATTTTTTTGAGTACAATTTTAACGTTGTAAAATTTTCGTATAAATTGAGCTTTTAAAAAGTTTCAAAACAAAAAAAAAAAAAAAATTCTTCAAGTATTGATAATTTTATAAGTTTTATACTGATATATATATATATATATATATATATATATATATATATTTACGAAGGTCTGAGTAAGATCAAAGTATTACAAAGCCGGAGATTATACTTAAATCCATAAAGTTCTTTGATTAAACACGCGTAGTACATAGAAAATTAGGGATTAAATAAATGAGAATGAAAACTGAAACAAGTAATAACGGATTAGAGTTTTATTTCAATGAGTTAATTACAAATCAAATAAATTAACGACTTCAATTACTTGTCTAACTAACTTCAGAAAATCTTAATTCTCAAGGAAACAGCTTAGCGGATTTTCGCTTCTGATATCACATTATGATTACAAAAAAATAAATTCAAAACGTGATGAACCTTTATTTGTGAAAAAAATAGAGACGCTAAATCCACAACAGTATAAGCTTTTACATGGAACTTAACTAATACGGGTGCATGTAATGAACACAAAATCGAGTATGTATGTATGTACCAACCACGACATCGGATCGTTACTGCAGAACAGTCTCGTTAATTCTAAAATCGTAGTCATTAATTAATTGTACCACACGTGGCAGTGATTACAGATATTAACAGATGACTGCTTAATTTTCTTCCTAATTACATGACAATTAAGGGTTATCATTGCACTAACGTCAAATAGCTTCGTTAACGCTCGTCTTATACTATTCATATGTTGATTAATTCCATTATACTGTTGTAGTAATTAAAAGACCTTCTTATCGATTGACAAATTTTACTTCATATAACTGCTGTTTCAGTGATGAAGTAAAATCATTGTTGTAACAAATTTTCTGCTATCCTAAAAGCGAGTATGAGTACGTAGGGTTTTGTAGTTTGTTATTAATTAAGTCAGGGTTAAAAGCTTAGTAAAAATATTGTCGTTAGAAAATACACTCGACAATGTTTAAGTGGAGAAACTGGCTGAGCTTCTTCTGAAGATAATTAGTAAGGTAGTACAAGTAACCGCGGAGGTTTTAGGACAGGAAACTTCTAGCTGTTTACAAGTTTCAAAACCCCGGTACGAGAGGGCAGTAATAATTTATATTATTAATTAAGTTAAAAGTAAAAGTCTCCGAAATACACGAACCAACATTTAATATTTATATGACGTAGTACCAACGATTCTCGCGGTTTTATGTATGTATGTACATACATACCTACTACGACTAGCGTAAGAAGGATCCTTTTGCTTAACTTCAAAACGTCAATTCGTATTTATTAGCTATGTAAACCAAACGAAATGACTAATCTTACTTCTTGATAACTTCAAGTAAATATACGTTGTAATAAACTGGCGTCTGTAGCTGACGAGAAGCTCAAAACACCGAAGAAAAATTTTAGTCTTTTACTATATTGACTCAACCAGTTGATGGATAACCGCGTACTTCAATCCGCATCTTTTCCATAACTACAATTCGGAAAATTAATATTCAATTTCGAAAGCTACTCCATATCGTATGGCGTTGGTTTCGATAGGCTCCACGAATCTGAGTCAATCATAGTGAAGAATGAATATAAAAGTTAGAAAACCATAATGTAAAGATATTGAATGATATTGGAGTTTTTTTGAGCTTTGTCTTGTTATCAGAATTGGCGAAATGTAGCTGACACTGTATCCCAGCTTTTCAGAATCTGGTGTTTTAGTTTTCTTTATATATTTTCGGACAAAGTCTTATATAGAAAAGTTTATGGTAAAATTTTATAACGAGTACTCGAAGTTCGAAGAAATTTAGCCATTAGCTATCAAGTAATACGTATATGTATGTATGTACATTATACATATATAAGAGACTAGGGAAGTGGATTAGGGTAAAAGCACTCACCGGTATAATTAGAGATGGCTGTTGTGGGCTCACAAAAAGGAAGCTTTCCGTTCCAAACCCCGTTACGACATTGCAGTGAAGAATTCCCTGTGAGTTTGTACCTGCCAAGTTCTCGACAACGGATTGTAACCCGGCCTCCATGCGGAAGCGTAATCTTATCCGCCTGAAACAACGTCTCTCCTTTAATATCGTACCTAACTCTGACACAAGTTGATATTCCTTAATCCTTACACCGTCACGTATTATACGTATCAAGTATCATATTCAAGTGCATGGCAATACAGCGACGAAAATCCTTGTTAAATCTTTGATAATCTCTATGGTGTAATAATCGTAAATAAAAAAAAAAAAACAAAAACAAAAACCATAATCCGCGGTTGCATTTATAACGTTAATTAATTTAATTTTAAGATTGTCTAAAAATTTTATTACGAAATATGTAGTTTGTGTGATAAAAGAATTTTAAAGAATAATTTCGACTACTCGTAGAGTAGGTATATATATATACGGTATTATGTGTAACGTATATAATCGAAATATCAATAAATTATACGCTCCCACGAGACTGGGGAATAATTTATGAGAGCTTACTGGTTGAATCGTTGAATTTATTCACTTCGGTTGAGAAGGGCGATTCGCTTGTCTCGTTGGATATTTGGATTGAGATACATTACGTGTACAGTATATACGTGCAGGTGAAGTGAATGAATATTACCGTAGATGAAACCTAGAGTTTATATGGTATATATATATATATATTCATATAACTTGACAGATTATGAATTTTCTTGGATAAAAAAAAGTTCATTTTAAAACTGTAAAGTACAATATTCATTCACGTAGCACTTCGATATTGAATAAACGATAACCTAAGTCGATTCTGCAGTCTATCATCCCTCCAGAAACAAAAATTTATTTAATTATTTTTTCAAGATGCGTTTACAATCGAGAAACTAAAAAATTACTTAATTTATTCGTTTATACGCGATCAATTCTTGTCCATTTTGTTAAAATATTTGATATGTTTGATGCAAGGACGGTATATCTTTTCATTAACACTTGTCTCTGTAGGTGGAGACTTTTGAACGTTAAATTAAAAATGTTTGAAAGCTCAGTTAAAAAAGTTTTTTTTTCTCTCTCTCTCTCTTTCCTTTTCCTTTTTTTCTTTCTTTTTTTTTTTACAGTTTATCGGTGGAGCGGTAGAACACGCCAATTCCCAGTTGAGACGAATTCCGTTCTTTGAGCCTGTATATTATTTCCTTTTCCCTTCAGGGGCTGCAGCTGAACATCAAAGGTGAAAATTTTAGGCATGGCACGGCTCGGGTGGTTACGGTTAGATTGATAGAGACACGAGGATGAAAGGAATGAAATCGGAGAGTGAAGAGTGAAGAGTGAAGAGTGTCAAGACTATCTTATTGCATCGATTGGAATGTACCAAAAGATAAAGACATAAGATAAAAAGACCATAATTATCATCTATATTGACTCTATTTACTCTCATAGTGTATTCACACACATCTAACTCATATCAGATCTGTGTGCCAAATCATGTCCCTCATGTCCCATATCATGTGTACATCCCTTTAAAAGTTTTTTTTTTTTTTTTTCTTCCTCCAGATCAAAAGGAATAATTTTACGTCAGTTTCGTGTGAATTAGTAAAACTGTTCCCGAGTGAAATCATTCTTTCATACATGCGGTGATTAAATATTCAAGGTCCATAAGGCACCTCAAAACGATTTTTCTTCTTTTCTCTAAAGGTATAAATTTCTAAATTTGTTACTCGTGACATACAACCTAATATCCTAACACAAATAGATATAATCTACTTGTGTAAATAATTGAACTCTTTCTTTGGAAGATCGAAACAGAATAATGACAAAGTTATGCGGGCATTTTGGATATTTAATTTGATAAAATATTCAAAGGTTTGTCGGAAAAACTACATTTTCTGTACTTACAAACGAAGTGTGCATAAATGAAGTATGAAATAGTGAAAAATTCACAACCCGATGAATCTAAGAAGAGTCTCTGAACCAAGTCGTAACTTATCGTTTCGTGAATAAGAATACAAAGAACGAAAGAGGTTTGCTGCACACTTTCCCTATACGAATATAATATATCAATATTATACGTAAATATATGTCAACGTATATATATATATACATATACAGGCAGAGACGTATAATATATCCAAATTATGCGTCTATCCTTGCGAAATATAAAGGCATGCGGTGGAAAACTGATATATATATATATATTTTTTCAAAATGTCACAAAGTGTCCTGCAGGTGCCACCTGAGCGAGGATGAAATTCACGGTGAAATCCCCCATGTGAATGTAAAGTAAAGCGGAATATGGGATTGAAATGGTAAGTACCTGCGGTGGGCACGCGGTGTTACGCATCCTGCCTAATGGATTGAAAGGAACGTAAGGGGGATACTAGGGGGAAGAGGGTAGCCTTATTTGGTTACAAATTGGCCGGTTTTGCCCCAAGGGTTACCAATGAACCGCAGTTGCCTGTATCGAAACCCTTAATAATAAGGGATAAAGTCTTCCTATAGTACCCTTCTGCAGTTATGTATATACGTACGCATATACACCGCAAGAATCAAGTCTGCCAAGTTTCTACGGAGGGTAAGTAGGTAAGTATGCCTAGCGATCTTTCCTCTGGAAAATATCGCGTTTAGTCCAAGGTTTTCTCCTTTACTACCAAATTTTAATCCAATCCAGACGCAATTCACTTTATCGCGACGATTCGAGCACCGTAAGGGTTCCGACTGCCTCGCAGGTTACTGCTTACGGATCATGGACCAGATTACTTTTGTACCTTTCTACTTCTACCCGCTTTTCCCTAACCTTCAGGCTTCCAGCTATCCTGTTAACCCAAGCTCACCCTTTCTTTTTTTTTTTTTTTTTTTCTTCTCCCTTTATTCTATTCTCGACATTTCACTCTTCGTTCATTCGTTTATGCACTTTCTTAGTCTCCTTTCTCTCTCGGATTTTCACTTTCCTCTTCGAGGATTCCCCTCTATCTTCATAAAACTACAAGAGTTAGACAAAAGGAGATTGTTGGACTAAAACTACTCAATGACAGTCTGATTACTTTGGTAGCTCATTCCGACAACTTTCTTTACAAAATTAAGTAGAGTACACTAGTTTAGTCGAAATAGACTTAAAAGGGTAAAATAACTTGATCTCTTTGTTGGATTTTCTTTCTTTCTTTATTTATTTATTTTGTTTCATAGTTTTTTATCTTCTAATTTTCTGTATCTGCATCCGGATTATCAGCGAAAAATTTTTATGGTGGTTTTCAGTATGGGAGTTTTAGCAGATTCGTTTATTAGTCTGGAGGGAGTAAAATTCGATGTAGCCATTATAAGAACATTTGGCAGATAACAGGATATTGATCCCAGTGAATACACAAAAGGAGGATGGATAATGGAAAAAAGCAAGAAAATAAGTATGCGGAAGCTCCCGTTCCGTCCTCCCCTCGTTCCCTCCTTTTCTTCTTCCCTATATACCATCCCCATCCTCCTTATGACCTCCTATAGGCAATCTTGAATCCACCAATACTCTTACCTACGCAAAGAGGATGGATAAAAAGCGTATAAATATATACGTGGGATATCTTGAATGTGTGTACCAGATTCCTATCTAATCAAGCCTCAATGGGACCCTCTCTACTTCTCATTATGATTTATGAATATTTTAGATTAACGGAATTCCGTATCGAATATTATTTTCAATTATCTGTACCTCGTTGTCTGCTTACGATTTCATATTATTATATATATATATATATATATATATATATATATATATATATATATATATATATATATATATATATATATATACAATTTTCAAAATTTCCAAATCAAAATTACAACACGTACTTATAATATGTTGTGGTACGCAATTATATTATACCAATTCAACAATTTCTAAACGCTTGAATAAATTTAATTATTTCATTTCACTATACATATATACATATACATATACGTCAATTAATTTAGGGATATTATTGAAGAGCATTATTGTTAGTTGGTAATAAAATGAGAATATTATTGTATATAGGTATATATTGTATATATGTATATTTTCCTCAATCTGTTTATTCCATATCTAGACAGCCAGCAGTATAACGATATCGGGGAGCAACCTCGAGGGTTCTTTTTACTGCCGGTATAACCTATATGTATAGTGGTACGTAATTCAATTAATATTGTACCTCGGCATACTGCGTTATTAACCATTTCAGCGTAATGTAAACGCTCATGAAGCTACTACCGACTTCGTGGATGCAAACAATAATAATATACAAGTATTGACAGCATCCAAGCATAATGTTATGAGATAAAGTTATATTCTGTATCCGAAACCTATATGCTTAAAAAATTAATTCATTATTATAAAACTTATTAAATTGTAAATTTATGTAACCTATACCCACATCTGTAAAACTCAAAAAAAGCGCGTCAAGACGATCCAACAATGTTGTTTGAACGACTTGAAGTTGTAAGCGCATACGCGTATTTATTGAACGAATAGATTGAGTACACGTTACCGATTCAAAAATTCGAATGCACTGTTTGTAAAGAATTTTATTGCTTATAAAAATCGGAATATATGATATATAGATCGAAAGTGATATATGACAATTTGGAATGAATAGATGTGTATACTTTTATACGTCTATAATCGCGAAACTTTTGTGAGTAATAAATTCAAACGTTATGTCTTTAGTTTTTTTTTTTTTAAATTTAAGATATTTACAAAACTAATACATGATTTAGTATACGGATGGTAGTTTTGAAGACTTGGTTCATTTTCAGGTAGATATATTAGACGCGGACAAGGCTTTGTTCCTGGGGGAGAAACGGATCGGAGTTACAACCGAATATACTGCAGTGTTGGTTAGGTGCAGTATATGTAATTAGTTTATTCAATGTATAACGTCGAACTTAGTACATAGATATATTATAACTAAGAAATATTATCTATACTAGACGATAAATGCATGTACGGTGATGTAGGTATAGATTAAAATAACGCTACTATACCATCAATGCATATATTTTCTTGTTTTATGACCAAAGTCGAGACATAGATTTTCAACGTATATCTATGATCGGGTCATATAAGGTTAGCTTTCTAGTTTGTAGTATGGAATAATAATTTGTCGTAAAATATACCTTACCGATATTGTGATATTTTTATAGGTGACGATGAGCAAAGGATGCATTCCCTCGAGTTTGCATCCTTGTTGAAGATTTTCATTATCTATAACAAAAACGTTAATGGGTTGTTTTTATTGAATGTTCAATGAGAGAAAATAAGGGGGAAATTGTATATCGCAATATGCGTATAATATTGTCTGTATTATTGTGATTTCTGGATTATCCTCAAATCAGGTAAAACAAAAAAAAAAAAAAAAATGAAAAAGAAGAAAATACGTGAAATGGAAATATAATAAAGCTTAAGCAAATGGGCCTGCAGGGAATGGTAGGGAGCTTAATGAAACGTAACTGATCGCTATTTACCATAATTTGTTCAGCCAATAAATTTCAGGTTTAAGAGAGTAGGTATTTATCGGTTCCCCAGTCGGATATATGAGATAGTCAGTACTATTTCACCTGCAGCCACCGTTCACCCCAAAGCATAGTGAATAAAAAAAACTGACTATATCGAATTTAGCAAAAATTCATTTTTCCAGATTTGAAACAAATTATTACACCAAACATTGGCAACAAAAATTGTTACAATTTTCTGCTTTCAATGTTTTCAACAGTTTTTGAAAAAAAACTGATTATTTCCGTTAGCACTTTGTCAAAACCTGATAGTAATTATTGATTACTTGGTAGTTGCAAAGAGATTATATAATTTGTGGGTGAAATTTTGTAGTTTTTTTTTTTTTTTAATTTTTTTTTTATCTCCATTATATTTTGAGCTTTTAGAACAGAAACCGTTTTTCCAGTACGTTGATTCGCTTTATTATTTCCGTTTTTATACATGTACACAAAATTACTCGCTACTTTCAAAAGTCTTGGGTATCGTAAAAATTATATAAACACACGTACGTACGTACGTAAAAACGAATGTTCGTTACGTTACGTTACGTTGCGTTGCGTTGCGAGTGAATTAAATTAAAATGAAAATTAAGGTAATTAAAAATGGGCAATTAGTATGCATTATACTTGCCCAAGGCGTACCTATATCTAACTACCTTATACAGCGAAAGTATAAGGCGTCGTTTACCTTCGCAAATTAGGTAATTGAACCAAATTATATGCGCATGTTATAATCAGTTATGTTAATTATTATAAACAGTGTAAAGCTAGATAACTAAATTGAAAATAAAGAAGATGTTATTATTTGTCGTCAACAAAAAAGAAAAAAAAAAAAAAAAAAAAGGTTACACCATATTTTCAAATTTCGAAGATTATGCCTACTTTCTTGTTCAAAGTTTACGATGAAAATTATTTCAACATCAAATTCAAGTCAGGAAATCGGACCTTAAAGGAACGAAGACCTGTCTAGAGTTACCAATTAAATAATGTATTGTTTTTGACTAATCTACCATTAGTTAATGTTCGAGGGTTCATGAGAATTGAAAAACTGATATATAGCTGCAGGATAGGTATTTACGGTTATCTGATAATGGAAAAATGTAACATCCAACAATCGTTGGGTGGTTTTTAATTACAAGAATAATGTCGGTATAATGAAGAATTCCAAAAATAAATTCATATAAAGTTTGATTTATGACTCGCCTGTTTGTCGTTATTATACCTACATGAAGTATGATCACCGTTACAATTTCTTGAAACTTTTTTTTTTTTTTTTATTCTTTTTTCTTTTCCCTTCACATTGAACGTTTTTCAGTTGAATGTCTCAGTTGAAATCAGACCTCAACTCATTTCCATTACATTACCTCCTGCAGCCAACTAGAATCTCGTTATTTTCAGGTTGTGTAAGAGTAGGTACTGACATTGTAACTAAATTGGAGCAAATTACTTTCACGAGTAATACCATCCGTTTGCTACCACCAATGTTAAACGCCAAGATCATGGATGTGTGAATGAGTACATGTGTGTAAGTAAGTAAGTAAGTAAGTATTTATGGTATTTCTCGTTTTAATCAAACCAGTCAAATCATCTTCGCTTATTTATGCAACGACAAAGCCTTGGGGTATGCCTGCTTTGCGATTTAGCTATTTCAAAAAGCTTCACCTAAACTACATTTGTGTCTAATTAAATCCAATTAAAATTAGAAACACGGTTATAACAGAATACGCAAGTGAAGTGACTCATTAGTATCTAAAATTCACTAGTGCACAACGCGATATCACGTTGTTACGTAGGTGGTTCAAGGTGAATAGTTAAATACGTGTTAGCAGAATCCACCCCCTCAAAAAAAAAAAAAAAAAAAATATAAAAATCCTTCGCTGATTATACCGAACGCTAAAATTTGTTTTTAACATTCGTCTTTTAGTGTAAGTAAGTGCAGCACTCTAAATTTTCCATTCCAGTTATAGAATCACGAGATTAATTAATCTCTTTAGCAACGTACGTTGAGGATAGAGAATTCAAAATAAATGTATAATTTTTGATTATCGTCAAAAAATTAGCATATTTAAGAAAACTAAATTTTCTACAAATTTCACCGCAATTCTCGCCATCATTTAACGACAATAGAACCACATTCGATTTTCTATCGAAACGGGGCTAACCTTTGTACACCGATTGTTCTCATACAGGTGTATATATATATATATATATGTAGCTAGCGTTCGATTTTTGATTTGATCGTGTTTCGCCCCCGCACTCAGCTAGATTGTACGAGTAGATTGTACGAATTCATGTGTAGAGATTTCTTTCACACATACATATATATATATATATTATATCACATTCGTATACTCGAAGCATTTGTGTGATCGTATACAAAAACGATATTTCAAGTAAAATCTGAAAACGCGATAAACGTGAAGAAAGTCGGTTGATTGGGTCACCCATTTTCAAAATTTCTATAGAAAACTTAGGTCTAAGTGAGGAAGTTCTACTAGTGTAGTTACAGTTTGTAAAAAGGAAGCTTAAAGTTGACCTTATATAAATGTATATATATATATATATATATATATATATATATATATATATATATATATATATATATATATATATATATATATATATATATATATCCATATCTATACGGGACCAATTCAATGGCTAGTAGATATTCGTTGTTCGTGAAGTATATAAGTTACGTTACTTCCATGATAATATATCTCGTGATTAAATTTTGTTAAACCTCTTTTCTATTCATGCATAAATTTAAAATTTTTTTACCATATTTCTGCTGCAATTTTTCCATTATAAACCAAGTTCATTGGCTCACGAAGATTAACCCATTTAAGTCAGTTCAAGATTCGTTAAAGTTATCGTCATACTCGATTCACAATGTGTAATTAACAATTGGAGGATCTTACATACGTATTGAAAATATCAGTTTCTCATTTTTTTTTTTGTAGAAAAAAAAAATTTGCATTCATTACACACGACGTTAATTTCGGATTGCATGAACGGGTTTTTCTTTTTGTTTTTTTTTTTTTTTTTTGTATAAAAGAAATTAATTTGCTAATTTTTGCTAATTTTTTTTTTAAGAATTAGTTAGAATGTTGGTGATCCTTCAAACCGAAAAGGTTCGTATTGCCGAATTTTTGTGGAATTCGAAATTGTATGAAATTTTTTTTTTTTTACCGTAGATCACGCAGAGAAGCTCATCCCTACAAAACAGAAAAATAAAATTGCAAAATTCAGACACAAGAATGCGGTTTTGAGATTCCTGAATAAACTAAAATCTTTATAGCATAGCTAGCTGAGACTACATTTTATAGCTTCAAAATGCACACGTCATATGTTTGAAAAACAAAAAAAAAAATCAATCATTTTCCTGATATTTTCATACCACGACGCGACGCCTTCGACATAAAAATAAAAAGTTATCAGAAGAAAATATGAAACAAGATCTGAATAAAATTATTTACTTCAAATAATCTGGCATTTAAATTTCAAAATTTGTGATACAGGATATTTTGACGTACGCATGGACCATGTGACGTCATTGAGCCCGGCTAGAGGCAGAGCGTAAATCAAATCTTGAATATGTTAGTCAAGTTTTTAAATTAATTCTTAAAGATTAGTCAGAATGAATGATTATTTTCAAAGAATTAGATATAGTCAAAATTGTGTGACATTGAGTAGATGGTTATAAGTAAGTAATGGTTAAAATAATGAGGATGAATTTATTGAGGAGAGAAGAAATTTTTGAGAGCGCATTACGTTAGTCGCATCATTAGCGAAGCTCTTCGCACCGCGTAAAGTAACATTTTTCTTTTTCTTTTCTCTCTCTCTCTCTCTCTCTCTCTCTCTCTCTCTCTCTTCTTCATTTCTGAAAGCTTTATGTTCTTCACGAACGAACGTGCGACGAACACTGATTCTATTTCCGAAACCCACGCAGGTAGTTATGTACGTATACAGTTTCTTTATACCTATATACCTTAGAATGTATGTACATACATGTGTATACATATATAGATAGATATCTACATATTCTATTCGTATACCTTATACGCGTTGTGAAACGAAATCGAATAGGGGATGAAAATAAAATTCCGGAAACGAAAACGGAAACGGAAACGGAAAAGGAAAAGGAAAAGGAAAAGGAAAGGGAAACGGAAGTGGTTGTGAAATCGAAATACTAAGAGGTAATATGCGGAAATGTATTTAATTTACGCACCTTGTTTATTAGCGAGACAATTTACAGTCGCTAATAAATGCAGTAGAAACACTGGCCAGATTGCATCCAGCATCACAAGCATCTCGCGTTTAGCGATCACTACTATATGAAGCGAAATGCACACAGATTTTTCTTAGCTTTTAAACGATGAAAAACATGTTTTTTTTTTTAATTTAATTTAATATTTTTTTTTTTTTAACGAACTAGGTCTTCATTTCATAGCGTTTTAAAATGCCAGAGAGTAGGCGAATATGGTACGTATGAAATTTCGCGAAGCACAAGGGGACGAAGATTCATCAATTTTTGGTCTACATGTCCAAGTGACAGGGTGCGCGAACCTCTGGCGCGTGTTCGACCTCGTGGGGAGGCGACGCAGAACTACCACCCAGAGACGAATGTATCCCGTCGACTGGCACCCCGATCCAAGCTTAACGTCAGGACGCAAGCGCCTCACCATCCCTTGGTACCACCCAGGGCACTTGCAGGATCTCGATCTAGAACGACGCGCTTCACGGTTCACGTATCACGAGGAAATACGTTAAAAAGAAATATATTTATATATAAAATAAAATAAAACACCACAACGCACAATAAGTTTAATAAATTAGTGGCTATGACGATGGTCTATCAATTCATCAAGATGAATGCATTTAATTGATCAGTTTTCATTAATCCGATATACAATTTTCTATTATCACATTCTCAGCTATGGGCTTTAACTAAAACTAAAAAATTTTCAATATATTCTTTCATAGACTTTTATTTTCATAATTATTTGCGATACAGAATTTAATCGGATTTTGAGACAAAGATGCAGATATAGGGATGTTCGTTAGAGTTTAACTTTTAATTTAAAATTACATTCTCTCCGAGCAGTTAAATTCGTACGAAACAAACCCAAACTGTATACATTTTGCAGTTATTCTTTCTTTTTCGAAGAGATTCGAGAAATTTACAAGGCTCGTTCCAAATTGAATTCGTTTCATAAAATTAGAATCATCTCTTTTACAATCAGTAGATAAACGTTTTCAAAATTCAACATGCAATAAGATTTGAAATCCAAGTGGTTTTTAAAGTGGGACTCGATGCATAAGAACTAAATGAATGGAGTTTTCGGATGCAGAATTAAAGTAACCGCAACAAGTTATCCCATATCCTAAAAATTCACAATCTTAAATTAAATTAGCGATGATTATACCTGAATTCTATTTTATAATTACACGATGGAATTTCCTGAAGTACGTTAGCCGTTCGTAAAGGCTTGAAAATTCGACACTACTCTTGGTCAAGCTAGACCACGAGCTTCTCCATTCGGCTGACCACTGACTTGAAATAGAAGCATTAAGTACTTGTCTATTTGGTAGTTAGCAGCTATATACTCGGTTTCATTCAAATCCAGTTAAAATCTTGTTAGAAATTCGGATTCACTTATTTGCTAGATACGAGTAAGTCTGTCATTCTAATCGATATATCCAATTATTTAGTTGACACGTAGTTCGTATACGTCATCGTCTATTCTTTGAGAATCATAGAGTGAAACTTGATTGGCAAATTTGTCAATTTATTTATTTTTCTTGGCGAAGTAATGCAACGCAATGCAAAAAGCTGCTATCTACGAACCTGGATCTCTTCTTGGCTTTTTCTGAATAATACAACGGCTAAATAAATGCACGAAATGTTAGAGCGTTAGTATAAGGTTTTCTGAATCTACTTTCCATCTTGTTTCAAATAAATAAATAAACGAATGGAACCCAGCTGTCGTATAGAGCATAATATTCTGCGGGGAAACTGGATGACATTTGCTGTTTCCCCAGGACTTCTAACCAAGTAATGTATGCCCGGAACAGCTACCCGAACGTGTTATAAATCAGTGGGCCGGTAAGCTTTGAGATGAAAGTTTCAGACACACGGTATGCACTGTAAAGGACAGTGGTACCCGTGGTTTACTTAAACTATTCGAAAACAAACAACGATGCAATTTGACCAATTCACGTTCGGATATGCAGGAGTTCTAATGAGAAAATCTTGTACAAATAAATCTTTAGCTGTGCAATTCTAACCTATGACAATATTGTCTAAAAAATTTACAGAAAGCTCCGAATCGGGTACAGAATTTTAGAAATTTTTTCTCATTCCTAATCCCTTGCGGATCTCAGTTATTAACAAGTATTCAAATTTTTCCAAAAAGAAAATAAATAAATAAAGTACTTACGCAATGCGATGCTACATTTCGGTGTAAAAATTCTTTAGATTAAAGATTTTTTCAGCACGTTTAAGCTGTTGTAGTTGGGTTTAGCCTCACAGCTGCTGTTTCGACGTTTAGGGTCGGTATGTGTTACGTATGTACTACGTGCCAAACTGAGGGAGAGATTTTAATGCCTATTGTCAAGAATTTTTCAAATGAAAACCAGGAAACCCTGAGCATTTAGGAGCTACGTAACTAAATGGTGTTTCTTTGTTGTACAAAGGGAAATGCCTTTTACAGTTAACGAATATTCTTTTATTTTTCATTTTTTTTTTTTCTTTTTTTTAAGTAGATTGTTATTTCTGAACGTGTTCCTTTAATTATTTTAAACCACGATGAACGTTCTTTTTCTCTTTTTCTTTTTTCTTTGATTCTAACAGCGGTAGCTAAAAATTCCTTCAAGTCAAAGGATGAATGCCTATTGGCATCTAGGTGTTTCCTTATTCCCAGAATGGCTGTGAGGCAAATCCCATCAGTCCAATCTTTAAAGCCGTTTTTCGTGAGAGCAGAGGACCGTGTGCACATATTTTGTTCACCTTTTTTACTATTATTTTTTATTTTTTTCTTATTTTTCAACAATAAATCGTCCTTTTTACTCTTGTACTCGTGCAGCGGAACCTGAAGAAATGGTGTATTCATATGTATACCACGATATGAATACTTATGTAACTTGTCATGGTGTTAAAAAAAAAAAAAAAAAAAAAAAAATAATTTTAAAGAGCAAAAATGTTTCGTAATAATATCCAGATTTTCTTATACACATTATTCTGTAGTGTCCAGGGTATGTGAGGTTACGTTGGTCCCCGGAAGACTAATCTTGAAAGTCGTATCTTTCGGTGAACGAATTGCGTCGTGTGTGAAAATGTTATTTTTCGTTTTTTTTCTTTTTTTTTTTTTTTTTTTTCAGGATTATTATTTAGGAAGAATCACCCTTTTTTATACTGTACCCAGGATTTTAGAAAGCCCTGTATTTATGCGGGCGTATTAGGTCGGTATATACTAACCCGTATGTATATTGCATGAGGGTAGGTACGTACGTTTCGCGTCCTTTTAAAGACGTAGCCCATTTTATGTGAGGTCATTGCCGACTTGCACCATTAGAGTAATAATGTAAACACATTATAAACTGATGGGCGCAAAGCGTGAGAGGCTTTAGCTAAAATAATATTATTCTCTCGACCCCCTGTCGGAAACTGGCATGACTTACTGAGCGTAACGTTTACGAAATTTAAGAATATTAAAACGCGAAAAAATTCTACCTCACATTTTGCTCTTTCAACTTGCAACCCCTGCAGTCTACAATCCCTCGCTAAACCTCCTCTCTGACATCTTTAAACGTATTTTTATTTACGTTTTGATATTTATTATTATAGTTAGATACACAACATATACATCGAGTCATATTCGTATAAAAAATAGTCCTCAAATCTCAAATAATCTCAAAAATTTAAGACAGACAATTTTATTCGTAACGTTATAAGCAACCGTAAGAGTTTAGGTCCAAGGTTCAAAAATTTTTACCTCCTTTCACTAGCGAGGAAATTTCACAGTTTATGTAGGTATCGGTCGTAAAAACTGTTCCGGATATAGGTTCAGGATCGTTACGTAAAAGATTACTGAAAAACTTGTGGATGGCGTGTATATACGTATAACAAGGAGGAACGACGACTCTGTTTACGATTATTGTAACTTTTCTCTTCCTTTTTTAATTATTCTTGTTTCTTATCATTGTTATTATTATTATTATTATTATTATTATTAAGATCTTGCCTGGTGCCTGGGGTGAGTATACTGCAAGGATGTGCGGCGCGTGCTTTAGTGACATTTCGTTCAATTTCATTGCCGGTTGTATAACTTCTATACCGAAATGACTTTTCCACCGTAATTCCTTACGCCCCCCAGTCTAAAGCCCTCGGTATATTTTCCATTTTACGAATATGCGCCGCATCTCTTCTCTTTTAACGAACTTGGGGGGTAGATAGTCGTTGGAAACTCTTATATAGACAGAGTATTATCGTTTGGTCCAACGGACCTCCTTTACAAAAATATTTACTGTACTTAAAATCCAGCTGACATCAACATCTTTGAATATCGCACCGCGTTATTTTTTTGACAATTTTGTTTAATCCGATCATGAGATTAAACCGTGTGACTAGATTTGGTTATAGATCGTGTTTAACTTCTCGTTGATGATTGCCGATTATGATGATGTTCGTTTACACCTATATAAATATCGTGGAAACTGTAGTTAGAATCCATAACCGTTAAAGTATAGTAAGAAAATCAGGAAACCGGTTGACCTGTGGGCCAACCCGAAAACTTCGCGCTGTGTTAAATACGTTACAATTAATTGATGCTATTGGGTTTATAATAAATTAAAGAAGGTTATAAGTATAATTAGTTTTCCCTATACAAATCTTTTTTTCTTCAATTTCTATTCTTCGAATAACTTTGAAACTACTCGACCGATCGATTCCAAAATCTAATCAGTTCTAAGTCTTGATGAACCCTTTCGATCGCCGCAACAATCATTCAAATCGGTTAATTCGTTCCAAAGGTATCGTACGACAAAAAGAGAAGTTTTTGTCGGGCAATATCTTTTAAACCAATCGTTCGATTTTCATGAATCTTACGACGATCGAAAGGGCTATCCAAGAGCTAAGTCTGATCAAGTTTTAAGACTAATCGCACGAACAGTTTAGGAGTTGTGCGCTAAAAACGTGAAAAGAAAATTGTTTTTCAATTTTTATTTCTCAAATAACTTTGAAACTACTCAACCGATCGACTCCAAAATCTAATCTGATCTAAGTCTTGATAAACCCTTTCAATCGCCATAAGAACCATTCCAATCGGTCGATTCGTTCTACAGATATCGTACGACAAAAATTTGTTTACACACACATATACACACACACACGCATACGGACGTCCATCCACAAATAGTCAGAATAGCTTCGTAGGACCCCAAAACGTCGAGATCTGATGAAAACTTGATTTTCGAAAATCGAAACCAATAACTTCCCTTTTTTATGAAAATTTTCAATTTTCATTGCGGGAAGTTAAGAATCGACGTCAAAGCTTATACAACGTCTACAGCGCAGCCATACAGACTAAATACTTTTATGTAATTAATGAAAAGACTGAAAATATTGGCGTCAAAGTCTATACTCGATGTTGAGGAGAGGTCTCTTTCCGTAAGTAAAAGGTAGTCCACAATGAAATCCGTATCTTAATCAGCTCGGAAATATCTAACCGAAACCACGAAGGTATAAGAAAAAAAAAAAAATAAAAATAAAAAAAATAAAAAACTCCCCAAACTTTGTTAGTCCTTTAAGTTTATCGATAACCTGGTAAGAAAATGTTTAGCTTCTTCCAAATGGAAGTATCGGGATCCTCCGTTGCGTCGCCCTTTTCGTCCGTGCCATCAATCCGAGTAGAAGGATTTTACAGGCCATATAATATGTAGTCTCGTACCCCAAGTACCGCAGACTTAGGCCTGTAATCTGAAGACTTGATGTGCTAAAGATATATTCATTTATGTATTTATGGATATACGGTCTTTCCCGTATATATATATATATATATATATATATATATATATATATATATATATATATATATATATATATATATATATATATATATATATATATATATATATATATATATATATATATATATATATATATATATATATATATATATATATATATATATATATATATATATATATATATATATATATATATATATATATATATATATATATATATATATATATATATTTATATATATATATATATATATATATATGTATACATATACCTATATAGGCATAAATTTTACTTTCTCTGCATGACTATGATATCGGCATAATGTAATCATCGTTGTGAATATCATTTTCAAAAATTCTGAATCATTCATTTGGATTGATTTAATTGAATATAATTTGAAACCTTTTTCATTTTCAATTTAATTTATAATGTAAAGATTATGTTGCAGGATTCTTACATGGATCCTGTTCAATCATAAATTTTTCATAATGTTCGGCCTATATACGACTTTGAAATCTGATGCAATTTCGAATTACAATTCTAGGCCACACCGTATGCATATATCTATAAAACTTAGATAAAGTTTTGCTACTCGAGTAAACTCGGAAAAAATATCAGAAAAAAAAAAAAAAAAAAACCAGTCAAGTTGATATTGATGCGGCCTAGACTGTCCGGGATAAAAATCGAAAACATTCGGTCACGAAATTCTCTTGGAATTGTAGCTGCGCATTTGTACGGTCGCAACGGAGAAAATATGGCTGATTAAATTCCTATACGAGATCACGCGGCATTGTACGCGTGCTTACGGAAATTTCTCGAGCTTGGGAACCCTTTTAAAAGATTCCAAGGACCGTGATATCTCCAGCATTTACAAAGCAGCTTTATTTTCCAGCCTTGAGTTTGACTATATATGGATGCTCACCATCTTGATCCTAAATAAATTTCAATCTACGGAATTCTTGTTTGAATACCCGAATCTTGTTCTCGGTTTATACTCGTCTGAAATCGCGGTGGAAAATTAACGAGAAAATTTAATTCTATACTCACAATCTACAAATTCTGTGCGATAGATTGAACCGGAGTTTCTCGATATCCTGCACCATTCGATCATTTCCTTATATTTACCTATATTTCAAAGATCATGAACATTGAAGTTGATCAGATACTTTGATTGAGTTTCAACAAAGTCCTGTTCTTTCTTTTGATTAATTCGTATAATGTTATATACAGAATTGAAAATCCAACTGATTGGGCAACTTCGAAAGTTTCAAGCTCTTCAAATTCTTCCAAAATATCATCTTCACGTATAATATACCTCATACATATAAAATAGTAAAAATTACTGGAAGATATACTATCAAAGAAAATTTTTTTGCCAAATATATATCCACGGTTGATCATAAAATCATCGCATGGAGGTTTCGCGTTTCTTTGGACTGATAAATCGATACTTTTTTTTGAAGAAGAAGAAGAATATCTCAGCTAACACAGATTGTATAAAAAAGCTCCCAAAGGTTTGTCGTGAAACATGTACGAGGATCAATCGTGGGAAATAATGTAAGTTTAAAAAATATGTTAGAACTTTGATCAGCATAGATTTAATTTATTATAATTTTTCGATGCATGCCAAACGGATATCAAGGTTTATCAGGCAGAGAATATATTTCACTATTCTCAAGTAAAACGTCCAGCAAAACCTCGACAATGATGATAAAGCCATTTACATTGACAAACTAACCCGCCCGATGGGGGTAGAAAGGCGAGATCGATCGAGGTGTACCCGCAAACTGTGACAAATGGATATACCCGCCTCCCCGCCCGTAAACTTCCACCCGGAATTCCCAACTCCGTAAACCGTGTGCCATGAAGGCCCCATGCGGTGGGTTGGGACTGAAAATAAGGTTTTGAATGACGGGGAAATAATCGCATCAAGATCACGAAGGCATGTGTGTATATAATGGACGATAGTTGGATAACAATGAGTGTGACAAGAGTCGATTTATAATAATGGGTAAAAGTTGAATTTCGATCCAGACGATATCGAATTTGATCACATTTACTACTCGAACCGAATTAATTGACCAAAGGGACGTGGAATGTCTGGTTGTAAAATTGAGGAAGTTCAATTCCGAACAAATTTCATTTCTGAAACAATTCCGACTGTCCTTTCTGACTAAGGGTGACTTTCGCCTTCATCCTTTCATCCGAACACATCCAACTCTTGACAAATAATAATAGACCAAGATGGTTACCTTCTTGTCTTTGCCGGGAACTTCGGCGGTCTACAACCTGTAGGAAAGCCCGATTTCCTGTGACCAACATAGTGGCTTCAAGACTCGCTGTTGTGGCAACTGTAGACTGACAACATCGAGCAGAGAGTTCCTGCAGGGTGTACTAGGTGGTAGTAAGTTGGTTGCCCACAGGATGTCCCAAGTGGGAAATTTACTGTTATAGTTGCAAACGTAGTTGCGTTTGTGAACAAGCTTGCAGGATACCAGGTAAGCTGTAGTACAGTGAGACGATTTGTTGTTGATATTAAATAACCCTTGACAGTTGCAACGATTTACAAATTTTTATATTTTACCCTGGTTAACGGTCCCATTCCTGGGAGCAAATAAAAATGTAGTGTGAAGGTGGGAGCTGATTGATGATGAGGATTCGCGGTAATCAATCCGAGGAACAGATTAGTTATTTTATCATAATGAATGTATGTAGAACAAACAAGGTGAAGTCATTTCCTTAGAATGAGATGAATTCTGTAAAGCTCAAAATAGTCGCAACGACAACCCTTGCTAAAGTCTGGATTATTCATGTATACGTATTCGGATATTCGTTGATGAAAATTTAATGAATTCAAAGTTAATGGCCAATATCTACTTTGCCGTGGTTTCCAAGACTTGCGGATAAATTAATTTGCACGAGGTAAATAGCATTACGGTTTAATTAAACACAAGACTTCGTAGCCAAAGGATGTACCACCAGGTGGAAGATTTCCCTCAACCACCAACTGAAAACTACTTTTTCAAGCCAAGAAGTGAGAGGTGCTCTCTTTGCTTTAATCATCTTCACGATGCAGACTAAACCCTATAATATATATTTTTCTGTGGAATAAATTTTTAAAAATTTCTTTTGCATCTTGTTGCTAGTTGGAATAGAATCAACCTTGTGAGACACTATATTTTGTGTTGGAATTGTCTCTGAGCTGAGCTAATAAATATACCGCCTTAATCGCCCGCTCCATACTTCATCCCTTCACACGAGATTAATAATACCGAGTTCTAGTCTGCCGTAACGATACATCATCGTAAAGGACTGAGTTCCAGAGCATATATAAATAAATCAACACTGGTCTCAAACTTCTACACAGACATAGAATTTCACGACATTCGCCAACTCCTGTACAAACATATCGCGAAAGACCCGTAGAAAAATTTTTTTATTTTTTATTTATCTCCTATTTTTTTTTTTTTATTAATTTGCGACTAATTATCACCTATGGGAAATTTTCTCACTGGGATGAACATGTTTTACACGTTATGGTTTTCATCGATGGTCGAAATTTGATGAAATTAGGAAATAAAGCATCTGCCAATTCTTCGTGGGGGAGTAACAAGACGATAAACGACGAGACCGTCTGGTATAAGGTTGGATAAGCTTGCGATTAATAACCTGAAAAGGAGCTTAGGTAAAATTGAGCAATTATTTGAAACTGATGGGAAATTAAGACATGGAAGAAAGACGAATTGAGGAAAGAGTTAATTAGCCAGTCTTGGTCTTAAAACTTGCCAAATCTCAACGAATAATTAATGTCGATAAGAGGTAGCAATTGAATAGATTCTACGTTCTCTTGATTCGTTCTTGAAGCCTCTTCTCGAATTTATCCTAAAACTTCAAACGCTCGTTGATAATAAATCCGAATTTGTAAAAACTTTTTGGTTTTTATTTATTTTTTTTGTTATTTGAAAAAGAAAAATTAAATTGGATTCAGATCCATTACATACATCTCTGAGGACATAGTCCAGTAAATACTGACCGCTGTGCCGTTAACTTTCATCGAACCAATTAGCACCGTGTCAGAGCCAGAAAGTATAGAAAATTATCGTCTATAGATCGTTTGCAGTTACGTATATATAACTACGCTTTGTTCAATCCCATGGTACCGTTCTACATAAGGTAGTAATTTCAAGCTGAAAAAAGTTGATAAATTTTGTACAAAAATTGTAGATTATTCAAATGAGGATCATCGAATTTTTTAAATTTATTTCCAAACCGAAAAAAAAATTCGCTGATGGTCAGTTAGTATATTATCTTTTAGAAATATATATTTCGGGATTTTGTAAATGGAAGAAAGGTAATATGTGTTGCTATAAAAGCCTCAACTACGGAAGTGGTAGATTCACAATCGCAAAGAACGTCAGACGGCACGACTGGCGATGAAGATAAAATTTTATCTTTAATCTTTGCGTGATTCTGTTTCACGAGGGTCACGCTTCTGGACCCCCTGAACCCCACTTGTCTTCTGTGAACGTCCAAAACCCAAGATAAAGCCTGAAGCGAGGTGTTGACCGGGCGTCTAGACGGACGCTACCCATCTTACATAAATAATGATGAACGGTTGACCACTGAAAATAACTCTTTGGCATGAAAAGAAAATTTTCGTTTTATAAAACCCTGCTCATTTTTTTATAGGTATGTACATAATTTTTTAACAAAGCATTATTTACATGAACGTTTCGAAATTCACGATGGATCGTTTATATATATATACATGTTATAGATTTTATAATTTATTTAAATAATAAAATATTTGTATTAATAATTATGTAATCACATTCATCACGCTTGGTGGTCATATTTCGATTCAAATATAGTATGTATACATTTATTTATAAGAGACCGTGTTCCATTGGTTGAATTGAAAATTTAATTATGTTATTCGATAATCAATTGCCCGTTGAAAATGAGTAATTGGACAAAAACGTTCTCTATAATTTATTGTATAATATTAACGATTTAATTTTTATTTTTTTTATTTTCTTTATAAATTTTGAATTTCGATACCGATTGAATATAATAGTATTAATATAAATTATCCGAATAGGTATAATATAGAATAAAATAAAAGACTGTTTCTGTACACACGAGTGAACAGACAAGTTACTGAAAAAAAAAATTAAAAAATAAAAAAATAAAAACTTTTAATGCAATATCCGATATTGTGGTTAATAAATAATTCCCTTGGGGCCAATATAAGAGAAGAAGAGAATATCTACGGATAGCCTTAGGGAAAACTTCTGGACCGACGAATAAAGCTCGTATTCTGTCTTTTGAGTGAAAACTTGAACCACGAACTTGTGCAAAATTATACAACGAATATCGAACTTCAAAGATTATACAAGAAGATGGAAGAGTATACATATAAGTGTCTGTACATCTATCCGTCTATTCACGCAGGAAACAAACCCTGAACTTTTATTTTAATTTATTTTCTACATTTCGCTTCACATTCATGTATGTATACGTACGATATACCGGGTATATCATACTCGATGAGTGCGTTCGCGACTACTATAACGCATTTCACTTGAGTAATTCGACTAACAATCCAATTAATTTAGTTTCTTTCCAAATACAAAACTCTGTTCGAGCTATACATATTCCCACTACATACCACTTATATTTTTATAAAACTTTCTACCTGGTTGTATACGGTTTTAACAAAGGAGCTTTTAGGCTTTCGTGGAAAGTATTTAGGATTTTAGACACTCGGAAAGTGATACGAACATTATAAACACGTTATCCAGTAAAGTACAATAGGAAATAATGAAAGCAAACGGATTTTGCACACTTTGGATATAGCTGAATAATCCCATAAATATATACATACACATTATGTGAATAGATTTAAACAGATTAATCGCTCAAATTTTTCTTTTCAATTTTCAACCACATCGAATTAACTATAATTTCTGTCATTTTTTAATTATACAAACCCATATAAAAGAAAGGTAATTAAAATTAGTTAGAGTGTCGAATTTGTCATTTCCTTTATCGAGAGAAAATCAGTAATTTTTCTTTGAATGTTCGAAGGGGGAAGAGTAGAAAAATAATTTCACCATTTTCAACACCATACTTATTTCTAATATGTTTATCTTTGTTCTTTACTTAACTTATACTGGAATAAAATCTTGTGAAATACAAACAATTTCACGAGGTATTTTTTTACCCTTTTCTAACACCCTGCAATCGTAGCTAAAGTGGCCATATGGCGAATGTGAATTATGTCTGTTACTCCTAGCATGGCTTGGCCCAGATTCAGAGATATTTAGCCAAAAAGCGAAACGGCCTTTACTGGTAATAGAAAATCACAGTGCAGATAATAAAATGGCGAGATGAAAAAGTATGAGAATATTAAAAGAGACAAGAAAAGCTTAATTACATATACTTCGAAACACCTGGAGCAAACCTCGTAAAAATATTAAAAAGATACTCAGATTCATCCCCTTTTACAAGTTTATCTGTTAAAACTCGACCAATGGTCAAGGGTCATTAAATTTTTATTGCTATATGGAAAGGGAGAAAAATGTTTGATAATTTTCTGCCAGGATATTATATAAAAAAAAAATTGTAGCTTAAATCATCATAATCGAAGAACGTGAATGATTATAAGCGAAATATTGTTAAAAAAAAAAAAAAAAAAAAAAAAAAAGAAGAAGAATATTTTTCCATACATTTTACATATAGCCATGTAATAATATAGTTCCATAAAAATTGTATTATTCTAAAAAATAATGGTTTTGAATATCTGCATAGAAATACACGGATAGATATGCATTATGCAGTTGGGTGAGTATTTTTCAATACCTTTTGTGCGAACGCCTGTAGTGTTGAATTCAAAATATTACACTAACAGTTTTTCAACGGTTAAGTATTTTATTTTTGGATTTTTATTAAATCTACTAAAATCTATCCATACATTTCCATATGTATGTAGATCAATAGATGCTAGGAAAAAATTGTTTCTATACATTTTGTGTATTTTCAGGTATTTTCAACCACGTTTTATTGTAATTTCCATGCAAACAAGGTACCCACTCCAAAGTTCGTACAATTACACAAACACAAATGTATGTATGTACACAGGTAGGTATATACACATATATGTATACAAGGAAAATCGCATAAGCGAACTGGGGCAGGTGTCAGTCGAGATATGGTCCTTTTCCAAGCTTATCAACGTGGCTAGTTTAAATAATCTGGTTTAAACGAAAGCACAATTTCAAAGCACGACAGACGTTCTCCTGCTCGGTTGATATTTAACGACGCACGTACCTCGGCACCCAACCCTCCGTTATTCCGGATCTGGCGTCGCGACGCTTGGTACTTCGTTTAATAGCGTGGATACATATATACTTTATATACTTACATACAAATTTATATACATAGACTTATATACGTTTATATACGTACACGCATACTCTCATTGTCTAACGTGCAATGAAACGGAAAAAAAACTCAAGAGCGAGCTGATATGGTTTTAAAGCTCGAGGTTTTACGTCTTCACGTTTAATTGTTCTGACATATTTCGCACAGACTAGACGCTATCATTGCAGTTTCGTATGTTCTGAGTATGAACAAGTCACCCAGCTTTCGCTATCTTGCGATATATTCACTTCTTGAAGTTCAAAGTTCAAAGTTCTCATCACGTTTATAATAGTACTAAGGTTTGGGGGAAAATTCTGCACAGTAATTTGCGACATATTTCGTATAGATCGTGATCTCGACATCTATTAAGATCGCCACGTGAACGAGATGTGGCATTGAAAAACAAAAGAATTTATCGAAGAATTGTGATTTAAAAATGTGAAGATTATGACGGTAAAAAATGAAGTCATTTTTATACTTGAACGAGCTTTAACCTTACCCTGAATTTTCTTTCACAATCACGGCTAAAGTCTCTCTGGAATTAAATTCTGATTTTCTTAATCGTTTTTCACAGTTTAAAATGAAAGCTCTTAGAACTAACGAACTGATGCAGGATAAAAGGTGATTCCTATTTTTTGAACGTAGTCAACGAGGAGGAAGAACAGAAAAAAATGAATTTAATTTTGCAGGACGACGTTAGCTGGAGGTTTTATATACCAAATTCGCAGATGGCTAGTGCCAAATCTTTCTTCAACGCTCTATACTCTTATAACTTTATACAAAATTACAAAATCTTCTGTTAAAATGTAACAAACAGAACCAAACATTTCCCTACGATGAAATCACTCGAATTTTTCAAGTTCATATTTGTTTAAAAATAGATTTAGTTCATGAGGATGATAAAATGACGGCGTTATAATATCTCCAAGTCTTTAATTAGTGATAAAAACAAATATTATCTTGATAATAGCTAAGGGATCGATAAGAGTTTTTCAAATACCAAATCGGGGCAGGGATCACATTGGGAAATACACTTTATAAAAGAAATAAAATATGACTTGGTAAACGGAAAATTAATAGCCTCGTGAACCGGTAGTCAAAAGGTGCCTGAACTTTGTGCCTAAGGTCCGTTGGGACGTCGAAGAAGGGCATAGGATCGCGCCACTTACGCCCACGGTGAGAAAAGAATTGAGAAACTTACGCGTGGATTTTGAGGGTAGAGAATTCGACTTTCTATATGGTTCTTGTGTCGGGAGAAGATTCTTTTGAAAATTCAAAAGAAATTTATTCAGACGTAAGTATAAATAGATCAATAAACAAGTTTCAGAAAAATTTTAGACTTGAATGAGAATTTCTTTCATTTTAAGGATCGAAAATTATGAACGAGTATAGATTGAGAAGTAAAAAAATTCTGTAAAGCTCAAATTTGTCAAAGTTTAATTAAACGATTTTTTTTATCATTTTGGAATCAGGGTGAAGTCGACAAATGGAGTTAGTGGATACTGGAGAATAGTGTAAAGGTCATGATTGGGTTGCCTGCCGATGATATGCGTCCCAGCCAACCCGTGCTTGTAATAAACGAGGTAGCCACCGTATCTTTGGACATATACCTCGATCTACAGGGTCTAGGTATGTATCTAAATTCTCAAATCGTACGCAGAAGCGCGTGTGCAAAGGTATATAGTGAGCTGTCCATCCTAGTTGGCACTGACTGATGGCGAACGAGGGTAACTGAAATATGGTTCAGTTCGCTAAATTGCGCGCCATAGACTGCCTTCAGAAAATTCATATCCATAATGTTTAACGCCTATGTTCATCTTGAATGTTGAACGAGTCAGTTTTACGAACATCGTATAGCCATGCGGTTACTCGACGAATTATGGTCTTCATACTTATCCTCGTTTGTCATTTTAGTAATAACTGGAGATTCAACAACAGCGTTTTACTTGTTGTATAGCCAATGCATACAGATGAAAATCCTTTGATGTGTTTGTCACGTTAGTTACAGTGTTATCGGTAACATGATGCTTCTAGCTAATTGCAAGCGGTTCTGTAATCGACTAAAATGAACCAACCTATGTGCACTTCAATGCAAAGTGATTGCAAGTTTAAATCATCAAATCTCAGCCAAATGCAGTGCAAAATATTTGAAGATTTTTATATTCATTTGCCGTGGATATGCTACGTGAATGTTATCAGTACTCGTGAAAGAATGATTGAGGAAAAGGTAAGCTTTTAGTAGAAGTGTGTATATCCATACGAAATATAGTTGTTGTTGAATTTACAGGAATATTTGACATGCAATTTAGGCGATTTCCCAAGTGGTTATGGGTTCAATGCTCCGTGAAACGTGTAGAGTATTGGCGGTAAAAGTTAACCGTTAAACTAGTAAATAACAAGATGTATATATCCTACAGCTTGCAAGATGATCTCGATTCTAAAATCTCGTTTATTTTCTAAATGCCTGTACGATACGAAAGTGAAGAAGAGGAAAAGTGACAAAGTGAAACGGATGAAAAGGGAGAGTTATGCTCGAAGGAAATGTGACAAATCCTAGGTTATCTGGGAAACGGGAAGACGGAATAAAAAAAAAAAAAACAAATCGTTCGCATTTCGCGTAATGTATAAACAGAGGCCACTCTCTCCTACTGTCATCAGCTATCCAAGTCGTAATCGCTCATGGCTACATGACCTTTGTGACTAGGTATATGTATACGACTGTAAACCCGGAACTCAATAACAGTATTGTATACGCGGATCATAGTTTCAGAATATTCTGTGTTATCTTACTTCCGGAGGAGTGACGGAGGGAATGAAATTTAATGATGCATACAGATATACGGCAAGTATGTTGTACAAACGGATTTATAGCCTGACAGAACTCTACTACGTTCCTTAAGTACAACTTATGCTTACCAAAAATATTGAACACCGGTTTATTGCAAATACTTAACTATGAAATGAAAATCAAAATACAGATCTGCACTTCAATTTCCAAGTAATAGCCACAACCCTATTTCCCATGAGTCTTTACGTGGTGAGGTAGTGCGCACTATGCACTGCAACGGGAATGCAACCAGCGAGCAATTCTCTTCAAAGGAATAAGGAGTCGTCATGGTACAGCTGCAAATTGCATCTCCCACCTCCATTCCCTTACCTCTTATTCAACCCCTAGAGCGCTTAACGCTAGAGTACTTCCAGACACGCGCTTTTCCTAACTTGGATGTCTCTGGTTGGTAGGTAGGTACATCTTCATCGCGTCGTGATTTTCACGTGTAATTGCCATAAGCCTCGAGCGACGGTATCTAAGCAGATTACATCCTCGCGCCGTGAATAATAAGAGGATTCGAAGGATCATCCCCTGCTCCTTTGTGCCCAGCTATATGCAATGGCCGATGATACCTATCCCCGAGATGGGAGTGTCTTCTTTTGCACTTGATACTCGAAAAATCCTGTCCCAAAGACTTCGAGAGGAGCTAGAGCTATTCTTGGCCGTCTTCTTACCGTGCCGTATCAAGGATCGTAGTCCATTCCATGAAATGGACTCTGAGATCGAATATCTAGATCTGCAAAATACACAATTTTTTTATTTTAAAGCCTTTGACATCGCCCGGAGCCACGGTGAATACGTATATACACAATTTGCTATAGAATTATATATACGGATGTTGGATGGTCAATCTTGGAAATTCGAATGGTCATAACTTTCCGGTATTTTATTAAGTTTTGCAAACGACGCTGAGCATTATTTCCGATGGAATAAATCGTTCCCTGATTTTAGATCATAATTTTTTCACATTCAGTATATTTAACTTTAATTTTGAGTATTATAAATTTTTCAACAATTCATGTAAGCAACAAAGATTTATGTATACAAGAGTGTACGAACGTTTATCCACCCTGTGATTGTACCGTCTAGAATATTCTTCCTTTTTCAGATATTCTGGTACCTTGTTTGCTTTGTCAAGCGAAACGTGACAATCTCGACGGTGAACCTATTATAAAAAATATCTTGCGGTGTCTTTCACGGTGTTTATTTTTTATTTTTATTTTTTACTTCTTCATTTTTCTACAACCTGCAGTAAAGCCACGTCCTATTCCTTTACAGTACTTGGAATAAAAAAAAAAATCTCAAACAATTGTTATTATTAATCGTAAGAATAGTACAAAAGCGAATGCCAAGAACTCCAGTAATTGCATTTCTAACAGAGACTTCCTTAACTTTACGGCTCAACCAAGAAAACATTTTTCCATCTTATGCTCGTTCCGCAAATATTTCTTGATGTAAAATTTTCAAATTAAAAGTCACTTTACACACTAAGTCCAGAAGTAATAATTGCAAACTTTGAAGTAAGCTTCGCCTTGATTTCAAGGCTGCTAAACCGCCGTTGGCATGACACTATTCGACGTGCGGTTCACGACTATAAGCCATATACATAACTGCTAGCCGCAGTTTCGAACTAACGTTCTAAACTTACCATTCAGAAACTTGACGTAGATCTCTGCTCATCATTGTGATAAGGTTAAACGACGACTTGCAGATTCGAACTATAGGTAAAAGTATATTTAAAGAATTTAAAAATCCTAAAAAATTAGAAGAAAGAACATGAAAATATGATCTAAGGCATATTAGCTGAAGAATATAGAAATCATTTGGTAGACTATTTGAGTTCAATGTACTATTTCCTCATTATTACTTTTCATCAGCTACGGTGATATAAGAAAAGTATTGGTTTTGGTCGAAAAGTGACTTTTGCTCATTTCAACGAATCTTCACGTTTTCGACCCTTTAGAATCCGAAAAACAGGTTTTTAGAAAGATGTCGGTCTGTCTGTCGGCCTGTTCGACAAACTCACGCGGTGATCTCGGAAACGGCTCGATGAAAAAATCTGAAATTCACAGGACTTTACAACCAAATGATGGGCATGGAAAATTTCCATGTCTCGTTTAATTTGAACTTCCGGTTCTACCGGAAATGAATCGATTTTCGCTGTTTTACTGATAAACCTATACTTTTTTCTCTGTATTACCTTTCCAAGTGAAAGAATATATTCTTCCAAGTTGAGTTTCATATATATAGGGCATTCCTTGCCAATGTCACCAAAAAAATTGTAAATATACCCAGATCGAATTAGAATGAATGCACTGTATAAAATTGTTGTTTGTCAATATATAGGGCGATCCTTGCCAATGACAAGAAGAAATTGTAAGTGTACCCAGATCGAATTGGGATTAAACGCACTGTATGAAATTGTTGTTTGTCAATATATAGGGCATTGTGTTTATGTGAAATTTTTAATTTTGATCTTTTTTTTTCCGTTTCCCATTACTTTTTTATACTTTTTCTTCCCCTGTTTAACCCTTTTTTTTTTTTTTTGATGAAAAGTACTCGAAAAAAACTGTTTTTCCGGCTTGTTTTCTACGAATAGACGCATAGAATTCGGGAGACCACGAAGAGGTAAGCTGAATTTACTAGCACTAGTACTTAGATCAGACTCATAAGCTGAGGCTAACGTACTACGGGCTTTTCGGATGTTCTCTTTTCACTTCAGTGACCGTTGATGGAACTTCTTTTCTTTTCTCTCCAACCTTCTTACGAATGACACTCGTATATATGGGGGTTACTTACCAACTACGTTACTCTGCGACCTGTTGCAAGGTCACAGTCTCATTTTATGGATAGTATTATTTATTTTTTATTTTTCTTATTTTTTATTATCTTAATGGTTTTGTTTTTCCATATGTGTACAAAAACCGTTAAAGATAAGCAACGTAAGCCCGGATACTGGAATAAAACAAACGGCTTTTATCTCCCAAAGCTTAGAGTGCACATGAGTTCCAGGCCCCCTAATTCTCTTTGAATTAGATTGTAAAATTTTAAGAGTTCAGCTTAGCCACATCCCATGTGGGCAGACTTACTGTATAATCTGACATATATCTCTACTGATTTTGAAATTTACCTGTAACACACACACACACACACACACACACGTTACTCGGACGAAACTTTATGAGCAGAACTGTTACTCGTAAAATTTCTAACAATCGAGTAAAATTTCGACAAAGCAGCGCATAGGTACGAATGGACCAATATCTGGTTTTGACCACTAACCCTCGTCAGTTCTCGGCCAGTTTGACGATGGCACTGTTCCACGTTTCCGTTATACCTATGAATTTACAGGCTTCTGTTCGTATATGTAGAATACAGAATACCCCATATATTCAAGGAGAGAGGGTAGCAATGAAAGCCAACAATAGCTGATCAATAGCCTCACTGCTTCAATGCAGCATTTCATAATTCACTTCAGCGAAATCCCTTAGCGTAATTCTCTTGAGCGTATCAATTTAATGTGATAGTTGAACAGCGTAAAATTTTTTTTCTTGAATTTAACCAAAACTGATGGAGCTTAAATGAGCTAGTTTTTAATAAATCATGGAAACTTTCTCAGGTTTGTAGCTAAAGAGGATTTAGAGATTTGCGTTCATGCTTGAAAACGGTTACTAATTATCGGATGGATTCTAGCTTGGAATCGTGTCAGTCTTCCGACCCAGAGAGGAAGTACGCTCTCGGCTCTCGGGCTGTGCAGCTAATTCCGGGTAATGGGCTCTTCGTAATGTCAATAGGTGCTCGTTGGAATTTACGTTCTGAAATGTTTCAATGATAATTACATGGCGTTAGATATATGCTGGACTGGCAAAGCAAATTTTAAATGAAAAATTATAAAACGAATAATTTTTTCAATTCTTTGAAAAATATGGATTTTTAAAGTTTAAAATACCATTTAAATAAAGACCAGAATCCAGTGTCATAATTTTACGAAAATATACGATATTAAATTACTAGAATCCAAAATTAGGATTACTTTCTCGAAACTGACCCAGATAATTAATCCATGATGCATCTGTTTGAGGTCTAGTATATAAAAAGCTCTGGGTATGACAACTTGTTCTTTCGGTACCTCGTATATATGTATGTTGGGACAGTTTATGACTAATTACTTCTATGAATCAGGGGTTAGAAAGTTAACGCCACCATCCATTACCTCGGTATATTTAAACAAATTGGCTTTCACGAGCAACTCTGGTTTTTACCACAAAACCATAAGCTCTGACTGGGGCACTCAATTATTCATAACGGGCAATCGCGTAATGGGCTGCTGCTACTGCCGCTGATGCTCCTCGGGATTCTAACGCTGATAGTGCTGTTACTGCCACAGCTTCATGCACTATTATCCGAACCTCAACCTACGACTTGATTTAGATATTCGCCTGGTTTACCTTGTTACGCCGACTATGCACGCTGTATTTTTTACAACATTTATGTAGGTATGTATGTACCATCATCGTCAATCTTTTATAGTACGCTATAGAAACACATCGTCAATTCAGCCGCAAATTAATACTGAAAGGAAAACAATGTTCGTCGGAACATTGAATCGACTCAAATTGAAGATTCAATTTTTTAGATAAACTATTTCCCACATTAACTGATTACTCTTTGAGCACATCATCCTCTTCACCAGATGGCCGAGAAAGAAATTGCATGGCTAAAAAAAAAAAAGGTATGATTACAGTCAGTATGGAATGAGAGACAGTAAATTGCCCTCAAAGTATATTGACTCTAAATATGGGTACAAAAAACAGCCGATCAGATCCAATTCCAAAGGATTTCATAACTGGACTGGCGATTTTTTTTTTGCAATTTCTTCGAGATGTAATTGCGACGGTATCTGTCGGTCTTTATGGCAATTGCAACATTTTTATCATATAGCTTGAACCTCTTTGCCAAATTAACCTGAAGGATATCTGCAGTATCAATTGTCGAAAGTATACCGCGACTGATATTGTGCCGATAAATTTCACGTGGTAACTGGGTTCGCGTATCGATTGCAGTACTTACAGTACTTCCAGTAGAAAAATTTCCGAGACCTACTACTGGTCTTACTGATTCTAGAAATACTTCTAAACGCGCGTTTCTGTGTGTTTTATTAAACCATACGACGAACAATCATAAAGAGGCAAACCTATGGCCATCAAATTATCGAGAACTTCGTCTTTCGATATTAAATCGAAATGACATTAAAAAATTTTTTTGTTTTTACAGAACATCTGTAACCTCGGTAACCGATATTCGTACCTTGAAGATAGATTAAGATACGAAAGGGAATGTTACGTGGGCTAGATTGGTGAGGAAAATAATTTTCGAAAATGTTTTAACTAGTTTTTAATAATACCGATTTTTAAATATATAAATTCACGTAGTGTCGATAATGATTTAAACTGTCCATGGTCAGGTATGTCATGGCTATTTCAAACTACATAAAGACGATGATAATATTTTTTGTATCCAGTTTTACGGCCGGTATGTAAAAATCCGTTTCGCCCGAATGTTGCACATCGATTTATTTGAATATCGTATAAATATTGTATCCTCAGGAATAGCAGCTCAATCTATGATTGGCTATAAAGAATATCGCGATATTAAGAACGAGGTAAGACCCCAAGATGCAGCGATTTTGGAGAATTACATGTTGGATGAAGAGAAAATTTCTTCAAATATAAAGTCAAAACATGAAAATATTGTACAATAAATATTATATAACAAGATAAGGGGAGCCTTGAAACATATAGTAACGGTATACGATCTATAAATGTATCGAGATGTTTTATTGACTTGATGAAAAAATTAATCTATATTATATAATTATATAAACTTGATAAAAACGTGATATTGATAACAGAAGGCCGATTCCAATTATCTCAGCCTGGTCAACCGCAGATGCTATGTAATCTAGAACGAGTGCATACACATGCTTACGCAATTTGACCTACATACTACTTCTTAATTAAACAGTATATAATCGTAGCCCTGCAGTTGTTTGGTAATTAGAACAACGAGAATATCTAAGTTCGCAGAATGTCATCCTAAGTCTTAACGTTACTTCAACGAAGTATAGAACAAGACAGAATTACATGACCAGTTAAATTACAGGGACGAGTTGACGTGATCCAAAAATAGTTGAGAAAATATCTTTTTATCTCAAATTCACAGTAGTGGACTACTACTGTTCATTCCCAGTGGTTAAAATCCGTTTCCAGAATTGCAAAATTTCTTCGTTGGGATTAACATCGGTTGAAACATTTTCGCCGATCGTTAGATAATTTTTTGCAGTACGTGTTACTGGACTCCACTTCTCGGTGATCAAATCGTCCAGTTTTGGAGTCGGATCCCTGTGATAATGAAAATTCATTGCAGCCATAGAATATACTTCTTTTTCATACTGATCAGTACCAGTACAAATTGACAAAAATAATATCTGAGTATGACACCTACCCTGTTTTCGCAAAGTCCGTCCACATTCTGAGAAATTTTTCAGAAATTATCTGCTCGGTTGAGCCTGGCTCAATTAGAGATATGTCACGGAATATCTCGGGGTAAAATAGGTACGCGATATCGTCGAAATGACCAGTACCTGAAAATTATTGAATCAATTAATAACAATGATTAAATAAAATTGGCTATATTTAGGGTAAATTGCAGATGATAGTGGACGTTGGATCTTGCGATTTCTTGAACCATATTAAACACATAGATTTGGAAACACATGTAATGTGATTTACAGAGATTGTCGTTATTTTAATATTAAACCATTGATACTGTACCTTCAATTTCAGTATTCCATATCATCGTAGACAATTTTTTACGAGCATTATACCCAAACCGATATAGATATGTTGGAGATTTTGTATTGGCTCGAATATCCACCACCTCATGTATACCAATAACGAACCATAAATCCCCCATGAATTGGATGAACTCGTTAAACAAATCTTTGGTTATCTTTTTGTCTCCGAAGTAGAATTTCCTGATCTCTTTTTCGGCATTCTTCAATTCCGACGAAGACAAACCGGGTAGACCGTGAGATATTATGCAATCGAAGTATTGGTCCAGCACAGAATAGACCTCATTAGTAAATCCTGCAAGGAATCATATAAACCAATGTACCATATGTGAAATATGTTCTTACTCAAAATAGTTGAAATTCTATTGAAAATTGGAATCTGCCCGGACAATATTCACCTCTGACAAGGATCGTTCCTTCATGACTGTTGTATCCAAGCATGAGAGGCACATCATGACCTTCTGCAATAAGTTCACGAGCAGGACGTGGAAGAACTGGTTCCGTACTTTTGCTATCAACGGTGGGTGAAAAAGCAAGACCGAATGTGAAATTCTCCTGGAATAAAAAATGACAAGAATTTTTGAAAATTTAGAATCAATTTTATTTTCATAAACTTGACAAAAATCGATTCATACTGACAATCATCGATCGGTTCTAACCTCTAGAGTCAGGAATTTTATCTGGGCATCAGCGAGATCGTAGGCTGGAATAGTACGAAGATATTCGACGATCTCGGTCGGATCGGTAGTCTCTTTTCCCATGTAAACGACAAGGCGATGTGCGATTTCAGTACCCCTCAAGGTCTGTGCCCAAGGGTTTAACCCCACACCACTCTGTGCGATGGCCTTGTGAAAGAGACCTAGTCATGATAAAAAATCATTAAAAATTATTGAAACTCTTATAGCGACGTTATATGCTGTCCTTTGGGAAATGCTAGAGAAATTTTTGCACCTTTAGTGAGGGGTGACAAAAGGAGTAAATGAACAGACCCACTGCCAGCGCTTTCTCCAAATACTGTAACGTTGTTTGGATTTCCACCAAACTGGACGATATTTTCTTTAACCCACTGCAGAGCCGCGATCTGATCCTTCAGTCCCATGTTTCCCGGGGCCTCTTCGTGCTCGAGACATAAGAACCCTGTACGATTTAATTATTGGAAAAAATCCACTTTTTTGGAATTTAGAGATGAAAGAATAAGCTCACCAAATACACCAAGTCTGTAATTAATGCTCACGAAGACGACACCCATTTTCATTAAATAGTCTGGACCATAAAGACTAGATCCTCCGTTACCCCAAATAAAAGCTCCTCCGTGAATCCAGACCATCACAGGCCGCGATCCTTCCAAGGACGTAGTGGCTACATTAAGATAAAGGCAGTCCTCATCACCCTCAATTTTATGAGAAAAATCATCTAGCTGCATGCACTGCGGCCCTTCTTCCAATGCTGGCCTTACACCGGTCCATGGCTTCGGAGGCTGAGGGTCCTGAAAAATCGTGTGAAAAAATTTTTATTTTCATAGAACTATCATCAAAAAATATATACGAAAAAAATCACAAGGAAAGTATCTTCGATTCTCACCGTAATGCAGTTACGAGCTATATGCGAGTATGTCAATTACGATAAGTTTGTTACATAATTAATTATGGAATTATGTCCATTATTCAAGAATGGTAGTACATTTCACTGTTATTAATACGGAACATTGTTATCAAATTAATAAATATTAATATTGTTCATCTAACGTCGAGAATTTTTTATTCGTATAATCAATACTTTCAATCTTATCTCTATAAAGTAACAATCTTAAAAATATCAAGTTCAAAGTGAGATATAATAGGATTTTATCTCACGTTATTTCTTCCATTAAGTAGGTTATATCTACATCTCAGTCCTATAAGATACAATTTCCATTTACCAAGTCTTACTCGTCCCTTTTAACTCATCGTTATATGGTCTAATTCATGAATAAATTTTAATGCTCACCTTGAATCTTAAATCTCCTATAGGTGGCTCTGCATAAGGTATACCTTTGAAGGAAATGAAGGATCCTCCGACCTCACTTTTAGTTTCGGCACCACGGAGCCAACCTTGCTTAATGATAACAACTGGCCGAACCATAACTGACTCTATCGCACTAACAGACCAACTACTAAGCACTGAATAATCGCTTTAGGCTCATTTTAATGTCCCCTCTTCCCACATTTTTTAGTATCTTGGAATCAGTTAGGGATTATGCTTGTGTTATTCAATACCAAACGATACGATCATATCATGCCCCCGAATCTAAATTGGTTCGATTTTTATTTTTATTTTTGTTTAATTTCATTTTTTTTTTTTCGTTTTTTTTACCACAAACCTCCAGTATTACAAATCAGCCACACGTGGCCTCCCACCTTTTCTTACACTTTTCGCTTTCTTACTCCTAACAAATCACTCTGCAATTCACTTCGAACTCATATCTTGATGCTCACTAATACTGCTGCAGTTTATATCCAGATAACCTTCTCCTTGTTCTTTGATTAACATTCGCTGTACTCACACTCTGAAAATCACGCAATATCGTCCATTGCTAAAGGCACTTTTATTTTGGTACCGATCAGCTACGCGTGGCCTCCCACCTTCCCAAAATCTTTTCGGTTTCTTTATCCTGACCACTCATTCCGCACATCACTTCCCTAATAAAAAAAACAAAAAAAATAAATAAAAAAATATCAATCGAATACGTAATTTAAAACGATTAGATTTTAATGGCTTTAATTCGATTCGATCGTTCAGAACATTCGTTGCCGATACTATTTCAATTAGATTATACTAGTTTCCATATATGAAAGTGTTAATTAGTGAATTTCGTATATTGGTATTAAATCAGTTCTGATGTTAACCAATTCTATGACGTCCATAGATAAGATTCAATTGAGTAAATACAAATATTTGTTAATAAGTTCTAATTGATCATAATTATCTACGAATGTCATTGGAAAATATTAATTGGATGCTAATAAGTTTTAAACCTGCATCATCCCAATGCAGTCACTTATCCGTTTCAATAAATAAAGTTTTATTTTATACCACTCAGTTTCCAACCAAACTTATCTAATTCATATTCGCTGTGCTCAAACTCTGAACATCACGCAATGTCATTTATCATTTTCACGATACTACTAAGAATCTACTACACGTGGCCTCCCACTTTTTAATTTCTTACGCGATGATAACTTGTTCTGTAATGCACTTTGAATTCAACTCTTTATGGTCACTTATACTTACACAATACACATCGTGTCCCAATAACTTCATTATAGTCTCTAATTATAATCTGCTGCACTTAAGTGTTGAAAATCACGCGATGTCATTCGTTACTCACTAGACATGTATTTTAATAGGAATTAGCTACACGTGGCCCCCCACCTTTACTAACAGCTTTTGCTTTCTCATTTCTGACGATTTACTCGGCAATTCACTACGGACTCAACTCTTAATCCACCAACATGACTTTCTAATCCTTAGCATCGATCAAACCGAATCAAATTCGTTCATATTAATATGTCGTTTCTTTTTAAGAGAGAACACTTTTCAAATTTTACCATAGTTTTCATTAGGCAAACGTTTGCTGATAGTTTCAAATTATGATTCAGAAAATTCCTGGATATCTGTGAAATAATCGTCAGTCCATTCAAAGCCAATGGAAAGGATTAGTTGTTGATATAATACGTGTTGAAATTTTTCGTGAGGGATGTGGACTTTGGGATTTTATTCAATAAAACACATTACCATTAACAATTTAACGATTTTTGTCTTTATTTAAGACTATTTCTTTATTTGGTGGGATTACTCATGTATGTCGGAGTATATACTTTCTGGTCGAGAAACCATTTTCTGATTTAGGATTTTTCTTTTCGACGTCAATACCAGAGTCACAAATTTTCGAACCATCTAAATTTAGTCATCTTACTCAAAACTTTCTCAGAACAAAATTTACGTTCTCAGATGAAAATTTGCAAAACGTAATTTCATTCTGAATTTTTGAATGTCCAAGAAGCACGAAAACCAGTCTAACAAATCAAGAACTCTGTCATGGACTCAAATAACTAAAAAAAAAAAAAAAATCGACTGTTGATTTGAAAAAATTTTGAAACTTGCGGTAACTGTTGTCTAGTCTTGAAAAGTTTTAGAAATAATTTCTGAACCTTCAACGAACGATAAAGGAAAGCAAAAAGGTAGGAATTAAATGTAGGAATCTTGAGCATGTTACATAGATTTAGAAGTTAGCACACTTACGATAGGATCTATCATTACTTATTTACAAACTATGTACTTTGAAATATAATAAGTAGATCATACAAAACACTTAAATACTAAAAACATCTCAATCCGTGGATCTAAAAATGAGATATTTCTACAGGACAGTCTTCTTAAGGTTGATTTCCAAGAGTGTAATGTATATAGTACCCAAATCGGGCATACAAAACTATAGAATCACCCGTTCCACATCACCATCCAGCGAGCATAATTTCACTTCTAAATACTACTGATCGTTTCCAGTAGTGCGCAGACGTTTCCAGAACTGCCACATTTCTTCATCAGGATTGACCCCAGCGATAAGATCGGCGCTAATCGCCAAGTAATTTTTGGTAGTCTTAGTTACTGCTTCCCACTTAGTGGTGATCAAATCGTCGAGATGTGGAGTCGGATTGCTATATATGGGTATGAGATTTTCAATGCGGATTTCAGTGCAAATATGCAGGAAAAAATTACGCGTGAAATTTATATCTACCCTGTCTTAGCGAAGTCGGTCCACATCCTGACTAATCTTTCGGAGAGTAGTTGCTCAGTCGAGCCCGGGTCAATCCAAGATACATGATTGAGTCGTGTGGGGTAGAATAAATATACCAACTCATCGGCGTGTCCAGCACCTGAGGAAACAGGGTGGATATAATTTGAATATATTTTATGTAGTGTCATCGTTTATTAAATATGTAAATAATTTGAAAATCATTGATGCTGTACCTCCAATATCTAAGTCATAGAGAATCTTTGATGGTTTTTTGGAAGAATCGTACGAAAACCGATACAGATACGTTGGAGACTTTGCATTGGCTCGAGTATCCACCACTTCGTGAATACCGGTGACAAAAGCTGAATCTCCAATGCATTGGATGTACTGATCTAACATATCCTTAGTTACTTCATTGTCCCCGAAGTAGAACTTTTTTATCTCCGTTATGGCTTGCCGTACCTTGGATACAGGAAACTGGACTAGATTGCGGAATAATGTAGCCTGGATGTTTTCGTCAGCCTTGTCTGAGCATCCTGAACGAAATAATTAGATTATCAAACATGTCTTGGTTAAAGAATAAGATATTTGAACCTTTTTATAGCTTGTGATGATGAATATTTTAACAATGACAAACGTTCTACTCTTCATCATTCCAAAACTTGTGCGATTTTCAAGCCTCTGAATTTGAACCGAGAAATTTACCCAATGCAAAGATGGCTCCCTCGTGGCTGTTGTATCCGAGCATGAAAGGTACATCGCAACCTTCTGCAGTGAGTTCATGTGCAGGACGTGGCAAAAATGGTTCTGAGCTTTTGCTGTCAATACAGGGCCCAAACGGAAGAGTACCCAAAGTTTTCTCCTGTAAAATAACTTAAAATTTAGAAACATTTGAGAATACTTTGTGCATCATCGAAATTGTTTTTGGAAACTCGCTTGTCAGATAATTATTACGAAGTAATACTAACGTCTGGATTCAGGACATTCCTCTGAGCTTCGCCGAGCTCATGGGCTGGAATAGTGCGAAGATATTCGATAATCTCGTGCGGGTCAGTAGTCTCTTTCCCGAGGTAAGCGACAAGGCGATGTGCAATTTCGGTAGTCTTGAAGACATGTGCCCAGGGATTGAGAGCTACACCACTATGTCCAATGGCCTTGTGAAAGAGACCTGGTCACAATAGAAAATCATGGAAGATGATTGAAGTCTTGGCAACATCTACGACATAGAGCACGCCATATAATCCTTAAAGAAATTTTCGAAAACAATCTGCACCTTTTGTGAGCGGTGACAGAAGATGGTAATGAACAGACGCGCTACCAGCACTCTCTCCAAATATTGTCACGTTGTTTGGATCTCCACCAAATTGAGCGATATTTTCCTTAACCCACTTCAGACCCGCAACCTGATCCTTTAGTCCCATGTTTCCCGGCGCTATCTCGTGTTCAAGAGACAGGAATCCTGTCGAATTCCATTATTCGTTAAGAGAGGCCACTTTTATCAAATTAATACTAGCAAGAATAAACTCACCAAGGACACCGAGTCTGTAATTGATGCTCACGAAGACAATGTCTCTCTTTACTAAATAATCTGGACTATACAAAGAAGTTCCTCCACTACCCCACATGAAACCTCCTCCATGAATCCAGACCATTACCGGTTTTGGTCCTTTCAAGGACGTAGTGGTCACGTTAAGGTAAAGGCAGTCATCATCGCCAACTATTTCTTGAGTAAACTCATCAGCTTGCACACAATTGGGTCCTTCTTTCAGGGCTTCTCGTACGCCAGTCCATGGCTTTGGAGGCTGAGGATCCTGAAGAGTTGTGCGAATATTTATAACACCGATCACACTATCGAGTAAGAATAATTACAACGAGATAATCATAAAAGAATGATGTTCAATCATATAATATAATGTTCGATTTCATATCAGTATTAAAAATTCGTCAGTTACCTCAAAGTACTTTGGTGGGTATATTGTAAATAAAAAATCTCGAGTCGTTCTCACAATCTTATCACAGTTATATCATAACACGATGATAATAATGAGGCAATAAAACTCACGAAATTCGTGATCAAATTATTGTGTAATAAAATCTTACTACATGTTATTTTCAACATCGAATAAGTTTTTACTGAATTTTGATTCCAATCAACATGATCACGATATATTAGACTATTCGCGTCTTTCTCTAATCTGAATATCTCATTCGACTCGATACTCACTTTGAATCTTAAATCGCCTATAGGAGGTTCTGCAAAAGGAATTCCATTGAAGGAAATGAAGGATCCTCCAGTTACACTCTTCGACTCAACACCACGGAGCCATCCTTGCTTCACTCTAACTACTGGACCCACCATAACTAGTTCTGTCGCTTTGGCAACACTGACATACTAACTTAAGAGCAAAGAGTGTATATATTTTCACAAACTTATATCCCCTCTTTGATAATTCTTTCTGTTAGTATAACGATCAAGCGTCTTAGCATGATTTCATTATATCTTAGTGAGGTAGTATAAATATTATCTTTCAAGTCCGCTGACGCGCTGGCCAGACCTTGAGTGAACATTACGTGCCAGTGTATGGGATATATACGTATGTACAAACTGAGAATCGTGTAGCTCACATTCTGAATTAACTGTAAAATATACAAAAGATAACCCGAGATCACGCGATACTTGTAACTAACACTAGAGGCCGTATTCTCATTTCGCTCTTATCATAAACATCATTTTTAGAAAGGTTGAAAAGAGGCATCAGTTATGGAAGTGGGACGAGCACTTGTATAATCCAAATGAAACGTATGATTATACAATAGGTGGACAGTTCCTTCTGGTAGTATGGTCCATCTTAAGTTAAATCTAATTTAATGTGGACAGTATGTGATATCGGAGATATGAGTATGTGACGAAAATGGAAACTGCTCACTGATTGAATATAGAAGAAAAAAAAAAAAATGATTTGTTTCTTGATTTGATTTGTATAACAGATTGGAAAATCCGTATGGTTGGCCACCGATTGAGTAACAAGTTCTAAATAAGTAATAATAACGACAGACCAGTGATAACAAATTTTAACAATATTTATTTATTCATCGTTGTTTTTTTCATAGGTATATGATACATTCGAAGGACTGTGACATGTTTTCACCGGGGTTCTTGTCAACAGAAAGCTCCTGATCGATGTCCATGCAGTGTACGGTGGTAATTGTCACTGACTTTAACATTTTGTTTGTTTTTTTTCAACCAGGAACTATCTTTAGGTCGTGATATTTGGTACATACTAAGTTTCTTGATAATATGGAATTTTTGAGAGTGGTATCAACCGATCAATGGAACAGTAACGAATAGTTGCCCTATCCGTGCGAAGTCTGACCATATCTGAACCCCCTTAATAAAAGAAAAAAAAAATAGAAACAGAGACATTAAAACCATATTAGAGCTTTGAAATACAAAAAAGCTTAATTTTCTAAAAGAAATATTGATTCATGTTCGATCACGGTGATTATTGTTAATTTAAATTGAAATGGTTTTGATACTAAACATGACGAGATCACTCACAAAAATACAGTTTTAGCCACCGAAGCGTCGAATACAAACACCTTTGGCAAAGGAGTACTACTCGCTGTCAACGATTTCAGCTATACGGTTAGAAAGCTGCCATATGTCTTCGTCCGGGTTCACACAAGTAGAGAGTTCCTCGCCAATCAGTAGGCAATTTTTAGTTGTCCGCGTTATGGGTTCCCACTTCACGGTGATCAGATCATCAATTTGCGGTGTTGGATTTCTATCGAGAATATATTTAATGAAGATCATAAAAATATATTTTCATGATTTACACATTTATCTAAGTACTCTACTTTTGTTTACTAAATGCATTACTAATGTCACCTGAAGTCATATTGATTACACATCGAGTACTCACCCGGTCTTCGCAAAGTCTGTCCACATTCTGACGAACCTATCAGACACGGTTTGTTCGATGGAGTCCGGTTCGAATTTCAAAGCATCACCAAGCATTGTAAGATAAAATAGATACGGAAGATCATCGGCGTGTGCAGTACCTGCATTAACAATGCTTTATACATATCAGGGTATAGTAACGGCATAAAAGTTGTAAAATGAGTTCGTATAGTGATGTACCTCAATTTTTTAACCAATAACTGCGATCAATACATTTATAACGTATAAATACCTTCCTGGGCAACGTTAAAAACCATTTTCCCAAATGACTTGGGGCTTTCAAAAGAAAACTTGTAGAAGTAAGTCGGTGTTTTCTTTTTTCGCTGAAATTCAATTACATTTTGGATGCCAATGCCAAAATGTATGTCACCGAAACATCTGACGTACTCCTCCATTGTTTCTCTGGTTATACTTTTATCCCCAAAGTAAAAATTTCTAATTTCCTTAGCAACATCAGATATCTTTGACGGGGCTTTGTCTATCAAATCATGATTCACCGTGATCTCAAACTTTTCATCAGCTAAAGCGATTTGCTCGTCTGTAAGTCCTAAGAACGTCAAATACGCAGAAAGACATTAATTCTTTACTATTTTAATCAAATTTGACGAATATAACGGTGCATGTCTATACTAACGTAAACTTACCCATTAAAAATATCATTCCCTCATGACTATTGTATCCAATCAATAGAGGTACATCAACACCTTCTGCTGCAAGTTCATGTGGAGATCTCGGCATGAATGGTTGACGACTTTCGTTGTCGATGTTGGGTCGGAACGGAAATATGAAACGGACTTGGTCCTAAGAAAGGAGTCAGATTTTAGTACATTTAAATAATAAATTAGCGAAAGACTTTCAAGAGACATGACACTGTGAGCTGAGTATGTAAAACGTATTGCGAGCTCGAAGTGAACAATCGATTATAATTCAAAGCACTCTGGCATTTGTTAGAATCAACCGATACACGCACAGATGGTGACTTTTCATCGCAGTGTATATTTTTTAGAACAGTAGTAAACCAACTTCTAGACTTCGAGTTGCTTCTTGAACCTCGACAAGCTTGTGAGCTGGAATCGTACGAAGATACTCAATTATTTCTTCTGGATCAGTGGTTTCTTTTCCAAGAGCAGCAACGTATTGATGGACAAACTCGGGTGGTGTCGGAATACACGCCCACGGGTTTACCGCCACGCCACTTTGTACGATGGCTTTGTGAAAAAGGCCTAAACACCAAAAGCGATGATTAGGAATGACTAATAACTGATCACTGAACTCGACATATATGAGTAGCAAGTATAATAACCTTTAGCAAGTGGTGATAGAAGAAGGTAATGTACAGAAGCACCGCCCGCACTTTCTCCAAAGATGGTGATATTGTTTGGATCACCACCAAACTGGGAGATGTTTTCTTTCACCCACTTCAAGGCTGCCACTTGATCCTTCAGACCCATATTTCCGGGTGCCACCTTATGATCAAGGTTCAGGAACCCTATAATAGTATTATTATTCGAACGCGAACGATGCCTACTTGGAGGATGAATATCTGATGAAAGAACTTACCCAAGACACCGACCCTGTAATTTATGGACACGAAGACGATATCTTTCTTGATCAGATAATCTGGACTGTACATATCAGTGCCCCCATCACCGCAGATAAAAGCACCACCATGAATCCAAACCATCACTGGTCGCGATCCTTTCAAGGAAGTCGTGGCTACGTTGAGGTAAAGGCAATCTTCTTCACCAATGATTTCCGAAGTCAACATATTCGCTTGAGCGCACTTTGATCCCTCTTTCAGGGCATCTCGTATACCAGTCCATGATGGTACAGGCCGGGGATCCTAGAGGACCATATAATGTAACAAAATATTGCAAGGTACAAAAAAATCAGTTTTGTTGAGGTCTGAAGGTGGCCCACTTCACCTGGAATGGCCCATATAAATCTTTCGATCATGATAGTCTTTATATAATACAAACGATATTTTATATTGGTATAATTCACAAATGACTAAGTATTCCTGAAAAAGCATCGCATTCTCTCTTGTGCATGCGCAGTAGACTTATGGAATTAAAATAAAAAACTTCGTTGGCATTGGAGCCCTATTGCTTATCTCTTTATCTCACCTCATATCTAATCTATAGCTATAGGTCTTCAACTAGATATACATATGATGTACAGACTTATAAGTATTGCAGCTAAATACCTAAAATCACCTAATTGATCTGACATTTGAGCTTTTGAGGAAACTGGCCAACGACTAAGCCGTATCACGACCAACACGTAACGCTCATACTGCATAGCCTTAGGTTGGACGAACTATAGATTGTCCACTACTACAGATTAGTGAAGTAAGAATATTTTTCTTGAAATTATTCGTTAACTTGGATTCAAAAACGTAATCGTATATATTTGAATGATTTAGAAATGGAGCTTTCGAAAAATAATAAAATTGCATGTAAGCTTAGACTTTCAAATTGTTGCAATTCTGTACGATATCATTTCTACTTGGTGAGATTGAAAGGCCTGATTGATATACGTCTGATCGGTCAGAGATTTTGATAGATAATCATCGATAGATAGAGTATCATTAATAGAATCAGTTTTGTGAACAATTGGTTCGAGGAAATATGAAAAGTGTAAAGGAAAAATGAAAGGGTGACAGAGTGTAGTGTAAGAAATGATTGAGCAAAGCTTGATTGCTTTTAATATTTCGATGAATAGCGAGTAGGTATCACAAATTCGATAAAAGATTAATACAAATGACCGAGAACAGGGCAGGAAAAGAAACCAGCGTGCACCGACATTGACGACCACGTTGTTCGGATCAGATAATAATAAATTGGAACAAATATCATGCAGTAAGAAAAAAGTAGGTAATCGAGGATCACATATGGGAAGAACAATTTTATTTATAGTGGGTTCTTCAGGATTGGCTTGCTCCGTGATATTAAAAGATCTGATTTTTCAGTGGATTGAGGAATTGTATGAATAAAATTTAATGCGACAGATAACACTGAAAAATATAAATGCTTAGAAAATAGATTAAAGATGTTTTCTATAAAATATTATAACATAATTTCGTGATAATTATGTAAGCCAACTTACCGCAAACCTCAAATTTCCCACGGGAGGTGCTGCGTATGGAATGCCTTTGAAAGCAGTGTAGGATCCTCCAGTGAGGTTCTTCACTGTAGCACCACGAAGCCACCCCTGTTTCACAATAACCACTGGTCCGCCTACCATGGTTGATACTCATATGATGATCAGAACGTACCTTCTAGCCAGTGATACCCTTTCAGACTGGTATCTAGCCCCTCTAACGAGTGTTTATCCATCTTATCATCAAGCTTGCCAGTCATGTTTAAGCCAGAAACTAATCATACGTCTTCGTAATGTTGATGACGCAATTTATCTAATCGATGGATGATTACTGTCGCGATTTATTCCAGAAAAATAGCCGGACTCAAGTCAGTAGTAAATCGCAATAACTACCTAGAATATACGAACTGATGTACCAAAGTCAAGGAATACTTGTGACAAACACGATGGACCGTTTTCACATTTCACTCTGATCATATACATCATTTTTACATTTGTGTTTAAACTTGTGGTGCAAAATGGCATCAGTGATGCCATTCTGTCAATTGAGGGCGTTAATATAATGCCAATCGAATCCCTCATATATTTTTACTATACGTGGACAGAATCTAAACACCTTTTGGTTTTTTCAAGGTCGTAAACGAGGCTTAAAAAAAGCTTTGACGATTTTTTTTATTATCAAAATTTTCATTGTTTTACCACCGGCTATATACCTGAGTATATGTACAGTACAGCACGTGATGTGTATTTTATCAGTTCTTCATTTTATGGGGTTTATCATCAAATTGAAGGTCATCGGGTGTGGTGATCAAAAATTGCACAAATTATTGAAGAAATAATCACACGAAACACAATCATTGGCAAAACACTGCCCGTGATTCTTACCAGATGAACAAACTTTTGTCACTTAATGATTCTGGCCGAAGAACTCTTGATGATAAATTCAAGATTTACGCATAACTTCGTGGTCGTGAATAATTCATTTGTATATAAGTCTAGAGCCGTTCAACGTTTGACACGAAACTCCGTTGATCTCCCGCGTTCTTTTATGAAAGTTCGTCTTATCGTTTGACCTCACATAGCCGATTAAGTGCGATCCCCATATAACTAACAATAATGACAAAGCAGCAGTAATAAATTTTCATAATATTTATGTATTCATAATTGATAATTATGTATTCAATGCATTCGAAGTTTGTACCATATCTTTACTGGGATACTAATAACAACAATTATTGGTAATTTTAATCTAAATTGTTCTAAATCTAAACATGGCTGGATGAAAGAACAAGATCACTTACAAAAAAACAGTTTTAGCAACCTAATTGACGAGTACAAAAATCTTTAGCAAGAGGATACTACTCGCTACCAACGATGTCAAATATACGCTTGAAAAGGTCCCATACGTATTCATCGGGGTTCACGGAGGTAGAGAGTTCCTCGCCAATCAGTAGGCAATTTTTTTTGGTTTGCGATATTGGTTCCCACTTTACGGTGATCAGATCATCAATTTCCGGTGTTGGATTTCTATCGAGAATATAATATAATGCAATGATAGAAAACTGTATTTGCACGAATTCTTACTACAGCATTGATATTGAATAGAATGAAATTCACCCAGTCTTCGCAAAGTCCGTCCACATCCTTACGAAACGATTAGAAACCACTTGTTCAATGGAGCCCGATTTGAATTTGAAAATATCACCAAATGCCGCCGCATAAAATAGATATAAGATATCATCGCTGTGTGCTGTACCTGCATTAACAAGGCTTTCAGACGAAGGTAGTAACAGTATAAAAGTTAATGAATTATTTTGAACTATCTCAGCCAAATAAAATCTATAAATGCGATGAATTATACAACGTAACGTATAGGTAGATATCTATACCTTCCATTGAAGTATTGAAAATCAATTTGCCTAACGATTTCGGACTGTTATGAGAAAACTTATAGAAGTAGGTTGGCGTCTTTTTCGTTCGCTGAAATTCAATTATATTTTGGATACCAATACCCAAATGTATATCACCGAAGCATCTGACCATTTCCTCCATTGTCTCTTTGGTTATATTTTTATCCCCGAAGTAGAAATTTCTAATTTTTTTAGCGGCATCATGTATTTTTGACGGAGCTTTGTCTATCAAATTATCATTTACCATGATCTCAAACTTCTCATTAGCTAAAGCGATTCGCTCGTCTGTAAGCCCTATAAGAACGTCAAGCACACAAAAAATCATTTATTCTCGACTATTTCAATCCAATTTTATGAATATCGACATATCTACATATACTAGCGTGAACTTACCCTGAAAAAATATCATTCCCTCATGACTATTGTATCCAATTAATAGAGGAACATCAACACCTTTTGCTGCAAGTTCATGTGGAGATGTCGGCATGAATGGTTGATGGCTTTTATTGTCGATGGAGGGCCGGAACGGATATATGCAACGGATTTCGTCCTAAGAAAAAACTCAGATTTTAGTACATTTAAATAATAAATTAGCAAAGGACTTTCAAGAGGGGTGACACTGTGAGCGAAGTATGTAAAACGTATTGCGAGCTCGAAGTGAACAATCGATTATAATTTAAAGCACTCTGGCATTTGTTAGAATCAACCGATACACGCACAGATGGTGACTTTTCATCGCAGTGTATATTTTTCAGAATATTAGTAAACCAACTTCTAGACTTCGAGATGCTTCTTGAACCTCGACAAGCTTATGAGCTGGAATCTTACGAAGATACTCAATCATCTCTTCTGGATCAGTGGTTTTTTTTCCAAGAGCAGCAACGTATTGATGGATAAACTCGGGTGGTGTCGGAATACATGCCCATGGGCATACCGCCACGCCACTTTGTACAATGGCTTTATGAAAAAGGCCTGAGCACCAAAAGCGTTCATTAGGAATGATCAATAACTGATTACTGAACTCGTTGTATTCGACTACCAATTATAATAACCTTTAGAAAGTGGTGATAAAAGGAGGTAATGTACAGAAGCACCGCCAGCACTTTCTCCAAAAATGGTGATATTATTTGGATCGCCACCAAACTGAGCGATGTTTTCTTTCACCCACTTCAAGGCTGCCACTTGATCCTTCAAACCCATATTTCCAGGCGCCACCTCATGATCAAGGTGCAGGAACCCTGTAATAGTATAATTAATCAAACGCGAACGATGCTTACTTGGAGAATGAATATCTGATGAAAGAACATACCAAAGACACCGACCCTGTAATTCATGGACACGAAGACGATATCTTTCTTGATCAGATAATCTGGACTGTACATATCGGTACCTCCGTCACCGGAGATAAAAGCACCACCATGAATCCAAACCATCACTGGTCGCGATCCTTTCAAGGAAGTCGTGGCTACGTTGAGGTAAAGGCAATCTTCATCACCAACGAATTTCGAAGTCAGCGTACTGGCTTGAGCGCACTTTGACCCCTCTTTCAGAGCATCTCGTATGCCAGTCCATGAGGGTGCAGGCCGGGTATCCTAGAGAGGCATATGAATCTGTTAAGCATAATTGTTACGTATCAATATTGAGACAGTAAACTCTGTTGATTCTGACCCACGATGGTATTTATATGATCTAAACTATATATTTAATACTGGTGTAATTCACAAATGACTGAGTTTATGGAAAAGCCTAAGACTTTCTGGAAAATTATCAAACAGTTTCCCGCATTCTTAGTAGAGTTGTAAGATTTAGGGAAAATTCGTTGGCATTAGCCTCACTACTACTTTATTACCGCTTATCTACTTATCTCATCTCATCTTCAATCTATAGATATGAACCTTCAACTAGATATACGTGTAATGATGGATTTTTTTACGGTTTATACAATTTTTAAGACATCCCAAATCACCTCATATTTATTGAAGTAGACTTACCAAAAATCTCAAATTTCCTACGGGAGGTGCTGCATACGGAATACCTTTGAATGAAATGTAGGATCCACCAGTGATGTTCTTCACTGTAGCACCGCGAAGACACCCCTGTTTTAAACTCACCACTAATCTGCTAGCCATGGCTGATTCTCGTCTGATGATCAGACTGAACTTTGTGGCCAATCGTTTTGTCTGGAACTAATGATGATGATACAATGTATCTTTCGTTTTAATTAAAGCCTTTCTAGAATCGTAGAAGGAAATTTTATATATAATTTTACTTTCACAGAGGTTTCATGTCATAATATCGAATTTTGACAATGAAAATATATCTTTAATTCAATCCAAAACAAACCTTGGGCAAATCTTATCGATAATATTGACCCACGATTAGAGGCAAATTCTAAGTACGGGGTCGTGTATAAATATTTTATTAATCCAACGAAATATGGCACAATATGAATGTGAGTATATTTATAAGAGAGGACTGTTGAGTTTAACGTAAAATTAGCAGCAGCGACAAGTTATGATAGTTGCTTGAATAAAAATTGTACAATTTCCGCGTCAACATAGTATCTTATCAATGTAAGGTAACATACATTGGAATTTCATGTTCAGTAGAAAAAATGAAGTATTTTCATTCTGTTGAAAAGTTGACACAAGTTGACAAAGAATGATATAACTTGTCCGGAGAACAAGACATTTTTAGGTCAAAAATAAAATTTATTAATAACAATTACGGTGATACTTATTTAAACCAATAAATTGAATATTCAAGAAAGTCGAATCGAATTTTATGTACCTGATGCTGCAGAGGCTTATCCCTGCTTATTCCTAAATAATTAGCATCCTGGATACAAAAGATCGTGTGACTGATTCTAGACTGCCTACTTAGCGGGAAGAAAGACGGGGCCAGACATAGAACTGTTGTCACAAACATATAAAATTCTAAAAAATATTACATTTGAATCAATAATTGTGTTTTTTTGTTCCAACTGACGTGTATATTGCCCTGACTACAATAGATGAGTGGAATGGATTGATCATCATGGATGTAAATCGTTTCTTTGATTGAACAACATTTTTTTCTCAATTTTTTGGATACCATTTTTGATAGGGGAGGAGAAATTGTAATTGAGGGTAAACGTCCAGTGTATGCAGAATTTTTTATTATGAAATCATTTATACCACCAAATGTACATAATTTATGAAACAGAACTTTGGTTAGAGAGCAGACTCGAGTGAAGCATACATGAACTGGATTCTCGGCCTCAACGAATTGCAACTCACGATGACAAATGGCAACGGACCTAGACAAGAAGTTTTTTTTTACTTCAAGTTTCTACTACTACAGATCTTCAACCATGGCGTAGATACGTTCCCATGTCTCCCACATAGCTTCATCAGGATTTACACCGCCGGAAAGCTCTGTATTGATCTCCAAGTAGTTCTTCGTCGTCTTAGTTACCGGTTCCCATTTATGAGTGATGAGATCGTCGATCGATGGAGTCGGATGGCTGTCAAAGAATAGTTACCAAACATTTTCAAACACAATGTGTTGAAATTACTACTACATTTCCATACGAATTAGAGAATAAACTTATATCTACCCGGTCTTGGCGAAGTCCGTCCACATCCGAACAAATCTATCTCGCACAAGTTCATCGGTCGGTTCCATTTTCAAAATCCCACGAAATTTAGAAGCAAAAAATATATACCGAAGGTCTTCAGCGTGTGAAGTACCTGTAAAACATATGGTTGAACATAATACCATCTAATAAAACAAGATTAAGAAACGCTCTAATAAGTTTGTGGATCCTGTTGTCACTATGAATCAATGTAAGCAATAGAATTCATCATTTCACAATAATCTTCAATTTTTTAGCTACCAACTATTGTCATAAACAAAAGTTTGTTTAATTTGTTGGTTAAACTACTCACCTTTTTTATCTAACTTGTAAAATGTTTTGGCAATTGAGTTTGGACTATCATACGAAAACCTGTAGAAGTACGTTGGTGACATTTTTCTACGCTGAATCTCCACCACCTTATGTATGCCAGCAATAAATAGTAAATCCCCACTAAATCTGGCGTATTCATCAACCAGATCTTTAGTTATAGATCTATCTCCGAAATAGAACTTTCTTATCTCCGCAGCGATTTCGTGTACTTCTGTTAGAGCTTTTTTCGCTAAGTATCGAGACAATGCTATCTCAAAGTATTCACCAAGGTTCTTATACGCCTCCTCCTGAAGTCCTACGAATCATAAAAATGGGTTACATTATTCATTGTCAATAAAAATATTGAGAATTCAAAATCCAAATCCAATAGACTAGCTGAATAAACTCACCCCCTAAGAGCATGATTCCTTCATGGCTGTTGTATCCAATTATGACGGGTACGTCGAAACCTTCAGCAACAAGTTCTTCGTAGGGCCTTGGCATGAATGGCTCGAGGCTTTTATCATCCACTCCGGGTCCGAACGGAATTACAAGATTCTGCTTTTCCTTGAAACGGAAATGAGGTTCGGAACATATTTGAGTACAGACCGTTCGTGTGAGAATATAGATACTCTTGATAGTCATGGACCAGAACGTGGTCAGTTTATGGATGAAGATTTCTTTCATCAGCCTCAGTTTTTCGACAAAATAAGATTTCATATATTTTAGATCATTCTGGTTAAGTAATTTCAAAATTTAGACACTCACCTCTAGAGTTCCCATTTTTTCCTGAACTTCAATAAGCTGATGGACTGGAATAGTCCGAAGATATTCAACGATCTCATTCGGATCGGTGATATCTCGTCCTAGAGTAGCAACATAACGATGCGCCATTTCCACAGTTTCCGATGCAGTTGCCCAAGGGTTCAATACCACTCCACTTTGTGAAATGGCTTTGTGAAAGAGACCTTGACACGAAATAAAAAAATCGAAGATGATTAGCAGAAAGAAAATTCCCACGACAGACACACGTAGCCAAGCCATAAATGATACCGATCGATACCTTTGGCAACTGGTGAAATTAAGAGATAATGAACGGAAGCACCACCAGCACTTTCTCCAAATAACGTTACATTATTTGGATCACCACCAAACTGGGCGATATTTTCTTTCACCCATTTCAGGGCTGCGACTTGATCCTTTAGCCCCATATTTCCAGGAGCCACCTCGTGATCAAGATGAAGGAACCCTTACAGAAGTCGTTTTACCATTATTGTCATTCATTGATAAATGAATAGTTGAGAGAAGGGACTCACCTAGGACGCCAACTCTGTAATTGATTCCTACGTACACGATATCAGATGCCATTAAATAGTCCGGACTATAAAAATCGAAGCCTCCATCACCGAGGATAAAGGCTCCTCCATGAATCCAAACCATTACTGGTCGTGACCCCGTCAAAGATCTTGTAGCTACGTTGAGATAAAGGCAGTCATCATCGCCAACAATTGTTTTGGTAATCGCATCCGTTTGCGCGCACTTCGATCCTTCTTGTATTGAATCTCGTATGCCAGTCCATGGCTGCGGTGGTTGTGGATCCTAGCGTGAGCCATAAATAAATATATTTCAAGATGATATTCTTTAATGTAATGCAAAATTTGTTCCCACTTTACTTTTCAATCCATAAGTAAAAATTCGTTCGCGTAGGTATTTTAGATGTTGAGAATTTTCGATAATTCAAATCCGCGGTCATTCAAAGCATTTATTTAGGTCTCTCCAATTACATCTCGCGGCCACGATATCCTGATTATCATGACGAATTTTAACGGTTAAGATAATTTCCAAAACAGACTTACCACAAATCTTAAATTCCCTACTGGGGGTACTGCGTATGGAATTCCTTTGAAAGAAATGTACGATCCTCCGATGACGTTCTTTACTTCGGCGCCACGAAGCCAGCCCTGTTTCACGTTAACCACTGGTCTAACCATAGCTAAGTTTCATCTGATGATCAACCTGCACTTAGTGACTAACTATAATATCTATTCCCCCACCTAATCCGCATCAGTCTTATCTTTAAAGTTGCCAGTCATGTTCATAACATGCTGAGGTTATTTTACTTATTGTTAGCGTGTAACTAACGGATATTTTATCGCACCAAAAAACAATTACTAAAATCACGAAACAGAATCGATGACAAGAACAGTCACCAATAGGGCTGTTCAAATCACACTAAATATTAAAATCTTTACGGGAATCATTCAGCGTGTTTCAGTGCAATAATGCTAATTCAAAATATTTCAATCGAGATGAGAATACAATAAAATTTTGTAATACTTACTAGGATTAGATTTATCGGATGGACAATTTAATGAAACTAATTCTAATTGCAGATGACAATAAAGTGACGCGACGAATTGGTTGATAGATTGCCGGATGCTGGTAGGTGCGGTACGGTATGATATAACAATTCCTTAAATAATGAAGGAAATAAAAAAGTCGGTCAAGTAAATTGTCCCACTACTTTTCGTCACGGTAGTGATTTTATAATAATAATGATTTGAATGATGTCACTATCAGCTGTAATTTCAACTTTATTGAAAATGGAAAATTCACAAAATGATTTGTTTCTACTGAACCGATCGTTCAATCTGGATACGATGCGGCAATTTTTCATCGTCAAGGAATACCCTACGACCCTGTATAATTTGACATTTTTACGTCGAGCCGTTTTCGAGATTACCCAGCTAATATAATTTCCGACGACACATGGACAGGCATTTGTTGGTTACATCATCTGTAGGCAAATTCATTTATCGACCGAATTCAATACTTTCCTTTCACTAAAGTGGTTGGAAACTTGCGAAATCATTTTCAATAATATTCCAATCATGACTTGAAATCATTTGATTAATTTTTTAATAAGAAGACCCATCATCGTCATGATCACTATTGTCTATTTTGTTATCGTCAATATTCGTCAAACTGAAATATCTTTATGAGAATTAACCCAGTTGAAAATTTCTACGTCAAGCTTCAAATATTTCTTGCTTAAGGAACGAATTTCCATTTCTTAGCAATCGATTTGTCGATCAATGAAGTTAAATTTCTGTCAAGGAAAAACTTTCAGACAGTTAAGTGATTATTACAGTTTCAATCCTGTTAACCTAATCTAAAAATCAGAATTTTTTCTTTTTAAACGAATCTTTGAAGAAAGATTTGGTCGATCAAGACTGGATCTATTTAAATCTGTTTGCGAAGAATCGAAGGGATAAAAAGAAACTGATTAAATTAAATTCGTATAATTAAATCATTGTCATTTTATTTCTATCCACGATCCAGTATCATACAATGAGGTTCGACAATAATCATTCTTGTTACGCAGCTTGAAAATTCATGTTGTATTTTTATACTTTTACTATTTGATCTTCAATTTTAGTTTTCTAATCTTGAAATTCTACTGTTCCTCAGCCATGGCGTAGATACGTTTCCACGTTTGCCACATATCTTCATTCAGATTTACTCCACCGGAAAGCTCCTCATTAATCTCCATGTAATTCCTGGCTGTCTCAGTAACTGGTTTCCACTTTTCGGTGATAAGATCATCAATCAATGGAGTTGGATTGCTATCGACAAAGGATTGTCAAACATTTATATAAACACGAAGCGTTATTTTTTTTTTTTTTTACGACATTTACTTATATTACTGAACAAAACTATCATATCTACCCAGTCTTAGCAAAGTCCGTCCACATCCGGATAAATCTATCCCGTATAAGTTCCTCGGTCGATCCTGGCTCGAATTTGATATCCTGAGAAAATATCATGGCGCTAAAAAGGTACTGAAGTTCTTCACCGTGTGAAGTACCTGTGTAAAAAAATGTCGCATGTAGTACCGCATAATGAGATTATAAAGAAATATTTTAATAAGTTTGTGAAGTGATTCTCATATCAGTATAATGAGTTCTCGATTAAAAATTGACTTTATTCATTGGTCAAAATTATATACATACCCTTTGCTGGGAGCTGGAACAATTTCTTGGAAGGTGAGTCAGGACTATCATACGAGAATCTATAGAAGTACGTAGGTGACTTCTTATGGCTTTGAATCTCTACTACCTTATGAATCCCTGCAGCAAATTGTATATCACCACAGCATTGAACGTATTCGTCAACCACATCCTTGGTTATAGGCTTATCCCCAAAATAGAATTTTCTTATCTCCGCCGCGATTTTTGCTACTTTTGATGGAGCTTTTGCAGCCAAGTCTCGAGGCACCACCGCTTCGAAGTTTTCATCAAGCTTTTTATACATGTCGTCATTATGTCCTAGGAAACACAGAAAATGGTAATTATGTTATTCATTGTCAAGTACTTAACCCAGTATGGTGATGATAAAATATAAACAAGCTCAATTAACTCACCAAGTAAAAATAAGAGTCCCTCGTGGCTATTGTAGCCGATTATAACGGGTATGTCAAAACCTTCTGCAGCGAGTTCTTCGTAGGGCCTCGGCATGAATGGTTCAACACTTTTATTGTCTAGGCCAGCTGGTCCAAAGGGAAGTGCAAGATTGACTGTGAACTGAAAATGAAATAAGGCATGAAACTTATCAGTATTGATGGTTTCTGGAAGTAATAATCCACGCTTCAATTCCGTAACAAAATTGAACTTGATGTATTTCCAAATGCTACAGATACGTCACCTCGAGGTTGTCTTGGACAGAACTAATACCCACCACTAATGGTGCAATTTCTTGGTGTACTTCAATAAGCCTGCAGACTGGAACAGTACGAAGATATTCGACGATTTCATTCGGGTCAGTGATGTCTTGTCCAAGAGCAGTGACCATACGACGTGTGCAATCTTCTGTTTCCGATAGAGTTGCCCAAGGATTTAATACCACTCCGCTCTGTGTAATCGCCTTGTGAAAGAGACCTTGAAACGAAATGATAAAGTCGAAGATGATCAACTGGTGGAGGATGACTGCGATAAGAACACGTATAACCAAATCATTCATAAAATGATTCGATACCTTTAGCAAGTGGTGAAAGAAGAAGATGATTAACAGAAGCACCACCAGCACTTTCTCCAAATATCGTTACATTATTTGGATCACCGCCAAATTGGGCGATATTTTCTTTCACCCACTTTAGAGCTGCGACTTGATCCTTCAGCCCCATATTTCCAGGAGCCACCTCGTGACCAAGTTGAAGAAACCCTTATAGAAAATAATTATTCATCGAAATAAATCAATTTCTAAATAAATAGTCAGAAAGAGGGAGTTACCTAAGATGCCAAGTCTGTAATTGATCCCCACGAAGACGATACCAGATGCCATAAAATAGTCTGGACCAGCCGTCTCGAAGCCTCCGTCACCCACGACAAATGCTCCTCCATGAATCCAAACCATGACTGGACGTGACCCCGTCAATGATGTTGTAGCTACGTTGAGATAAAGACAATCGTCATCGCCAACGAATGATTTGGTGAAAAAATCAATTTGCGCGCACTTCGATCCTTCTTGTAACGCATCTCGTATTCCAGTCCATGGCTGCGGTGGTTGTGGATCCTACCGTAATCCACAGGAAAATATAGATATGATAGATACATTCATCTTCTTCTTCACATATTTAAGTACCCAGGAAATTTCTAAATAGTCAAAATATGCTCATCGCAGCCTCATGGAAAATATTTTTAGTTTTTATCTTTGAACGTTGCTCGATAACTTCAAGACTCTAATCTGACGATAGCAATTACATAAAAATTATACAAGATGGAATTACATAGCAATGCATCGTTCGTATAATCACTGGAAAGATTAAGCAATGAAATAAAAATCTCTGATAAGTAATCGCCTTTTGCTTAATCACCACTACTTCGATATGACGATATGAACAGATTGATTTTGGGAGGATCAAAAATGACCATAAAAATTTTTCAATACTGGATTAATTATTGAATCAGACTTACCGCAAACCTCAAATTCCCTACTGGTGGTGCTGCAAATGGAATCCCTTTGAAAGCAATGTGGGTCCCTCCGGTAACGTTCTTTACTTCAGCACCACGAAGCCATCCCTGTTTTACAATCACCACTGGTTTCCCCATAATTGACTTTTATTTGATGATCAGACTAAATTCCGTGACCAGTGATATCTACTCTGTGGGACTGATATTGTGCCCTGCAACCTAGTTCTTATCCATCTGACTACTGAAGCTGACATACATGTTCACGATATCAGTAGATAATATTTGAAGTCTTGATAATGCTGATAACATAACTTACGTAATCACGGGATGAGTATTGCCGCGATTCCGTCGAATGAAATAATCGAAATGAACCTCGCACTTACACAAAAATATAAACTCAGTGGAGCTCAAGCTTCAGAGGAAGAGGCTCGGACAAGTATAAAGCGCAGAATCATGATAGAACATCATCAAGTCGCTAAATTAATTTTCACGAAAGTGAATCATTCACTCATTCGTCAAATGGACTAGAACTTACATACAGAAATAATTTACAAAAAGCAACGCATTTATACTATTCCATCAGAAAAAGAGGTCCTGAATCTATCTGGTTCATTTAAACTGCATAAATTATTCTAAGACATAAATAAATTATTTTTGATTATATATTTGTGATAGAATGTCAATTTTTACAACGAAATAACAAATCAATAACGGAGTTAATACCAGAGTCTCCAAAATGTGCAACAGCCGATTATACATATCCTGAAGATCGCAAGATATGATTGAAAATCTATTGATAAAAGTTTGATATCACGTGTCGAGTCATGAACATTGGAGTTGTTAATTTATAGAACTTTATAAAATTATGGTAGCCGGTGGAAGCTCACCAAATCACGGGTAATAATATTCTAAGCATGAATAGTCAAATCATTTGATCGACTTAAAAATTAATACCAGGCTATCAGCAACGAATTCTATCACCATATTGTCGAACTAACCAAGCACAACGTTCATCAGGAAATATTTTTAACCTAAACATGCTACTGTTCGTCAACCATCTCATCGATACGTTTCCATGTCTGCCACATATCTTCATCAGGATTTACGCTAGCGGAAAGATCCGCATCGATTTTTAAGTAATTCTTAGTCGTTCTAGTCACGGGTTCCCATTTTTCGGTAATCAAATCGTCGATTAATGGAGTTGGATTTCTGTTAATGAGAATTAACAATTTTCAAAATAGTATTATATAGTTACTAGTGCATCCATGTTTTTCAAATTGCATTATAAATCAGAATTGCATCTACCCAGTCTTAGCAAAGTCTGTCCACATCCTGATGAATCTTTGACGCAAAATTTGGTCCGTCGAGCCCGGGTCTGTCTTAATGTGCTCGCGAAATAGCGATTGGAAATAGAGATATTGAAGCTCTTCAGTGTGTATAGCACCTACAATATGGAAAATTTTCATATCACTGATAAACTAGCCAAGAGATAATATTGTCAAATTTGATGATATCTATGGGTTCTGGGTAATTGTTTATGCTAATTGTAAATACCTTTTGCTTGCTGCACGTTGAATCTAATCTTGGCTATTGAGTTTGGACTTCCATAAGAAAACTTGTAGAAGTAGGTCGGCGTTTTCTTCGTAAGTTGAATTTCTACCGCCTTGTGAATACCTATAACGAATAATATATCCCCATAGTATTGAATATAATTGTCGACCAAGTTCTCAGCTATACGATTATCTCCGAAGTAAAAATTCCTTATCTCCCTTGCGATTTCTGGTACCTTAGCCGGAGCTTTTGCGGTCAAATTTGGAGGTACTGTCTTCGTGAAATCTTCATCGAACTTTGTATAGGCCTCCTCCGTAACTCCTAGAGATTATAAATATAAGAAAAATTATAAATTATTGAGTATTTGTAAATCTAAGATGTATGATAGCTGAAACGTACCTACCATTTAAAAATGGAGCTCCCTCATGACTATTGTATCCAATTATAACGGGTACCCCAAAACCTTGTCCAATAAGTTCGTCAAATGGTTTAGGAAAAAATGGTTCCACGCTCTTGGCATCTTCAGTGGGCCCAAATTCAATTGTAAGTAGCCATAATTTCTGTGAAATGAAACAAGCTTCAGAAATCATTAATACTAATTGTGAATCATTAATCGGCCATAAAGATCAGATTGAGACTGATTTTTAATTGAAAAGAAAACGTCAATCAAGTCAAATAAAGATCATTTAAACTTAGCTGGTACCCACCTCAGGGTTTACTAGACTTTGTTGAGCCTCAATAAGTTTGTGAACTGGAATACTACGGAGGTATTCGACGATCTCGTTCGGATCAGTAATATCTTGTCCAAGAGCAGTTACATACCTTCGGGCATTTTCCACCGGCTTTAACACGCGTGCCCAAGGGTCAGTGGCTGCTCCGCTCTGCATAATCGCTTTGTGGAATAGACCTTGGCATTGTAAAGGGTATTTGAGAATGATTAACAGTTTGACTATGTCGCTGATGTAAAAACGTCCTAAAATCTTCTGAATTAGGTTTGAATACCTTTGGCAAGTGGCGATAAAAGAAGACAATGAATGGAGGCACCGCCAGCACTTACTCCAAATACTGTTACATTTTTTGGATCACCACCAAACTGAGCGATATTTTCTTGCACCCATTTCAGAGCTGCGATCTGATCCTTTAGTCCCATATTTCCCGATGCCGCCTCGTGGTCAAGTTGAAGGAACCCTTGAAGAATTCAGTTAATAATGAAAGAAGATTAGTTGTTTGTCAAACGCAGATGAGAAAAGGGACTAACCAAGGACTCCAACTCTGTAATTAAAACCAACGTGGACAATGCCTGCCTCCATTAGATAGTCTGGACTGTGCATGTCAGAACCCCCATTACCACTGGTGAATCCTCCTCCGTGAATCCAAACCATGACTGGTCTTGACTCAGTTAAAGACGTTGTGGCAACGTTAAGATAAAGGCAGTCATCATCGCCAATAATTGTTCTTGTTGAAAAATTAAACTGTGCACACTTGGGTCCTTCTGTTTCGGCATTTCGTATACCTGTCCATGTCTGTGGTGGTTGCGGATCCTAACATAAATGTATCATTAGTTATATCGCATAACAATATGAGATCCAATGACAGGTACTAGACTTGGAAAATAATATTGATATACATATAGTGTAACCATTGAATAATAATTTATAATTAACTTGCTACAACTAAGTATGTATCAAATATAAATAATTTTCTGCACGATAGTTAAGTCCTTGATTTTACTTGTTTCAAGAACTCCAGACATTAGCACAGGAGAGTGTTTTAGTTCACCAACTGATAAGAGAGTACTCTGATTACGTGTACGTATATCAGTTAAAAATATGTTAATGGCGTAGCAAAAAAAGGAGAGGGAGAGTTCACAGATGTCTGTATTTGGTAGAAGAATAAATTCTTGTTTCTCAAACAAAACATTTTCTCAGGCCATCGAATTGACAGTACCGTTAAGAAAACTAATGCCTGAGTAAATATTTTATTCTAAAACACAATGCAGATAAGACCTATCAATCTCCATAATCACTGGCAAGTTTACCCAACCATTTTGTACATAGTTAAGACTATTAAAGATAGTAAGTGTAATAATATTTCTACAAACTTTGTTTCGGTTTGTTACAAAAATTAGAATATTGAAATAAAATTTATCAAAGTTTCTAATTTTTCTGTTCAAGAATATCGTGAAAAAAATTATTTAGGTACTCCGATTATTCGTGCAATGATAAAAATTTTTAGCCCTCACTAATATACTGTGACAGGAAAACTTACCGCAAATCTCAAACGTCCCACTGGAGGTGCTGCAAACGGAATACCTTTGAAAGACATGTAGGATCCTCCGATAACATTTTCCACAGTAGTCCCACGAAGAGACCCTTGTTTTATGATAACCACAGGCCTGGCCATGCCTATATTTTTTTGTATAGTAATCAGACTAAACTTCTCTAGTCGATGATACTTAGAGACTGCTATTCGATCCCCATACTACATTACTGAGCATCTTAATCTTATCTTATCATCCCAATTCTAGATATCATTTGGATAACTTGATTTACGTCGTTGACATATGATTATCGTATTAATTACCATAAATCACCTACAATGAACTTTGAGAGTAGAAAGCTTCAAAAAAAAGCGACTTGAATCAGGAAAATAATCAACTGACTCAATCGACACTTTTACAATAACTTTGTTTTTCTTTCATCGACATTATGTTAGCGGATTTGAAATTAAACTCTATTGAGATTAAACCTACACGAAACTAAATTTTGATTTTATATTTTATTCACATCTTGAGCCTGTGATCGACCGCTACTTCATTTCGTAATGACTGACAGATTATAATCACCCTCACTATTATAATGAGTTAGCTATCTAACAAATAATTTCGTTACAACTTTAGATCAAGATTGTTTGTACAATTACGTTTAGTGAATAAAATCTGTGAAAGAAATATTGCAAGAAATTTTTTTATTACGTAAATATATATACAGGCTTATACACAAGTTATGTGTAAACAGTATATATACATATATATATACAGCTAAAATTAATCGTAGAATTTGATTTAGGGAGTATAAAGTTGTGAGCAAACTCTTGTGATGCACATATTGTAGCCTGGATTAAGAAATGTCGATCACAATATTCGATTGAAACATTTTTTTTGTTTCAATAAGAAGTCCAAAGGCAGTTCAGTATTTGATGATTTAGCTATTTCTAAATGCAGTGCATAAAAGCTCGGGAAAGCTTAAGACCCACGCCATAACCACGAACTGATTTTGATCTTGAGAATATGCTACTGATCGTCAGCCATGGCGTAGATACGTTTCCATGTCTGCCACATATTATCATCGAGGTTTACTCCAGCGGAAAGCTCTGCATTAATTTCTAAGTAGTTCTTGGTCGTTTTGGTAACTGGTTCCCACTTCTCGGTGATTAGATCATCAATCGATGGCGTTGGATTTCTGTCAACAAAGAATATCCACACTTTTATGAACATGGTCCCTTGTAATTTTTACTATATTTTCTTATTTTACAAATCAAAACTATGTATTTACCCGGTTTTAGCGAAGTCCGTCCACATCCGGACGAATCTGTCTCGCAGATTATTCTCGATCGGTCCTAGCTCGTAGTTCACATCCTTAAAGAATACTGTGCCAGAAAAAAGGTAACCAAGTTCTTCACCGTGTGCAGTACCTATAGATATGTAAAAGATTGTTGCATATAGTACCGTGTGATGAGATGGTAATAAATTATTTTTATAAGTTTGTGAAGTGATTTTCACATCATTCTAATTCGCCATAAATCATGGTCTGCGTTATCTATTGAATACTAACTATCGTCACAGTTGATTACATCTACGCAAGAGATCAGTTCCCGGTTAAACATTGGCTTTGTTCGACGGTTGAAAATACGCACCCTTTACTGGTAACGGGATCATTTTCTTGATAGATGAGATGGGACTATCATACGAAAATCTGTACAAGTACGTCGGAGACTTCTTCTTGTAACTTTGAATCTCTACCACTTTATGAATCCCCAAACCAAAGTTCAAATCACTGGAGCATTGGACATATTCATCGACCAGATCCTTGGATAAAGTTTTGTCTCCAAAATAGAATTTCCTAATTTCCGCAGCGATTTCTGATACTTTTGACGGAGCTTTTTCAGCTAAGTCTCGGGGTACCACCTCCTCGAAGTTTTCATCTAGCTTTTTATACTCTTCATCCTCAAATCCTATGAAAACCATAAGGATATCGAGTAATTCTATTCATTATCAAACACTTGTCCCATTATAATGATGGTGAATCGAGGAAAGAATTTTGAAAGAATGTTCATAATTTCAATGTGAGTACCGAGCTCACTGAACTCACCAAGTAAAAATATGAGTCCCTCGTGGCTATTGTAACCAATTATGAGAGGTACGTCCGAACCGTCTGCAACGAGTTCTTTAGCGGGTCTCGGCATAAATGCTTCAGCGCTTTTATCGTCTACACTTGGTACAAACGGAAATGCAACAGTTATTCTTATCTGAAAAACAAAATATAATTTATAACTTGTGAGCACTGACGAATTATAAATAAATTAATATTTTTATTGATAGTGGAACAAAACGTATTCAGCTGCTCCAATAGGAATCCTTTCACAGCCCTAATTTCGTAAGCTGAATCAGTGTTGGGCAGCATTCAATTAAATTTGTGATTACTTATATTCCAATTACAATTTACAATTGTAATAAGATTTCCTAAACTGGGTTGCCGATACTCACCTCTGCGGGTGACATTTCTTGCTGAACTTCAATGAGCTTGCGGACTGGAATAGTTCGGAGATATTCAACGATCTCATTCGGATCGGTAATATCTTTTCCAAGAGCAGCGACGTAACGACGTGCCGTATCTACCGTTTCAGACACAGTTGCCCAGGGGTTCAACACCACTCCGCTCTGTGAGATGGCCTTGTGGAAGAGACCTTGATATGAAATGAAAGAAATTTGAGATGCTTTGCAGGTGAAAAATGCCTACAGTAAAGACACGTATAACGAAATAATTCGTTACCCAGACAAATACCTTTGGCAAGCGGTGAGATAAGGAGGTAATGAACGGAAGCACCACCAGCACTTTCTCCAAATATTGTTACATTATTTGGATCACCGCCAAACTGTGCGATATTTTCCTTCACCCACTTCAGTGCTGCAACTTGATCCTTCAGCCCCATATTTCCAGGAGCCACCTCGTGATCAAGATGAAGGAACCCTTACAAAATTAAAGTCAATCTTTTCTGAATAAATAGTTAGTGAAGGAACTCACCTAAAACGCCAAGTCTGTAATTGATTCCTACGTAGACGATATCTGACCCCATCATATAGTCTGGACCATATGTGTCGAAGCCACCATCGCCGCAGGTAAAGCCTCCTCCGTGAATCCAAACCATGACTGGTCGTGATCCCGTCAAGGATGTTGTGGCTACGTTGAGATAAAGGCAGTCGTCATCGCCGACGTATGACTTAGTGAAAATATCAATTTGCGCGCACTTTGATCCTTCTTCCAAAGCCTCTCGTACGCCAGTCCATGGCTGTGGTGGTTGTGGATCCTAACATAAGTTATGAATGAACATAAATTTGATACCTAGACTCATCTTTTTCTCTACATATTTCAACACTCCAGGGATTTTCAAACAGCCAAGATATGAAATTTCCTGAATGAAAACTAATCATCGGTGGTAGGGTGTCTTTGCTGATATGCCGATATGCTTATTAATTTTCAATACTTTAATTTGAGTTAAGCAGTTATATAAAAATGATACATGATAGCATTTTTTCAAATTTTTCCACCTCAAAATGAATGTGTGGACAGAAGAAACTACGAGGCAAATAATTCCTTAGAAATATTACAACGTTTTGTGATAGAAAAAAAAAAAAAAACAAATGTACATGAAATATATCGTGGGTAGAAAATGCGCTTGAACTTATCTGACCTAATTCCTAATCTACGTTGATCGACCGTCGATTATTTAGAAGTGTAAGATTAGAAATAATCATTTGTCACGATGATCTCGTTATCCACAGTGACCAAAATTTTTTTTTATCTTACATGGGGAAAAAGATTATAGTGAAATTTTCTATATCACCATAGGGAAAGCCGATTTTTTTTTTTCTCCATAGTGAATGCGTGTGCGATAATTATTGAAACAGACTTACCGCGAATCTCAAATTCCCTACCGGAGGAGCTGCAAATGGAATTCCTTTAAAAGAAATGTGAGATCCTTCGGTCGCATTTTCTACTGTGGTACCACGAAGCCAACCTTGTTTCACAAGAACCACTGGTCCGCCCATGGCTAACTCTAATTCAATAATACTGAGCTTGATGGAGTGATACTCTTTGAAACTTCTAATGTCATGTTCGCGCTATCAAGAGGTAATATCTCACGGTTCGATAATGTTGATAACACAATTCACGTATACGAAAATCAGCTCACTGATACTCTTAATCTCAAGTGTTAAGACAGGTAATCAGCATCAAATCACGAAGTAGAATAATTTTAAGTCATGAACACTTGTGTTTTAAGACTCGAAAATTAGAACGTTGTGATAAAATGAATGTCATTGGAAATGATTTGCAATATCGAAAATACGTGCGTTGGAAATTCTTAACAAAATACGTGAGATTACAAAATTTATTTAGACAGAAGTCAATAATAAATGGGGTCACATAAGCCGCTAAAAATTTACTGATAATATGTTGGTACCGAACCATTAGCAGTAAATTTTTTTGTGATACTCTTAAAATATATAAATATTTTTCTGGACTTCAACAATATTTTAATTTTCAATTACTTTCAACATAAAATTACATTTCTTTTCAATGGCTCGTTAGCTATAAAATATGAATACAAGTTCACATAGAAACTTGACGAATATCGAATCATTGACTCATAGAGATGCTATTGCTCGTCAACCATAGCGTAAATACGTTTCCATGTTTCCCACGTAGCTTGATTGGGGTTCAGACCGCTGGAAAGCTCTGTATTGATTTCCAAGTAGTTTTTGGACGTTTTAGTCAGTGGTTTCCACTTCTCGGTGATAAGATCGTCGATTGATGGGGTCGGATTTCTATCAACAAATAATTTCTCAACGTTTATGAACTCGTTAAATTCTAATTTTCGAAAAAGAAAAATATGTATCTACCCAGTCTTAGCGAAATCTGTCCACATCCGGACAAATCTATCCCGCAGAAGTTCCTCGGTTGACCCTGGTTCCGTTTTTATATGCTCACGAAATTTTGGGATGACGAAAATGTACTGAAATTCGTCACCGTGAGAAGCACCTGTGTAAAATATTATTCGATACAGTACCATCTCATCATAAAATAATTGAATGTTTCGATCAATTTGTGAAATGATTCACTTCTCATCCTGATTCGCCTTGATTGGATTACACATTTCGGTATTGTCTGTAATCTAACAGTTGACGTAATCTAGACGTGATCAGTTAAAGTTAAGAATTTGTTTCGATCTTTGGTTAGACGACGTACCCTTTGCTCGCACCTTGAAAACCGATTTCATAAATGAATTGGGATTATCATAGGAAAATCTATAGACGTATGTCGGCGATTTCTTATCGCACTGTATCTCCAGCACTTTATGAATCCCCACAACAAAGTATAAATCCCCGTACCATTGTACGTATTCATCGACCAGCTCCTTGGTTATAGGCTTGTCTCCAAAATAAAACTTCCTAATTTCCGCCGCGATTTCTGGTAATTTTGATGAGCTGACTTTTTCAGCCAGGTCTCGAGGCACTAACAGCTCGAAGTTTTCATCAATCTTCTTATACGCATCGTCCTGGAGTCCTAAGAACCATGTAATGGATGATATTAAGTATCTATATCTTCTCCTAACGTGTGATGACGATGGAATACAAATTGCACAGCAAAGGAGTGTTCATGATTTTATTGTAAATGCTTAAGGCAATGAACTCACCCACCAAGCAGATCATTCCCTCGTGACTGTCGTAGCCAATAATGACGGGTACGTCGGAACTTTCTGCAACTAGTTCTTTGCAGGGTTTCGGCATGAAAGGTTCAACGCTTTTATCGTCCACACTGGGTCCAAACGCAAATATAAGATTGTTTTTTTCCTGAAAAATAGAATGAGACTTGTCAGCACTGACCATTAAAAAAAATTATTATTATATTTTCTAACCGTGGAACAAAACGTGTCGATTGAATTAATGGAATTTCTTTTAGTCTCGATTCCGAAATAAAATTATACCCGACAATACCCGACATATTTTCAAATGTACTCGATTCGTCTCCTCAAGGCTGCCTATACAGAGCCGATACTAACCTCCGGGGTTGACATTTTTTCTTGAACTTCAATGAGCTTGTGGACTGGGATAGTTCGGAGATATTCGACGATCTCGTTCGGGTCGGTTATATCTTGTCCCAGAATAGCGACGAAGCGACGTGCAGTTTGGACCGTTTCTGAGACAGTTGCCCAGGGGTTTAACGCCACTCCGCTCTGTGAGATAGCCTTGTGAAACAGACCTTTATGCCAAATAAGTAAATCAAAGATAATTATCAGCAGGTGGAAAATTATACTTAAGGTAACGACACGCAACCAAATCATTCATAAGACAGTGAAATACCTTTTGCAAGTGGTGAAATAAGGAGGTAATGAACGGAAGCACCACCAGCACTTGCTCCAAATATTGTTACATTATTTGGGTCACCACCAAACTGGACGATATTCTCCCTCACCCACTTTAGGGCTGCGACCTGATCTTTTAACCCCATATTTCCAGGAGCCGCCTCGTGATCAAGATGAAGGAATCCTTATGTGAAATAATTTTGGATAATTTTTGCAGGTCGTTCATTTTCTTTTTTAGTAATATAGTTAGCTAGTTCTTGGACTCACCTAGAACACCAACTCTGTAATTGATGCCCACGTAGACGATATCCGACTTCAACAGATAGTCTGGACTAGTCATATCAAAGCCCCCATCGCCGATGACAAAGCCTCCTCCGTGGATGTAAACCATGACTGGTCGTGATGCTGTCAAGGATGTTGTAGCTATGTTGAGATAAAGGCAGTCATCATCCCCAATGATTTCCTGAGTGAACATGTCTGGTTGCGCGCACTTTGATCCTTCTTTTACAGCATCTCGTATGCCAGTCCATGACTGCGGTGGTTGTGGATCCTAACGTAAGCCATAGATAAATACAAATATTATATCCGTACTCATCTTCTTCGCGTATTTGAATATCCATGGAGCAAAAACATGCTCATTGAACCCCCAATCATGACAAAATATTAGCTAAATGATAATTAGTCGCTGACAGCAGCGTATGTTGGCTCATAATGTTTATGATCTTCACCTCTGATCATTATCACGTATCCATGGTGTGTTTGGTAATTATGAAGACGGTAATTTGTCGAAAACCGTTATGCATATAATATAAATGTGATACATGATGGCTTTTCGAAGCTATGCATCGTTTTTACAGCTCCAGGGAAAGTTACACACTGAAATAAGTATTTCTAGTACATAAGCTTTTTCTATATGAATCTTGCATCACCTTAGTGTGATCATAACGAATTTACTATTTATACTCACAGACTAATTTCGAAAGTAATGAATAGATTTCGAAATCGTTTGCTTGTATCGGATTCTCACTACCCGTTCACTTGCCTGACTCCATTTTTAATCTGTTTTAATCGACCTTAGATTATTTAGACGCGTAAAGTTCAAGTACTCAATAACAATTTATTATCCTTCACGATTCACTCGATTTTCGTTATGCACAGTTGTGAAAAAAAATTTTCATCCTGTGATAATTATCGAAGCAGACTTACCGCGAATCTCACATTTCCTACTGGAGGTGCTGCAAATGGAATTCCTTTAAAAGCAATGTAGGATCCTCCAACGACGTTCTCCACTCTAGCGCCACGAAGCCAGCCCTGTTTTACAAGAACTACCAGTCCGCTCATTGCTGACTTCCATTTGGTGATCAGACTGAGCTTCGTGACCAGCGACTCAACCAACGCTCTTTGAGAATTCAATTTAACACCATTAGCGAGTTATTGTCCGTCCAATCACCGAAGTTACCAGTCATGTGGATAATGCTAATGACACAATCCACGTAAACGACGGATAGTTATTGTCGCGATTGAGTTGAATAGAATAGCCAGAAAGAGCTTGTAGTAGAAGTCGACAAACAGTGAGAGATTCGTTATCCGTGATACGTGTATTGAAATTCAAGATAAAAATGATTCGTATATATTGATAAGAAGATAAGGAACTCATTTAAGTTTTTAAATTTTTTTATTACCATTCATTGGACTTCAAACGTTACATAATATAAGACGTGTGGATAATTAGATGCGATACACATAGGATAAAATTTTCAAACATGGATAAATTGAAATCGGAGTTAAACATGTAAACAGAACTTTTTATTAAAAAATAATTCATACCACAATCGCTTACAGATATACTTATGTAATTGTATGTGTAGAATTTTTCAGACAGCACCTTCACAGGGATGTACAAGTCGTCACAGAACTTTGTTGAGAAAGCATAACGTTGCAAGTAAATTCAAATGACGTCTACATCAACAGGACTCTCAGATTTTACAGATTGTAAACCCTGATCATAAATTGTAAGAATCTATACGTCCATATTTCTCTCAAATAACGGATAGGATAAGAGAAACTTAAGACGAGTCAATTTTTTCTGATCTAGCTGTTCATAAACCCGGCACAAAAAATTCCGTGTAAACTCATGACCCACGAAATAATCAAAAATTTCTATTTAACTTAGAAGTGCTATTAATCATCAACCATGGCGTAGATACGTTTCCATGTTTCCCACATAGCTTCATTGGGATTTACGCCAACGGATAGCTCTGTATTAATTTCCAAGTAGTTCTTGGCTGTTTCAGTCACTGGTTCCCATTTCTCGGTGATGAGGTCGTCGATCGATGGAGTTGGATTACTGTCAACGAAGAAATTACCCAACGTTCATGAATTCTTTAACTTCGTAATTTTTTACCGTATTGATCCAGATTTCTATGAAAAATAATAATATTTACCCGGTCTTGGCAAAGTCTGTCCACATTCGGACAAATCTATTCCGCAAAAGTTCCTCGGTCGATCCTGGATTCATTTTAATATGCTCACGGAATTGCGTTGCAAAAAATATATATTGAATTTCTTCAGCATGCATAGCACCTGTGCAAAATAAAGTTAAATGTAAAGAAATTTTTGGAAAAATTTTTGGTATAATTTTCTTATCATCTTAATCCACCACTAATTAATATACTCTAATTATACATCTCAGAATGGCCTGCGTTATCCATCAGTGATTAGTTGAACGTGAAAATTTGTTTTAGTCATTGATTAAATTATGCACCTTTTGCCTGTACTTGGAAAAATATCTTCGCAACTGAATTGGGACCATCGTATGAAAATCTGTAAAAGTACGTAGGTGATTTCTTTTTTCTTTGAATTTCTACCACTTCGTGAATCCCTACTCCAAAGTGTAAGTCCCCACAGCATTGGACGTATTCATCGACTAGATCTTTTGTTATACGTCTGTCTCCAAAATAGAATTTTCTGATCTCTCTCGCGATTTCTGGAATCTTTGATGGAGATTTTTTAGCCAAATTTCGAGGCACCGCCATTTCAAAATTTTTATCAAACTTTTCATACGCCTCATCCTGAAGTCCTAAGGATCATAAAAATGAGAAACATAATTGATTATGCATAATGCTTGATCGTCTCACTAGCGATGATAAAATACAATCAAAATATCAAAAGCGCATTAATCATTTGAGTGCAGTCAACTAGCTCAATGATCTCACCAATCAAGAAGAGGATCCCTTCATGGCTATTGTATCCAATTATTACGGGTACGTCAAAGCCTTCCGCAACGAGCTCTTCAGTGGGCTTCGGCATGAATGGTTCAACACTTTTATCATCTACACCGGGTCCAAACGGAAGTACAAGATTGATTCTTTCCTGAAAAAAATTAAACAACATTTAGAACTTGTAAACCCTGACCATTAAAAAAAATATCAACATTTTTATTGGTCATAAGTCAACCAGTTTTCGGAAATCTTAAAACTTTAGGTTGTCTTGACAGAACCGATATTCACTCACTTCTGGGGTTAACATATTTTCTTGAACTTCAACGAGCCGGTGGGCTGGAATAGTTCGGAGATATTCGACAATTTCATGTGGGTCGGTGAGTTCTCTTCCGAGAGCAGCGACGTAGCGACGTGCCACGTTCACAGTTTCCGATACAGTTGCCCAGGGGTTCAACACCACTCCGCTTTGCATGATAGCTTTATGGAAAAGACCTTAAAACGAAATAATACAATAATTGGGGATCATTAGTAGATAATATATCTCAACGAGACAAGCACGCAGACAAGTAATACGGTTAATACCTTTGGCAAGTGGTGAGATAAGGAGGTAATGAACGGAAGCACCACCAGCACTTTCACCAAATATCGTTACATTGTTCGGATCACCACCAAACTGGGCAATATTTTCCTTCACCCATTTCAGAGCTGCGACCTGATCCTTCAGCCCTATATTTCCCGGCGCCGCTTCGTGATCAAGTTGAAGGAACCCTTAAGTAAAATTCGGATAATTATTAAAGGTCGTTAACTTCTTTAAATCAACAGTCAACTGTAGCTTAGACTCACCTAGGACACCAACTCTGTAATTGATTCCAACATACACGATCCCTGAGCCCATCATATAGTCTGGACCATACATATTAGAGCCTCCGTCACCGAGGATAAAGGCTCCTCCATGAATCCAAACCATGACCGGTCGTGACCCAGACAAAGAGGTTGTGGCTACGTTGAGATAAAGACAGTCGTCATCACCAACGATTATTTTTGTTGACATGTCTAATTGCGCACACTTCGATCCTTCTTGTAACGCATCTCGTATTCCAGTCCATGGCTGCGGTGGTTGTGGATCCTACCGTAATCCATGGATAATTTTAATTTACGATATACTCATCTTCTCTGTCACGTTTTTGAACATCCTTAGAATTTTTAATCTCAGTATGGTCAAGATATATTCATCAGACTTTCAATCACGCCGATATTAACTAAATAATAGTCATTTTCTGGCCACAGTGCAGGTTGGCGAATAATATTCATAGTTCTTATCATTCGTTGAAAAAAATCGTAAGGAATTTCATGACATCTTAGAATATCACATCAATTATATGAATATAAAAAATGATATAACTTGCCAATCTATCATTTTGACAGTCGCTACAAATTTATAGAATCGAAAAAAAATCACTCCAGTACATAAGAGTATTCTCTAAAAATTGCATTACCTCAGTGTTATCCCAATAAATGGCTACATATACCCAAAGAATGATTTTTGAATTATTGAATACATTAGATAATCCAAATTGTACAAATTGAAAAAAAAAAGACCTGTACGTTAGAAGGCAAAGTTTCTATTAACTTATCGAATATCATGTATACTGAATTATTTATGTTTATCAATTCACAAAGACTTCATCATGAGTAACACGTATACTTATTATAACAGACAATATATGCTCGACTAATATTTATTTTTGCTTCCAATTTTCAGATTATACAATAGCGTTTTTAGTATTTCAATAGATAACAGTTGACCCAAACTACCATAGCCTCATAATACATATTCAATTCGATACATTCGCTATTAGTGAAGGTCGGGAGATCGTTTATATGACCATTCCTTGTTACCTTACATGATATAAATAAAAAAACCTTGAGTAGGTATCCTCCAGACGTGAAATATCATTCCGTACAAAAAATCAATGAAGAAATACGGTCGATCAACTGCGAGTTATTTTCAAACGTATTCAATAAGTTATGATTCATATGTATTCAAGGTGTTCCAAGCCACTTCGACCTGGCCTTGACTCTAACCAGTTTAAATTCTTTTCTTCTGTCAGTATATTATAGGGCGTAAAAAAATCGAGGTTTGGAATGTTCTGCATTCTTTAAAAGGTTCGTTCTTTTAGTAATCGCTCAATTCCGCGACATCATCATTAGCCATAATCGATTTCGATTAAATTTACACAGTAAATATATTCTTTGTAAATAGACAAAAATTTTGAATCTATATATAACGAAGATGGGTACCCATTCGGTTTACAAAATACAAGCAAATAAATATTTCCGTAGAAACAATAAAATATTTATCATTTTGAAAAAGAATTCACCGTGTAAATTTCACCAAAATCGATGTACCCACTTTAAAAATTTATTTAATCAATTTTTTTCTCGTCGATAAAATTTCTCTGAATAAAATCGCTTATTTATATAACTTTCATTGATATTTAAATAAACACAAAGCTCACCCTGAATCTCAGATCACCGACCGGTGGGGTCGCGTAGGGAATGCCTTTAAAGGAAATGTAAGTGCCTCCGGTGACGTTCTCAGTCTCCACACCGCGGAGATCTCCCTGTTTTACGGTCACGATTAGTTCGCTCATATTTGACTGACCCGTCTAACTCTCTCGACTGACGCGGTGCAGACTGAACCCAGTGACTCATAGACGGCCCACTACTTCTTCCCGGCCAAGTTTCCTACAATGAATTGGTCAGGGGGGTATCACGAGACCTTAAATCATCTCGCGAGATCATTTTTAGTATTTTTTGTTTTTATTCTTTGTGACATTCATTATGTGATACATTTTTTCGTGAACTCAGAATCGTCATTCTTTCTACCTCAAACTTACTTTTCTAATTTTAACAACAATTCGATGGATTAAAAACACAAGTATAACATAGCAGCAATCTATACCACCAAGGTTCCAGGTGAACGTCGAATGACCTTTATTGCAATCAACAGCCTTAGACAATGGTTGTAATTTTTAGAATATACTTATTATAAGGCACCTTCCTTCAAGTTATCGTTGTACATATGTTTGTTAATTTTTTACTATCTTACATTAGTATAATCGGGTTGTAGGCTGCTCGTATACATCCCAATTCCAAACACGATGTATATTACTATCAGACCAGAAGCGAATGCATGATAGTTGGCCTTGGAAATTGGTATCGATAATTTTCTGAATAGCTTGACAATATTGTATTATAAAAGTATTATAGAAAAATACTTTATGCTTAACATGAATTTACCACATCTTTACGAACCGATTATAGAAATTGGCGGTCATTATATTATATAATTAGCCTTCTGCAAAAGAGGGTTAAATACACACGGGTCTATAATCTTTCTAATCATATGACTAGCAAGTAAGATTATCAAGGTTTTTGCATCATTTAAAGTCAGCATTTTTCATCATCAGTACAAAGATTCAGTATCTTAGCTATTTGAGGAGGAGATTATTAACCACTCTCTTAGTATCGCGAGTTTGAATGAAAAAATGACAAAAAATGAGATACTTATGTGCATTCGAGTCCAATATGCGAAGAAAAAAAAAACACTTTTTTGGTATTTTGTGGTTGTTTTAATACTTAAATAATGATTTATTCACAGCTATACTTACCTGCACTTTTGCACCGGTTCGTTTTATTCTTTCGACGGTACTGCAGAATACGCACACGCAACTGTACAGTCACACTATACGTTGACGTAATTTTCGCTTGAAAAATCTCTACTATAAATAACTTGGGTAGCAACAAGTAGTAGAGCTATGCAATATTAAACCGAATTATTCTGAGAACTTTTATACTGATTTTGAATTGAGGTTCATTTCTTGATGAAAATTTTCAATACTGTGTGAGTAAAATTCGTGTACTGACAATGTGAGAATCTATGGGTAGGTATAATTTTGAAATTCTTAAGATATAGTCCGCAGAATCACTAAGTCAGTTACAGAAATTTTGTCACATTGACTGTTCAATTAGACAATCTGTGATATTATTACTTCTGCGACATTTGACGAGCTAATTATGAGAGAAGATCTTTCTCAAACGTCGATTTTTAATATCAGAAATTGACTCGTGACCAAAATTATAGAAGAAATTTAGCTACTGAGTGGATAGAATAATTACTGTAAATTGAACATTTTCGTCTTGATATTATCACTATAATTCGATAAATTATAAAAATGACTTAGAAATGCCTGAACTAATAGTTTTAACTGAAAGATATAGAACAGGTCGAAAGAACTTTAGTCTTGAATAATATTCCGGTTAGAATTTTTATTGAGTATTTTAAATAACAAAAATTTTGATTTTAGCATGTTTTTATAATCAAATATAATGGAGTAAACTCGCTAAAATAATGGAAGCAAGACATTATCTTGACCATCACGCAGTATTACCTGCACTTATCGGAAGCAGATTAAAGAAAAATTACATCTTTAATCTTGATGAAGAATTACAGTCTTATTAAGCCCAGAATAATCATGTCGATCGCCAGAAATTGCTTCTGATTTTGGTGAGCTACTGACCATCAACAATTGCGTGAATACGTTTCCAAGTCTGCCACATATCTTCATTTGGGTTTACGCCAGTAGAAAGCTCAGCATCGATATCCAAGTAGTTCTTGACCGTCTTAGTTACTGGTTCCCACTTCTTGGTGATAAGATCGTCGATTACTGGAGTCGGATTTCTGTCAATGAAGAGTTTTTATGAAATAATATAATTGCTATACCATTTGCTTTTCGAATCGTGATATTCTAAATTAAAAATGAAAATTATATTTACCCAGTCTTGGCGAAGTCTGTCCACATCCTGACTAATCTGTCACGAACCAATTTCTCTTTCGGGCCTAACATTGTTTTAATCTGCTCACGGAATTTATTTGCAAAAAACAGATAGTGAAGTTCTTCAGTATGTATAGCACCTGTTTAGAAAATAGCTAAGTATAGAATCAATTCAGTAGATAAAGTGACGAATTATTTATCAGCATTCTGATTGAATATCCTTCAATACGATGAACTTATGATTGTCAGAATTTTCTGTTGTGTATCAGCTTCTATAACTATGCTAAGACTTATTAACTATATTTAGACTACGTACCTTTAGCTTCAACCGGTATTACAAGTTTCTTCGCAATTGAATTGGGACTGTCAAAGGAGAACCTGTAGAAGTACGTCGGCGACTTCTTCTCCCGCTGAATCTCAACTACCTTATGAATCGACTCAATGAAGTGTATATCTCCGTAGCATTGAACAAATTGATTAGCCAGATCTTTTGTTATATGTTTGTCTCCAAAATAAAATTTCCTAATCTCTCTAGCGATTTCGGGGATTTTTGATGGATTGTGCGCAGCGAAATCTCGAGGCACCGCATACTCGAAGTTTGTATCAAGCTTTTTGTAAATTTCATCCCCGTGTACTACGGAAAATAAATATGGGAAAAGATGTCACGAACATAATGTAAGAAATATTCCTCATCGGAAAAAATCATCGCATTTCTTGATAAACTCACCGGTCAAGAAATAGATTCCCTCGGCATTCGTGTGTCCAATGATGGCCGGTACTTCAAAACCTTGTATTTCAAGTTCTTTGGGTGGCCTTGGCATAAATGGTTCAGCACTTTTGTTGTCTACTCCAGGTCCAAACGCGAATATAAGATTAGCGGAATCCTTAAAAAAAAATTACTAATACTTTCGTTGTTCCTACAGCGACAGCTAACCTTCGTTACACGATTGGACACACGGTATAATTTCAAATACTCTTGTAACATAGTCTCGTAGTTGTTTAACGGAGTTCATATGTTCTTACCTCTGGAGGTAGTAGATTTGCCTGGACCTCGATGAGCCGGCGAAATGGAACAGTACGAAGATATTCAATGATCTCATTAGGGTCAGTGATATTTTTTCCAAGAGCAGCTACATAGCGACGTGCCAAGTCTATCGTCGTCGAGGTGAATGCAAAGGTGTTGGACACAACCCCACTCTGCATGATTACTTTGTGGAAAAGCCCTGAATGCCAGTAAAAATCAATTCAAGGATAATTAGTATAATGAAAATACTGGCGATTAAAACAGATTACAAAATCGTTGATAAAATATTCAAATACCTTTAGACATTGGTGAAAGTAGGTGGTAATGACCGGAAGAACCACCAGCACTTTCTCCAAATATTGTTACATTATTTGGATCACCACCAAACTTGGCGATATTTTCCTTAACCCACTTCAGGGCTGCGATCTGATCTTTCAGCCCAAAGTTTCCTGGTGATACCTCGTGGTCAAGATGAAGGAACCCTGACATGAAATTTGAATAATTGTTAAAGATAATTAATTTTTCAGGTAAATTATTAGCTAGAACTTAGACTCACCTAGAACGCCAAGTCTGTAATTGACACCGACGTAGACAATTCCCGAGCCTATTAGGTAATCTGGTCCATACATGTCATAGCCTCCATCACCTCGGACGAATCCTCCTCCATGAAACCACACCATAACTGGTCGTGACTCCGTCAAAGAAGTTGTGGCTACATTAAGATAAAGACAATCCTCATCGCCAACGGTTGTTTTAGTAGCTGAGTCCCATTGCGGGGACTTGGATCCTTCCGTGGAGGCATCCCGTACTCCTGTCCATGGATGTGGTGGTTGTGGATCCTGCCGAAAATCGTGCATAGATATAATTTTGGCGAAATAATAAGATATTTAACCGCATCAGTTCTCGTGAATTTGACGGTAAATAACTGACGTTAATTGGTTGTATTTAAGTGGTTCTTCTGGTTCATCGTTGTAAGTATTTCTGCCTCTTTCAAAACACAGATTATACATATTGTAGAGATGCTGTTTATGCCACGTTTACGGTCAACTGATAATGAATCGTTCTGTTCTTTCTAAATACACACTGATACCCATTCATATGGTTTCATCTCACTCACTCTCATACAATTGTCTATTTATACTCATACTCGTATACTCGTGTCATTTTTCTTATATATTTAGTTTCCTACAATTTCGTGACTACTTATGAATATTAGTAACTGTCAACGATGCATAACTATAGATAGTTTTCAAGTATTTAATTCGACAAATCGCTTCGATAAGATAAATCTCACGATATACTTGAGTGAAAGTCTAATAAATTTCAGCTATAAACATAATACGCAATATCGCTTCAGTGAAGGCCATTATTTCTCTCAGTCGCGTTATAAGTTTAGACAGTGAAATATCTACTCCATCATATAATATACTTAAATAAGTTTTACAGGTATTTGATTAAATACAAATCTCACCTTGAATCTCAGATCACCAACCGGTGGAGAGGCGTAGGGAATACCATTGAAGGAGATATAAGATCCTCCAATGGTACTCTCAATCTCAACGCCACTGAGATCTCCCTGCTTGATGGTTATTACTGGCTTGCTCATAGCTGACTACGTTTGATAATAAATCTCTGGACTGAATTCAACGGTCAGCGATCATTGAGAACAATCGGTTAGGAAGGGGGTAGAGGCCATGAGAGCTCAAATGACAACGCAACTTCGAATTTGTCAGTTTTTTTTTTTTTTTTTTTTTTTCGTAGAGAGAAAACACAATTTTCGTTCTACAATATGTTAAATATACAATCGTGAAATTTAAGGCTATAGTGTATCAAATTGACCTGGGTACAAAATATACGTCAGACACGCTGCAAAGAGATAAACCAGAAGTGGTTGAGTTTAATAAACTCATCGCAATCATAGAAGCTTACCGAATAATTTATTTACTGAAAAATTACTAAACTTCCTTGAGTTAAAATTATCTTCTCTCTGTAAGTGCTTCCAGTTGGCAAATCTTGTATAGGTAGATTTCTTCTTTTCCCAGACGGTAGAATTTTTAGTGATTTGTAGAAAACTTCATTATCTCATTATTCCTATTTTCGTGAATTACTCACTGATACTTCCGTAATGAAATTCAGAATATAAAATGCGAAAAAAATCAGCAACCTAATGCATAATTTTTACTATGGAATACGTGTTCAATGTTCCAAAAAAAAAAAAAATAGAAACACTTGTATAGCCTAATAAAATCTGTTACATATGAAATAAGAACAAAAAATAATAATATGATAACAGAGTTTTGAGCAATATCTTTATTAAAGAGCATTTCAAATCACTAAAGCTTAAATTAAAATATCTATGTATATTTTGTATGTATGTATGTATATGACAGAGTATAGGAAGATGAAAGCATAACGTATAATCTCAATCCGAGACTATAATTAATAATCGGAATCATTCATCGCTTTTAAGATGTGAAAACAATCTCTTGTTCTACGATAAAGTGTTACATTTCTTTTATAATCTAAACAAAGATACCGATCACCAGAAAGTGCTTTCAACCTTGTAAATTAGATACTAATCATCAGCGTTAGCGTAGATTTCTTTCCATTTCTGCCACACATCTTCATTTGGGTTTACGCCCGCAGATAATTCCGCATCGATTTCTAAGTAGTTCTTGGTCGTACTAGTAACAGGTTCCCACTTCTCGGTGATGAGATCATCGATTAATGGGGTTGGATTACTGTCATAAAAGAATTTCGATACAAATTTTTATTATTTCTATTATAACTTACGGTTTTTATATCACATTTTCCTAAACTCCAAATAAAAGTTATAATCACCCAGTTTTCGCAAAGTCTGTCCACATCCTGACACATCTATCACGTACGATCTGCTCTGTAGAATCTGGAGTCATTCTAATGTAGTCGCTAAATTTTGCTGTGTAGAACAGATACTGAAGTTCTTCGGAATGCATAGCACCTGCGTAAAGGATACGTAAATTTTTTATTTAATTCGTTTGAGAAAAAAACCAAAATGATTTACATCAAAATGAAAATTTAATAAAATTACAACGACTAATTATGCTCGCGGATGATAAAACTTGAACATGATTATAATTACGGGTGAGAATCTTTTTTTATCAAACCACATACCTTTTGCTTTCACTTGAAATAAAGTCTTTGCCAGTGAGTTGGGACTGTCATAAGAGAACCTGTAAAAGTACGTCGGTGATTCTTTTCCCCGTTGAATCTCAACCGTTTTATGAATTCCCTCAACGAAGTGCAGATCTCCCCAGCATTGAACAAATTCATCAGCCAGATCTTTTGTTATACGTTTATTTCCAAAATAGAAATTCCTTATTTCCCGAGAAATTTTTGGTATCTTAGATGGATTTTTTGCAGCCAAATCACGAGGCACCACCACTTCGAAGTTTCTATCAAGCTTTGTGTAGGCCTCATCCAGACGCCCTATATATTGGAAAATAAAAATGCGAAACAGGATTTGTTTCAAGTTACTTTGCTTGCCGTAATTATGGTAACACCTGAACAACATGCAATAAAATTTCCTCATCGGAAAACATGGTTACATTTTTGTATAAACTAACCACTCAAGAAATAGATTCCCTCGGCATTCGTGTATCCAATTATGACGGGTACGTCGAAACCTTCTGCAGCAAGTTGTCGACTAGGCATGAATGGTTCGACACTTTTGTCATCTACGCCCGGCCCAAAAGGAAGTATAAGATTGGCACGATCCTGCAAACACAGGGTAAGATTTGAAGTTTATTAAGACTATTATACTGATCTGTTTTAAAAATCGTTAATACTTTCGTTGAACGTGAGACGAGACATTTTTGGTTGACTTAATACAAATTCTTTCAACAATCTCGTTCACGTCAAAAAATTTAATACGAAATGATTTCAAAAACGGTAAAATGGCATCACAGTTGTGCACCAAGCCCATATTTACCTCTGGAGTTAGCAAATTTTCTTGAACTTCGATGAGCTGATGAACTGGGACAGTACGAAGATATTTAACGATCTCTTTAGGGTCGGTGATATCTTTGCCAAAAGCAGCAACGTAACGACGTGCCATGTCTATCGTGTCCGATACGAATGCATAGGGGTTGAAAAACACTCCACTTTGCAATATTCCTTTGTGGAAAAGACCTTAAACGCCAGATAAGACAATTTAAAATACCAACGTTAAGAATAGATCACCAAATCGTCAATGAGGTGGTTAAAATACCTTTAGCAAGTGGTGAAATAAGGAGGTAATGAACTGAAGCACCACCAGCACTTTCTCCAAATATCGTTACATTGTTCGGGTCACCACCAAACCGGGCGATATTTTTCTTCACCCACCTGAGAGCTGCGACCTGATCCTTTAGTCCCAGATTTCCAGGAGCCACCTCGTCATCAAGTTGAAGGAACCCTTTCATAAAATTCGATCAATTGTTGAGATCGATTATTTTTTCAAGAAAAAGTGAGGATCAGGGACTCACCTAGGACACCAAGTCTGTAGTTGATGCCTACGTAGACGATATCCGACTTCATCAGATAGTCTGGACTGTATAAGTCGGAACCCCCATCACCAAGAACGAAAACTCCTCCGTGAATCCAAACCATTACTGGTCGTGACCCCGTCAAGGATGTTGTTGCTACGTTGAGATAAAGGCAGTCCTCATCGCCAATGATTGTCTGGGTAAATAAATCTAATTGCGCAGACTTGGATCCTTCCATAAAGGCATCCCGTACTCCTGTCCATGGCTGCGGTGGTTGAGGATCCTATCGCATAGATCATACACTTTAGTATTTCTGTACCTAGCCGATTTCCACCAGTACTAGTATACGGCTTTACTCATCATATCCAATTACTACACATTGTCAATTAAACTGTACTGAGGTCAGTAATTGAACTAGATACTGCATCAGTTCAGATTTACATCTGCTGGTCATTTATTGCGCAACATGGATCATTCAGGTCAGAAATCTCAGCGCTTTTTTTGTTATCCAATAGTGCTTATAGATAGTAAATTTGTCACAAAATTTTTTATGCTGTTTTTCTTTCTTTCTTTTTTTTTTTTTTAACTATTTGCAGTAGCAATTTTGTGCAGCCTTACATTTTTGTTTTCATTTTATGTCGAAGAAAGTTAGTTTTAAATTTATGGATCTCTTTGTGCACTGTGAGATTAAAAAAAAACGTGAAGATCGCTGACCCCTGATTCACTTCATATGGAATGATGCCTGTAATATCCGACCCTCGGTGTATGTACTCTTCCATTACGCACACCGGGAGATAAAATTGATTAATTAAATATAAAAATGACTTACATTATAAACGTTTATTTATAGTGAATACATTTTTTTTCATATAAATTATACGTTTTTCATGAATACATGGACTTGGATTCATCATTAATTTGTCACAATATGTTTGCAAGATACTTTATTTAACTTTCCTTTAAAGTATCTAAAATTTTCTTAAAATCGCTGAGTGATTATCTATCCACCGGAGTATTTATTGTTTAAATCTTTAATGTAAATATTTTAATATGTATAAGATGACTTACCCTAAATCTCAGTTCACCAACCGGAGGAGCTGCGTAGGGAATACCTTTGAAGGAGAGATAAGATCCTCCGTCGACATTGTCAACTTCTACGCCACGAAGATCGCCTTGTTCGATGGTCACCACTGCAGTCGCGGTCATGTTTGATTCTGATTTACGCTCTTGACTGACCGTGAATACCGAATTAAATTACTCCTTGATTACCGCAAACTTCTTGTCAATCGACAAGTTTAAAAGCACAGATAGAGAACTCGACCTTACACCAGTACATCTTCAATCTGAACCCAAATAAATAATGTATTCGTATCTCAGTTTTATAAAATGATTATATTGTGAATAAAATGTATAAAAATTCATTTGAAACTTTCCAATCCGTTTATTCACTTATTAAATTTTTTTTTTTTTTATTCTCTATCTTGTCTAGCAACTGCAATTCTATACATTATAACCACGATCGGAACATTTGATATTTTATCAAGTGGCTTTCGCTATCACAGCTGCTTCACATCTGTAGACAAAATTTTCTCATCGATGTATACATATGTTAAAGTACAGAATATAGTGTCTATACCTATATTGCTTTACAAATGCGAACGCATTGATAAATGATATGATACTTCGATAGCTCAATCAGCTCTGGCTATTGGTTAAAGTACATTGCACCGAAATATGTATACGGTTATTATATATATGTATATTGTATATAGACAAGCTTGTCGTTGCATAATCTTTTTTCTGATATTCGATCTAAAAGTTGTCGATAAATCTGAAATTCTTGAAAACCAATCTATACAAAATGTTTGAAAATTTGTAGTTTCTGATTCAATGAAGTATGTCGATTTTTTTGACGATAATAATATGTAACTGAAAAAAATCTGAGATTCGCAGAGAGAATACGGGTTTATCTGAAAGACTCTGAATGCCAAGTTGTCTATTGAATTTGTCTTTTAAACGGCCCATTTCTCGGAAAAATTTCAAAGAGTCTGCAAATTGGAACTTTTTATAGTTAATTTAAAAAAGTTGAGAGAAATTTATCTGATAGTGAAATAATTTTGATAGATCATTCATCCAAGATATTACGAAATTGTGACGAACATTTGTGCATATGATATATGCTGGTATAATGTTCAATTGAGTAACTGCAATCTGTGAAACTTTTAATATCCAAAAGATAAACGAAAGCAGATTATCGCACTGGTTTATCTTTCTCATGTTTTTGACATGATGAGTTTTTGTTTTTAACAGATTGGTGACTTAAATATGCGACCTGAGCAGCCGTCATTTACTTGGCAACAAGATTGAAAATTTTCGTTGTACATTTTTGAGAGATATAAAATTATCTCGAGATTATATTTGACCGCATACTAATAATTGAGGATGTGGATGGAATAACGAGTGATCGTTGACTCGAAAAAGAAAAATTCATTTTCATCAAATTCTTCGGTTTTTTCTAAAACGAATTCTCGCAATACCTATAGGTATACCCATAAAGGCGTACTTCACTTTACCAAGACGAAGGTCTTAGATAAAGATAATAATTCTATATTCTAAAACAATAATTTTATAACAACAATTCTATATTCTATAACAATAATTTTTTTTTTTCTCGCAAAATTGATTCTTTTCTGGGGAAAGTCAGTTTTTATATGTCAGAGTTTCTATTCCGAGGAATAGGAGTCAGCCTATATAGATTTCTACAGTTTAAAATGAATTTAAAAATAAATTCGAAATAATTTTTGAAGTAGTTATATATAATAACTCAATTTGTCTCATCATTCCGCCAAATCCCTCAATTAGAATCAATAACAATCTCAATGCCGAATTAATCAAGAATCACTAAGTGTCGTTGTGCAATAAGTTCACGCTCTATACTGACGATAAGATAAAAATGTCTAATTGTGCAATAATTTCAAGAAAAGGTTCTTATATAACTCTACAATTTGTGAAATTCGTAACCACCGACGAAAATAAATAAAGAAATAATTCCATCGACGATCATGAAGTTATACCTATGTATGTGAATGTTAAAATTTGTTAAAGCACTATTATTGTCAGTAAGTAATATTCATCTTAACATTGAGCTTGTTCCTTTCATATAGTGTCAACACCAGTGGCTTCAACGAGTTCACATGGGAGCTCTGTGACGACTTTGATAGACATTTCATTGGAAATATTCCGAATGCAGAACAGTTGTCGCGTAGATATTGAATAAGCAGTATGTGAATTTTCAAAATTGAGTTATTTTTGTCTGGCAATCGAACCACTGACGCGATTGCGAGATGAAAATCAAGAGAAAAATCTCTGTCCGACAAAATGTTGTTTTATATATTATAAGAACTTGTATTGCAGTGAGCAAATAAAGATATACTCGATAATTTGCGATGCGTATACTTATATATAGGTATATTTACTTATAAGAAATAACTACATTTTGTATGTATGTATGTATGTAACAATAACATTGATAATGAGAAATATTGTGAAATAAATTCCCAGATATACCTATAATGAATTACTTCGTTATTTTCCACTCTCCTCTTCCTGCTACTCTTTATTTCAGGTATTGAATAAGGTAAGTAAATTTTAACGATCGTAAGAAGACACGGCGCAATTTTTCGAATAGCAGGAATTTTTAATTATAAAATTAGGTGCGCCTAATGGGAAGCAACCTCGAGTCGAATTTTATATAGGTGGCATGCGAGTTAAATGTAATAAGGCGCCAGATTTTTTCCCGCCAAAAATTTCGGAACACCTCGGGTCAGATGTTCTCCTGATACCAGGAGCAATTTTTGCACTTAAAATTTCAAAAACTCTAAATTTTCGAAGCGAATGAGACATGCACAGAAACACATCTATACGAATGCATGCCTGCTTAGACCTATGCTCCTGATTTTTCCCGCCAAAAATTTCAGCACACTCCTTGGCTCGGATGTTCTCCTGATACCAGGAGCAATTTTTCGACTTAAAATTCCAAAAACTCAAAATTTTGTAAGCGAATGAGACATGCACAGAAACACATCTATACGAATGCATGCCTGCTTAGACCTATGCTCCCGATTTTTCCCGCCAAAAATCTCAGCACACCTCCTCGGCTCGGATGTTCTCACCTATATAAAGTTAGCCTGCGACTTTATTATTTTTCAATTTTTTATACCGGGTCTAAGCGTGGGTGAGACCCATAGAACGCCCAATTATATGCAATTCATGGTACAAGTACGCTCTGTGCATAAAAAAAACAATGAAAACTGAGACGTTTGAGTTCCGATTGTTGTAATTTTTCATGGCACAGAGCGTATTTGCACCACAAATTGCATATAATTGGGCGCCCTATGGGTCTCATCCACGTTTAGACCCGGTATACCAATCAATTGCTCCTTAATTGCTCTTGATTGCTCCGCTAATTTCGTTAATTGCTCCAGTCTAGTTTCCGAAAAAAACGAAAAAAACGAAATCGGGATTTTCTACGGTAGAATGCCGGCCAAATTCAAATCTATGTTTTGACAAAACGGGTGAAGATACGACGTTCTACAGGGGATTAAAAAATTGCTCCCTTATTGCTCTTAATTGTTCCACCTGCAGTTCTAATTGCTCCCTCTTAGTTTTTAAATAATTAAATAATAAAGACTAGTACAGCCGACATAACCTCTTCCGGGTGACAGCGCATTTCAAATTTCATTACGTAATCGATTATATTGACGACGGATGCTGAAAATATCATGAAAAGATCGCTCCTCGTCGGTTACGAATTGATCTACTCGTGCTTTTGATTGCTCCCTTTTAATTTCTGAGTAATTGAAGAATTAAAACTCGTACAGCTGACATAACCTAATCGGGTGACAGCTCATTTGACATTTCACTGCTGTGTCGATTATATTGATGACGAAAACTGAAAATAACATTGAAAAATTTAACAAAAAAGTACTCTATACCCATCTTTACTCAATGCTAATACGGTGCATCTGATTGTATTGCCATCTCGTAAACGAACGGCGAACTACTTTTACACGAGCCTCGACATGCCTTGTTAACTGCAATCCGCATTCCAGTCTTGCGATTGGGTTGCATATAATAAGAAAAACCGATGTTCGCGCCAATTTTATGATTTCTAACGAATGTAATAAATGAAGCCACAATCTAATTATTTTCTATAAATAATACAGCCGAAAGGCACGTGGAGAAAAACTATTTTCTGCTGCGTTCCATACTCTGAGTTGCGCTCTATTATATCTTTGATATGTGCTTAACAAATGGTTATTCAAATTTTGAACTGCTTTTTATTTGAGTATAGACGAGTACAGATATTCCTCATTATTAATCGGCATAAGATCCAAAAAATTTCAAACAATTTGATCAATTCCACTTTTCAAAGATATCAAACTGAAATGGACGAGAAAAAAAATAACCGCGTCTAAAATCACAACAAATTCGAATCAAAGTATCGGGGTAAAAATTCGATGAAATGATCAATAAATAAGTCGGTTATATTCACAGATACAACAAATATGTACAGAATTTTTATCTAATCTATCAGCACATATTGTGCTAGTATAATATTCTCATCATCTTTCCAATCTCACAGCTTTTATGCAAGGTCTACCATATCGTTTTTTCGCCTCTTCAATAAACGCGTTTTCCATTTGCCTAACAATTTCATTGAAAAATAAATTGGATAATTGAGAATGAATAACAGATTTAAATTCAAAAGAGAGTGAAAAGTCTATGACACAAGTTTGCGCATTGTTCTTTAGTCCGGGACTAAAGACCCACAAAGTATTCAAATGGTTGAACAGTTTTCCATCTGTACATTCAGCCTTTACTAAACGTGGAAATATCGTTGTTACTTTTGAAGTATAACTCTCATTAATTGGAGGAAATCCAATATCCAAACTGGCCTTCAGACATCCATCACCTTTTGATAAGATATCCGATTTTTTACAAAATGGTACAAACAATTTGTAATTAGATACGTCTGCTACTACATTGTAGATTTGCTCCATAGAGAACCTGCAGGGGAATAAAAATTATACCATAAATGATAGTGCAATAATAATAATGAATAACAATAACAATAATAGTAATGTAACAAAAATATGAAAATAAATAAGAGTAAATAATTTTTTTTATAAATACCCTATCAACTTTCTTCCCTCGTACTCCTTGCATTTATTTTTGTTTATCGTCATATACATACGTTTTAAATTTGCATTATTGTAATTTTCTCCTATTTGTAACCTGCAACTTTCAATTATGGAGATATATCTGAAAAGAAATAAAAGAAATAAATTAGGTTTTTCTTATGATTAAACATTGAGATTAATTGGCGAAATATTCTATTCCAGGAATTGAGAAAGTAAAAAGCTAAAACTATTCAATAGAATGATTAAAAGTCTTAGCATGGTATACCTACGTTGATTTTCCTAACCTAAACCTGAACTAACCTATCTTTTACTTTTGAATCAATATTTAAGACTAGATGTGTACAAAGATTTGTTAAATGAGTGATAAATCGATATCCTTTTACGCATAATATAGAAATAACGAGAATTTTATTACCTGTACATAGTAATATTGATATTTTTCAAACATCGCAGATGTCGAAAACTTTGAACTGACGTTAACATTTTACAACAATAACGCGCATAACGATGTCTAATAATGCAACTGCATAGAATAGTATTTTTAGAAAACGAATAATGACTGGCCTGCAACAACTAGTTTTGAATAATGGGAATATGCGCATCCATCAATACCTATACATACAATAACAAATGATAAAAATAAGTTTTTATATAATATTTTGACCAACGTTTCCAAATTATCGATGAGTTTAGGAACTCAATTGTCGTCTGCTGTGGTTTACGTCTGTCTGTAGATTACGCAACAGTCATCTAGTGGCAGTTCATGCCAGTAATACGTAAAAATGGCCAAGATTTTTCCAACAAATTGTAGAAACGTCATTCGGCAGGTTAGTAGTATTTAAAGTTATTCATTAAATATTAATACACTTTGCAATAAATCTGTGGCTTTTCTCAAATTAACGAATTCTTAATTTATCAATTTTTTCATCCTCACGTCGACACTGTCATGACATAACAGATGCCCAACCTACAGCTTGTTTTCCTGTTCAATAAATCCGAGATACAAATTTTGTCATATTCAAAGATTAATGCTTGATATTTTGCAGCCTGAAAACAATCGGATATTAATCACTGATAAGTTGATTATTTTTATGTAGTTCTTATCCGCTATAATGATATTCAAATATTGAAAATATTTAATTACTTACTACTTGTGCGCTTTAGGTTCGATAATAATAATCAACAACAACATCCTTTTAATAATTACATATCTATATACATTTATCTCGTAACTCTTTACGCAAATATAATTCTAATAAAAGATATTTTGAAACAACAACGCAAAAATTTCTTCCATCCAAAGAATAGTATTTTTGGTGATGATTCTAACATCTGTTGTATATTGAATATTTCTAATTTCTCCTAAAATAAGTTCCTCTTCTTTCTTCTTTATTATAATATATTTCACTTTAATTTCCACATTTTTTAATTGTTATTCTTAACATATTACACAGGTTCGCGGACTGCATGCATCCGCAGTCCAAAATGCTGAAGCCAGACTTAAAACCTTTTCAATTTATCGCTGGAATCCGGACAAGCCTGATGAGAAACCACAGATGCAGGATTACAAAGTTGACCTGAATGCGTAAGTTATTTATTTATCTCTTTAATTATCTTAATGATTTTTCTCGATTTTTCCTTTCCAGAAACCGCCTTATCACTGCTAATTATTTTTTATTATCAGAAGTTAAAGTTTTCCCTTTTCCATTTATCAAATTATCTTGTTATATTTTTGCTTGTTAATCTATTCAACTTATTTACAGATCTCATCGAAGATAAACTTCCAAGAATGTATTTTTTAGGATTATTCTTTCTGCGCCCAATACTTGAAAAAAATACTTCCCAATCCTGCATCCAGAAGTAATTTTACTTTGCCCTGTACTTAGTTTTTCATATCTGATTCAAAATCAAATCTCCTACTCAATGATTAACAATAACTAAATTATTTCTGTGATTCACAATTATTACAGTCATTTATATCAGATAATTTCATATTTACTGTTAGAAAATAAAAGATAATCCAAAGCTAACTTATATTATATTCACAGTGTATTAAATCCTACAATAATTATTCTAATATCCAACTTCCTAATTGAATTCCCTTATCTTGACTTATAAGATTTTCATACTACTTTTCCTCGATTATTTTAAAATAATTAAATACAAAACGTATTCAGATGCGGTCCGATGGTATTAGATGCTCTAATAAAAATAAAAAATGAAGTAGATCCAACCTTAACTTTCCGTCGTTCTTGTCGAGAGGGCATCTGTGGTTCGTGCGCAATGAATATTGGTGGAACAAATACTCTTGCATGCATCAGGTACAACAGTCATTTTAATCGATGCATGAAATGATCTGATTTCTTGAACTCTGATAAAATTTACCAATCAATGAAATCTGATTCCGTTTCTTAATCATCTCGAAAAATCTTTTCTGCAGTAAGATTGACTCCAACTTGAGCAAGAGAACCGATATCTACCCATTGCCTCATATGTATGTTGTGAAAGACTTGGTACCAGACATGAATCATTTCTATGCCCAATATCGTAGTATTCAACCTTGGCTGCAGCGTAAAGATGCTAAAGAAAGTGGTACTCAGCAGTATTTGCAAAGTGTTGACGATCGTAAGAAATTGGTTAGTATCATGAGATAATATTAAAACTTGTTTACCATCATAAGAATTTCAACTACAATTGTTTACCCATTTAGTACAGTCTGGATATTTGATTAATTGAATTTTTTTCATCTTCTAGGATGGTCTATATGAATGCATTTTATGTGCCTGCTGCAGTACTTCTTGTCCATCTTACTGGTGGAATGGAGATAAATATCTAGGTCCTGCAGTTTTGATGCAGGTCAGTTCCATCATGATAAATTCATAACATATTCGTGTTTTTTAATAATATGAACACAGTTTTCACTATTTTTTTTCGTTTCTAGGCTTACAGATGGATTATTGACTCCAGAGATGACTTGTCCAAGGAACGTCTTGAGAAACTGAGGGATCCATTTTCAGTTTATCGTTGCCATACGATCATGAATTGTAGTCGAACTTGCCCCAAGGTATGAAGTTTACTTTAGATATGATTCAAAAGTTTTATAACAAAAAGAGATATTTTATTATTTTTGAAGAAGGTATGAATCTAAAAACATATATGCACATTGTTTCAGAGAACGTTTAATCAGTTAATATATTTATTTATTTTAAACTAGGGACTGAATCCTGGAAAAGCAATCGCAGAGATAAAGAAATTGTTGGCTGGTGTGATACAGAAGGGTGAACCGGGTCTGAACACTACGGCTCTTCACAATTGAGTATTACTTGCAGGAAATAGTCAGATTCACAAATGATGTAAGACTTCTTTGACGATGTATTATTGTGTATAGAATAATAAATGTATAAATAATTTATACATACAGTTCAGTATGTATATATTATATTTATATAGAAAAAAGAAAAGAAAGAAAAAACAATTTCAAAATCACTTTTTATTTGTTGAATGACAATTTCTTGTCCATTTATGTTTCAAATTGATTTCACTATATAATTATCAATTTTAATAATTCCGTTACATGCGTATGTTTTACACTAATCGATTAGGAAAAAAAAAAATCTCCAGGATTATATTCCAAATTACGTAATTGTTATTAGCATGATATGAAAAAGAAAATTTTAATATAGGTATGAATACGTGTGAAAGTTTTTGCGACTTAATGATCAGTATTAATGCTGTAAATTTAAATAATTATTATTTATCAAGTTAAAACCTAAGAAATTAGAAAAAATAATATTAACTTGATTATCAATGAGCGAGAGTAACTAACGTTATGTTAAAATAAATAATTTTACAAGGTGTGAGATTCAAAGATTGTAATTTATTATTTGAAATATAACATTCTTGTAAGATATGTAGAATATGAAGTGATATATTTTTCGTGAAACATCATATGCCTATGTATAGACTGAATATAGTGCAGAAATTTATTCTGTATTAATTTCGTCACTCTTTTCACGGCTCAGATGCCATCCTGATTCTCGCTGTCTCTCGAGATCTGTTATGCACTTCAGCCGTACGAAGAGTTATGCCGAATATGTCTTCATGATAGCGAGTCTCATCCTAAAAGAATTAAAAAAAACCTCTAATTTTCGAAACTTAATTGGTGAACAGAAATCACTGACTGTTTTTATTTGATTCAAAATATTTGACAAAGTTCAATCAAGGTTCGGTAAAGGCAAAACAAGAAACTCACCCTCAAAGATAACATATAGGCCTCGACTTCCTTATTGCTTAATTTTCCATGTGTCTGAATGATTTGCTTTAATGTCTGATACACGTCCTCAGCCATTGTACAATCACCACAAACGTAGAAATGCCCTTGCTCATGTACGATCATTTCAAAAATCTGAGAAGCCTCCGCTAGGATCAAGTCCTGGACGTAAGTCTGTAATGAGATTAAGTTCGAGTTTAACTTCCCTCTATTTAATTTGTGAATTGAAGAGGTAATAAAGACCCTCTGTTCTTTAAGCGCACCTTTTTCAAACCAGGCTCACGTGATAATGCAAGAAATACTTTGTCCAGTACACCAGCCTTAAGCATAATATTTTTTTCCTCCCTGTATAGATCCAAGTCTTTTTGTCGACAACCAAAGAACAGCCAAATTTTACCCACCATTCTATCTAAAATCAAATAATTAACTTAATCCTGAATAGCATGGACAATTCACACTGCGCTGCCGTATTGAACCGGATATTTGCTTTACCTCTAATAAGTTTCATTTCTGAGAGTCTGTGATGCCAGAATCCGCGGAACGGAGCAATCCCGGTTCCTGGGCCTACTAATATCATTGGCGCTTTCTTATCGAGTGGCATATAGAAGTTAGGTGCACTGAAAAATTGTAACATGTACTTAATTGTTTTAAAATATATAACATTTATTTTTGGACGTACTGACCTCCGAACGAAAACGTAGAGAGATTCACCGTCTGGTAATTCGTGAAGATAATTTGAGCAAACTCCATAATGTGTTGGGCCGCTACCGTCTATAAAAATTGTACCAAAAATAACTGAGTTTTAGTTTTCTCCATTTGAAATAGTCATTATTTAAACAAATTTAATGGTACCTTGTGTTTTATACTGAACTACAGCAACAGTAAGATGTATTTGTCCCTGATGAACAATGGGCGATGATGAAATGCTGTAAAATCTTGGCTGCAAAGGTGTGAGCTGAAGTATCAAGAGAGATGCCAATGGTCTAACGGATGGAAATTCTTGAAGAACTTCCAACAAGTTTGGGAATTTCCAGTGACGCCAATCTTCGTATGCCGTTGAATTCTAAACAATATATTAATACAGCTTTTGAGCATTGCAATACTTTTTAGTAGAAGTTTCTTGCGGTAGTACAAAGTAAAGTATCTAGCATTATAAACTGATAAGAATGTAGTGCTAAAATTACGTACGGTAGCCAATTCAGTAAGCTTTGCTTGTTCTTCTGGATTCGTAGCTATTGAGGCAAAATATCGAAGAAGATTTGGAGTTGGTGGCGTAGTTATGTCCACAAATCTTGTAAGCAACATCCGCAATGAGTTTGGTAGATACCGATCATGTGGCATCCACGTTTTAACAATTCCTACATTAATATAGGAGCATATTTTATTATGAATAATCAGTCAAGGTCGAACATAAAAAAGGTACAAACCATTAGGAGTATGAGATTGCTTTTGCATTTGCAATTCTATTGGCATGTCTGGATCTACGTTGGTTTGCAGCCGTTCTAGAACACTATCAACGAGTTGGGGTCTATTGCAAGCAAAAACACCCAAGTGATCACCAGGCTTGTACATTAATTCCATTCCAGCTATTTCATCAAGCTCGAGTAATAATGTAACACCGCTAAAATTGGATGCAAAATATTGTAGTTATTACCAAGGATATCTTTCTGTTTAAAAAAAAAACCCTGGATTTAGTTTACCTAGACTTGCTGCCATTCAAATTCGTCTTTCGTAACATGTTGCATGACGTAACGTTTCTAGAATGGCATTTTTTCAAAGCTGTAAATTAGGAAATATCGGTATTAGTAAGTGCTGCTCGCATTAACATGTTTTATAAGAAATTAATGGTGTAGATTCGAACTTACCAGTAGCAATCGGTTGTGGGTCAGCCTCAACGAATCTGACTGCAGCTGGCGATAGAACATCTGAGCCTAATGATAAGGCAACTTCTAATAAAGTCTCGTCATCGTCCAAGCAAAATGTTTCACAAGCGACCTGAAATATAAGGTACTTGACTTTAGTGTGTTGATTTATTAAGGATCTTCTGACTTTCTATTTTGTTTTTCTATAATTTGAGCTCGTTTCATTTGCTAACAAACTTGTTCTGTGGTGATTGTAGTCAATGAAAAGGGCGAAAATTTATACAAACTGTAAAAGTATCTGCAGCCCATTTTCGGAATGCTTGTTCCTGGCCACACATCTGATCTCCTTGAGCCAAGCGCAGTAGGCGTTCACCTCCAAGTTCGCCTAGCAGATTATCCACGTATCGTCCGAAAGCACAAAAGTTAGGATATGCTGAAGAGCCTAATGCAAAAACTGCAAACCTATAAAAAAAATAAATACCTTTTTAAAATCTGAAGATTTAGTGGCATATAATAATAAATAATTAACTTAACGGTAGTTTTTTTAAACGAACCTGACATTGCTGAGTGGTCCAAAAGTATCTTCAGCTTGGGATTCAGTGACAGATCCACGAAGGGAGTCAAGTCTGTCCAGCTTCTTTGAACTTCCTAGTTCCGTTTGGCTATTTGCTTTTATGAAAGACTTCGAAGTGGCCAAACTAGAATAGATTATTTATTTCTCAAAGAAATTACCTATGTTCAATCGGTTCAATTTCGTACAATCTGCAAATGTTTACCTTATTTTCGTTTCATTGGTTGAATAAGTTTCGTTCATTTTCATAGCGTACAAGTTTTGTGCAAATGCCTGTAAAATGTAAAATATTATTGTAGAAATTCCCTTGTTTGTTTCACTCGGTGATTATAGTGTTAATGGAATAAATACTTCTCCATTTTCAGGCGGATCACCATTTCCAAAGGTGGATGTGATGACTAACAATAGAGCTTCGTGTTCTATGTTGCTGATATCATAATCTGCCATAGAATAGACCTGTATGTAAATAATGGGAACATGTATGCACGGTGCTTATCTTCATCCGGATGGTTTGTTAAAGTTTTTTTTTGTTTACCTCAGAATGAAATGCATGGCCAAGAAGTTCACCGAGTTTTACTGCGTACATTTCGGATGTCCCTGTTTCAGTAGCGAACAATACCGTAGCTTTTATTCGTCGAGATAAAGCTCGCCCAAACAATTTCGATGTAAATTTTACAGCTCTGTAATCGATCAAAAGTGTACAATGTTAAAGCCAATGAAATATATGTATATATTTTTATGGAATAGCAATCAGATATCGTATTATTCATCAAACAACTTACCGGGCTATTTGCTTAAAGTGAAACTTTCTCCTTGGTTTCTTTGAAGTGGATTTCTTGTCCCGCCCTTTTTTCCATTGATGTGTTTTCCAAGCAGGGTCCTAAACGTTTGTAAACATTCGACTAATGTATTGAAAAATTAAATTTTTGTTCACTCGTTCACATATTGATTTATTTATAAAAATCAAACGATACTACAATACAACTGATTATGTCATCACCTGATAATCGTATGATGGTTTCAAGTAGTACAATGCCATTTCCTGGTGAAAAACAGGAGTTGCTGATCCAGAAACGGGTGGAACAATCCAAAGCCAATCTGCAGGACATCCATTACGTAGACGCATTTCATTCTCATAATGTTTCATAAACGATTCAGAAGCTGTATGATGATCAACAATAGTCACATTTTTCATCTAAAAATTATTCATCATATTGATAGTGTCCTCATCTATCCAAGATCAAGTGGTACACAGTAATATGATATACCTGAAAACTGTGCAGTACAGCAACGTTTGCCTCGATCATAGCTTTATCTTTCCATAGCGTAATTGCTGTTCGAGTATCTAGGCCCATGTGACTTGCAATAGTCTAAAATGATTCCAATGTATGTACATCACATTGCCATAAAAGAAATGCGATAGTTATTGAGACATTTTGAAATTCATGAATTACAAATTCATGTTAGTGGAAGAATTTACCTCCAACAAGTTGTAACGTTGTATATCACACAGATCTCTAGAGCCTATTTCAGTGCTCATGTACCAGCCATTAAAAGGTGCAGCGGTAAACTCTAATCCACCGCAATCGAACATCATACCAGAAACAGCAGGTACAGCGAACCACTTGAGATTGAGTTTTTCAAACCACTCATACCTGTGTATCATTTAAAAATCGTTCCTGATTATATAATTTCATTTCTCGTTACAAAAATTACTCACGTTGGATGACTGAGCGGAACTTCCAGCACTAGTTCCGTCGGAATATCAAAATAATCAGGGTCATGCCCATTGGCTGACAATACTATTGGTAATATATCAAATCTCGTTCCAGCACCTCTCCAACCCAGTTTCATGCAAAGCTAAGAAAATCATGTAAAATCATAACGCCGCTGTGTGAATGGAATTGACAATTGCTTATTTGAAAGGCTGCGAGTTACATATATGTATATGTTATTTTTTTATAACGACACATTAAAATAGTACTGATATTGATTTGTTGTGTTTGTGCCAACTTTTCTTTTTCTGGTAATATATCAACCTAGACAACAAACCTCTGTGAATTCTGCATTAACTGGATCACCCGTGATTGTACCATCTGGATTTTTGTATCCTGCATAACCGATTAACTGTTGATTCCATACTTTATAGTCATGCTTTCCATCGGTTCGTTGAGGAAAAATAGTTATTGCCGATCTATCAATGAGACATAAGATTTTAATACTTACTTCAGATCTCATTGAGTTTATTATTACGTTGAAAACATAATTGCTGGACATTAATTCATTGATATGAATCAATAATTCCAATTTTTCACAACTTTAGGTAACGAAATTAATAAATTCTCATTGTTATGAACGGTAAATTCTACAATTTATTATTCACCTGATATTTCCTTTGTTCGTGCTGTACTTGATATGATTACAAAGCGCTTCGAACATTCCACTAGTCGTTGTAACATATCGGCAATCAAAAACCTGACAAATAATTTTAACTTTAGTAACTAATTCGCTTACGAGTAGCTACATCATATAATATCATATAAATCTATCAACCTGCAGTTTCGACCACTGAATTCTACCGATACAACGTGCAGCATTACGCCAAGCCAATTTCGCTCCGTACACTAACTCTGTTTCTGTTAGTTGATAAGTTGCTGTGCTTACTACCTCTTTCTGTATACTTTCCCACCTTGATCGATGTGCCTCGCTGTTTGATCTGCACAAGTATAGTTGAAAATAAATTCCAATTATTATTTAATAACAATTTAGTTATTTTATCAAATGCGTGTCTTAAATTGTGACGCAAAAATGTGTCTGTCATTAATTGTTTTATAATTTAATGTAATGATCCTCGATAATGTTTTATCATGCATATATTACATTTGATTGTACATTTTTAATGAAGTCATCATATATGAAATAAGCCCGATATTTATACCGATAACTCAATTATGGTACATTACCTTCTGATAGAAGCAAAATACTGATCAAGGAACTCTTTAGCATGTACTAAAATTTCATCTTTAGAACGTGGTTCAGTGCTGTGATTAGGCAGAGCCATTATACTGCCCAAACAAACTTCACTTGAACAATGTGTTCTCTGGAAAATAAATATATGCTTCAGTCAATGAGCTATGTTATCAAAATCTATTATGCTATTTCTGAAGAAAATATCCTGCTATATAATTTGTTATCATTTTTTTCCGAGTAATCGCATATTTCTTACAGCAAACTGGGTATTGTTGATGTGTGAATTAATCCATAATGTTCAAATTTCCCTTTCTTTTTTCAGATTCGCTTTATATAATTTATTATATTATCATTAACTTATTAGTGAAACTATAATAAATATTTATTAACTGAAAATCGAGGTATGAGCTGGTGTACATGTGTACCTATATACATACAGGTATCATGATTATCAACTGTACGTATATTGATATTAATATGTAGAGTTTGTGCTGTTGCATTTAAATGCGTTAATATTGCATCGTGTGTAAAAGAATAATTACTATACTTAGGAGACTGAATAAACAACAAAAGAATATATTCATTGCCCATAGATTACCGTCAGTAATAAGTATTGTTGAGTCCTATTATAAATACTCTTGGGTATTCAAATTTTTATCATCTTTTGTTCAAGGTACGATTGAAATACGAATAAAGAATAATTTTGTAGAAAGAATAATTTAATTACTATTAATAGTTTTCTGATATTTGACACGTAGTCCATCATCTGCACATTGCAAACGGGTCAAGATGATATAATTTCTATTTTTTATTCAACTGATTATAAATACGTTGTACCTATAGTTTTTATTTAAATCTTTTTACACAGCACTAATTGCATCGGCAAATTGAAGTTTCTGTAATATATTTATGTATATGTAATAATATTGATTTTTGTGTAAAACCGAAGATGAATTGTATATTAACATTCAAAAATTGCGTAAATGTGCAAATGATAATTGCACACTTACATTTACCAATATTACAAAAATACAATGAATAATTAAATAATATACAAACCTCGACATTATTGCAGTGCAAAGAATCAAAAGCTTCCGTTTTATAGATGAGATTTCGAAGTTTCATCGGCTTCCGCTGACACGGAGGAGTTGATTCATGGTCTTTCATCTCGATATCCTAATATCGGAATGATCCTCTTTAAGTTTTGACTTTTTTTTTTTAATCCTCTATGATCGTTCGCGTCTAATAGTCTATCGCAAATTCTCAACTCCGCAAACATTCGCGGACTCTTATACTTATACCCACTACCCGCACTCTTATGTTTCCTTCTTCTTCATCAACGGAAGCACAAAAGTGTTCTCCAGTCGGAGAACGAGGGCGTCGAGTAGGAGGACCAAAGACGCAGCCCAGCATCCTTAACAGTACCTATTTCACATGCGCTACAACGTGCCATCGATTTACCACGAGTTTCAAACCAGATGCTTTATTGCCGAGAATATGGTCGGTTTCATCTACGGAGTTACAGAAAACGATGATTTATTATATTTATAGGGATATTTTTCAATGGCTGTTTCATCTGATTTGCATTACGATCAAGATAGATCTCAGAATATATATTGACGAAAATAAAATTATAGTCTTATTCAAGAATTTCTTTTTCAATATACGTTTTATTGCAGCATATGTATTTGACAACCAGTACTGGTTTGATTAAAAATCGATCTTAGATGGGGTGGCGGGAGGTTTTATCGGATTTTAGATAACTGCGTGGCCTTGTTCAGAGAACAAAGTCCCTTATTATTCGTCGCAGAGAAGATAATGAATCGAAAAAGAGATGCTGGATAGAATAAGTAGCTGATAAATAGGGGTTTCACCGCGCTTCAGAAAATTATGAAAACATTAGAACTAGGAACAGCACATACGTGTTTACCGAAATTATGGTATATTCAACGAAATACAATGATGATAATATCATGAAAGTATATATGATCATATGTTATCTAAGATACACGTTTCTTTAACTATCTAATATTACGCTACATAATTATAAAAAGGCTTAAAGATTTGATACAGAATATAGAAACATAATTATAAATTGTAGGATTGTTTTACTGCTTAATTTTTATAAGGTACATAATTGAAAAAACAATTCATAAATCGCTGTTATTAATATCATTATATTATTTCATATCAATCGCTGATCTCTGATCAATTACGAATAGTCAATACACACGTTGGAACACTGATCAAATTTGAATTTCAAATTCAAACAGCATACCGTAGCAGTCTTTTGTTTCCCGCCGTTCCGATAAGCGGTAATCAAATAAATCATTACGGCGTGTCAATGATCTTTTTTAAATTAAAAATTCGATTCCTACCACCAGAATCGATCTATTACTGTATTTTGAAACAATCGGTTGCCCAAATATAGAATTCATACTATTTAAAAAAAAGTTTTATATTACGGTACTCTACAGATTTGAATTCATATATCATAAAAATTCATAAAACGCATCACGTCATGTATGACGGTCGACATGTACCTGCAGTTGTTTCTGATATTACAAACCGGACGTATTGTACGTGTTTAACAAAAGCTGTTCTAGTTTTATTAACCATTTATAATCAAAAAATAATGGAAAAACCATCTGGAAGCGAACATAAGCAGGGCCTTGTCTCAAGCGTAAGTATGAAGATTTCTTTATATGCATCGTGAATCATTTGTAATTATATTGTTGATTAATAACGGTTATAGTTTAATTTTTTCGGGTTCTTTATCACATCAATTATTTAGCCAACAGTAGCAAGAATAAACATCCAAAAGGCTACAACCCCGAAGATTCATAACAACAATCCAGCAAAGTCAACTCAGAAACTTCGTAGTATTACCGAGCAGAATTGTTCATCTAGTCAAATTCAAAGTCAAAATCTCAATACTCGGATTCAGCCCTTGTCTCAGGCCACAATGGATCAGCTCGAAATCGATGATCCATTAGCCAGCTGCAATAATGTCTTGGACCAATTAACACAAATTTGGGAAAATGTAGATACAAATCCAGGTCAAGTATTCTCAAGTAACGATATGGTGAGCATGTAATTATAATAATAATAATACTGAGATATTTGTATATATTTTCGAAATATTCGATCTGTTCAGATATACTTCGCGATATACGTTCTTGATACTTTAGAAATGTTAAAAATTTTTGTATTTTGGAGCAGTGTTAAAAATAGTAAATTATTATAACTGTTTGTCTGTTGTTTTCAAGGATAAAATACTTGATTATGGAATCTGAAAAAAATTAATATGATTTCTGAAAAAGAAAAACACTTACATTATATATTTTTATCTACAGAAAACCGAAATGGCAAAAGTAGATGCCCGATTGGAGCAGGCCAATGTGAAAATTGATAAACTAAAAGCTAAATTTCATACGATTCAAAAAAATAACGAAGCATTGCGAAAATTTATTGATGGGGAAGCTAAAACCCGAAAAGAATTGATTGAAAAGTAATTTTAATTACTGCTTAGTAATTATACATATACATAAATATATTGTTTTCTAAAGTTGCGAATTACAGGGGTTTAGAAAGAAAATAAGTTTATAGAACGATTTAAAATTTAATAAAATCCATTCCATTTAAATATCGCCATAAAGTTTTCAAACCAATAAGGATAAAACGTATGTTTTTTCTATATTTTTAAATAGACAAAACATCTCTGAGAATCGTAGGCTTCTTATAGGAGATCAAATAGTTGCTATAAAAGATCTATTGAAGGGACATCAGGAGAGTAATGATCAACTGAAACAAATGTGTGATCTGATTTTGAAACAGGGTGAGGAGGTAGAAGATTTGAAAAAGAAAGTTACTGGCTCGCTGGGTAATTGGAATATTTATATAATTCAAATAAATATGTAAGACTATGTAATGTGTGATGTTAAATTATCATTTATTTGAATAAAGTTACCTCAAAAGAAGAAAAGGAACTTGAAGATCAAATAGCGTTGACGGAGAAAGCAATTTCTCAAGTCCAAATTAAATATCAACATCTTCAGAAGCAATTTACCCAAATTACACAAAATGTGAATAAAAAGAGTTGTAAGCGTGAAGAATTAAAAAAAACGATGTGTAAGAATCAGGAAATTCATGATATAGAAATGGAAAAATTATCACACACCGTAAAGAATATTGATGCCAAGTTGAACAAGGAGCGAGGAGAAAACTCCAAATTATTAATTGTAAGATTCTGCAATTACGTAGCTATCCTTAATACGCTTATAAATTTTCTGGAATAGTAAAACCGCATCATATTCAAACAACAAATCCTATGTTTGGGTAATAATGCTTAGTCAGCAAGGAATAAACTCAATCAATTGTACAAGAAATTTATTATTTATAGAGAAATAATGAGACTTCAAAAAAATTAAGAGAACTACTCACCGAATATCAAGCACTACAAGGTTCAAACACAGAAAATGCAAAGCAAATAGAGGGTTTGAAATTTAATATTCAAGAGCTAAAGGAAAAGCAAGAAAATTTGAAAAGTAAAATGGAAGAATTGAAAAGTACAAATCTCGCAGTAACCTCAGAAAGAGATTTGGAATTGGCTGATTACAGGTAAAAAAGCAAAAAGCAACACTAAAAAACTATAATGGCTATTCAAAATTATGGATAAGTAAAAGTAAAAGAAGGTTATAATTCTTATCAAGTTGATAACATAAAATGAACACTGTGATTTCAGAAAACAGCTGCAGGATCTGACATTGGAATATACAGAAACGACGAATAAATTGATCGAAATTACTTCAAATAATGAAAAGTTGTCTGATACTCTAATAGCTAAAAAGATACAGCGTGATGAGGAATTGAAGAAAGCCTCATCAAACAAAGATGACAAGGTTCAAATATATTCAGTACTCATAATTGAAGATATTATATTTGATGGCAAATTCACATAACACCATCGTTTGCATTGTTTGAAATTGAATTCATTTCAGTTGACAGATCTCAGGAGCAATTTAAATGATGCTAAATTGATGAATGAGAAATTGTCTGCAGAGGCTCAGAGTCTGGATGAAAAATTGATTGGGCAAAAGAACCTGCTTTCACAGATTAACACAGATCTTAAGACCTCCAATGCTAAAGAGAATGAGAATAGTCAAAGGGAATCTGAATTAGACACAAGACTAGCCACGGCTAAACAGAATCTAGAAAAAAAAATGGCCACAATAGCCGAACTCCGTAACGTAATAAATACAGGAAAATCGAGCTCTTTAAAAGAAAGAAAGAAGTTTGAACGGGATATAGAACAGAAAGATAAACAGATTAATGAGTTGAGAAAAATTAGAGAGAATCGTCAAAAGGAGAAAGAGCGTATCGGTTTAGAGAACGACAAGAAATTACAGGTGATCTTCAGAAATTTTTTTTTGTATTACAAAACATCTAAATAAAAATAAACTGAATTTTCAGAAAATAACGCAATTGTCAATGGAATGTCAAAGGGCCGGGCATGAGAAACAAATTAAAGAACGGACCGTGAAAATAGATATTCTCAAGCAACAGATTTCAGCTGAAAAACTTAAGGTCAAACAAGAGAATATAGATAAACCAGATGGCAAAAAGAAGGAACAACGTGAAGCTCACTTAAACGAAATAAAATCTGATATAGATGATATCGAAAAAGTGATATCTGAAACTAAAGAACAACAGAAAGATCTCAGAGCAACATTAAAGAAAGCTGAAACTGTTAATGAGACTAAAGACTCTGCCGTACAAGAGACTTTGAACTCAAGTTCACTGTTAGGAATAATGTACGGAAAAAGCGAGGTATTAACTTTACGAAATATCGATCAAACTGACTTGAAACAATAGATAATGACCGTGATTTTATTACAATTAAATTACACCTTATGCTAACTGATTTCACAGTCGAAACCAGCTTCGTCAACACCTGAACACAGTCCACAGAGGGAAAATTTCGTAAATGATTCATTTTCGGATGTGAGTAGCATTATCGGATCGGACATAGTAAGTGCAGTTTCATTCCAACTGACTAAATTTTGATTGTATTGTAAATATCAAAAAATAATACCATCATTTTCACCCAGTTTGAAGATGCAGAACGTCGTTATTCCCAGTACTTGGAAAACAACAAAACAGACAACGCAAAATTAAACCAACCCGATCGAACTGACAAATTTGATGAAATGAAACGCTACTAGTTATTTTCGTTAAGTTTTATGCTACACAATAAATATAGATGAAGGGGGATCTTCATTTATATCAATTGAGTTCCATTCTTCATTTATAACTTTATAACTTTCAGTTTTCATTTCAATTTCCAAAATATAACATACCTTCCAATATATAATCTAAAAGTCGTTCTATGAACTTTTATGTTTAATCAAAATATAACTTGAGATTCAGTCTTTCAAATCAAATTTATAGAGAATATATTGAGTCGCGTCTATAAAGATCTACCATTATAGTAATCAATAATAAACATTCTTCTAATAAGTGCAAATAGGGTTGACTGTAATAAGTATATTAATTTGCTAAATAATAATACAAATAACGTATTGATCAGATTATTTGTTACTCTAAGTTCCAAAGAATTAACTTCAATTTTAAGTTTACTTCACAGTTTTCAGTTCAATAAATGAGTTACGAGTTTTTTTTGTTAATCGAAATTTTGTATATCTATTTCAATTCCCATTCTCTTTAAAATAAAATAAACTATCATATATTTCTGTAAAGATCTGTTCTATAAATATTCTATCCCATGACCAATTCAAGTATAAATAGTTGCAAAAAGTTTAAATACAGTAATGAGAAGTGGTTTGCTCTAAAAGTGAATAGAAAAATTATTTATTTCACATTTTATTTAGTTATAAAAAAGAGAACACAATTTTTCATCCGTCGATCATATTCTATAGATACATGATAGCTTACATCCTCCTCGTATATAACGCTTTTACATTAAAGTGTAGTAAGTGATTTATATACAATTTTATATCTATCGTCGTTTGAACCCGTATTTTTTCCTCTCATAAAATAGATCTGTTTTTGAACTTCCAAGGTTCACAATCTTTGGGCACCCATCTCTCTGTAATCAAAAATCCAACAATTATACACAATAATGGTCATTGAATCTTGAACGAATTTAATATAAATAATCTCATTCAATCTTACTTACATCTTTTTCTTGTATTGTACACTCCTTGCAATAATAAGCGTCCGATACACCTGGTCCTCCACATATAACACACCGTCCTTGGTAGGATCCGTAGTTACACTCATCACAAATACGGACTAATGTACATGGCCGAACATACGAGTCACAGATCACGCATTTTCCATCACATTTCTCACATAATCGACCAATTGCTGAATATCAGAAGGAAAATTTAGTTATAGTAAATATACCGATGTTAGGTTATGTTAGGTTAGATTAAGTGAGGTTCGATTACCGAATGAACTGAGTGGAAAGGAATTAAAGAAAACTGTTCATGAGCAATTTTTCAGAACGTTACAGTGTTATAAGTTACAAATATTCTAATTATTATTCGGTGAAAAACAAATCGGTAGCAAAGTAGCATTACAGGGAAATATACTGAAAATGTTATTCAAATATTTTATGAACTTACCAACCCCCGGTTGTTTTCTACAAAATATTAAATCCGGATGATGCTTGGCCATTTTTTAAGATCACAAATATTCTCAGGATCACTCAGAAAATAAACAATTCATTAATTAAACGTCAATTTATTTACGTTTTCAACACTTCATGGCTCATTTTCAACCGCTGATTACACACACATCTGTACGATCGAGGAACACGGTGGATGTTACAATGCCGCAGCCATAGACTACGAGAATTTTGTGTTTATAATAAATGCATGCGTCCACATCTATTCAACAACATAAAATCGACGGTATAAAAAAAAGTTCCAATATCCAATCAACGCAAAGAAGAAAATGATCTAGCTGTCAAAAATTTGACAGAATCGACAAAAAGTTATAATAAAATTAATTTACGAGTAATATGATATATATTCTAATATTTTTATACAATCCAATGAACTGATATATCGTTATAGTATTTATAAAAATCAATTGCAATGACATCCCAGACTGAAATAACATTGGAACATTTTTATATATTCAATAGTACATATGCAAAAAAGGAAGGAGATGTAAGAATTTTGATTTTATTTTCTACATTTTTAACTATTAATTACCAATCATTATACATTTATTTATTTATTTTTTTTTTCGATTTTTCAATCGTTTTAGTAACACGTCACTTACATTTTATGCACCAACCTCGTAGATAACTCATAATCATCATTCTTTATGATAAACACATTGTTTCCATACACAAATAACTCAACGAATCATACACTCAACAAATTTGTTCATTTAATTATCACACAATTTTTTTTACAATTTTATTTTATCAGTTTAGTCATCGCTTTAATTATCATTAGATTAAAATTTATTCAATCATATCTAATTGCATTATCTCATTATTTCAGGAAGAAAAAAAGATTCTATATTATTATCCAGTTGTAACAGACTCAGAAACTCAAATAAAAAACATTGGACTTGGTGAGGCGATAATTAAATTTACCGAGTAAGTGTTCAGCAGACATTATGAATGAATATTTGCTAAATAATTACTTGGAATATGACTTTTAAAGGTTTACGAACAATTTACTTTAAATCCCTAAACACGATTCAAAATCCCATGATTTCCTCTTATGGTTAATATAGAAAACAAAAATAAATTATGATCGTCGTATCAAGATAGCAAATTTAACTAATAGTAAATCCAATTTCAAAGTACTCATCGCACATATATCTAATAATTGAAATATATTTTCAATCGTCAGATCTTTTAACCCAGGACAAACATGTGATTATTGTCACACTCATAAGACTCGACAAATTTATTATGAGCCCGAACCAAACTTCTGGATGGTCATGGTGCGTATTTTTATGTAATAGTTTGATGATGATTAATTTTTGCTGATTCATATCCTAATCAAATAGCTGTTTTTGTTTTTCACAGATCGTTGGTGTGCCGTATGTTTGGAAGACTAAAGATGATACAGAATATATTGAGTATCAACACGAGGAAGTATCTAGCAGCGTATGTCAGGCTATTCTAAAACAAACTTATGCAATGTTCAGACTATTTATGGGCTCATTTGATACGATATTAAATGACCCTGATTGCGGCTCTGTACTGTTACTAAAGCATAAGCTTGACCATTTTTACTCGAGGGTAACTATTTTTAAGTTAAACTTTATAGAAAGTAGAAACTTTACTGTTTATGAGATTTTATTCGTTCTTCATGGTTTAATTCTTCTGTATTTTGAAATTCCAGTATCTACTCTCTTTAAAATTGAACAACAGTGATATTCTGGACATTTTTCAAGGTCTACAATTTCTACCTTTGGACAAGACGACCTTTCTCCATGTACAATGTTTTATGAATCTTGTCGAAGCAATGTTCTCGCAAGTTAAATACACCGCATTTCTTTACAACGATCAATTGGTCTGGTGAGCAAAGAACTGAAAATCCTTTCCACAAATTTTACCCCAAAAGAACTTCAAAGATTATTGTCTCATCTTTTTTTTCTCCCTTTTTATTAGGAGTGGATTAGAACCTGAAGACATGCAAGTTGTTTACAATTATTTAGTAAGCACACTGCTTCCCGCTCATCTCGAAACAGAATTGCAGGGAGGATCAATGCCTCGCAATTCCCCATCCCCATTTACAAGTTCACACTATGGAAAGTACGTCCCATTATGTGTAAAACTTTTCTATTTTATTTGATCCTCAATTTTATGGAGACTAACGTCCAAAAAAGTTAACCATTATTAATCCACTAACTATTTATTAAGTACATTGCAGCCTATTGTTAATTCTTCATCAGCTGATGATAAAATCAATTTGTTTATTGATATATTTCAGATTTGTGACTGGTCCAAGTAGCATCAACGAACCTAGTGGAATAGGCAAATTACCAAAGGTGTTCATCAATTATTCCACACAGCCAGTTTCATTGTATTTAGTAGTTTATCGTGCGCTAAGTGCAACGCTATGTTTGTTTGTGGACAGTGAGTATGTTTGTAGTCTCTATATAGCAGATAATCATATTTACTTTCTCAATTGTATGAGAGGCATTTTGTTTACACTACTCTAGAGTATAGTCTACACAATATTACCAACTTAAGCTGTTGTAAAAATGATCTACGAATATTTATTGAAGGTAAAACGAGCCTGCTCATGGACTTTTTCAAAAGCTTGGACACATTTCTTGGACCTCAGTTAACTACATTGGTCAGTTTAGTAGCTGAACAGTGCTCAAAACATGTATCATTCGCGGCTGAATCATGTCCAAAGTATTTATATTTCAATAAGTTAAATTTGGCCTACAAGAGCACTATTCATTTGGATAATAGACGGTGTTCTAATGTTCTCACTACACCGGAGGTATTACGGATAATAACTGATATAAACAATGATACTAAAAGGTAAGTAATGCCTTCTGAACAACTAATGAAGATGAACTTTGATTTATTCAACCTATTGTACGGCTTCGATAACAAATTTTTATTTTTGTTTCTTGCAGGTTGAAAGAGGCTGGGGAAATTGTAATTAAAACTATGAGTGAATACTGGGTGGTTGGAAAGCTTTCCAACTTGAGAGAATTTTTCGTTGTTATACAGCAGAAAAATGCTAGTTTGATAGAGATTGATGGTAGGTAAATACTGTATTTATTTTTAGGCAATAGTGTGATTGTTATAAAAGTGATTTTCTGTAAAGAGCAGCAATGATGTTTACTAAACAATTCTTAAAAATTTTAATAGCATTGCCTTAGGCCAATTAATAGGTATACTAATATTATTTGTTTATTACAGATGAGGTAAAGAGACTTTGTGATCAACAGTTAAAAAGCATCTTCTTCCATTAGTATCGTTATTCAATTTAGTATAAGTAAGTTTGTCATCAAAGAAGAGAATTGGAGATTCAGGTAGCAATTATTATCAACAAATGATCGCTAAGGAAATACCTAATACCTTTCACAGCGTTAAATCTATTGAACTAATATGGAATTGAATATATCAATTCACATACTTAAATAAATCCCCGAAAAATCCGTTCAGTTATACGTATACATTCAGGCAAGTACTTGTATGTATACTAGGTAATAATTAAGTATCTGATCTGTACTGTACAGCAACATGTAATATAGTAGAAAAGAAAAGACAGAAAAAGAAATAGAAAATGAATTAAATTCGAAGAATAATAATATTTCAAATATATTGCATTAAATCCGTAATTTTCTTGGAAATATTGTATCATTGATCTCAACTCTGGAAGCTTCTCTACTGAATATACCTAATATAAAATCCTTTACCTAAGGTTTTGGGGCAAAAAAATATGTCAAATCCTCTGTTTTTCAGTTCCAAGAAAAGTATATTCAACTTCAAATTCGGTATAGTTAGTGACTTACAACATTTTGAACAAAACGTCGGATGCAAAAGTGTCGTGTTTACTAGTTGGCTTAAATAAAATAGGAATATCTCTTTTTTTTTTTAATATGTATAAAATTAACATTAAGCAATGCTATTCAAGTCAGGTATGTCATTGTCAACACTTTATATACACAAACAATTTATTCAGATGTAATTTTCTCATCTTCATCTTCATCCTTAACTTTATCTTGTTTAACAACTAAATTAGAAAACTTTTTTAATTTCGCAACAAAGAATCCGTCCATATTATGTGTATGGGGATAAAAACGTCTGGTCAATTTCAAGGATGGATGAAACCTGTGTTGTCTGTAATTAGTGAATCCTTCTTCACCAAAATCTAAACCAGTCGGCACGAGTTTTACGTCTCTTTTTTTCAAAGCATAATCAACTATCCATTCATTTTCTTCTGGGAGTATAGAACAAGTTGAGTAAACAATAATGCCACCCGTATCTGAGCGAGCATTAACACTATCTATAGCGGCCAATAAAAGTTCTCTCTGCAAAGTACAACAGCGCTGAACATCAACTTCATCTTTGTTGATCTTCACACCTGGATCTTTCGCCACAACTCCAGTCCCTGTGCAAGGTGCATCGAGAAGAACTCTATCAAAACCTTTTATGATCTGTAGAAAAGAACAAACCATACATTATAGGATTGTTTCAACTTATAACTGGGCAGTTACTGGATAATTGGATAAAATGATGAGGAAAACTCACAGAAGGTATCTTTCTTCCGTCATAACTGCATATAACAGAGTTTACTATTCCCAAACGATGAAAATTTCCAATCACGGCTTTTACTCTGTCCCGATTAACGTCATTAGAAAATAAAACTCCAGTGTTTTTCATCAAAGCTGCAATATGAGAGGATTTGCCGCCTGGCGCTGCACACATATCAAGAATTCTCTCTTTTTCTTTTGGATCCAACGCAATTACTGGTAAAAAACTAGACGCCCCTTGTAGGATGTAGTGTCCTGCTAAGTATTCCGGTGTAGCACCCATCGGAACTTGAGATGAATATACTACAAGCCCAACCTTTGTCCATTTTCCAACAGGATCCAGATTAACTCCTCTGTTGATCAAAGCCTGTTAAATAAGTAAACAACGTTTAAATTATTCTCTCTATTAATTTACATGAGAAATCGCATGCATAGAATTTGGAAGCTATTATTTTGACTGAGACGCACTTGAGCCAAATCTCGACGACGTGTTTTCAGACTGTTTGTACGAATGGTCATTGGCCTCTGGACTTCACTTGCCTCCAAATATTCAAGTAATTCAGTAAGAGGAAAAATTTGCATCAATTTTTCCATGAGAAATGTGTTGTAACTGAAATACATGCACAGATCTGTCCGCAAGAGCTCTATGTATTCCGATCGGGGTCTGAAAATACCAAATTTCAGATATAAAATTCAAGTTTCATTAAAATAAAAACAAAATTGCTGTATCTGACTGACTAAACGTGCCTGTCTTTTTCTCGTAGCTTTTTAAAATCTGACAAGACTATTATAACATCGCGTATTCGCTGCTGTACATCTTGCAGACTCACAGGGTTTGCCAATTCTTCGGCAGTCGGAAATGAAAATATATCTTGATGAGTCACAGATTCCTGCATTTCATCCGCTGCCAATTTTCTAGAAGTAAAAATATTAAAAATTTATTTTAAATGATTCAAAAATTTCGGGATTAAGCAAGTAGGGAACCAATACCTCTCCTTTTCTTGTTTCTTTTTCAATTTTTTATTTGCTTTCTCAATAGGAAGTAAATTCGACTCTTCTTCACCATCCGATTCTTCATCTTCATCAATCTCATCATCCTTAGCATCTGGATCTTCACTTTCGGCTTCACTGTCTGATGCGTCACTGTCTGCCACAGCTAATGGAATTTGTGGTTCGGAAACTTCCTCCTCCTCATCACTCGCCACTTCTTCTTCTGATTCTTCTGACTCCTAAATTATTCAAACAAAATTGTTAAAATGATTGAAAGATTAATATCCAAGCCTTCTACAGAATTCATGCAAAGGATGTAAATAGAATCTTTTTTCGTTCTAGAGATTAGACAATACTTTGCAGACATTCTCTAAGAAAAAGATCTTTTCTTTGAATAAAATTGTAACAAATGTATGAAAATTATTTTTGAAAACTAACGCTTTCAGATTCGACTTTTTTCACTTGCTTGACCACAGCTTCTTTCAGTTTCTTCTTTTTAGGTTCATTGGATTTCTCTTTCTGAGCCTTGTGTTTAATCTGCCTTTTTTTAGCTCTCTGTTTCTGTCGATGACTCAAGCTTACTGCATCTTTTACTGAAATATTAGGAAGTAAAATTGAAAAAAGATCAAACATGATATAAAACTTTCCGAAAGGTATCCATATAAATTCTTCGACTGCTATAGAATGTTGTTTTAATTAAATTATCCATAATTACAGATCATTATCAAAATTGCAGTTTTACCTATAAGGCCTTTGGGGAAGGTAGGATCGCTCTGTTTCTTTGATTTTCTTCCTGGCCCAGATGGGACAACAGCCTCGTCAAACTTTGCTTTGCGACCCATTTTTCTGAAAGATTTAATAATAACGAATTTTCAAAATTAAGTTTTCCACTCTTTTTGAAAATGATAAAATATGTGGACTTTGATAACGAAATTATTGCAATCAATTGACGTTTTTAAATCAACAAAGTTAGCAAATGTGATTAGTTTCTAAAAGAAAATAGCCAAAAAGAGTACCGAAATAAGGTATGAGGATAAAACACATTTTCAAATGTAATACAATAAAAAAAAAAACATTTTAGATCGATCTTAAACGCTTGTGTAATAAATGCTATATGATCGAAAGAATTTTTGTCTGTATAATAAAACTTACTTGCTTTCAACACTTCAATTGTTAAGTAATATCTATAGATTTAAATATAAAATAATATTGTTTCTCGAACATAACCAAATTGGTTAACACATGGTACGAACAACCATAAACTAAAGGAATAAAGAATGGTTAGATGTTAGCTGAGAGAAGAGTATCCTGCCTTTGTGACGACTTCGTATAATAATGATCGGTTTTTATTCCGATAATAAACAATGAATTAATCAGTATTACAAAAGAGTAATAATAAAAACAAGCGGGAAAGTGATATTTTAATACATAATAATAAAGTCGACAAGTATATCGACGCTACATATAAGTGGAAATAATGATCTGGCATAAAAATAACATAGATGATCTTCGTCAGAGCGGAAGGTGGAGTTGACGCGATGTGATTGGCGTGTTTTCAGTGTCACCTTTGGGACGGATTTTATAGCACGATTGCTAAAAACTTAATTCCTATTTGAAGTTAATAAGGAATATCTGTGTATGATATGATAAAAAAAGGTGTATAAATTGGTCGAAATGTAATCCGTGAAAGATCCGTGATATAACGATGCGTAATAGGAGTGTTCCTTCACTTTCTTCTATTTTTTTATTTTCATTTATTTTTTTATTTTTTATTTATTTGAGAAAGGATCAAATTAAAATGAGTTTGTGAATACTAAACTTGCGCGCGATGTTTGTGTATGTGTGTGTATATGTGTTCTTAACAAATGTGTGCATGCGCTAATGCATAATATATACAGCTTCAGTTTATTCAGTATTTAAATAGATATTATTTATCGATGCTATCATATTTTGTGTACGTTAAAACTTTCGCAAATTTATAAAAAACAAAAACAAAACAAAAACGCAAAAAAAAAAACAAACAAACATTGTATTACGTCGCTAACCGAGCTAAAAACATATAGGTTAAATAATCGAAGCGGATTTGTGGCAAGCTTCAGCTCGACTCGCTGATCGTTCAGACGGTCGGGTCGCATCGCTCGTTCGTTGTCATTTGAAAACGGAAGCCATCTTGTGGCCGAGCCTCCCATATTATTACAGGGAATAATAGTTGACCAACTAATTGTTCCGAAATATTAATTCGTATCTTTTTCATTACGTCTAGACTATGCACGAATCATTGTACCATATGTTTACATAGCCATGGCTGCGACGAGAAAGTTGCAAGGTGAGGAGAAAATGTTTCCAGCATGTTTACATCTAGAGAAACTCTTGTTATTACCTTCAACCACGTACATATTGCCTTAGCTTATCCCACGTTTCATTATCTATATCCCGTAAAAAAACTATATAAAAATAGATATATTACATTAACCGCAATATTCCCGCTCAAATTTTAGACACAAGCTTATATTATTTGACAGTTATTTCGGCATCTTTATTTCAACGCTTTTGTGCTTCTTCTTTGCATCATTTTTTTTTTTTTTTCCCATTCTTATTTACTCCTAATTTTAATATTTTCAATGAAACTTTACTTGTTAACCAAAAATATTTACTCTCTGTATTCGCATAACCTTAAAACTCTTACTTATTACTAATATTTTCTACAAAAATGCTCTCAATTTTTATCATATGTAATAGCATCCTTGCGAAGCACGTATTCTTACGTACCGATTCCAAAACCCCAAGCATTCGTCCAATTTCTCATTTATCTTTGGTCAAAGTTTATCATACAAATTTCTGCTACCTGTTGAAAGTATTAGAAAAGTAAATGTTTAATTATTTATTAACATGTTTTCCTTTTTTTTTTTTTTAATCTTTATTTTCTTTCTTCTTTATATCGCATTTTATCTTTTGTATATAATTCTGCGTCTTAGATTAATAATTCTGTTAATTAATACAACAAAGTTGTTCCCGTGTTTGCTTGAATTCATTTATTTTTATTTAACTTTATTTATTGTTAATTTAACTTTGGAATGAAGCTCGTTAAATTTGTTAAACAAAAACTTTTTCCAATTCAACAAAATTTAACTTGGATACTTGGAGAGAATTGATAATTTGAATACTTAATTGTTAAAACTAGAACCAATTTAATAAAACTATAATTTTTTTTGTACCCATTTTAGTAAAAAACAAAAAGTCCCTTATTATGTTAGTTTGTTTTAATTACTGGCAAAAAAATATTGAAAAGAGAACCGATGAACGTTTCTTTAATGAATTTAGTATATGTAAACAAATGCAGAATCTAATATTGAGATTAGAAATAAATTGATGTTTTTCTTTATTTAAGACATTTATCGTTATATATGTCAAAAAATGTCCAATGATATCTTAGTTGCAAAGTAATCTTAGTGTAAACAAAAATTTCTTGATAATATTCTTGATGTAAGAGAGGAGTACAATGTGGTTTTGTCTAGGCCCAGAACTGTTTTGATATGAAATTATCACATAAATAAAAGTATGAAAAGGTTATTTATTTATTTATTTATTTATATATTTAGAAAAAAAGGCGAATCTATTTCTTATGGAATTCATTTATTTTATCTAGACAAATTTGAGATCACTAAAACTTGAAAACTCTTTTTAATCTATGAACGTGGATTATTATAATTGTTGTTCAATATTAATATCTTTTAATATCTTTGTTTTAATCTGTTTAGTCACTTATGCTCATACCTGTTCTTTGTATTTTTTTATTTTTATTTTCATATATTATTTCTTATCCTGTTGAACTATTTTTAATCTAATGCACCTTAGCCGAAAAATTCCTCTGTTCTTATACCTTGATTGTTGAATTAATTGTAAGTAGAATTGATAACGCTATTGGTCCATGCAAAGTCAGCACTATATTGCATAGACGAAATAAAGTGTTACGAAAGAAAAAAGAACAAAAAAAATTGTCTATTATAATATTGGTGTTAGTGGTAGAATGTTATTTTACAAGATAGATACTTATCACTTCTTTCTGTACCAACATGTAGGAGTTAAGATGAGAGAAATAAAAGGTAACTCTTATTTTATATCACGTTTATGCGATTATTTTCTTAGCTTCAATTTGATGCAGGAAAAAAAACAAGAAATTTTCTGTTAATTTAAATTCATTTTTCTTAGGTATTCCTAAACCTCATACCATCATAACGCGTAACAAATAAACTATTATTTTCTTTTCTGTTTTATCAATCTTTAAAGAAATTCAAATTCTATTCCAATACTTTTTCTTTTTTTTTTTTTTCTTTTTTAAATTTTCTTTAATTGAACAAAAAAATTTTCTCATATGATTAAAAAAAAATGTTGTTTCAATGTTTTGTTTTTGCCTTATCTTTATCTTATTAGGTAATTAGAAATTAAGAATATATTATCAAACGTACCATTTATATTATTTATTGAATTATTTATTTGCGATAAACAGAGTTACGATAAATGAGTTTTGAAAGTTTGTTTAATGATTGATTTAATATAAAATGGTATTTTTAATTACAGGTGAAATAGACAGGTGCCTTAAAAAAGTGACGGAGGGCGTGGAGACATTTGAGGACATTTGGCAAAAGGTCCACAATGCCACTAACAGCAACCAAAAGGAGAAGTATGAAGCTGATCTCAAGAAAGAGATCAAAAAGCTCCAAAGGTTACGTGACCAAATTAAGAGCTGGATTGCATCTGGAGAAATTAAGGACAAAAGTACCCTCCTTGATTATCGGAAGCTAATCGAAACTGTGAGTTAAACAGTCAATATTAACTTGTAAAACCTCTAAACATTCATCGATTCAAACCATACAATATATAAATATGTACTCCTGATCGCGGTATTGGTATTTAAATTCCATAAATTGAAAAAATAAGCCTTTTAAAATGTTATCCTAACATTTACAGCAAATGGAAAGGTTCAAAGTAGTAGAAAGGGAGACAAAGACAAAGGCATATTCTAAGGAAGGCTTAGGAGCTGCCCAGAAACTTGACCCAGCGCAAAAGGAAAGAGAAGAAGTCAGTAATTGGCTAGCGAATTCAATAGACGCGCTGAATTTGCAGGTACAGATTGATAATTTATTATCATAACGAATTATATTTGTCCTTTGTGAGATTTTGTGCCTTACTCAAACATCATCTTATCACATAATATGTCAGACAGATCTGACAAAAAAATTCCCAAATCCATAACGTTACTATCATTAACATTTTCGGTATAGCTGGATACATTTGAGTCTGAAATAGAGTCATTGCTTGCCGGAAAGAAAAAAAGGCTAGACAAAGATAAGCAGGATAGAATGGATGAGCTCAAAGCAAAGCTTGAAAAACACCGATACCACATTCGCAAGCTGGAGACGTTATTGCGCATGTTGGATAATATGTCTGTCGAGGTTGACACGGTGAGTGCATCATCTAATTCATAGATTATCTCTTATCTTTACCTTTCTCGGCAGCTGGCGACTCAAATATTATTCTACGATTGAAAAAAGAAATTTTTTATATACCACTTCGATACAAACAATTTATCGATCAAAGAAAACGCCAAAAAGTAGTAAACAATTCTATACACGTTAAGCGAAACCACAAAAATTCAATTACTATTCAGAATCATCGTATAATCGTAGCGGAGGATGATCATAGCGAGATATAGGATAACAGGACATAGTGCGATGCATGTTTCACAAATCATCATTCCCAAGACCCATTTTTGTGTTTAATCGTTAGATTTAGGTCTCAGATTTAATATTTATTGGAAATTTGTAGATCAAGAGGATAAAGGACGACGTCGAATATTATATCGAATCTTCTCAAGAGCCAGACTTTGAGGAGAACGAATATATATACGATGACATTATTGGACTGGATGAAGTGGAGTTATCTGGTGTTGGTATTCCATCCTCGGCTACGACGGATAGCAACAACAGTAACGAGACTGGAGGAACTCCGACATCCACTAACTCTGGAACCTCGCCTATACCATCTCCTCCTCTAAGTTCAACAATGCACAATCATTCGAGTGATAGTTCTACAGATACTGATAAGAAAACAAAGGTTTATTACTTTCACATACATCTAGTAATAATTTATTTAATTCCTTAACAAAATTGAAATTAAAACTTATATCTTTCTTGTGTATTCTTTTTTTTCAGCCTGTTAAACCGACCGCGGTAAGACCGCTAATAAATTCCCAAGGAAGTATTCCAACGACAGGAAGTACAACCATTATAAAGACGAACTTATTGTCGAGCAGTACGCCTAGCAAACCCATTCCCATGACATCTAGCCATAGCTCACCTAGCGCAACCATTAATCATATTGCGACATCGAATGCTGGCAATTTTGCTACCGTTGCTGCCTCTCACACTAATTCTCAAGTCATCCATTCTATATCTAGTAAAACATCATGTAAGTATTCGAGTATTTTAAAAAGTTAAAAAAAAATAAAACAATAAAATAAGCCAATATTTTGTCTAAAATAACTTTGCAAGATGATAAAACAAACTATTTATCATTTTTTTCAGCACACAGCAGTGAAAATGGGCTGTTATCTTCATCATCTACATCAAGTGTCGCGTCTAATGTGCCTCCGACAATTTTACAACAGCTTAGCAATCCACCGCCTTTACAGCCTACTCATATACTCCTTAATCAACAAAGTCAGAATCACAATAGCGAAGTAGAGATGACAACGCCGATTCCTTCGTCATCGTCCCCACCTTCACCTGTGAGCAGTCGATCATCTCCTTTACCTGCAAATTCATGTTCTCCGGTACCATCAGCTGCCAATGGTCTCATCTCAAAACTTCCTGACGGCATGTCCTCCTTGAAATCAATTGCACAACAAGTTATCGTCAGAGCAGGTCTTGAGATTCCTCCTTCGGAGCCAACTAGGACTCTATTCGATAGTACGAAGGCATCTAATGCTACCTCGGAAGCACACATTCCGCCACTACTTGGTGTAGCGCCACTGGGACCGGTTCCTCTTCAAAAAGAGCACCAACTTCAATTCCAAATGATGGAAGCGGCTTATTATCACATGCCTCATCCATCAGACTCTGAACGACTCAGATCGTATTTGCCCCGTAATTTGTGCCCAACGCCACCTTACTACCAACAAGTAATTTGACTTATGAATTATTATTTATTATTTCTGTTTTCATAGAAAGTTTTTTAGTCGTTGGGATTCGACTTTAATAAATTATTGTTACAGGTTCAGCTTCCACATTCTGATACAGTGGAATTTTTCCAGCGCTTATCAACAGAGACGCTTTTTTTCATATTTTATTATATGGAAGGATCTAAGGGACAGTACTTGGCAGCTAAAGCTCTTAAAAAACAAAGCTGGAGGTTCCACACTAAATATATGATGTGGTTCCAAAGGCACGAAGAGCCTAAAGTTATCAACGAAGAGTACGAACAGGTGGGGGTCTCTATTTATCAATATAGTTAATAAAGAAATTTTGAAGTAAGTAATTGTAATTTTGTCGTGATATTTAATTTGCGTTTTTTTGTTTTTCTTTCTTTGATTTCAGGGAACTTACATATATTTCGACTACGAAAAATGGGGGCAGCGTAAAAAAGAAGGCTTCACTTTTGAGTACAAGTACTTAGAGGACAGGGACCTTAACTAATCTCAGATCTGTCGCTCATGGGGTCTCCGAAATGCACTATTTCTGTACCGGTATTATCAAAAAATTTGAAAGACAGATTTTATTTTTTATGATTCTATATTTTCACAAAATATAATTTTACTTATTGGTAAAAAAATATCTCAAAAAAGGATGAAAAAAAAACAAAAACAAACACAAAAATACGAACACGTGCATAGCAGGCAATGAAGTAATTCATTAACATTACTACAACATACTGCGATAAAATCCCCCAGCCCCCTTTAAAAATACAAATAAAGTGTAACGACGGATGTATGTTTACCGGGGACAGTACACTGTAACTATAAATAACAATATGAGAGGCACCAGAGACACACCTGAGCAGTTTGAAAGTTTGGTGTGTGGTCTGTGATCATAAGAGGAAGAAGTTATACTCGCTGGCGACTGACTCGTAATACCAGTACAAACATGTGTGCGGCCCACCCGCCCTGTGGCGGTGAGGTGGAGGGCGCTCATGCTATGGTATGTCTTAATGTTAGATTATAAGTAGCCTTTTTGTATAAAGTATATTGAGGTATAAAAACCTTAACTTGAATTACTGTACAGAATGTGTAGAAATAGTGAATAATAATATTATGGAATATATTTTATTTCTCATTTAAATGAAACCTAAGTTGTTTCAATTTAAACAAAATAGTGCCTCTCATCCATTTCATTTTATTGCATTCTGTTATATATTTTTATTTCTTGTTTTTTTTTTTTTTATTCTACTTTCTTAAGAGGCTCTAACTTTTACTACGCTTACAAAACAAAAAATCTTGGTAAGTAGGTATAAACCAGAATACGGAACAAATATTTATCTTTAAAATCCTGATTTTATTATAATTGGAACCGTCAATATTATTTTCAATTTATACATTCTTTTATAATAATTCTTATCTATATTTCAGCCTTTTCTTTTCCCTTTGAATCCCTTGCCTTTAACTCTTTTTCTAACGCCGATTGATTGTTCAGTATCATCTTCGTCGTCTCCGCCACCTTTTCTTTTTCTACCTTTACTGGACTTTTTATTATCTTCAATGTCCTTCATTTCCTGAAACATTCAGAGTTATACATATTAGAATACATAATTCCACTAAAATATCTACCATAACTCTCTGATCTGAAAACTCTGACTGAAAAACAAAAAACAATTTGAATTCAATTTCGTCTAAAATTATACATAAATTACCAATCATCATTTGATATTTCTAGTGGCAAATACAGTTCATTTGCTAAAATAATATCTCACCATTTTGACCATACGTTGTGCCTCTGATACTCTTTCTTGAAGTATCATAACTTCGTCTTCTTGAGTAGTGTAAAGCGGAAGTTCTTTGGATATTAGTTGCTCTATTCTTTGATAAAGTTCAACATCATATTGTGTTACGAATGTAATGGCTCTCCCAGATCGTCCAGCTCTTGCTGTTCTTCCAACGCGATGAATGTAGTCTTTACTGTGAGTTGGTATATCGAAATTGATGACAATATCAACGTGAGGAATATCAAGACCTCTGTTAAGAAAAAGAAATCACAGATAAATTAATATTCCTTCAATTCTGTTTCCTTTTACATTCTCACCAAGTGTACTTCAAAATTGGGATTATTATTCATAGCTTTCTCACCGACTAGCTACATCCGTTGATATCAATACAGATCTGTTCTTAGCTTTGAACTTTGTTAATGCTGCGAGCCTTTTATTTTGAGACATCTGACCATGCAGAGGTACCGCCATAAATCCAAGATTCCGAAGCAGCAACGCTGTTCTTAGGGTGTTGTTACACGTTGCACAGAAAATCATAAAGCTGTTTCCTGCCAGTTCGTTCAAAATGTGAACAAGATACACGTCCTGTTGAGGGAAAAAGACATTGTTCTAAATTGTGGTGAGATATGAGTCTGGTTCTTGGTGAATCTAAATAATCAAATTAATGCAAAGAAAAAAATATTTTATATTATTTGAGGAAGAGTTTTTTTTCTACACCTTAAATTTAACTGGTATAAAGATGTATGATTGTTGCAATTTCTCAACAGTTTGATACTTTGTTGAGACTTCAACTTTGACTGGATTTTTCAGTGAGGCCCTCTGCAGTTTTTGAACTTTTTTGGTCATTGTTGCAGAGAACAGTAAAGTCCTTCTATCGCGTGGTATTACTCTCAATATTTTATCCACTTCAACTTCAAAGTCCATGTTTAATATACGATCAGCTTCGTCCATCACCTAGTATTAATTTTTAAATTGATAAGAGGGTATTAGAACTGAGTAAAAGTGATTTCTTCTTCCCTATGTTTTGAAATTACATTGAATAATATCAGATAGCTTATTCCAATGAACAAAAATAGGATAATACAATCTTTAAACTTAGCTATAAAAAAAAAACTTTACCAAGAATTTTAATGATCGTAAATTGAATCCTTTCGTGTTTTCGAGGTGATCGACCAATCTTCCAGGTGTAGCAATTAAAATATGAGGTTTTTTCGCCAAAGTTAGAGCCTGAGACATCATGTCCATACCTCCTACTATTACTGCGCATTTCACTCCAATACTGGCGCCTGTTTTCGATGGAAGGCAAAATTCAAATTAAATGTTCTTTGATCAAGAAAACGAAACGGATTCAGTTTTTAAAAAATATTTATAATTTTTAATTTTATTACCGAGTGCTTCAAATTGTTCGGAAATTTGGAAAGCCAATTCTCTTGTAGGTGTTAAAATAAGAGCAAAATATCTCTGAGGATTTTCTAACAAAGCTTGTAATATTGGGAGCGCAAAAGCTCCGGTTTTTCCAGATCCAGTTTCGGCCAAGCCTATTACATCCTTTCCTGAAATAATTAATGAAATAAATGATATTAAGTTTATTTAGGAGAAAAAAATTAATAGGAAAGAAACAAAAAGACTGAATTTGAAACTTGCCTTGAAGAGTCAATGGGATTGCTTCTCTCTGAATTTTCGATGGAGATTTCCATTTCAGTTCTTCGCAAGCTTGACAAAGAGAGTCAACGATTCCCTGGTGAATTAAAACGAGTGTTAAAAATTGAAAATATTTTTTTCAGAGATTGAACAGAGTACATACATAATTAAAAATTATTTTCAACGTGACAATAACTTAACCTCAATTATTATTATTAATAGGTCAGAAAAGTGTAACTGTTACCAAATCTTTCCAAGTAACTTCATCAACGGTTTCTTCGGGTTCGATTGAAGCTTTGCTAGTTGATGCCATTTTATAATATAAATAAAATCGACAAGTTATTCAAAATCAAGTCACATGTGTAGTTTAGATTTTTTTTAAAGGTTATATTCTGTCACACTACGCATGATGCTGATTTTAGTTTATTAATTTTTTTCATAGATGGAGCGACGACGTTACTTGTTCTTTTGTTTACTGCTTAGCAACAACGGTTTAAGCTTGTTTGATTTTCTGTCAGATGGCAATACCCAGTTGAGTTAAAAATCATTAGTCCGTATTTATTTCGCTAGATATCGCAGTAGGATTTCAATATCTAACTCGATTACTTACTATCGAGATTTTATAAAGGTCGAGGATTTGAAACGAAGGCGCTTCGCAATTGCGTTAGCGTCGGGGATCGTTAAATTTTGTAATGATAATTATTACGAAATACAGAAACCCGCATCACAGATTAAACCGCTCGGAAAAATAACTGTATAATTATTATTCCTTTTTATTTTTTTTGTATATTCTTCTTTTCTTTTATTTTTTATACAGAAGCGTTATATACCGGAGAGTAATACCATTACAATAATATTATAATACTATTCTCCAGTAAATTGCATAAATAATCGAATCTACGCATATAACAATTTACTATTATTATTACTATATTATATCCGATTCGCACGGAGTATCTGCCGTACATACGTTATACATACATACATACATACATACGTTTCTATATGTATATTCTCAGACTATTTGTAAGCGCAAATTATTCCAACATATGCGAAGAACAATACACATTATAATCACCTATAACAATAAACAAAAGAGAGAGATAGATAGATAGAGAGCGAGAAGAAGGAATCTATGATTAGTATACATATGTATACGTAGTAGTATAGCATTGCGCAAATTAAGTTTAGTTAGAGCTGTACGATATTGCAGTCTTTTCATTATGCTATAGTCGAATCGTACTGCAGATGTAGTCGCGCTACATGAGAGAAAGAGAGATCGAGAGATGTAGAGGTATAGATACAGAGAGATGGATAGATGGATTTAAAAACGTATTTCTTGATGACTCTTTTGAGTAGGTGTTAATAACTGTGCGCAATGCGCGCGAGAGCGAATGTATAGAATGATTCATAAAAAATCGTCGCTGATGAACTATATGTAGCAGTAATAAATAAGATAAAAGAAAAAGATTGGCGAAAAATGCTGCAGCAAGGTCTTCTGCAACTATATGTATAGATATTTATATAAGATTTATGAATGTGAAATAAAAGCTCGTTATTGTTTTTCTACTTTTTATTCAAATTATCAATTATTTTAAACGATACAGATTTGACTATAAAGATTCCTAACTGTTATAATTTGACATTTTAAAAAGATGCGTGGGAGTCCCAGCTGTCTGAATCCTGTTCATTATACCTATGTGTGTATAGTGTATATTACGATCTTCATCTCACATCGCAACAGGCAGTAAGACGAGTGTTGAAGCGTATACTTCCATCCATCCATCCATCTACCTACCTACCTATCTACCTACCTACCTATGAAACACGCGATCGAACCTTGAAACATACTCATACGTACATGGAGCGACATGACTACAGGCAATGATATAGCGTACATTTATATGGCACGAGCGAATGCCGCCTCGTCTAGAGTTCTTATAACGATAGAGGGGATAGATATATTGCACTTTGTTTAGTTATTTCAGTTAATAGATATTTCGATCAAAGGAAACATCCTGTAACTCTACTCCCCGATCGCTTATCTCTGGTATCCTGATTCACGTAAATTAATTTCTTTCTTTATTTTTATTTTTTAATTTTCGTTTTCAATTTCAACGTCTTATACGTTGCAATGAGTATTACTAATATCTTATAATCGAAAATTTATTTATATTCAAGATTAACTTCCGCTGGGTTCGTCCGGCTGTACATCCTATAAGCTGTTATGATGATTAGTTTAGGTTTGTTGGACATCTAGGACTCGTCGTCATGCAGAGTACAGAGATTAGTGTCCAGTATGATGCAGTGTGCTTTTAAACTGTGAAGTCAAAGGATTTTATGGAAGCGTGGACGACACGTAGATACAAGGTGATCAAGGTGGGTGTTTATTTTTTTTATTTATCTATTTATCTAACCATTTTTTGAATATGTTAAACATTTTACTTAAAATAATACTATAATTAAATAGGGAAGTGCAGGTGGTCCAAGGAAATCTACGTACAAATAAATTCATAATTATTATTATGTAGGTGTTTTTGTCTTTGCTATTTATTCACTATTTAATGGCTTTTATATTTAGATTTTGCGTATATAATATACTCTGATGCACGTATAAACGTCCAGAATTCATAAACCGGAAGTGTCGCTGATCGCTGCTTTTCAGATATTCGTAAATTACATGTTTCTATTATTAGCGCGGCGCGTCGCGGTTATTGAACAAATAGCAACAATATTAGATAGTTTTGCCAGCGAGGAATCGCAGATTGAATAAAAAGAAAAATTTGTAATGTACGTGTCCACGTATAGATCATCTATAGTTCGATCAGTCGATACCAAAGATCACCGGATCACGTAAGTATGATAGAAAATATGAATTGAATATATATTTTTTGTTTATTTTTATTATACAAAGTTCGATTAAGTTATCGAATAATAAATTATGCGACAAAATTTTTTATTATTATGAATTCGCAGCGCAATAAATGCTCCGGGTAATAGAATCTGGCGTGGAGAACGCTGGGTATTTCAGTCTTCGTTTAAATGGTGGATATATATTCTTACTCATGGTTGCGCTTGCTATTATTAGTTCCTAGTCACCAGAGTAGCTTCTGTGTACGGTGAAATAACACGCTGAAAAGTGGTACGCTTGCATAATAAATCAATATATTGTTAAATTTTAGTTAAAAATTAATTATTAAGGAAATTATATAAATTTTGTAATATATTATTATTCATATTGTGAGGGTGGTAGGTGCGAGTGTGGTGTTCGTTTCAGCTGTCAAGACGATTTCGTTATAAGCATGATTTTCCATCACTTCTCACTGTAAGTTAAAATAAAATGATTTTCAAAAACTTTCAAATTCTTATCCTCTTGTCAATCAGCATAATATTATTTTTTCCTTTTCATATTTTATCTGCATAAATTATTTCGCGGTACGAATATTCTAAATATACGAGCATTAATATACAGCCGAATTTAATCTGTGCCTCTTTGTCAAGTTTTCTGCGTCGGTACACGAGACACGCGGTCTTCAGATACTGCACACATTAATAGCAACACTAGCTGCACACGCGGTTCAAGCGCACATCTAGTCAAGTACCACGCGCAGAACATATCATTTCCTTATATAACTCCATCGCGAAAAACAAATAGTTGTAATTCAGGATTTTAATTTTTTTGTTTTTAATTTTTTTTTTTTTTTTTTTATGTTCAAGACATCGCTGCACCTTGCGCTGCTATTTTATCACTTTGAAGAATTAGGTAAATTACACTTATAAAGATAAAAAAAAAGGATTACTCGTCATCACGCTGTTTACAGTAATTACTATATAAAGGCTATAATAGCATTTAGAATCCAATAGAGCCAAACCGGTCTCGTTATGACGAATTCCAAGACATAATTACACACTTTACTTTATTGACTATATTCTTCAAAAAATTAACGGTTTAGAATAATTTTTAGAATTTTTTTGCTTTTCTGGATAAGTCAGTGTTATTGTCGATGTCACTAATTTATTCAACACCAATACTATAATTACACGTGTTCATAGTTTTCTTTTTAACTAAACTTTACTCGTTATACTATATAATACAATGAATAGTTCTCTTTGATTTTTGGAAAATATTTATAAGAAATTAAAAAAAAAAAAATTTAATTTGCTGAGCTAGACTTTGTTCATTATTCGCTATTTGATCGAGATTAACAATCACAGTTTTGAAAAGAGTTTGATATTTTTATCAAATAAACTGCTTTGTTAAAATATCAATAAATTTATTTGTCTCACATAATGGGCAAAAAAAAAAAAAAAATTGGCCAAGTTGCAGGATGCTATTGTATTCATAGTTAGCCCTAAGACTAAACTTATAAATTACCATAAACCAACCCACTGAGTCACTTGAATTCATTAAATTCCAATGCAAATATAAATCTCTATAGGTTTGATATATAATTTATACAGAACCGTGACGACATGTCACTTTACCGTTTAGTTATGAGATGTAATATATTACTTCGATCATCGTTTAAAGTTTGTATACACTCTTAGAGAGAAATTGATAACTAGTTTAACGTAAAACATTTAATTTGAATAATTTATAAATTTATTTTTATTATTTTCAGATGAGGGATGCAGTTCTGCAAAAACGAAATAGTAACCTGACTACCCCAAAAACTAAGCCAACTCTTGAAATTTACCGGCCTCCAGGTCTGTCGATTATACGCATGTATAATCTCTTAATGGTTTTTTTTCTAAAAGATTTATTTTCGTATTACGAAAGTCGATATAATGATAGAAAACTTGATGAAAGTATCGACACTTAAATTCAAAGATTATCAACACAGATAGCTGCGGTAACATGTCCCAAGCAGTAGTTCTGCTTCTGTATTTGGATATGTAAATTATTTTCACATTTGTAGCTTTGAAAAAAAAAAAAAAAAAAAGTTGCGAATCATCCGAAATTTTTATTGAAACAAGCAGATGTCGTAATAAATATAGTGATTTAAGTTAACAGCAGCACCTGTTTAATTGATGAGGAAATGTTTACTCCGTGACCTTTTAGTGCAGTTTCTAAATTTTTTTTTCTTGCTTTTTTTAGCTCGTTTTTCTTTTTCCTTATAACAAATGTGGTTTTCTAAACGTAATTTCTCTTGTCAGGTGTTAGAGCAGACGGTACAACGAGCAACGCCATCAATCCACACTTAAATCCTCACGCCAAAGAGTTTACGATGAAGCAGAACGACTTACATCCTTCCAAGTAAATATAATCCAATTCTACAAATGCCTGATTTTTACGATTTTTTAATTAATTATTATTATTATTATTATTATTTTCTTTATTTTTATATTTCAGCTAATAAAATTCCTAACACTTAATAATATTATTAACCTTATATAACTATTTTTATAGTTATATATAATTTTTCTATATGAGGAGAAAAATTAAATAAATTATAAACTGATGTTGTACATGTATAATTATGATTTAACCATTATAATAAAATTGTCCTAATCACATTATATACCTAACGATCTTGGCCTAAATTTTTTTAATACACCTGCACTTACCTGCTGCCATGTTTTTTATTTATTTGCTATAATTCAAGCGCTCTAAAATTGCAAACAAAAACAATGAACAACTGACAAATGGATTGCAAATTGATTTAAGGTATGAGTTAAAAGACAGTAATAAATGACTCGACAAAATCTGATGTACGAAACTACTTATAGAGGTGAACGTTTTTTTATCTAATAATTCGTTCGATAAATGGATGATCATTGTAAATGTCATCGTAATTTTAAAGTTTGAATACCTTAAGGGGGAATAACACGGTTAATTTGACTCGAACGTGTACCTTTACTATAAATAGTATTAAAAATTAGCTTTGTTTTATCCTGCGCTTCCTTCGAAAAGAGGGGAATCCCAAACGGCAATAACATGTGATGCATATGACCTTTGCTAAACCTGTGCTAAAATGAAAAAGAAAACGAAAAAAAATGGAAAAAATAAAAAGCAGATAAACGGGGACGATGATAAATCTTTGTCGCAGATCTCACATGAACTCGGAAAGGCCTCAGTCATTGTATAATCTTCAGCATAGTAAATCGAGTGGAAATATACATCGATATCTTTACGCACAGCAACAACAACAGTTTCAACAGCAGCACCCTTTTCATCAACATCAACACCATCAGAGCCATCAACACAGTCATCACCCCCAAGGTCCGGGTTATCATATCGGGGTTGGAACCATAATGAGGCAGCCACATGCTCTCAATACTTCTGCCTCCAGTGGTAACATCACGCACGTATGTCAATCATCGCGAACTTGACTTTAAATTTATTTTCACTTTCGCGGCTTAAGAGTGCGACAAGACGTTACACCGATGTACGAAACGTATAGAAAACTATATACAATATCTCAAATGAATTTAGAATATTTTTTTCTTTTTTTTTTTTTCTTTTTTATCAAAGGCCAGAAGTTTGACAAGTATTTTCGCTGTGAAATGGAGTAATTCATTTTATGAAATGGCCCAAAAATATTAATAACAGTTTTTTTTTTTTATGCTCAAGGATATGAAGATATCATCGTCATTCTTTATTTATTCTGCAGGGTTCGGGTCGAGTACATTTTAGCGTTGATCAAACTGATTCGAAAAACACGAGTTCTGGAAGGCCGAAGCTCGTTAAATCTTCATCCTTTGTATCTACTTATGGTTTGAAACGTTCGAAAAGTCTTAATTCGGCTGATGCTTTAGCAGCGAAGGCATTGACCATTTCTGACGCTTCGGAATTGGGGAAATTTCCTGTTCCGGTACAGGACAACCTTGTCAAAGCGATTGACGGTCAGTGATCTTCACGGTCTCTGCATCAATACCAAAGCCATACCCATACGCACTCGTGCGATAAATTATTATTATTACCTTTAAAGAAAGTCACAAGTTAACTGGTGTGAAAATATATCCTTAAGTTAATTCTTACTCTTCACAATATAGTAATAACTCGTGTTAAGTTTTAACACCGGTAGATAAATATGTCTAAAGTCTATCTCAAGAGATATGATTAATTAATTTGAACCTCAAATGAGTCATTTCTCACCTTGCTACAATTTTTTTTATTTTTTTTTAAATTTTTTTGCTGCATATTCTTTCAACTTTTTAACCATATGTCAAAATGGATAAATTATAAATATTAAGAGATATGCTCAAACAACAAGCAGATAATTTATAAGCAAATAAATGTTCCTTTCAGATCCTAATCTCCTTAATTCTCGAGCTCTTATGGAACTAGTACGACATATTTTGGATAGAGTTGTTGAAAACCGTCGCTATGCAGAACCAGCTGCAAAACTTTGCATCACTATAATCGAGGTACGTGAAAAGTTGTATTTTTCGGCTCAGCCATGCAAAGATTTTCCATTCTTCTCAATCACTCTTGAAAAATGTTCGACTAATTATATTTGGAAAACAAATATTTTGCTCAGAAAGAAGTGAAAGAAACCTTTTTGGAGTCTCTCCTTAATACCTGTCAACAATGGTATCAAGAACGCAGTAAAGTCCTTCAGGAGGTTTCAGCCTTTCATCATCATTCGGCCTTCATGACGTTTCTCAACGAAATGTACTGCCAGGTAACGAATAATATATCTTCAAATCAGACAAATGGTGAACAATAAATCTTCTAATGTTAATTTTAAAAAATCGACTATATACCTAATCGAATCTAATTGAATTCTTGTTGCAGTTGAAACGTAGACAGCTTCAATTGAAGACACAGCAGGAAGGCGTCCCTCCAGGACGTGTGTTACTCACTTTATTGTGGAAGTGCTGTCAAGACTGTCTTCAACCTCCGATAGTTAACTCACTCGCTGAGGTATAAATTTATTAAAATAATTCAAGACTGAGATAAAATATTGAATTTTATTTTCGTCATATACCTATTGTGAGAGTAAAAGCAGGGCGTAACCTGAAAATAAATCGTGACAGTTTTTATTCTCAATGATTCAAAAGGTCGGAACAAAGATCGTTATTTTTAACGGTTACTTTAGCCCTGCGGGGTTTCGTACTATTTTTCAAGGTGATCTCATCTGATTCTAAATCAATAAAGTATCTTCCTAGTATAATGATGAATCGTTGTAAAAAAAATATCCTTGTGATTATCTCCGGGATAAAAGCACGGTTAGTGTTATTGCAAATTAAATAGCATCCGCAATTACGATTTGCCTCCGGATTTGCTGATGCATTTAAAAAAATATTACATCTCATTTATTTTCTCAACGTAATTGTTCATACTTGTTTTTAATTGACTTGAAAATACTGTCAAAATATAATAAACGGATGATCTCAGTAAATTTTTCGTAAATTTAATTCATGACTGTACTGCGCGCCTGCATTATAATAAGTAAATATTTAGGATTGTTTCATCCATACACCGATGATTATCTTGTTTTTGACTATCTTGTTTTTCTTTAGACCGACTGTCTTTTCTTCATACTGACGTGCATAGGGAAAGATTTGGACACGGAACTTCCAGCTCAACTTCAACAGCTCTTAGGAAGTGTTCGGGATGCATTTTTGGCCGAACAAACTGCTCTACCTGCTGTAAGAAGAACCCTTCTTCAATTGATAGAACTACATGCGGCTCAGTGGCAGCTACCAGCTCCAGCTGTGATATACTATTACCCTGGTACTTCGAAATAAAATTAACGATATATTTTTTTTCTTATACTTCGTTTTTCGTTATCATGCGAAAATCAGAAAGAGACAGAAGTAAGAAAAAAAAAAAAACACAAAAAACACAAAAAAAGAAAGAAAAACGAAACGAAGATATGTTATAAACTTATAAGACTTTGTAGTCTTCTATTTATTCAAAGATTTTTTTTTTTTTTTTTCATTTTGACGATAATAAACGAAACGATATTTCCCACAAATGCGTAATTTAATTTTCGAGATTTTTTAATTTTTTTTTTAATGAAAATACAGGAAACAAAATTTCGCAAAAGTGCAACGTAATATGATAATCTGTTAATTATATAGTTAAGCACTTTGCATTAACCCATATTTCGACTTATCCCAATTAGTATATAGGCAACGGAAAATCTGAATCCTTGAAATAATCGCCATAACTAGGAGAAAATTATTCACTGTTTAAGCAATACTCAGCTAACCGTGGTTCCCGTGTGCAAATCTACAACCTTCTGAAGTTACAGAGGAAGATATATTATTTATACAGATTCGCACTTGTACAGTTCTTCATGTAAAATATGAAGACCACATATTGGACCTTAGGTAATGGTTCATCTACAGGTTGTTCAACTCCCAGTTAGCAATATATATGTAATTTCCGTTAAACTCAGAAGGTGATAAACTAATGACTGAATAAAGTCAAAGAATGTGGATGGTTCAAGTCTCTAAGAACTCTGAGTCAGTCTTTATGTTCTTTCATCTTCTTTGTAAAATAGGAATAACTTTGACACTCGAAAAATTTTACTATTCAAATTTATACTTTACCATGAAAAATTCTTGACGGTAGATTAAACACTCTGAATTTGTAACGAAGATTGAATCTGTTCTTCAGATCCACAAATCGAATTCAATTTTTCATGCAATTTCGTTCCCTCTTATATCCTAAGGACTGACAATTAATGACATTAATTTGAGACGGTTTCACACGGTTCGTAATTCCGTAAGTAGGTGTATGTACATACAATATACATATTCGTTGATTATATTGTCTTTTGAGATAGGTATGTACTTAATAAGTCGTATGAAACAAAATACACGTACGAAACCAACCGCGTGATGCTATAAACAGGCTGCACTTTCTTTACGCAGTAAACTCCTTGTCTATTATAATCACGTGATTGATGTAAGTATGGTGTACGTACGTGCCTTATATACACACACGTTATATGTATATACACATGTGCGTAAAACGTGCCTTTAGTCATGTAGGTATAGTTATACAGATATATCTGTATGTTAAAAAAAAATCTTTTTGGAAAGTTTTCAGTGAAAGTATAATGTGCAAATTAATTCGGTAACAAATTCTGACCTTGTGAAAAAACTTTCATTATCACATCATAATGCATTATCTATACATAAGTATATATATATAATCGAATCAGGAGTGCATATGGAAATAATGAATGAATAAATAAGATACTATAAATAAAAAAGATAAATTTCTGACAAATTTATCCGATGACAAATGTCTTTGGACTCCTAATTCCTTTGCGATTGGAGAGCCACAAGACACCTTTTTGTCTATTACGAAATTTTATTTATCATCATTAGATTCTGCCAATGCTGACCTATAAATTTCTATATACTATTTATAGATTAATGCCTAAAGATTATCTTATCGACATTATTTGCAACGGAAATTTACATTTGGATCAACCTTTCTCACAACCATTGCTCAGGGACTTTAATTCGTTATAAACTTCAAGGTGAACTGATTATACACCTAACTGGGCCAGAGTTGCAGATGTCTTTAAGTCCCTACCGTCTTACGACTGTAAATAGATGAAAAAAAAAAAAAAACCGATACACATATACAAGAACATAGATAAGAACATGATAAAAAAAAGTATCCTCGAACTAGGACACCTGGACAATAGATTTTACATCATACACTTTAGTAGCAATGTGTATCTACGCTTAGTTGATGTAGTCTTTTGCATAAAGACCTTCAAGTTTTTTCATCTTTCCTTGACTTCTTCTTATTCTTGGGATTCTTTATCCCTCGGTATACTTAAAATTTGCCTTAGGCTACGGATGCATAAACGATAACCAGAGTAAATGGCAATTCTTTATATTAACATATCACTCGTAAAGATACATCGATGAGATTTATTCTTAATACGTTTCAGGCTTCAGCATCTTTTTTTACAGACATAAGTGGTAGAGATTTTGACTTTAGTTAGAAACATTAAAATCCTTATTATATCGTTTAAATGTTTGAAGACCTTTCAATTTTAAAAAGGTTTACTATATAGAGCAGTGTTCGTTACTCATACGAGAGGTTTAATTAGTTATGTGTAAGTGCTAGCAAGGTCAGTGATTAAAATTAAAACTCGTCCATTATTCGTAAGAAATTGGTTGGCAAAGAATCAGAGGTCGGCTTGCCCGGAGGACTGGTTCCCATTAAAACCTGTCTCCCACCATAGACAGAAGACGCGTATAGTTTCGAAGAGCGCGTAACTATGGAAGAGACTTGTTACGTAATGATTAAGGCCAGGTTTAACGATCCTCGTTGACTTTAAATTGGAAGAAATTCTTGAAGACCTGTTTTTTGATTAATCTTCAAAATGTTATATCACGAAAAATAAAACAGAAAAACATTAAAGAAGAATATAACAAGGAGCACAAGAAGAGGAACTTTTCCTGATAAAATTCTTGACATGTAATCATTTTTCACTACAGATTCTATGTCCGCGATCTAAATTTTGGTCGCTGGCATTCGTCAGTCAAAATTCTTTAGCACATCCGGTTCCGGTCTCTCAAACCCAGACGCACCCGTTCCTTAATTCTTCCTTAGTTTGCCCTTGAAACCAACCACGAAGCAACGGGCGGTTTCCTTGGCCAATCTGTGCCACAAGCTTGAAACTAGGCCTGTGCAGTGACGTCGGTCGATTATGAATCGCGTCTGCAGGAATGAAGCAAATAGGCCGGTGACTTTCACCGTGCTCCACGACGGCACCGCTCTTGGTCGCGGTGAAGACATGGTGGGAGACTTTGACTGGCACTTTACCTGCAGACGAAAACCGAACGCGGTGAACGTCGGCCGCGATTGGTGAAGAATTTATTTTATCCAAAGTAAACCGCGTGTGCGCGTGTTTCATAAAAAAACAATTTAAAAAAAAAAATTTTTTTTTTTCAACAATTTACCATATCCCCCTTGATTTCTACCGATTTTTAATTCGATCGATCGCATACCTTAGACCAAATGCAACATAAGGCTGCATCTTTGCGGACTTTAATTTATACAACCGAATGAGATGCACGCCGAGTAGTGATACGATGACTTTTCACAGGATTGAACAACGAGGATACTCTATGGTGTTTACCGTTTTAATTATTATCGTGCTATGGATATCTGCGGTCACGGAATCTGGTGAGTAATTTTTCTATCTTTTTTTTTGTTTCTTTTAATTTTAATGTCACGTTTTTTACCAGGAAAATATGTGCTTAAGTATTTATTCATGCAAACATCTGACGTTTCATGTGTTTTTTGATTTTCATTTTTGACGATTCACGATGCCAGAGGAAAGATAACTAGGTAGGTATATGAAAATAACTTTTCCATTGTAACCGTTTCTTAAACTAATGAATTTTATTTTTTCTTTTTTTTTTTTTTTTATATTAGACACATTTTTGAATTATGTGTGTTTCCTAAATTAATTAAATTCTGTTTCCTTGACCGAGAATTTTGACGACATAAAATTTGACGAATTTTATATAACATAATTATCAGTCACTAAATTTTTCCTGGTTATTCGACCAAGGCCTTGGCTATAATGATTCATGCAAGGAAAATAATGAAACTTTGCCAAATATCTTTCAATTATAATACAAAAAAATAACATATATGATATAAGTAAACCAAAGTCAGATCTAATTCTCAAAATACACACAAATAATATACCTTCACTTTTATGAATGGAATTCTTTCTCCCGCTCTGTGCACCGAGTGAATCGCGGTAAGTAGATGGAATACAATCGGCGATTATCTCACAGTATTATAAACTAAACGATATAGAAAAAGAAACTAAACCTTTCGCTCATTTGTAGTAATAAAAAAAAAAAAAATAAATAATAAAATAAACGAAAAACGAAAAATGCATATTTGTCTGGCAGAAACCTGAAATTAAGTCTGCATATTACTCATATTTGCATACAGAAGCTGCATTATTCATTATTAAGCACTTTCGTTTACTAGCGACAGTGATTCTACGCGATGTGCAATAACTGCAGCGATTTATATTTTGCACAATAAAGTGTATAAATGCAGTTGCAGGTCAGTCGACTATTAGTATGTATATGTATATGTACAAAGCATCGATTGAACCGGATTTAGAGAACCTTAAACAAGTATAATTTCTCGTTGCAATATATGTAATTACCGGTTTTACTTTTTACGATGAAAACCATTATTCACATGCAGCATTATAGTCATAACTTTAGGTGCGACTAATCCTGCAGATATTTATCTTGATAATTGAATTAGTATCTCCAATGTGCAACGGCATTTTTTTTTTTTGCAAAATTCAAATTAATCTTTTGAATACGTACATTTGATGAAAATATGATTTACAAGTTGAAGTAGGAGTTAATGATTTTAAGATGAACTTCAGTCTTTATTGTTTCAGATTTTCTTGAGGAAAAAAAATTTGATTTAAGGATTCTGTAGATAGAGAATCGAGTGTAAAGTAAATAATTTGAAAATATCAAAAAAATTTATTGGTTGGACTAATTTTGATGAAATTTTGAGAATTTAAGCCCACAAGTATAATGAGTTTTTTTTTTTTAAATTTTTTAAAACTGTTTGGTAATTATTTTGGAAAGTAATTTTATTGGTCATAATTTTTGCATGATTTATATCAGACGTATGTATGTACCTACAACTTGTGTCAAATGAGTAAAAAAACTGTTTCATCATTTCTTCCAGTAACGTAAAATTAGTCATTGTTCATATCGTAATTTATTATCCAACGTTCGCACGGTCAGAGAACCAACAATATATCTCCATTTATTAAATAGGGAGAATAAAAATCATTCAATGTCTACTACACGTGTATACTTACGGTTCAACGAATAAATAATATAAAAGGAATGAGATACAGTTGTTATAAAAGAAAAAAATTTATGATTTATTACAAGATCTAAACTGCCTACAGAAGTAAGCTTCCCTTCTCATCTTCGATGTACAGAATTCACTTAAACTTTTTCATGATATGATCTTTGCTGTATGTACTATATACATACATACGTAGGTACAATACTACGATTATAATACGGCTAACGTAAAAGGAACTTGATATCTTAATTCACGATTTACCACCTCTATCGGTGTCACCTGTCCTGATCATGCGTATGCATTAATGCCTTCTTTTCTGTGCAATGTTTTCACATTCCAAACACATTTCAACAAGTTTCGGTTTCAGGTATATAGACTCTCGCACAATAAGTATACAGTATAAACTATACGGTACCTTATTACACATGCATACACTTGCCAGTTTCTTATTGCGTACCGATTTTAAGCAGTCTTTGAACAAGCTAAAAACCATTAAGAACATGTAACGTAGTAATAGAAGAAATCGGCTAATTGTTACGCGGTTTAAATTTCAACGATCATTTCGCTTATACTTCTTTGTTTCGTACATAAATATATAATAACAAACTATTAAAATAATGTATATATTTATTAAAGCGTAACCTTTTCGAGGACTGTGAAACAGTAATTCGATCCGCATTGCAAATTTGCGAGGATTGCTGTAACCACGTGTCTATGTATTAGGGGGGGGAAAAAAAAAACCAACAACAAGTTCGCGAAGAGTTGATGCAGAATTCGCAATATCCCGTTTAGCCTGAGGTGCTGATTATTATATACAGTGAAAACTTGTGATTTAACTTGACAACTATGTCCAATTATTATTTATTGGTATTACAAGAGTACAGTCATTTAATATGATAAATTATTTTCTCAATTTTTCAGACAGTATTAGCTACAATTATACAGAGAAACAGAGGTACGATGGGTGGTATAATAATCTGGCTCATCCGGACTGGGGATCAGTTGGTAAATATAATATTAAAAATTATTTTCTATATTTAAAGATGTGCCTTTAATTTATGTATGAATATACTACTGGTAATTAAAATGATTAAGTAATAGCCACAAGCTCACGATCCTAGTCTCGAGAATTGGAACTTGATTATGATAGGAATATTTTATTAGCGTTGTTGAATTGGTGAGATTTATTTTATTTTTTGTTTCTTCGTTTTCTTTTTCTCTTTTTTTTTTTCAACGTGTTATCGTAATACGTTGTACAACTAAAGGTATTAAATATTCGTTTATGTAATTACGGATTAATTTATACCTTCATAAAATTTAGTATTCTATATGTTTAATATTTGCTAAGCGTTTAAGAAATGCAAACTCAGACAGAAATTTGTTTCGTGTATAAACTAAGGTCCGCATTCAGTACGTTTATAATCTGCAATCTATAACTCAAGATCTGCACAATACCTTTCACGTTGCTTTTACATTTTTCAATTCACCTACTGCATAGGATCTGAGATTGTACCAATACTCACTCAGGCGTTGAATAAGTTTGATAATCTCCCAACCCACATACCTACAGTTACATAAAAATTTTCGAGTCTTCTACATCGAATACACGAATATATAGGTATAAGGTATACACTCTCTACGACAAACGGTAATATCTTTAAAACTCCGTTATACAGACGACGACTCACCAGTTTTCAGGTGTGTAAATCTCATGAGATCTCACGACTCGATGTAGATATATGTAAAAGTAAAAAGGTGAAATGAAAATGACTGAATCACAAAGAAAAAAGAAAAAAACGATTTATAGAAAATTTTCTTTTTAAATGAAAATTTTTGGCTACTGAAAAATTTTTCACAAGACTCGGTTTAATTATTTGGAAAAAAAAAAAATAAAAAATTTCAATTTCGATATTTAAAATTCATAATTTTATAGAAAGCAGACTTATCCGTAAAGCACCTGCTGCTTATTCGGACGGAGTTTACATGATGGCAGGACAAGATCGACCTTCGTCGCGAAAACTAAGTGATCTTTTCATGCAAGGTGACGATGGAATTCCCTCGGTTAAAAACAAAACCGCCTTGTTCGCCTTCTTTGGTTCGTATACATATATTATATGCTTCCATATACTATACCCGTTATATACTTACTTAAAAGTACTGAATGATATGATCAGGTGATGTGGGTGATGTGGTTTGAATAAATTAATGTTGACTCTTCTAATTACTTTTATATTAATATATGGTAAGAAATATATTGAGAGAAATGAAAATCAATAAATAGAAAAACTTATGGATTATACCTATAACAGAAATGTTAATCGGTACTAAACTTACGTCACTTTGACTCTCAGCTTTTCGTAATATATTATAATATGTATAGTATATATACATTTACCTGCAGTCTGTGGTTACGGCGCCTGCTGGTGCCACTGATCTTGAACTCTCAGGGCTTTCATTTTAGCCAGGTGGTTTTAAAACCACAATTATCCTATTTCCTGAAAAAATGGTCATCCTTGAGTCAATTTTTCAAAGAAATTGATACCGATCGTACCTACCTGCAGACAGATACCAATACTTATTATATCTGTGTATGAGGATATGCTTTGTTCTTACAAGGTCTGGGGTACATAAAGTCAGCGTATCCCGCAGACAGAGTTCTCTTGTAATATAGATATCCCTGAATAAAATAAAAAAAAAATATTTAAAAAATTTCATCGCGTTAGGTTTATAGTACCTACGAATACCTGTGTGTATATAATAAGGTATAAATTTTACAAAGCCTCAACCTTAATGGCAGTCGACGTTTCAGGGCAGCTGGTAACGGCGGAAATAATTATGGCAAGCGAGAGCGGTTGCCCAATTGAATTTCATCGTATTGAAGTTGAAAAATGTGATTCAATTTTCGACAAGGATTGTCAAGGCAATAAATATATACCTTTTCAAAGGGCAGACTATGACCGTGACACCGGACACAGTCCGAATAGTCCTCGAGAACAGGTACGCCATCCCGCTGGGTTGTTCTGCTGGTTTATTTGTTATATTTGCACAGAAAATTTTTGGTTAATTTTTTTTTGGTTTTGTTTCTTTAAATCCTATTCTTTGCAACTAAATATCATTCATATAAGAATGCGTGAGGAATATAGATATGTGAATACCTGAGGTTTCAGATTAACAAAGTTACGAGTTGGATCGATGGAAGCTTTATATATTCAAGCAGTGAAGCGTGGACTAACACCATGCGCTCTTTTAAGAACGGAAGCTTTCTTATGGAACCAAAAAAACAATATCCTGTAAGAAACACAATGAGAGCACCGCTCTTCAATGATGCGGTACCAAATGTTATGAGGATGTTAAATCCGGAACGATTGTTTCGTGAGTATAAATAATCATCTTTAATCATTACATAACATATGAATATTGTGATAATGAGATTCACTTATTTATAAAAATTCTCTAAAAAGGACGAAATTTTTGTTAATAATTTTTCCATTTTTTAATTTAACTTTGATTATTATCAAATTTATTTATATAAATTATCGAAATGATGTAGAGTATAATTGAATAAAATTTTCGCAATTACCAAAAGCTGGAAAGTTAGCTTGAAAAATTCTAACAATTTGAAATTTTATCGAAATATACATATAAACATTTTCATTTGAAAAAAAAAAAAACGAACCGGACTTATTTCGTTTAATAATTTATTTAATTTTCTACGGAAAAACCTGTATTTACATTGACTGTGAAAAAGGATCCTGTTGGGTTTATCCAACATACCCGGACACGTATGCATTTTAATTAGTTGGGTAAACCTAGTTTATAAATTGTACAAATAGGATCTAGTAAACCCGGATAAAACGTGTTAAAAGATAAATTATATCAATTTGTCAATTTTTTCAGTCCTCGGAGATCCACGAACCAATCAAAATCCCCCACTACTTTCTTTTGGAATAATATTCTATCAATGGCACAACGTTATGGCAGCTCGTATTCAAAAACAAAATCCGGATATGTCTGACGAAGAAGTTTTTCAAAGGGCACGTAGAGTTGTTGTGGGGACGCTTCAAGTGAGTAAAGAAAATTGATAAAAAATTGATTTTTTTTTTCCATTTCTTTTATTTTTCAATTTACGTATAAATTGATTAAAAATCATTATTCTTTTGTTTTGTTTGATGTTTGATTTCTAATTTATTTATCGAACTCTTTGAAGGCTATATACTATACTAATCTTTATATACATCAACGATCACCGTGATAATCAAATAACGAAGGCTGTCAATATGAATTAATTTTTTATGTTATATCGAGGATCAGTGACATTGATATATTCATATTAACTAGCTCTTACAGTATGTGATTTTTAATCCATTTAGATATAACATTAATATATACATACGTATATCCGTATTGAAGAATTGAATCATATATGTACTTGTGACCCGTGGAAATGTTTTTTTTTTTTTTCTTGTTCACGGTTTTGTATCACCAATTCAAACATTCATTATTATTCATTAATTCAAAGATATTGATTCGTGATTAGATTAGTTTTAATTTTATTTATTTATTTTATTTTTCTTTATTAATTACAATATAAAAAAAGTGTCAATTTAATTAGCATATACGTCATTGTTCTCATGTAGAATATAATCATGTACGAGTATCTACCAAATCTTTTGGACGAAGAGATAAGTCCTTATACCGGTTATAAACCAGATCTTCACCCCGGAATTAGTCACGTTTTTCAAAGTGCCGCATTCCGTTACGGACACAGTCTCATACCACCTGGAATATATCGTAGAGATGAATCGTGTAATTTCCGGAAAACAAAAATGGGACGACCGGCTATGCGGCTTTGCGCTACTTGGTGGGATTCCAACGTAAGTTAACGTGTTGAATTTCCGGTATAAAAAATAAAGAGAGAAAATAAAGAAAACAGTAAATAAAAAATAAAAGCAAAAGCAAAAAAAAAAAAAAAAAGAAAACTCTTACATATGTATATATATACTATGTAGGTATAATAGTTTACTTTCGCCTAAATTCGTTAACGATGAATCAGTAATTCTTTCCCATGTTACAAAACTCACCCAATTATACAAACCAAGAATCTTGTTATACAACATCAAGTTGCGAAGTAGTCCAATTCCTTTTTTCATCTTTCTTTATTTTTTCCGCTAATATTATCTCTGTAAAGAAAAAAAAAAAAAAAATTTCGATTTCTCTACATATTTAACAATTTCCTATACCTTCGATCAGGAAGTTTTGGCAAATAGTACAATCGAGGAATTAATAATGGGAATGGCATCTCAACTGGCCGAAAAAGAGGATAGTTTATTGTGTTCCGATGTTCGTAACAGTTTGTTTGGACCTATGGAATTTTCTCGTCGAGATTTGGGGGCATTGAACATTATGCGAGGTAGAGACAACGGACTTCCGGATTACAACACTGCGAGAATGCATTTTAAACTTCCACCAAGAAAAACTTGGAATGAAATAAACCCATCATTGTTTAAAAAAAATCCTGAATTACTTCATTCGTTGATGGAAATTTACTCCAATGATTTAAACAACATCGATGTGTACGTTGGTGGTATGCTGGAATCGAGTGATGGACCTGGAGAACTATTCGCTGCTGTAATTAGGGACCAATTTGCAAGATTGAGAGACTCGGATCGGTTCTGGTTCGAAAATATTGATAATGGGTGAGTAAATTTAATGGAATAATTAATTCTTGATTCTCCTATCATATATACTGATCGTGTTAAAATCATGTTAAACTTCATAGTTTCACTTCGAAAATAGAAATCCTCTTTCTGATTAAAGGATATTTACGATGGATGAAATCGAAGAAATTCGTAGAGTTAAATTCTGGGATGTAGTTACTAATACGACATCCATAAAGCCTAATGCGATACAAAAGAAGCTATTTGTCTGGATGAAAGACGATCCTTGCCCTCAACCCTTTCAGCTTAATTCATCGATACTCGAGTCTTGTATGCCTCTACAAAGATACGATTACTTTGAGGTGATTATAATCTCGAATTCGATGTTATAAATTTTGAAAATAATTTAGCGACAAGTTTTTTTCTTATTCTTTAAATATTTATCCAGGGTAGTGAACTGGTCTACATTTACGCCTGTGTCTTCCTTGGATTTATTCCAATACTTTGTGCCGGCGTTGGTTACGGTCTGGTAAAATTACAAAACAGGAGAAGACGTAGACTGAAAATTTTACAAGAAGAAATCCAAAAACGTAACGACGGTAAAATATGCGTTGATAAAATGGTAGTCAGGGAATGGTTACACGCTAATTATCGAAGACTTGTAAAAGTAAAGTTTGGTCCAGAAGCTGCTTTACACGTTGTAAATAGAAAGGGTGAAAAACTTCGTACCTTTCATTTTAGTAATCTTAATTCGATAACGATTGAGGAATCTCAGGTAATTGAAATGGTAATTAGTTGTTCATTTAATTAATTAGTAGGGTAGATTTAGTAGGTCTAATTACAGATATCTATATATATACTTATAAGTATGTATATATATTCTGAATTTATGCAAACCTAATTCTGATTACGTAATGTAATTTTTATTTAGAAAGCGGGATATAATTTAATTTTAATTACTTCAGGAAAGTGAGAATAGCCATCGTAAGCCATTGGTATTACTGAGGATACCCCGTGATTACGATCTCGTCCTTGAACTCGATTCCCTAAGCTCGCGTAGAAAGTTCATTGCAAAATTGGAGTCGTTTTTAGCATCGCACAATAAACACTTCACCCTGATAAGGACGAACCGTGACATTATGCTTGCTAAAGCGGAAACTAAAGAACGACGTCAGAAAAAATTAGAACAGGTGAGTTTAAAATGAAAATAATAATATTTATTCGTAAATGTTCTATCTCAAAAATGTTTATTTAATACAAGTTCATTTTGTCTTCGAAAAAAAAGAAAATTTGTTCCTGCAGGAATCAAACTGCATTAATGAGTGAAACTTCACCAGAAATAAATACGATAATAAATATCCTCTCCGATCGAAGCACTATACCTAATTACTGAAACATGAAAAACAATAAATGCTTCGATCAGTTTCAGCTTAACTTTATTTTATTAATCAATCCTGAAAAAAATAAATAAATAATGAATAAATAGTCTTTGAATTCGACAGTTCTTCAGAGAAGCGTACGCTCTTACTTTCGGTTTAAGACCAGGTGAAAAACGTCGAAGATCGGAAGACAGCGATAGCGGTGAAGTCGTTACCGTGATGAGAACGTCTTTGTCAAGAAGTGAATTTGCAAGTGCGCTTGGTATGCGTCCAGACGCGGTTTTTGTTCAAAAAATGTTTAACATTGTGGACAAAGATAGTGACGGTAGAATATCATTTCAGGTAAAAATCATTATTTGCATTAATTAATATCGATTTTGATTCAGTCATATATCTTTTTTTTTTTTCTTCCATTTATCTCATTTCTTTCTCAGGAATTTTTAGACACAGTTTTATTATTCTCGCGGGGTAAAACCGAGGATAAATTAAGAATAATATTCGACATGTGTGATAACGATAGTAACGGAGTTATAGACAAGGAAGAACTCTCCGAGATGCTTAGATCGTTGGTAGAAATTGCTCGGACAACGAGTCTCAGCGATGATCATGTCACCGAATTAATAGACGGAATGTTTCAGGTATGAACATAAAAAAATTTAAAAAAATGGGGAAAACGAAACCGATGAATTAAATGTTGGTAAAAATTATTTGAAAATTTAAATTGATCATTGTCATTTTAATCGGCAGGATGCTGGATTGGAGAGAAAAGATTACTTGACCTACAACGACTTTAAACTTATGATGAAAGAGTATAAAGGTGACTTTGTCGCTATTGGTCTCGACTGCAAAGGAGCTAAACAAAATTTTCTTGATACTTCAACTAACGTTGCTAGAATGACAAGTTTTCATATCGATCAATTACCCCCTGAGGCGTCAAAAAGTTGGGCGCGAAAACAGTGGGATGGTATTTCAACTTTCCTTGAAGAAAATCGTCAAAATATTTTTTATCTATTCATATTTTACGTTATCACAATTGCTCTATTCGTCGAAAGATTTATACGTAAGTTTCTTCAATACAGAAAAAATAAAAATTGAATGAAAAATGATGCAAATTATTCTAACATTTCTTTTTATTTTACAGATTATTCATTTATGGCTGAACACACAGATTTGAGACACATAATGGGGGTTGGCATAGCAATAACTCGAGGTTCAGCAGCCGCATTGTCTTTTTGCTATAGTCTTTTACTACTAACCATGTCTCGGAATCTTCTCACTAAATTGAAAGAATTTTCTATTCAGCAATACATACCGCTAGACTCTCACATTCAGTTTCACAAGATAGCTGCATGCACGGCATTATTTTTCTCCGTACTTCACACGGTCGGTCATATTGTTAACTTTTATCACGTATCAACACAGCCAATTGGTAATCTTCGATGTTTAACACGAGAAGTTAGCTTCCCCAGCGATGCACGTCCCACTATAACCTTCTGGCTCTTCCAAACGGTAACAGGTATGTACAAACATCCAGAAAACACGGTGATATCATCATTTTTACGAATATTACACCCAGGTTCTTCGTCATTTTTTCCTGCTGGAGAACATTGTGATCATCGAACATTATTCGAGAGTTTCATGGTCTAAGTTTCCATGCATGAATCATAAACCCAGATTTTGTTAAATTTCCATTTTATTTGACCAGGTCTTACGGGGATACTTTTATTCGTCGTTATGACGATTATATTCGTATTTGCTCACCCTACGATCCGTCAAAAGGCATATAAGTTCTTCTGGTCAACCCACAGTCTCTACATTCTCTTGTATGCGTTGTGTTTGGTGCATGGACTAGCTCGACTAACAGGAGCTCCACGTTTCTGGATATTCTTTATAGGACCAGCCATAATCTATGCACTCGATAAGGTCAGTGCCCTGAAAGCCTTTCTCTAAAATAACGAAGTGAAATGCCTTAGATTAATGAATTACTTCCATATCTGTTAATCTCTCCAACAGGTGGTCAGTCTGCGTACTAAATACATGGCGTTGGACATTATCGAGACAGAATTACTTCCGTCTGATGTAATCAAGATCAAATTCTATCGTCCACCAAATTTAAAATACTTGTCTGGCCAGTGGGTTAGACTCGCATGTACAGTGTTCAGTACCAACGAGTTTCACTCTTTTACACTTACCTCAGCACCCCACGAAAATTTCTTGTCTTGTCATATAAAGGCGCAAGGTCCTTGGACGTGGAAATTAAGAAATTATTTTGACCCTTGCAACTTTAACCCTGAGGATGAACATCCGAAGATTCGAATTGAGGGACCATTTGGTGGCGGTAATCAAGACTGGTACAAATTTGAAGTAGCTGTAATGGTCGGTGGAGGTATCGGAGTCACACCTTACGCTTCTATGCTCAATGATCTTGTATTCGGAACTTCTACTAATAGATATTCAGGAGTTGCGTGCAAAAAGGTAAGTTATGATTATTATTACTCGAAATTTTAATGTTCACGATTACATCTCATTTTTTCTTTTCTTTTTTTTTTACTACAGGTTTACTTTTTGTGGATTTGTCCTTCTCATAAACACTTTGAATGGTTTATCGACGTTCTAAGAGACGTCGAGAGAAAAGACGTAACCGATGTTTTAGAAATACATATATTTATTACACAATTCTTTCACAAGTTCGATCTACGAACGACTATGCTAGTGAGTATTTGAATTTTTGGATAACTTATACAAGAATTTCTCACGTTTGACTGACCTTTCATTTTCTTTCAGTATATTTGTGAAAATCATTTTCAAAGGTTATCAAAAACGAGTATATTCACCGGTCTGAAAGCTATCAATCATTTTGGACGACCGGATATGACATCGTTCTTAAAATTCGTTCAGAAAAAACACAGCTATGTAAGTATAAAAATTTTTAGAGATGGTAATTGAGTTTAACTAACAGCTTTGACTAATAAAACGTTCTGATTAAACTTCATTAAAATTAATTTAACAATACTACGAAAAACTTCGTGACTAATATGACACGTAATAATTTCTATGTATGTAACGTACTTATCGAATCAATAGATTTGTCTCACTCATCGTCAACCTTGAGTCAAAACTGCGTGGCTTAAATGTTCAAAATTAAACTTCACAACGCATAAACTATGTACGTATATATATTTACATACACATTTGTCTAAATTGAGAAGATACGTCAGAATGGATTGACGATACAACAGGTTTTTTTTATCTTTCCATATTTCATTTTATATAATTACGAAGACAATTTTATAGGAATATAAAAAAAAATTGGTTGGCCTTCTCTTTCGGTTTGATGAAATATATATATTTCAAAAGTTTTGACAAAAAGAAGTTTAAAATAACTGTTTAAATGCACGTATTTCATTCTGTTGGGTGCATAAATCGGTTAAAAATTTCAAAAATATGACTTGGCTAGAATTGTGATAGTTTGTCATGATGTTATTAAGATTTGGCATCGATATTCACGTCTCATTCAATTTGAACCAGGAGAATAGCTGTTTCTTCAATTTAATTTACATGTTACATTTCGTAGTTTGCAGTCAATCAGATCCCCACACATATACCTGGTAAATTGCCAACTAGGTACATATATTTAAAATATATCAAAAACATTAGAACGTTTCACCGTAAAACAAAACAGCTTATTTAATACCTGAATTTCTGTTAAAATACGTGTGAAAGATATTTTCGTCGTTGATATGTATAATAAAAATTACGTTATAGCAGATCTTCAAAGTCATGGAAATTCAGCGCAATTTTAATACCTATAATAACATTTGTTTTCATTTTCTTAGACATGTTTTTCTAATCTTTTTGTTTTCTTTCTTTTTTCTTTTACGTTTTTTTATTTTTAAAAAATTTTTTTTTATTTTGTCTATCAGGTTAGTAAAATCGGTGTCTTTAGCTGCGGACCACGTCCTTTAACGAAGAGTGTAATGCTGGGTTGTGACGAGGTGAATAAAGGACGACGTCTTCCCTACTTTATTCATCATTTTGAAAATTTTGGCTAAAACTTAACTAAGCTCAGGGTCGAATGAGCAAACTAACGTCAGAGTTTTAGTCTTAGCTATAATCTCGATTCCCAATGTAAATATAAACTAGTATACCTCTAGGTATATACGAACGAACGAAAATGCGTAGGTGTAAATCCCCTGTACTTAATTCAAACACTGAGATAAATATCACTGGGCTGTTTACAACTATATACTATTATACGTATGTATTATTCGTGAATATAACTCGAAACGCCAGTGTTCTATAGGAAAATTATACCTGATTAAATCGAGTCTCGTATAAAATTGTATTATATATGTATTTATATTTATAATATTGTATGTATGGATATACCTGTTAGGTCAGTAATAAGTTATTGATTAATTGTATTAATAATAATTATTATTTACGTATATAATTATTGACATTTAATCCCGTTTTATTCCGCATAATTATTTATATATTGAAAGTAAAAGTTCCTATACGAATATATCGAAATTAAATGTTTTCGAGTAAACTGTATACATATAATACCTGATATTATAATATCATTGGGGAAGGGAAAGAAATAAGGAAACATACAATACTGCAGTTGATTTATCATAAGTATAAAGTCATTTTAATATTCTACAAAAATATATATAGACAATTATATATATTATATTGTTTTTATAAGTACAAATAGATATAAATTATTTATAATAAATTATCAAGTTTTGTTAGTTTATGGTTCTTCGTGGGGATGGTGGAAACGGATAAGACCAGTTCTGATTCTTGCCTGGATCTTCGTCCATGGGATGAGCGAATTCTAATTGATCATTGACAACGTATCCCTGATTTATCACACCTTTTGTATCGTCCCTGTCGTTTCCTAGCTTGTGAGAAAGCTGCCTGGAAATATTTGCAGACGATCCGACGTCATTAAATTGGTGTAGTTCTAAAGTAAAGCGGAAATCGAACGACAATACTAAAGAAACAAGTGAACTTTCTTTAAATTTTTTTTTCAATAAACGTAAGACGATTTCATCTGTCTAGTTCCATATACGTAATGAATGTCTGGAAAAAATTCTCCGTAGATCAAAAGTAAAAATAAAAATCTAAAAAACCTATTCGGTACACATTAAAAATAAATATCAATCAAACAGGTTTGCTCATATTACCTCATAATACGCTCTCCAAAAGCGTCTTCGATTTTTGGTAATTTTTTCCTCGTATTTCGCGTGTCAAAACTTTCTTCTATAATAACATGCCGGTCGTAAGGAGTGTCGTAATCGACCTCTAAAATTGTCGAAAATTGATGAGGAAATATCAGATCAATAGCACTGATCACCAGTCCGGCAAATAGACACCCGATTCCTGTTCAAAGAGGAGAAATTAATTCGAATCATTTTTATACTCGTCAAACATGTAGATTGGTGATTGATAAATAAAACTTGCTGGAGGATTTTTAAACTTATAAACAATGTTTCAAAGTCGGTTGCCAAATTTCATCACAGAGAACGAGCATCTGTGCAAGCTTTTACTGTAAATCTATTTTTTTCTTTCTTTCTTTATTTTTTTTTAATCTAATTTTGATTAGTTTTTCTTTATTCTAAACGATAGAAGAAAAGAATTTTAGCCAGTTAGTTAACTAGCTTGTTTTATAGTTAATTTTTAGCTTTCGAAATTCAATAGTGAAATTTTACGGTGGATTATAGCAATTAGTTAGTTAAACAAAAGACGATCACAGTCTGTTTTTAATATAAATCAAAAATTAGTTTCAATTATTTATACTTTCCTCGACTGTGATTTAATTTTTTTTTTTTTTTTTTTCTTTTGTTCCCCAACTCTCTACGTCTTGTTCTTTAATAATGGCTCGTCGCCAAGAACGATCTATACCTACTACCGGCGTAGTGCGCGTCTGACCTGTACAAACTTTTTCCCCTTCCTTATAACTAATTGCAACAGAAAACTTTCCGCGACTGCTGAAAACGTGCCACATATATCACACGGTGATAGTATTTATTCGTTTCTTTTTCGGAAAAGACATTTTTTATATTGGATAAAAATCGTAATAATCCTGAATTTTCATAAAACCAAAAATAATCCACAACATCTTGAATCCAATCTCTGATTTAATTATAGATCTGATTAAATATTCAAAAAGATAAAAACATTGATTATAAATAAGATTTAAACGATAATTGTAAAGACTTACCAGCTACTAGGACAAGCCAATAATTCCATCCAAGATTAAAAATGAGGATAGATCCATCGATGTGAGCAACTAAAGGTTCGCAAGGTAACAAAGACCAATAAGTAAGATTGGTGAGTAGCATGCAAATCCCTGTGCATACCATACTGTAAGCTCCATATCGAGGAACGACCATTAGAAGTAAATTCATCAGTGTCCAAGAAGCGAACGAAGTCCTTGAAAAAAGAAAGAAAAAAAAAAAAAAAAAAAATTAAAGAACACCAAGTAGAGAATGTGGTTTAAGAATTCCAGGTGTTTAAACACCCACTTCACCTTTATGCGTGCATTAAAATTTAGCCGTTAAAAATGACAGATTTCCGTGAGTATGTATGTCAAGAATATTATATATATAGGTATATAGTTATTTCAGACATCCTAACCACGAGAAATGAGTAAAGACTCTTGTTGGACAAATATTTCTTTGCTATATTCAGTCAAGGTAAGCAAATTTATGGTATTAATATGTGTATAACTATCATGCAATCAATGCGCACTGGTATTTGTAACTTGTTAAATATATTTATCTATACGTTTGTGTAACCGCTTGTTTATAGTGTTAAAAATATTATTACCACAACATTATAGACGAGTAGTAACCAGCCTCGCGGTATTTACTACCCCAGGAAAAACCCTCTTGATGAAGACTAAAGTATTCAGCGACAGATAGTATCGGGAATGGTGCACCTCTGTGTAATGCTTCTTTAAAATTGTTAGACATTTCGGTTGGAGTTCGCCACCAAAATCGCTCATTGAATTCAATGTCGTTGTAGTTTTCGATACCTGGAGTTAACGGTATTAATTCATTAATTAATCAATTCATCAATTATTCATTTTACTTCGTTGGAAATTATTTAGAATTTTTTCTTTCAACCTGAATAATATAATGATGTTCGAAATGAATTTAAATTGAATTTGTTTGTTCAATTCTGCAAAGGGTAAAGCATTTGCCAATTTTTTTTAATAATTTTGTTAATTATACCTATGTACGTTATGTTTATATGCATTAGGCCGATGTATCCGCCTATTTCAGCGCTCATTTTTTCTTTTGAAAAAGCACTGTACGAACTGACAACAGAAGTTGAAGCAGTATGCCATGTCGAGCCATATTGAGCAACTGAAATAATAACGATGAAAGTTTCACAATATAAAATGAGCATAATATACCGATGACTTTTGATTACAAACCTTGAATCGTTGTACCAACAAAAAGGCTTAGGGTTACGGTTAAGAATGTTGTTAGTCTCTGTGAAAGAAATATTTTCATTTAAAACGCGATTATTATCTTATATATCTTATACTATAAATGAATAGAAATAGAATATAAATTGAAACTGTACTGGCAATGGAATAGGTGTATTTTTTTTTTTTTTTTTTTTTTTGTCATTCAAAACACATTCCAAAAAATAACATATTTCTCTATTCATATTTTCGTACAGTTATATAATATATCAGTAGATTTGACTCCAGACTTGTTTTACAGAAATTTTTATTTGACGCGGTGATGATCGATCTTTAGTTAAAGGAAAAAAAAAATAAAAAAAAAATTCTTAATGCGTATAGGTGTAACGATTTATTTTTTTAACGTCATCACTTACGTACCGTTTTAACCCCGTACAGACATTTGCAATAAAAGTTCCGAAAATAAAATTCAATCTAAATAGGTTCTATATTTGTGTTTATTAATATCTGACCACCAGGCAGAACGTTCAACGCTTCTCGTACGAAATTAAAATCGTTATGGACTCGCATCGCAATATTTAAAACGAGATCAGTGAATTTAGTATGAAATATGATTATACGTAACAGCTTATGAAACTTTTTTTTTTTCTTTTAATCCTTCAAATTTTTTGAAGCATACGCAAATTGATGATAAAAATCGGACTAATTCAAGCTTAAAAAAGTTCTCAATATAACAAACGCTAAACTCACCTCCTTCCGAATTCCAGGAAAAATGATAACAAAGGCTGTGAAAATCGTACAAAAGATAACAAAAATCGTTATCAAATGTACATCTCCACTAACTGGAGTCCGGTTACTGTAACTATACAACGTTGGTCCACCATCGTTACGAAATGCATCAAACCAGCCCCTCATTTCTATATTTCTAAAATGAAAACAATTTTTCCTAAAAATATTGTACAAATATTAAGGAACCACAATCTCCAGTACCGGATAAAAACAGGGAGCAACTCAAGTCTTAAAAAGATAGAAATGTCTAAAAAAAACGTTCGACCCCTACAGCATGATGTCTTTAACAATATTCCGTTTCCATTTTTTATTTCCTTTTATTTTTTTCAACGAAAGGAAAATAAAAAGCGATGAAACTTTTCGGAGAATCAATATACACCTTCCTACTCAATAACAATAATACTTTTCACGGCCATTATTATTGGAAGTTATGCGAATCGTCGTCAACGAAACCGGATGTCTGATGAACTTGACGTTGAAAATAATTTTCGAATTATCCCAAGCCAATACCCTCGTAGTTATTTCGAAAGAAAATTATTGGCGACAATTGTTTCAAAGTTTATAAACTATCGAGAGTTTAATTCTTCATCGTAGTTACTTATTCCTTAGCCTAGACGTTGATTACATCCGGTTCTTGACTATATGCATACTAGATACATGTATGTACATGTACATAGCCTGTACGCGTTACCGCAGAAAAGGCTGCAGGTATAATAACCCATAGTACTTTATTCTTACCAGATTTACAGCCCGTCTGGTCATAAAACCATGAAGAATTTCTGCTCTACTTGTTACTCCGGATGCAGTTATTATGGGTAAAGATAAAATTACGCTTGATGCGTCACGTCAAATCATATAATCGTGATGATTATCTATGATTAGTGGTCCACCACAGCTCGTCGCCGTTTGTCGTTTGCCGGTTTAGAGTTTTTAGATATCGTTGAGGCTGTTGCCCGCTGACGTCATGTCTCTCATGAAACCCTACACCCGAATCGTTTATAAGGTTCACCAAAAATCGTTATGCACATGCATCTGATCAACCTAACTATAAATTCTATCACCGATCATCAGGTAAGTACAAAAGTGGCACAAAGACTGCGGTTAAGTGGGTTAACAGGTTTCGAATTGAAAGTGGCCTCCACAGGTTGGAGAAGGGAGTCTAAAAGTGGGGGACGACGTCGGTAATAAGGAACGCAGTTGATATATTCCATAATTATAACTCTATTGTATTAGTATGTGATTAAAAAATTCCCAGAGATAATTTTCTCGCTTTAATAAAGAAATATAAAAAAAAATTAACGATATTAATTAATAAACAGAATGTCCGGTCCGGTGAACCCGAAGTTTTGAGACCCGGAAATAATTACCAACAATCTAAGTGGATGAATTCCTTTTTTACATTAGTTTGAAAATAGTTTTTAAGATTTATTAAGTTTTTGCTGTTAGATTAATTAGCCGCATGTCATTTTTTTTTTTAAACCTTATTAATTAACGTAAATACAAATCCTTTAATACTAGTACGTAACTTCTTTTGCTATTTCCGGTATAATCGCATTCTCTTTACACTTTACTTTATATATTCATTCTATTTACCGAGTTTCATTTCAAACAGTATATACGAGTACGGAAATTATATTTACAATGAAAGGTGTGAAGAGTTGGAAATCTCGGTGGATATTCACATCGTTTGTTAATATCACTGTTTTAGTAATAGAAATTTTTCTCGCCTGCCCGGTTATGTTAAAATCATGAATAAACTATTGGAAGAAATTAAGAACTGATCCTACACTGGTCAAAGTTACGAAATTATTCTTAATCAAAAGCTTGACTCATAAATCGCAATAGTCCTCTTCACTATTGGATATAAAAACAAAAAAATAAAAAATAAAAAATCCTAATAAAAAATAAAAAAATTGCATAATTTTTTGTTTTTATGATGAAAGTTTCCTGCATCTTAAATTTTCTGACGTTAAAATAACTTAGCCGCAGGTGGGTTCGCGGCGGGATAGCTAGAAGGATAAAATTTGAAAGAAATGATAATAAAAGTGTAAGAAAAGGAGGTGTGTGAATTTTAATACAGCGAGGTATCGATAGTGTCGTTCGATTTGTTAGATTCGGGGTGAAATTAAGGTGTAGATGAAGGCTTGAGGTAACAGCAATAACTCTGCTACTATTTTGAGAGATCTAAATCCGGCAGCGTGATGCCATACTTCAGCAGCGCGGCACACCGCGAGACTCTAAGCTGCCGACCTGGCGCGCAGTCGCCTCAACTCATCGGCCCCAAAACCACCACCATCACCATCACCATCACCACCACTACCACCTACCTTACCACTGCCTACCAACCCTCGAAGGTAACTTAAGTATAATTTCTATATTTGTGATTAGTCTATCGCCGAAGGGGAGGCAAGAAACTTCATCGAGATTAAGATAAGATTAAAAATTGGATAAAAAAAAAAAGTCCAAAATTAGTTCTCCAATTCCATAAAAGGGGATTTCCTTGGTTACTTCTTCTTCTTCTTCTTCTTCTTCTTAATATTATTTCTGTGAACGAAAATCTATATACGTTATATTTATACATACATATATTTATTTATATATATATACATATATATATATATATATATATATATATATATATATATATATATATATATATATATATATATATATATATATATATATATATATATATATATATATTGCTGTATGATGATATCGTCGTTTTATCGGTCTAAGAAGAGGATTTCAAAAGACGTACAACTACAACCTCTACACCACAAACGTGTGTTAAAACACTTTAGAATCTTCGCCTCTTCGGCGCTGTGTTGACCACCACATTTGGAGTCAGGGCGGTTCTGGCTCGTATTCGAAACGCGCGATCCTCTTCCGCGAGCTACTCGCGCTTCTTCTCCACGCCCCAGTGCTGTTCAATTATTATACAGTGCTTCAGCGCGTGCGAAAAACTATTTAATTCTTTTTTTTTTTTTTTTTTTTTCAATAAAATCAACGTTTATAAGCTTACAACATCCAAAGACTGCACAACGCGCGGATCGCGCTCAACTATTAACGTAAGTTTTGTGTGCACGTATAGTTTTATTTTTGAAAAAAAATTTAATTTTCCTTTTTTTGATAATCAGACCCCAAAAGTTATCGTAAAAATTTTTTTTTAACCTAATTCTACTTCACGATTTTTTAATATTTACTCAAAAAATTTCTTTATACTAAAACTCGCAACATATTGTCGAAACGTTTCCGCGGCTATAGACACGACTCGTGTCTAAAGAGCTAGCGGTCTATTTACGGTAAATGAATGTATCTACTTGTAAGTACTGGATACGATCCTCACTTACTATGTTCAGTCTTCTACAACGTTTGACGGAAAAAGGATATCGCTAGTTAGAGTTTAGACGCATTTAATAGTCGATTGAATAAAATATACAAAGAAATCTGTTTGTTTAATTATTTTAGAAATTTTTTTTAAGAATTTTGAAATCTGCATCCTCACGCGTTTATCTATGTGGTACGTAATATATATAATATAATATACATATATTTATTTTTACGTATATAGACGCCTCTAGGTTCCGATTTTATACATACCTAAAGATTTTTTTTTCTCTACATTTCGACGACCTAATATGTTAAGTAAAAATTTCACTAATATCGTGTTGCCAATGTAGTTATTAGTACATGAAAAACTATATCGTCCAAGAACTATATTACGTGATTTTTCATTTTTATTACAGTCCGAATTTAACTTCATTAACGAATGTAAATCCTGACCCTTTTTTTTTTTTACTACCTATTCGCACGTCACTCTCAAGGTGAAACAATTTTAGTACTATAATTCGATTTTATCGATCTTTTAGTGGCCTTGTTTGGAATTGCTTATACAAAACCTATACTAGAATATTATTTCGCTAGTTTATTCAATTCGTTAAGGTATAATTTTTACTCTAAAACTGGAGAGGCTAATGACATGGTGATTATAATTGTTTTTTCAAAACGAGCCAATGATTATTGTGATTTGAAGATATTTCAGGTCCAATTTCAATCGAGACTGAATTAGATCTCTATGAATAAGGGAAGGGGTTTAAAATCATCAGATTTCGTTAGTTAAACTGGAGGAATTTCTTCTATGACCTGAATTTCGAAATTCTATCTTCTCCTATTTTTTTTTTTTTTCTTATTCTTTTAGTTCTTCTATTCTTTATTATTGGCAAAGAAAATTGATACAAGTACAAGGTATATCATAGCGTCAGAAGAAGTTCGCCTTAGCGTCTGGTTAGTACGTTCTAAATCTACTCCACGAGAAGCTATAAGCAGACGGGTTTAAGTTATAGCTTTGTCGGAAACAGCGCGGGGGTTTTCCAGATTTGCAAATCGGGTACAGTGCGACAAAGGGAATAATTATACGTGCCCGCGACGTATCTACTCCGCGTTTATTTCTTGTTTTATTTATTTATTTTATTTTTTAATAAAACAACAAAAAACGAGAATCTTGTATTCTGGGTATTAAGACGACGTGTCATCCATCGCTGCAGCTTTGTTCGCCCAGTGTCACACATACGATGACGCATTGCATTATTAGACACCTTGTCGTCGGACGCTTTGGCATTCGACTAAAGGAAATGAGGAAATAAGTGAGACGAAAGACCCGCGTGTATAAAGTCGATTTTTAGTTAAAAAAAAAAATTATTATAACTTCCGGGAAGTACTGCCGTTTATTACGCGGATGTGTGAACTAATTTTTCACTTTTTTTTTTGAGTTTCAAGCTCGTGAGTTCGGTCAGAGCTTCGCTTTAAAACGTGTTTAATTTTTTTATTTTTTTTCTCTTATTTTCGGAGTAAAGTCAAGGTGAACGATTACGTATCTCAATATTTTCTCCCACGCAAATATTTATTTCTACAAATCTCTACTAAGTAATATATCTTCATTTTCGAGAGTATAGAAATTAAACACTCAAATAAAACGGATTGAAAATTATTGAAAAATATTTTGGTAAAACGGGTGGAAGCTGCCGTTCGGTTTAGCAGTAAGTATACGTATATTGTATGATATTATTTATAGACGTCGGCCTCGTGGGTAGCCCGCGGTAGTCCCGGGTGCAGCGATCAAGGCGTAGTAGGTACATACATACACACAAACCGAGCTTCCAACCCTTTCTTCTCCTTAGTTTGGTCTTAAGTAAATTGTTAAATATCCACCATATTTACCCAACAAGATCGTAAAACAATGATTCATATACACTCTACTAGCTACTCTACACGATGGAATTATTCACTAATTTTTGAGTCCTTGAAAACAAAAAAAAAACAAAAAAAATTCTACTCGTTTTGTATATTTTTTCACGCGAATTCAGTCGGAGTTGATTTACGAGTTCATATATGGAGAGAGTCAGATATTCTTCAAAATTGAAAGACTGAATGAAAAGAGACACTTGGTTCATATCTCAGTTTAGCAAATAATGAAAATTTTGGAAAATGGTAGCTGTTATAATTATTTATTTTTGTTCACTTTATTCTTTAGTTTGAGATGTATAATAGGTTTTGAGACTTGTTCATTTTTGTATATTTATAGTTTTACCTTCGACTGTATATTGTATATTGTATGTGTATTCGGTGTAGTGCAAATACAGAAAGTATCGAAGCATCCTTTTGCGGTTTACTTCTGTACTGACAGTGAGTAGGATGTTAAATAGACGTTGGGTTTATTGTTTAAAAGATTTAATGTATGTACTACCTTGACAAGACGTTGATGCATATCTATATAATATGGAGTTACAAAAGGATTAATAATAACGCAGTATGCACCGATGCTAGCTATATTGTAAATTGAACTTGAAACGATCATCGATGCAATAATATTGAGAAAATTTTTCTTCATATAATTATTATCATAAATTCGCGGTGAATAATCTCAAACTGAATTTACTTATCGTACAATTAGTGCAAATGTCTCAAAACAATTTTTTGCATTTAATATTCTTTTTTTGTTTTTTTTTCATCTTGTTTTCTGCATCACGAGGTATATAATTATTTTAATTTTTATATTTTAGATTCATTTCTGACGTTGCAATTAGCCAAGTAACGTGTGAATATTGTTGTCTTATATATTGCGGATAATATTTGTACGAATAAATCTTATTAATTGTCATTTTGCGGCTCAACTGAGAACGTAGCAGCTTGTAACTCGTTCGGAAACCAGATCTCTGTGAAACTTGATACAAGTTAGACAGGCGTTATCCTCGTTTTGTATATAATTCTTGTAGATAATTTACAGATAAGAATTAGCACCGATGCAACGTAGCAGTGAAATATAATTGGCGACGCGAAATAAAGGGTGAAGGATAAAATTTATATAAGTATATATATTTTTTATATATCTTTATCGTTCTTGCTGTTAAATATATTGAAAATATGTTGGATACGAAATTAGCAAGAATTTGCTGTTTACTTAAAACAGGTCAAAGCTATTTTCGTGTAAAATAGCAAGTTGCCAACGTAACATAGCTTATTTCAATATATCTTCTTAAAGAGTGTCAGAGGGACAAAGCACGGTGTGTGCGCACATTCATTACAAAAATTCCACATATGCATAATATAAAATTCTGATTATAAAAATGGGAAAAATCGATACACGTACTTTCGAAAATTTCTAAGAATTTCATCGAGAAAAATTTATTCTTCTAAAAGCAGAATTTGGTATCTATAATTTTATTAAAATCAAAAAAAAAAAAAAAACTACATGCAATCATATTATACATAGTGTCCCAATTTTTTTTTTGACAAAAAGAAGATAAAATATTCACCATCTTTTTATGGCACTGCAGGAACTTCTCCATTCATTCTATACATAAGCTTGACAGTATATGTATAGGTATAGTTTTTTTTTTTTTATTTATCTGCAAGAACGTCAACCAAGCATTCCTCGTGGTACGCCATGCAGATACAAGTCATAATATGGGATGCATTATACGTATGACACATATGCGCTGGGGGCTCTTCGCGGTGACAGACTGTGTTTGGTAGTATATATTACATATATATATATATATATATATAGATATATTACCGAAAGAATATAAATATTCGAGTGATAATTATCGCGACTAACGACACTCAGCGGTGATTATTTACCGTCTTATATATTGAATAGGTGTCTAGTGTGTCGATTCAGTATTGCGAAGATCGTTGATGAAGGTATTTCAATTTTGCGTATTATATTTGAATTGCTTATTTTCAATCCGAAGTACATACATACCTTATACCTACAATTCAAAGTGTTGCAGTGAGTGTGAGAAAAAATTCAGGGGCCTTCTATCAGTATGAAAACTATGGAATAAAGACCCCTGTAAATATAACACAAAGAATCGATCTGTAAACTTTTGATAAACATTAAAATTGTTATAACGGTACTGCACGCGCATTGTGCAAATTGCAAGTCACGAACCAAAATATCAAACTGTACGTGTAAAGTGAATATATATGCAGGCTTGTGAATTAACAATAACTCATAATAATTTACGTTCTGCGAATTGCTGTGATATTATACATATACAACTCGCGGTTGTCGACTGTAATCAACTGCGAACAATAGTTATTAGACGTCTTGCTTATACGTATCGGGAAACATTATTATGCACTAAGAGAAAAGTGTCATTAAATTTACTGTAAATATTGTTTCGTGTGTAGCAGAAATTCATCAGTTTTATTATCGATACATATCCCAGGTAGTAAAAAACTTTAAGTTCAACATGTCCAATGCGTAAAATTTTCTCATCCAAAAGTTAAATTTCATTCAAATGTCGTATTTCTGACCAAAACCATATTTCTGACCAAAGTCTACCTTTAGATAACTAAAATTAACATATCTATGAGACATATGATAAAAAATTTTTAGTTTTGTGTCATATCTAGGATATACCTATGCAATTATATTATTTGGTATAAATTTTTCAAATATTTCAAGAATTATTTCTCGAATATGTTGTAACGATTCAGCAGATATTTTCAATGAAAAATTAACCGTAATTTCGCTAAAATTTATTTTTCTATTTTAGGCGTCCCCATTAGCGAGGTAAGATGTCGGAAACTGAAGGTATGACAATTACCGAATATGGTATAATAATTAATGAATATAATTCAAGAAATTTAAATGCATAATGAATAATAAAATGAAATTATATTTATTGAGGAATTATATTTATATCATATACAAAAATATGCGTGCCGAATGAATGGATTGTACATATTTTTGAATTTTCAGCCACAAATTCAGTGCCCGATAACGAGGAAGCTTCAGTTGATGCCGAAGTTCCAGAAAATCCGGAAAGTGGTAATGATGCCGAAATTGAAGAGCTGAAGACTCCTGATGAATCAAAACCAACTGAACCAGGTTTCTATATACATATAGATATTTAATGATCAATATTTGATTGAAATTTCTTGGTTTATAAATTTTTGTTTAATTTTCAATCGAATCGATGTGGGTTTTTAAAAATCGTAACTTTGATAAAATATTTCAGAATATAAATCAGCATCAGATAAAAAAGAAGAAGAGAAGAAATCCGTCGACGTAGTAGAAGCGCCGTCTGCCAAGCCAACCTCAACGTCTGATCAAACGAAACCGGGTGAGTGCAATTTGTTGCCTGTATTAGTAGAGCGACTTCGTTCAGCTCTTGAATTATCATGCTCGAGTCAAAGCAGCGAAGATCCTCTACCACTCGAAGATTCTGGAGTTGATTCGGAAGAAGATCTCAGGATGTGGGCTTCGGGGCTGTGCCATTCCATAGAGCAGAATAACCAGAGTCCAAAATCGTTAGATTTAAAATTTTTGGAGGACCTTTTACTGTCGGATATACAAACCGCGTTATCTCGTCTACAAGATACGTTGAAACGGGTCGACGTTAACACACTTACGAAGTATAACTCGACTCTAGATCCAACGAATAAATTGCATTTGTTACGACTGATATCTAATCTTTTATCAAAATTGAAAATCCCCGAAGAATTAACAGTTGCTGCTGCTGCTGCTGCTGCTGCTGATGCTGATGTTAAGCCAGAGAATTCTGGCACCACTTCGACACAAGGAAGTCAAAAACGACGCCGAGCAAACAGACATACGATAGGAGTATCTGCCGAGGAAATAGCACACGCTAGAAAATTATTAGATGAAAAAAATCTCGGTAGTGTAATAAGCCCGGATTCAAAAATCGAACTTAAACAAATTGAAGCAAAAATTTTTATACCGGATAAACCAACAGAAAGTATTTTCACTAAGCCACCTGTAACCGTTCAGCCAACTGTAATTCAACCACCGGTTGTACCGGAACTAAAAACCTTTGAACAAGTTCGCGAAAAACATGTTAAAGATGCGATTAATCAACAGCAAACATATTACAATAAAAACAAAGAATTTTGGAAAGAAAATGCCTACTATCATCCACCGTTGACTGAAAATAATTCGGGTAATTTAAACCATGTGGAAATTCCATTCAAAGACGAAAGTTTTACCTCGGCTGATGATGAGTCGGTTCCCGCTTATTATCAGCAACCTATTCCTTCAAAGTATAATAAATTTGTTGCTAAAAAGTCAAAAATCAAGAGAGCTAACACTATCGATATACCAAACTATCTGAAATTACAGGCGGATAATTTTGGGCAAAATCAAGCGATTTCTTTGAGACGACCTATCGATATTGGGGACAAAAATTTGACAAATAATACAAATATCATACCGGCATTTAAACCTAAAACTGATAACGATCGTAAGTTTTTGGCTCTTATAAATAAAAATAACGATGCTACACCGAGCAACAGTAATCTACCGTTTAAGTCTTTCAACTATCGACAGCCGGCTAATATAGACAAAAATTGGAACAGTAGATTTTCTAATATAAAAACAACGTTTGATAAACCATCGACGAATTTTATACCGAATGAAGATTTTAAACCTCATGCAGAATCTTCGAGAAAATCACAAAGCGGAAATTCTGATAGCGGTGAATCGGATGGGGTTGTTGTTGGCTCTTTGAGATTGCCTTACGCAGCTCCACCACCTAAGCAAAAACAAGGGGGTTTTACTCACGCGCCAACGTCACCGTTTCAAAAAATTGAAAAATCGTCAAATCGTAATGAAAACGCTTCGATATTTAAGTCAGGATATTTGCCTAAAGGAGGAAATTCGCTTCAGGCTAAAGTGAAGATATTTAATCAAGAAAATTGTCCGGTACCACCGAATTCTATTGTTGCTCAAAACAAGAATAAATTTAATAAAATTAGTGATAATTCGCAATATGGAAACGTACCCGAACTTAAACCCGGTAAAATTAATAAACATGGAAGTTTTAATTATAAACAAAATTTAGATTCCAACAAGAACGACTCGAAACAAGATAATACTGTCAGATCTTACTTACCTGGAAACCGAAATGTAATTTCTTCTAAATTGATAGTGAATGCTACTGTGAATGACGAAGTTACACCTAAAGTTAAAAATCAGTATCCGTATTTAGGGTACTCCAGTAATACGAGCAAGATTAAATCCGAAAAGATTCCGACAAATGATGAGCATAATAGTTACAATCAATTTCCAAACGCAAATTCTTACCCAGATAAATTATACGGCAGTTACAGTAAGCCAAAAAATGTCGAGGTACCAGCTCGCACTTCTTCACATTCGTTTATGCTACAGAAAATAGCAAATGAGAATAATTACGAAAGTAAACCAAAACCGAATCGATATGTAAACGAAGCGTTGAAAATCAAAGACAACAATAATAAAGAAGTTAGGAGTAATCATCAACCGTTGATTTCACATTACATAAAACCCGCTCCTCCGATTGAAAATTATCCTACTAATAACGTTCCTATTCAAAATCATTCGATTCCGAATAAACATGCGATATCTGTACAAAATTATCCCGCAAATAACAATCAGAATTCGAATAAAATTTCATTACCAGAATACAACACGACGAAAGCAAAAATCAACTCGGAGTATAAACCTCTTCAAGCCTACTCAACCCATGATGAAAATATTCGTTTGACAAATATTCCTAATCAAGTTAATATCGCACAGGATATTAAGGCGCCATTGGTTAACGCGGCTGATAACAAAACTCAAAATTTTCCATCAACGTATGAAAATACTGCAGTGCGTTATTCGACACATCAAACAAGCGAACCTGTTCAAACGTACAACGTTTCTAATCAAAGGAATCCCTTGCAGGATGTAAAGGCGCCTTTGACCGAGCCGAATTATGTGTCTCGCAGTTTTCCTAAGTCATACGATGATTCTACTGAACGTTATTCGGCTTATCCAACGAACGATAATGTGACACAAAATCAGCAACGAAATTTTACAAATGAAGAAAATTTAATCGAAGACACGAAACCTCTGAGTCAGATTAATTCTATAACGGGTAAACTCCAGATTGAACATCATCCAAATTTGGCGAAGAATTACGCGGTGGTAAGTAAACAGGACTCGAATTACACGCCTTATCAAAGTTACCAAACGAGAAAAGATTCTGGGTCGAATAATGATCATTTGAAAAATTACCAGGATGTGAATTATTACAATTCTAATAATGGAGGGATTGAACATGAACGATTACAAAGTTATGGGGATTTGTCTAACGAACGCCCTTCTCAAAGTCTAACCGTTCAATATAATCCCAGCGAGTTGATTCAGGGATCTTTAGAGGAAAATAATTCCGATAAAGAAATTCAAATGTATGCACCAGAACCGGAGCCAGTACCTTCTTCAAATTTCGATCTTTATCATCAAAAGGAATTGCTTTTGGAAGATGAAAATATTCAAAATCAGGATATCAGCTCCGAGGGTGTTGTAACAAGATACCAATGCGCTATTGCAACCGTTGCCACTACTCCAGAAAGTTCTGAAGCTGATGTCACCGAAGTATCTTTCCCAAATCCAAAATTATACAATATTAAAATCGCTGCTTATCCTGATGCAGGAAATGATCAATCGCCGATACACAACACGAACAACTACAGTAATTACAATCAGGATAAAACATCGGTTAAAACTGAGCCAGAAGAATTAGAAATGAGGGATGAATCTGCAGATGCGTTTGATGAAATCCAACGACATAATCTTCTGCAACAACAGATAATCCAGAAATTACAAAATGAGGAAAATTCTAGCAAGGACGTGCGCAGAAGATCACTCGAGAAGTTTAAATGGGAAGAAAAATCACCAGCCGAAACGTTAGACCGGAGATCTTCGTACTATGAGAAATTTAAAAGTGAAGATAGATCGCCGACTAGTCCTTTGCCCAATTTTCCATTCAACAAAACAAGTACTCCGCCGAAACAAACCGAAGAGCCAGTAATCGAGTGTAATAATACATTGGAAAAGATAAACATATTTGAGGAAAAAAGTCTTCAACCATTACCGTCTGTGACCAGACAACGGTTTAGACCGTTAAGCATACCGAAATTTGATAAATCGAAAGATTTTCAAGCGCCTAAAATCAACGTCGTTACTCCATCGAAAATCGTTCCATCTAAGGTGTTTGAAGATACTAATCCTACAGGAGTTGTTAGCAGTTCGACAAACATGTGCGATTCTAGTGACGAATATTTGATGTCTTGTGCAAGTAGACAATCTCGTTCGATAGTTTTATCAAAATCTGAATCGTGGCATCAGTTAGCGTTGAGCAGAGGTAATTTACAGCCTCCTCAACCTACTATAAATCATCTTTTAAAACCCCCGAAACCAAAGTCTCCGGCTTCGTTGAAATTGTCGAAACAATACGAAGCCTCGTCCGCTTCTGATAACATGAAACGTATGGAGGAAAAAATTCAAAGATATTTTCACAGTCCAACTAATATACCTAGTTCGGAATCTAATAATAGTAAACGAGAGTCGAAAAGTAAACGGCATTTTTCGTCTAAAAAACATCAGAATACTAATTTGTCTCGAAGTCAGACAATGCCGCATTTGTACGATGATAAATTACTCGAAGAAAATACCGATGTTGAAAAAGCATTCGATAGCTTGTTCAAGGAAGCAACTAAAGCCGATAATCGTTATTAATGGATAAATAGTCTTTAATAAGCTGCATAATTTGTTTTAATAATAGTACGTTTACAAGAACTAAAACTGAGTCTGGAAGAATTTAGAAGCTGTGATAGCCAAACGCAGAATTTTGTATGTCGTGTCTGATGTGTGTTTCCGAAGCCCTGGGATAGATGGACGTTGTTATATTTGAGGCAGCCCTAATAAGCAGTGAGTTTTTTTTAGTACTATTACATTACTATCAAAAACGAAGAAGTGATTTAGTTTAAATTAAAAAAAAATACATAAAATTAAAAAAAAAAAAAAAAAAAAACAAATAGAATAGACAATATTAACATTGTGTGATTTTGTTTTACAATCAACGTTCACATATTTATACCTATATATTATTATTTTTTATTTTTTCTATTTTTCTTTACTACAACACTAGTTTTTTTCTTTTATTTTTGCCTTGCGAGATGATATATTAACTGTAGTTTTAATAGTCCAATTATTTAACAGAGTTACAATCATATAATTTCCGGTAGTTTTTTTTTTTTACATTAATCAAGTTAAAACGTATGGATATACCTATGGTTGTATAATACTTTATAATTACATTTTAGATACCTCTTCCTATTTTTCCAAAACGTTTTTTAATTATCATCCGGATACTTTGATCACTTAATTACTTTATTAGAAATCAGGCGTAATTATTGGCAAAAAATTAATAAACACTCTTTTTTTTTTAAAAAAAAAAAGGGAGAGATTGGTTCATAAAATTCAATAAAGCACCCATCGGAAGTAGATCAATAGCACTCATATGAATCAGAGCTTTCAAGTACATATCACGTCATTTCTGTTTCAATTCCGGGTAATTATAATTATTACAACAATTCAGGGTCCCAGACATTCTCAGAATCAATAAATACCGTGTTTTGAATCATACATTTTTTTACCTTTGTTTAATATGTAACATTGTGACATAGAGATCATCAAGTTCCTTTGATTCATGACAAATATTTGAACGATTTGTAAATATACTTTGGCGATAATTTAGAAAATGTACAAACTGATGAATAAGAAGAGGGTAACGTTTATTTGACAATATTTGTAGATTAAAATATATTTTCGTATACTCGATCAAATTATTGGACGTTTTGTACAGGGGTTCAAATTATACTCAATTTGTAAATGTTAGCTTGCTTTTCCAGCCCATCTTCGAAACACGCACTACAGAGCACACATCAGGCATTTTTAATCAATATATACATGTTACATATGATATATATATATGATATGGTGGACAGCACGATCACTGATGTGTGCAAATTCGATTAAACTATTCTTTATAAATAATCCCAAAAATCCAAAACCTGCTAAAAGAATCCCGTGGTTTGTAATACTTTATCAAAAAAAAAAAAAAAATTAAGTTATTATAAGACAAATCAGTGTGATATTTGAAGTATTTTATTGTTTTTATTTTTTTGTTATTTTTGACTTTTTTGTATTTGTTCTTTCTTTTTGTTTCCCCGAAACCAAATTTTGCAGCAGAATAGCTGTGTGTACAGTGATTATAATAAATTGAACAACATTTACTGCATCTTGAAATATATGGGAATCATGCGAGTTTCCTGTAATATGTACGTTACTTCCAATAAAACTAAACAGTTATAAACATACATGTTTAGTGCCTCCACTTGTATGTACCTACCAATGAAATTTATAACATACCGGAGATAAAAAAAAAAACATCAATAAATGTACAATTAATATTTTCTGCAAAATGCTTCAGCCACCGTATTATTATACAAAAATTTATCAGCCGATGTTTTTTTTTTTTGTTTTTTTTTTCTTCTTTTACTAAAAACTGTGAATGTATGATACTTTGTACGTGTTAATACTTCGAATTTAATTGTATAGTATAATTTAAACTTTTAATTTAAAATTACAATTCTTTATGAATTTGATAGTAAGACAAAAATGATCATGATACATCATCAATGTATTCATTTCAAAGACTGGATAATTATTGCATGTTTTAGAAGAAATAAAAAAAAAAAGAAATTTATTTACATGATATACATTATAGATATGTATATTTTTATGTATAAAAGTAAACTGAATAATGAGCATTAGGTACTTTTTCAGCACCCAACAAGCCCATATCACCATTTGCCAAGTTTCGTCAACTTGATCGGCAGAATAGTGCTCCTCGTTCACCAAGGTACGTGATATTAAATAGTCCAATTTGTTTAGTTACTTTACCTAAAAAAAAAAATTTATAACCATTGGAAATAATTCGTTTAATTCAGCACTCCTAAATCACCTGGTAAGGACTTTCAATTTAAGTTCACTGACCCTGTGGTACAGAATAATGCTGCCCTCATAAAGGAAAGACTATTGGCATGGTGTCGCGCAAAGACCAAGGAATATGAGGTGAGAATTGAGTACTTGTACTAGTTTGATGTATTTTTGTTATATATAATGAAAAACGGAATTTTTTTAACGTATTAATTGGTGAAAATTATCAATTTTCCTACAGAACGTTCAACTTGACAATTTCTCAACGAGCTGGAATAATGGATTGGCATTCTGTGCACTGCTTCATCATTTCAGACCTGACGCTTTTGATTATCATAGTCTCCGCAAAGAGCAACGAAGGAAGAATTTCGAATTAGCTTTCACAAAAGCCGAGTAAGATGTATTAAATATTATTAAACAGTTTGTTTTATTCTCTAAAGATATACATGCAAGATAGTGTTTCTTCCAATTCATAACAAAACAAAAATGAAAAACACAAATGAAAAAAATTTAAGAAAACGTGTCTTGGAGACCCAGTTTTATATTTGAATGATATTGATTGATTTTTATAAAAAAATTTCAGCGAAGTTGCAGGGATTGCTCCACTGTTGGATGTTGAGGATATGGTGATAATGCAAAAACCGGACTGGAAGTGTGTTTTTACCTACGTTCAGTCTATCTACCGCCGCTTCAAAGATGAGGATTGATAATTATTCTAACGATCGTTGTTTTTGTTATAAACATTTTGTTACTTATCTTCATAAATGCGTATCTCATTTGAATATAATATTTTTGTGATTAATAACGTGCAATAGTATTAACAAGTCTGCAGTATAGTATGCTGCAGATTTTAAATGAACTTTATAATTTTGTATTCCGGGCATCTTTTACCTTATACTATGTACACTGTCAAAATATATAATATAAATTTGTACATTTACAAAAGTCATTATGCTTTTTAATTTTACTGTTTAAAAATAGCCATATTTTCAATCTACACATATATAGGTATATATATCTATATCACTTTTTGTAAATATCAAAATCTCTTTACCTATACATTATACAGCTATAAGTTTAATATATGTGACCAAAAGTCATTTTTCAAGTCATAAGCTACTAGAATTTCATATAGAAGTATTTTAAAAATTGCTTTTACATTTTAAATACAATTATTTATTCTACCAGCTTCTTTAATGCGAAATTTAAATTCTGTTAGATGAAATCTTCTATCTCTTAAACACTTAATTCAGGTTTATATAAATGGTAATAAAATAATCATCTAAGCTGTTATAAATCGTTGAAAAATTAAATTATTTGATAATATTTGTTACAAGATAGCATTACTTTTGGGAGATAAAAGTCGTTTTGTTCATATTGAAACTTCTATTAACTGATATTCTGATAAAGATAAATAACAAAATCTTGTAACATTTATTGCGAGCATAATTGGAAAATTTTATTATAATTCAACATGTATTCTCTTTCACGTATCATTTTATTTGAAAATATTTACATGTCGTTGAAAAAAAAACAAAAAATAACAAAAAGAAAAAAAAAATACGTAGTTAGAAAATTTTTGTATATTAATAATCACGATATATCATTTTGTTATAATTTTATTTCATAAGAATTTATATTACATATTTATTATAGATCCATTTTACATAGATTATTTTTTAATTCAAAACGTCGTAAATAATGTTTCATTTCATTTGTATATTAATATACGAGATCGTTAGATCAATGTATTTTTTTACTATCACTATAAATCAGCATTTGATCAACTGTTACGCCATTAAATGTAGATTAGTAATACAGTAATTTAGTTTTATATAAAAGGTACAAAAAACTACATACATATACGGTACATTATTCTATATTTAAATACATAGCTAAGTTATTAGGTATAGAGGTATACAACGGGCAGTCTCAAATTTGCTTCTTCATTGACCAGGAAACTTGAATATTTGAAATAATTGAAAATGTTTATTTATTAGGACTCAGTTGATTAAAAATGTTCGTCGATCATTCATCCTACCATTAATAGCTATTTTGAAACTGTTCAATTTCTATAGATTTTTAATCAGTTTGTCATATATTAGATTATGTTAACACATTTTTTTCGTAATAAAACGATAAAGTTATTCTACTAATCAAACAGCATAAATCAATTGCGATTCATTGCTAACACACAAGTGACAAGTAACTAAAAATCAACAATTCCAATTGAATGATATTAATGTTACAAGTCGTTGAAAAATCCAAAAATAAATCAAGACGACACAATGAACGAACAAATTTGTGCCAAATTTTCTTACTTCAAAAATAACAAAAAACCAATGAAAAGTCAGAAACATTGATTTACTAGCTAGAATATTTGCACTTACAGTAGCTGCGAGATTTTATTCAAAAACACAACGTTACGCTTTGCATTACTTTGTTTTTGTTTTTTTTTTTCTTTATGTATTTTGTTATTTGTACTATAAAAGTGAAGAGGAAAGATGAAGTTGTCTATTTTCTATTCGGAATTCGTTATAGCTGCTTTGAACAGGAATATAACGTTTTGCCGATTATTAACCAGCTACAACACTGGGAATTCGCATATTTCTTCAAATCAATATAAATGGTTTAGTGCTATTCAACAAATTTATTAAAATTGAAAATAAAAAAAAGATCTTACGTGCTAATTGGACAGTCAAATATTCTTAATGAGTTTAATTTATAGTGCACTATCATCTAAGGAGTTGTTAATACCGTTGCCATCTTCTCCCATCATTTCCTGAAAAAAAAATATTGCTCAGTAAATGCAAAATGCTTGTTTCTAAACATTTTTGTCACAAGTAAATTTTCACCGATTTTGCTTAATTTTTTACATATTAGTTGTAACTAATTCAATCAAACAATATATTGGTACTAAATGTTCTCAGATTTAGTCATTAATTGTTAAATTTAACTCAACCATGAAAAGATTTTGCCGAATAAAATACACCATAAAATCTCAAATAAATACTTCATATGATTCTATGAATAAACTAAATTGATGAGATATTATAAATCGTAAAAAAGATCTTAAATATTTTTTTTTTTTCTTAATCTGGATTTTGCAGAATTATTTTACCTGTAATACTTCAACTAGGGTTCTAGTCTCGTCCAACATTTCCTTACAGACACGATTTTCTTCTTCTAATTTTGAAATACGTTCAGTTAATACGCTATTCTCTTCCAGGGCATCTTCCAGTGCGATACGTCTACGTTCTGCCAGAACTTGCCAATAGTTTTCGCTAGGTCCAGCTGAAAAGATGTTAAAAAATGTTTATTTAATTTGATAAAGGTGTAAGTTGGTTCAAAAAAGTAGTTTTAGATTTGAAAATTGATATTTAGAGATCTTGAAACTGTAATATTTTTAAATCTTGGAAACTAAAAATCTAAAAATATTCATCAAGTTAATAAAATAGAATGAAAATGAAAAAAGTACTGAATCAGAAATTCAATATAATAAATCTAATTATTGAGACCATATAGATAAAATTACCGTCTGAAGTAAGGTCTTCAACTGATATCTTGATCTTTTCTTCTGTGGTTTGTATGCCCTTGTGATTAACTTTTTTGCGCCTTATTGAATCAATCTTTGCCGTCTTCTCAGACATTTCACTAAGATAAGAAATGATAAAGAGATTGTAATTAAAGTAAGCAGACCATAATGTGGTCACGATCTTTCTAAGTAACAATGAAATAGAAATTCACAGATAAATATGCAAAAAACCTGAAGAATGTTCCAACTGAAGTTTATAAAGAATAAAAAACATGTTAGAGGTTTTTTGGTACTCGGATTAGTATGAATATTAGATAAGAGAGAAATGAACAAAATGTGAGGAAAAAATAGAAACAATAATTTTAAATAATACGAAAATTAAAAATAATAATAATTTTAATTTATAAACAGGAATTGCTTACTTCTTGATGAGCTCTTTAGCAGACGCGTTAGATCTTAGACTTCTTCCGGGTCCAACCAAGTTCTCTTTGTCGCTTGCAGCGGGCTGCAAAACATGTAAGGATTTCCTTACCTTTGTATCCTATTTATAGGAAACAAAGTTAATAAGTAACTTATCACCTCTCTGTACTACACGGAGTGACTTTAGAATCGAAAGAAAGAAACAACTAAAGAAAAAAAAAATAAAAACGTAGTTCTCAGCACCGTTCGTCAAACAGCGAAAATTTCAATTCACCCAAATTTGTCGCTTCTCTAATTAAATCATAGGCTAAATTAAACTACCGAAAATTCTGATCGCGTAACTAACCTCTGAAGCTCCGGTTTTGGCGGCAGAAACTTTGGTAGTACCGTCTGGTTTCATGATGAATATTTATCAAGTTATTCAATTCACGAGTTTAAAATACACGATGAATAAAATAGCTGCTTATTTCCATCCGACAAAATCACAGCAGTTATTTTAAACTCTTATATTCGAATAACCGACCGATTCAATTTAAAATAATACACTCACAATACCTTGAGACCATAGAACGAGACGCAGTGAGACGACTTGATAGATGGAATAACCCGACGCTGGCTCGACGAGAGTGTTCTTAAATCTACTTCACGTCTACTATGCGGTATGACGTCACTTCTCAACGAAACAGTGTGTATTTATAGATTTTATCGACCGACATAGTTATGTCTTTATAGTTGGCACGACCGGGCTTCCGTAGGCTTCCGTACCTTACCTATCTACATGCATATGTATATCCTGGAAGTAGTGACAGTTCGAAGAGAAAAGACATAATCGTCTGCACGAAAAATGATAGTGTTTAAACTTTAAAGACCTTGTAATAATGTATTGAATAGGTGTTTATAGGTCGGTGTAAAGTTTTATTATATAAATAAAAATGTAAAATACACAATAACAACAACGTAAGGATTATAACCGCACTTTATCACTATCTACAAATACATATCCAAACTTGTATAATAGAAAGTAAAAACCTGCCGTAATAGCATATGACGATAAAAAATCGTATCAAAAAATGGTATTCTCCTACTAAAAAAAGGACCAAAATATTTAAATCATGATTAAAAGCCATCCTAACCTAGATAAAAAAATGTCTCAACTACCTAGCTGGTTGTGGACAACCTCAAATTTGTTGCCTCCGATGTACAAACAAATTTGGGAAGGCGTGAGAGAAAACAGATCGGCTAATTACCCCTTGCCAAGTACTGCGAGCGAGCTACTTGTTGATACGAATAAAGTTTTTCCACTTTTGTTAACTAGTCAATTACCTACAGAAGTTCTTGGCTACATATGGAGTCTAGCTAATCACAAATTTGCTGGCCAATTAACAGAGCAAGAGCTTTACGTTGTTTTGGCATTAGTAGCTATTGCGCAAGCTTCTTACACCTTCAATAGCCTCGATGTTCTTCACTTAATTCCATCGCCACCTATGCCAAATTTGAACCTTTCATTACTAAAGGGAAAAAATACCGTTCCTATTAAATCGGAGCCAAAATTACAACCAGTTAATTCCTCGTTTGATATCAGCGATGAATTTAGCGAATTCCAAAGCGCTCCTGCAGTTAGTATACCCAGTATTCCTATCTTAGATTCCAAGCAAGGATCGGCAATTGGTAGTCGACTCGCAAACCATAATCTTGGAGTAAAAAAATGTAGTGATAAACCAAAGAAAATAAACGTCAGTAAACACGCAGGGGTTAATAGTCAACCCAGAAATTCTAACTGCAAAGAACAAGCCGATGGCGAACAGCTTGGTGACCTTTTTCCGAAGTGTTCAATGAAAACTCAGTCTAAAGTTGTTATATTAAAAGATACTGCTATTAGGAATAGCGAGGTAGCCAAGGATTGCAATTTTGGTATTAAAGATGCTGTGTATTTTGGTGAGAAGATTTCTGCACCTTTGGATAACAACACTTTTAGCATTCAAGGATCTCGGGATAAAATACCTCAGAAAAAAGGAGCGGATACTAGTCGGCCAGATTTAATGAGTGTTCAACCTTTGGAAGACAAGTATAGTGCATTGCGCGTATTGGTTGACGAACCACAATCGGCAAAGAATGAAACTGAAGGTGTATTAACAGACGATTTTGGGGACTTTGTATCCGCTGAACAACCCGAAGCTGTGATTAATAACATCCAAAGTCAAGAACCGATAGATTTTTTCTCTAGTTTTGAATTCAAAGAATCAAACTTTGAGGGAGGAGTGGAGAACTCTTTGATTCGAGGCATTTCTGATTCGTTTAGTAATCTCAGGATCGATACTGCATCTGATCCTGTTATACAGAATGAGAAATTTGACTTTGCTAGTGATTCAGGTCTGTTGAATCATCAAGCTCATGAATATTACTATGATTCATTGTACGAAGCCATAATTAACGATACGACGAAGTCTTTAGTATCTTTTTTGTCTCAGAAATATCTCTCAGATCTTTTATTGTTAAAAACATTTTGTTTTTGCAGACAAAGTGATTCAAAAGGAAGATAATATCTCGGTAAATAGCATAGAATTGGGAAATGGATCAATGGGCTGTTTGCCTCGGTCTGGCTCTGTGCCCAGCCTCGATCTCAAATGCTTTTTAACTAATAGCCAGGATGACGATCATCAGGTGGAAAGCATGCACCAGGTCTTTATATTTCATCATTTTATTCTTATGAATAAAGTTTTACGATTCATACGATATTGATTTATGATTAAGTATTATTATAGCTTGTATGTATATTAAAGTCTAATAATAATTTTTGTAATTGAGATATAAATTTTTTGTGTTCTTCAATAGAGTATTGAATAGTTTTGTTTGTTTTGAATAAATGAATAAAAAGTCAGATGATATTTCAACAGAAAATTCTGTTGCCACAAATGCTACATAAATTCATATGTTTGAAATGCTTGAGTAATTATTTGTAAACTTAAGTTTTTAAACTCGCAAGTAATGTTTGATTACACCTTTTTGCTTTCACACAGCTAATATACTGGGAATGGAAGCAGTACATGGAGAGTTGCGTGCTATTGCTGCAAGTAGCAGCAAACATATTCACCAGTATAACTTCCGAAGATGTTTTACACGAAGTCCTATCTTCGGCTCAAGGATATAATTTTCTGTGTAGTAAGTTTATAGTCCAATAATCATTGTCTGTTCTTTACACAATATGGTTTTTTTTTTGAGGTATATCAATGAGTTGAGAATATAATTTACCTACCAATGGAAAAATATCAAATTACAGATTTGGCTGAAGTAGCAGCAGTTTGCAGACGAGTAAATTTTTCTCACAAAGAGCTAGACATAAATATAATGGGATTTGATGATCTTCTAATGGACATTGATAGAACTTGGGCGGAGATGGAACCATTTTACTCAAATATTCCGGTACTTTATATTAAAAATTATTTAAAAAATCATGAAAATTGAAAGGATTCAATGTTTTACTGATTATTATTTTTGAGCTCGAATTAGATTATTTTTTAGTGTGTTATCTGAAACTAAATTTAGTATTTGATGCCTTTTTCAGATTGTTACGGAACTGCCAGTGTGGCCTTTACACCATGGTGAGAATATTACTTGCTCTTTATGTTTGACGGTTGTTACGAGTGGTAGAATTGTTTACAATGAAAACAGCTATCATGTAACTTGTGCAAATTTGTGGCTTAATTGTATCAACAATAATCTTCCGGTACTATCCTACCCTCTGCCTTCATTGTCTGCTACTTCATTAACAATTAGTAATAGTCACGTATGATTTTTTCTCCGTGTACAAATATTTTTATTGATTATAATTCTCCCTTTCGTATCTATGATACATAATGCAAATCTAAGTATAACTATCGTTGGCTTGTATCTCGCGGCCTGTACACAATTCCTCGACTCTTCATTTCTCTTATAACATTAGCTGGTAAACGTCCAGATACGGAAATCGCGTACACACCTTTGCAAAAACGATCTGAAATATGAATAGAATCTCTATTACTAAGTTATATATTCAATAACTTGAATTCCTTTAGTAATTAATAATAAATTAGATTAGATTCAGCAGATCTATATATATCTATATATATATATATATATATATATATATACTAATAGTTATTTTAATAAAGACAATTATAATAATAAAACAGCAGTGATTCTAATATACATAATAACAAATAATAGTAATTCATTAGTAATAAGACTTAATATTTATAGAATCAATTAATTATAATTGTCATTTTTATTATTCACTAAATTAATTCATGGTGGCCACAGTCAGGGAAAAAAAAAATAGGTCAGGGAATCAAGGAAATGTCAGGGAATTTCAAACTTGGTCAGGGAAAATAAAAAAAAATAACCAAACATCAACAAACGACTGGAACGGAAATTCAATAATTCCCTTTTCTCACTATATTATTGAAAGAACATGTCAGCGAAAAATTGGCATCAAAGAAAAAAGAATTTCCTAATAACTTTACTTTAAAATGAAATGAAGAATTGGGGGTATTAATTCGTAGCACTAATGAAGATAATAAGAACTTTGGCCAGGGGAAACTGAACAACCGGTCAGGGAAAGTCAGGGAAAAGTCAGGGAATTTTGTTTTCGAAAAAAAGTGGTCACCATGTAATTGAAAAAATTGTTATTAAATAAGAATTTAGAGTCTCTTTGAAAAAAAAATATATATATTAATTGATATACACTCGAATAGGACCACACGCGACTGATATTTTATCATTTCATGTAGTCTATGTATAAATAATTTTTAATTATATTCGCATAGACAAATGTAATGCATACATATATTTATTATTCATGGCAATGAAACAATAAGACTACTTCTGTTATTTGATCCCAAATCATGTTTTACATAGATAATTTAACGAAATATAAATAAATCCTTTACAATGAAAAATAAATAAAATGTTTTTAATGATTCAAATCATTGCTATTCTTTTAAAGTTGAATATGACTTTGATTACTCACTTATTCTCTGCCATTTACAGACCCAACTATCTTCGGGGCTCATAACTGCGATCATTCTGAAAATATTATTGAACATGATGTGGTTTATAGATTTTAAGGAAGTTTAGTGCAGAAAAATTTCACTGTTTAATGATTTGCTACGATGTTTAAGAATCCGTTTAGCAATTTCAAAATTTACCGATATCTTTGAGCCTCTACACTTGACTGTAAAAAGTTGGATAACAGGTCGAAATTCGTAATAAATAACGTGAATCTTACCCGTCAAAGTTTGAGCTTGTGCAATCGAAGACATTGTCCTTGTTGTTTTTCATACGAAGAAATTCGTCGCAGTTATCACAACCGTCAAATTCGAACTGATCGAATGTCTGAAAAATAAGAATTTAGTACATGGATTTGAATATCAACGTCCTAAACGGACGGTTAATCTAATTCCGAGTTAAATAATGTTCCGAAATAGACAAAACAGAAACGTCTTTCGATGTGTGAATTGGGGTTATGTCAAACAACAATTTCTGTACCTTTATCAATGAACATACTAAGCATGCTCTTAATCCACGTAAATCTTTCGGCACCGTCTCCATTGAGTTGACTTTTTAGACTCTATTATATTTATTAATTACTGCGATCTACGAATTCAATTTATAAAAGACTTGACAGATCGCATTCAACAGCCGTCAGAACAAATTTGTCCAGAATTATATAGCCCAATCATGATATTCTATTTTTTGTATTCTTCTCTCGCGTTGGAGTTGTGTTAATCTACGCCGACTTGGCTATCTAGTATTTTTCGAATCTAGGTTTTACCGGTCCGACATTACGTATGTACGAAAGTGGTTTGCGTCGGTGATATTAATTGGGAATAAAGTATCTGGCTTTGCTATAAAGTGAAATAAATCTATTGAATCGTTAAAAAATAAAAAATGTCAACCGATTTTTATATACGTTACTACGTTGGACACAAGGGAAAATTCGGCCACGAATTTCTCGAGTTCGAATTTAGGCCGGACGGTAAATTGCGATATGCAAACAACTCGAACTACAAAAATGATACGATGATTCGTAAGGAGGCATACGTTCATAACTGCGTAATGGAAGAATTGAAAAGAATAATTCAGGACTCCGAAATTATGCAAGAAGATGATTCCCTCTGGCCTCAACCTGACAGAGTCGGTCGACAGGAATTAGAAATTGTCATCGGAGACGAGCACATTTCTTTTACAACCTCAAAAACTGGCTCTCTTTTGGACGTCAATCAATCCCGAGATCCCGAAGGATTACGATGCTTTTATTACCTCGTACAAGACCTTAAATGTCTCGTATTTTCCCTCATCGGTCTACACTTCAAAATAAAACCAATATAAACTACATACTCTTGTTATTCCTAATCTTACAAATAACGTAATTTCTATTTTTCATCGATAAAAAAAAAAAAAAAATGTGACTCAGTTTATTTATTGTAGTTACATCTTCTGTAGAGGAAACAACTATTCCATGATTGTGAACAATAAAAATTTGCAATATTGACTAACATGTTCATTATAGCGTGTATATCATTTACCCATATTAATTGTAAGATAAAATATATGTAATTAGACAACATTTAAAACTTAATTCAAACAGTTTCTGTCAATGCTATTTATTCTTAGCAAAATGTTTACAAGTATTTCGGATTTTTTTATTACACAAATTATATGCAAGTGTTTGTAAATATGCATGTAGCTCTACCCATCGGACAAACCAAGAACAAATACTGAAGCCGGAGGGCTCAAGTCGCAGCTGTCAAGTATCGCCTGTTACTTCAAGTACTGTTTTCTACACGGGAATCAAGAGGTTTGTTCCAATTGTACAGACATACATTGATACCCAGATATTTTCATTCTAATTATTTGTGTATTTAATAAGCTAATTTTGTGGAAAATATACACATTAAAAGATTTTTAAGCGATCTATTTTCTGATTGGTTTAGCCAGCTAAAGTCAGCTTCCATTTTCGTTTTGGCGGTCAAACAGAAATCGTAAATTATGATTTCGAACCTAAGTATATTTTGTATGAATTCGTTTCTTGAACAAATAATTCTACAATAATACATATTATACTTTGAGATGATTTTACTCGTACAGCTTATTTATCATTATGCGCGTAGTTTTAGGTTAGTCTGAAAATTGATATGTAGCTCTTGACAATTTTTATTATGGATGTAAGCAAATAAGATTTTCATTGGCACTTTGATTTTCCGATTCCTATTGCACAGAATAATCATGGAGAGTCGTACAGCAACAGATGCAGTCCATGCAAGATTGCAGGCAGTTAATTTCTACTGTGAGACTTGCAAAATGGAATTTAAAGCAAAGGAAATTGAGGAACATTTTTCGAATATTAGATTTCACAAAACTATAGGAAATTGTGCCTACTGCCAAGGATCGGATTGTTATGGTTATATTGATGATAAGAAGAATCACAAGATTTGGCACAAATGCCCAAACTCATAGATCAATTATTTATACTCTGAAAGATGTTTGTTGCAATATATTATATCAAAGGTGGACAGCAAATGAATTATCCTCAGCATTTATTACGATATGAATTTCGATGGATTTGAATCTCTAATTATGTGGAATGGAATGAAAGATAACTACTGTAAGGTGCTGCTAACATACCCATGTATGTTTTAAATTTAATGTTCATAATCGTAATGAATTTTGATAGTGTAGTATATATTCTTTAGCATGTTTGTACATTATATAATTTATATAATATTATTTTCATTATAGTTTGTGTAATAAAGAAAGAAAGCTGGAAAGTCTCAGTCATTTTGAGTGAATTATAAACCAGCATCTAGTTTTTTTTGTTATAAAATAAAAAAAAGTCTTCTCATCATTTCCTCAACTTATCGAAATTACCTAAACAGTGACATGAATCATAGGATTCAAAAATCCTCTTGAATCTCAGATTATTTAGAAAAAAAATTATTAACAATTTCTATTTTTGTCTAAGGAAAACGAAGCCTTGTTTCTCGTTCTAAAGATAAATTTTGAACCCAGTGATTTTCCTCAATTTTTTTGTACGATAAACAATATATTCATATTACGTAATGTTGGGCCGAATTTGAACAAAAAAATGTTATATATCTTATACGTTTTTGATACAAGCTTAGACAATAACTATATACATATTGTAAAAAAAAGGCTATAAATTCGGATGTGTAATTGTTATGAAATAAATATTTTTCAATTTTATTGATAAAAACACAAACAAAATCATTACTGGGGGAGCACTGTTTAGTGAGGGGTAGATGAACTCTACAATTATATTAATTCTTTTTTATATTTATACCTATATATGTATATACATATATTTATTCTTGGTAAATAATTGCAATAGGTACTTAAGTATCGTCGATTTTTTAAACATTGGAGCCAAAATATATCTGTACATTCATCATACATTTAAGCAAATGACAATTTCATTCAATTTCATTTATAATGGGCTTTAAGTAAACTTACAATTTTTCTCACAGAATCCCCGAACCTGGACATTTGGTTACTCGGTCTAATGTCATTTGGTCCCAAAATCTGTTTATCTTATGGATAAATAGTAAACTGCATATTCGTTGCTAATAAATGTATTTCAAATTTTTAATTACATTTTTTATTTTTGGTTTTCTTTTCTTCTCGTTACTTCACAATTCAATTTCACATCACGTATGGCTTCTCTCACCCCTCAAAAATATAGCATCCGAAACGAGTTCGTAGCTAGTATTATGTAAGTCCGTATTCAATATAAGTAACAAAAGTATACAGATTATTAAGGGATTCATGGTCATTATTTAACCAGGTGAAATTCTTCTCAGATATTAATATGAGGAGTTTGTACTTGAATATTATAATAAAATGAATAATTGAATTTAAACTTTCATGACGTGTTTTAGCTAAGATCTAAAAATTTTCAAGCATTTTCTATTACCACATTTGAACGAATAGCAAGACAATATAGATAATAAGCTACGATAGCTTGAATTTTTTCATTCAAACTGGAATGAGTATCTAATGGTGTATTGAAAAAATTTCTTAAAGGGTTAGATTAGATTAGATATTATAGCCAAGTGCAGAAATAACTATATATTTCATATGCAATATAAACTTACGATAAACAGCACATGGTTAGTTTGTAAAAATTTCATAATATTATTTTTGGCGAAAGAAAATGCAATCATATTTTGCATTGTTATATTAGTATTATTATTATTTTTTTTTTTTAATTGTTAATTTCGATTAGAAATAAAATTGATTAAGACTAATTTGAAATAATTATTATTCGTTCGAGTTTGCTGAAAAAAATAGAGTAACATACATATTCACACGTTCTACAATAAATATTAATAATTCGTTCATCTCTTTTAGTACATTTGTTTATTCAAAGAAATAAATATTTAAACGATCAAATGAACTTAATTGTAGCAGTTAATGCAATAAAAGCAGAGATAAATGGTCAATTAATATTCAATCGCACATGCATTAAAGCTTGGCAGAAATCACAGTTTGTTGTAAAAATATGGTAAGAATTTGAAGAATTCAATAAGCCAAATGATATAAAATATACTTCTTATGGATTCCAAATTCAATGACAATAATAGTTCCAACTGTTTAGTCTTGGAAGAGATTTATTTTTTGAGACAAAATAAGATTCTTATAAATTCGACATGAAACGGAATAGATTTATATATTTCTCGTTTGTATGTACGTGACTTAAAACTTGAATTTCATCGACTTACAATTAGTCAAAAGCTTGATTTTTATACTAGGTAATTAGAAGTAACGAACTTTTTTTACAAATATAAATTTATAAATATTGTTAAATTGTAAATAAAGTAAATGCTAAAGGGACGAGGACTTGTTTAGAGTAAATCCCTTCATAGCAAAGTATTGTGCAAAAAGGAGTGTGTATGTTAAACATTCAAATGAATGAAAAATGTAAATTTTGCACAATTGGTTACATGAAACGTTTAAGTTAGATAATGTACGACAAATACTGAATACATACTTTACAAAAACTGTGATACTGATTGAGGATGTAAAATACATGTAGCTAAGTCAAGACCTTAACTCCTCGTATCCAGACTAAGTACATAACTTACATTCGAATATATAATATAATACTTTAATTTTTGTTTTAAGAATCCACTAGGAATAGAAAACGACAAAACATTACTTAATTTCGCACGTATTTACAAGATTCTCATCTTAATCGAATAACTTTTTTTTATACAATCCGCATTTACACGCAGATATAACAAAACTTGTGGCACTCGAGTAAACCTGGTAAACTTGATTCACATGCACTCAGTACATAGCTTCATACCTGATTATTAACTAATTAAATAAAATAACTGACTCATTCAAAATTATAATACATGGGTAATTTTAGTTTTAAATTTACATTTTTTTTTTGGCAACGTAATCGAAGCGTTAGAAATAGTTTCCATTTTGCAAAAAAATGGACAAAGATAGCAAATAGGTTTAATCCACAATTCGCCAATTAAAAAAGAGGTAATATACTATAATCACAAGTCTATGACTCGATATATAAAAATTTTCAATTTTCTTACCAATGCGGACTAGAATACGTATAATATTTAAAGAATAGTAACAGTCTAACATTGCCTATAGCCTTTGTTGAAATAAAAATAGTATGGCAGTATGGTGATAGTATAAATTGTAAATGGTAGCTATGCGCAATACTTATTTACATCATTAGCTCTATAGTCTAAAACCAACGGACATTCCGGTTTGGATTTAAATGAATAAAATTAAATTATCCTTACATTTTCAATTGTAGTTACCTACTTACTTTCAAGTTTTATTTCAACTATTGGCATCTATTAGTCACAATGACAAAATTTTATTTATCATAATTAATGAAAGCGTGTTGTATTCAAATGCCGTGTGAAATTAGGAACTTGTAACAAAATAGAATATATGTACCGACTAGCAGCATCTCTTTGATTAATACTTGCGTGATAATAGAGCTGGAAAAATCTTTCAATGAACAAAGTCCAAAAATGAGACTAGGATATTAAGGACCTTCTCCCAAATACAACAATAAATTTTCATTTCTAAAAGCAGAATGTGATCAGTGTATAATATATAGAAACAGTGAACTTTGTTCACTGTAGAGATTTTGGTAAAAGATTCTTGACCTAAACATCTCAGTGGCTGAGCATGTAGCTTTCAGAATTTGAGAAACTTTCGAAAATAGTATGTAAATCGCCTTTTAGTACAGTGGCCCGTTTAATACATATGTATACTTAGCATTTGTCCAGCTCTGTAGTAAAAAATTGAATTGAAAACAATATTATAATTATACTCGTATTCAAGAAGAATAATTTTGAAATGGATATTTACCATCCAAAATATTTTCTTGTTCGTCAATAAACTAACTCAATTAAGCGGCCAATATATTTGATTATGAAAATCATAATTTTGAAATACATATCAATACATTGAGCAGCAGATTTGATTTCAGATCAAGAAATAACTTAGTTGTAGCAAAAGAATATTAGTTAAACATTGAACGTCTGTATCATTAATCGTCTATTCGGTATGAAAAGGTTCTTTGGGTACATGCATTAAAAAGTACCGTTTTGCAAAAATAATTTTAGTCTTGTAGGATAATCTGTCATCACTCCTGTAGCACCCAGGTCAAATGCCTCTTTAAATTCGTCCTCTTTATTTAAAACCCAAAAATATACCTGTTAATGAAATTAAATCAACATTATAACAGGCGGTGAAGAATCATAGCCATGAATGTAAATATAACTATCAGGAAATTCCTCAAATCACAATTCTTCTATCCAATTATCATCAAAACTTACATGTATTCCACGAGCTTGTAAATGGTTAAACAAACACGGCCTCATAAGTAACAAATTTATAGAACGGACCACTAATTTCTCCAATGGAAGAAAGGTCGGACTTGGACCACCCTTGCGCCTGAATAAACAGATTTAATTAGTTTACTTTGAAATATTTTGTCCGATAGATTTTACAGTACGTTAATTTATGCTCAAAGTTCAGGCATAAAAGTACAGGGTTTAAGACGTTTTATCTTTACCTCAAATAAATAGACGGTAGAAATATTTCCAAATGAGTTTCTTTCAAAGGCACGAACGGTAGCAGACCAGTATACATGAGGAATATAAGTAGAGTAACACGTTGCATAGAAAAGAGCAAGTTCACATTCGGATTCTGCAAAGAAAACAATACAAACTGTAATATTTCTAAATTTTTAGTAGTGTTAGAAAATTTGATGATCGTATCATGAAAATTGTATTTTCTAAACTTAGTGAAGTCTGATTTCCATTTTACCCACCGCTTTGTAACATTTCTTAGTTATTTCATCACTGAAATTTCCCCATACAGTGTATTCCTCTCTATTGTATTGTTTAATGAGGTCAGAAACTTTCGCAATCAGACGATCATCATTAATTTTAATATCAATGTTGATAGGTAAGTTGGGAAAGGCGTCGAATACTTCTTTCAATAAAGCGAATCTCCTCTCCTCAGGTTCCTCAGATCCAACGAACTCAATATCTATTAAACTTTACCTTTTAAATGGATTTTACGAAAGAATGTAATGTAAAAAAAAAAAAACGAGAACAGTGGGATATATATACCTGGGTCAAAATCAATTGGTAGATTTCTTTTTAACAGAGGTAAATCCTTGTAATCCAAATCTGATATATTTCTATTCGTACCAGTACTTCTTAACAAATTCTGATCATGAGATACAACTACCTGCCCGTCCCTTGTCAAATGACAATCCAGTTCTAACATTTCAGTTCCAATTGCCACAGCCCTGAAACGAAAATCTCATGTATCAGCAATAATAATGATATGTCATTTAACACAATAAATAACGTTCTCAAGAGTTCGAGTGAATGAGTGTGCGTTTATCTGTGATTTTAGATAACGATTGAGTAAAATGAACAAAGAAACATAAAGGAAAGGACGTGTGACTTACCGTTTAAAAGCACACATTGTATTTTCGTAACTTTCACCAGCACCTAAAAATAAATTTGTTATTTTTTTGTTGGAAAATAAGATTTAAATAATGAATTATTGGTTGAAGGTGATATCGATGCTTGTCATAATAAGGGAGGTTTTTAATTGGAATTATGAATAAGTTAAGAAGACTTACCACCCCTGTGACTGATGTGATGACACATGAATTTCACCTTTTTTTTCTTGTGTATTAAAGTCGGGTACTTGAATAGAAGTACTGATGTTATAACGTAGCCACCTATTAATGCGTAAAATAACATTATATTCCCTTTTTTTTTATAGACAATGAACTACGAGTGGTTGAGTCACAAAGCGTTAATAGTGACAAGTTGCGAAGTTGAATGGTATGGAATGAGTGTGTTGTGTAGCAGACGATAAATTAATTATTATTATGATTATGATGTTTGGATTGAATAATAGAGAGTGGAGGCGATGTGTCAATCTCCATCATTTTACTACTTCAGATTTTGTCACATGAGGCGCTGTTTGAGTATGTTCCAAATCAAGACGGTAATATTCTGGACAATTCCACGGACTTATTTCCGCCATCATTCAGACCAAGAAGTGGCGACCCTGATATCGGTGGCGAATTGAGAAACGACTTTTGCCGTACAAAACGTGCGGAAATTACTTAGTTTGAATTTGAATTAGATTAATTAGAAATCTGTATGTCGCCTACTCACTATTTACCACCACCAAATGACTGGTTACAACAATTAATATTAGAAAAAATGTTTGGTAATCTATTTCCGATTATTATTGGCTACGTATGTAAACCCCTGTATTGCTGCCTATGAACACCTGTAATTACCTATAACATTGACTGGAGTCCGTACATAATATATAAATAAAATGCATGTATGGATAAAAAATTGTTTTTCATGATAAATGCAAGTTTTATTAGCGTTCAAACTAATATTTTATTCGAAGAAATTGATACGTTGTATGTAACTACTCGTATCTGTTTACAATCATTTTTTGAATTAGCAGAATTATAGTTGGACAAATGTTATAGAAAAATACGATACATTGTTTTGAAGATTTTTTTCAACAAAATTAGCCTATTTTTGTACGTGTACAGGCTAAAGTAATTTTGTAAATTGAGGATGTAGACGACAATCGTAAATAAAGGAGCATAATTAGTAAAAATCGAAATTTGTTCGCTCAACATATTCGTAGGCAAAATGAAAATTAAACATAGAAAATGAGATGAAACAAAAATTTAAATCTATTAGACAAGGCCTTGGTCAATATTTATTCAGCTGATAATTCAAGTGAACTACTTGAAAAATATGCAAAATGATTGAAATAAATCGCCAACAAGCCGGCCATACAGTTTATTCATATCAGATAAGCAATATCAGACTTGTTTTAGAAAAAGTTTAACAAAAAAACTCGAAACGTGGGAATTAAATAGCGAAATTAAGCCTAGTTATAATATTTGTAGTAATATCTAATTTGATCATTAATATTATTGATAGATAATCTAATTTGAAACAAATATAAATTATATATGAAGACGTCAACAACTTCGTTAATCATTATTAGAAACATATGTGAACGTGTGTTCAGACTTGAAAATTATCTTAGAGCAACGTGATACGAAAGGGCGCAGTTGGTCAAAAGCACTAGCTGTCTCTTACAGAATCTGTGACCATAGTTTTGGTAGCTGCTTGACCATTGAGAGCTTAGAGTCTACGCCAAAGACGATGCGGAGAGTGAAGGTAATTAGTTTTTAAAATCGGTACGACACAGTTGCAATGTGTTCCTTAACATTGCGATCGCGTCATTATCGTATTTTGTAGTATTATTTTGCAAAGCAAATTGAACTTTTTCTCTCAAAGTACGACATATGTTTACTTGAACGAATGATTCGAATATAGGAAAAAACATCTGAAATATAAAGAAGAATATGATTTTTATAGAAAGAAATTAATTACGGCTTCATAAAATTCTCACAGTCGCTTCACTCGTACTTTACATGATTTCATTGTATAATAAGTATATCATATTGGGTGGAGAAGAATTCTGAATTCACTCACTTTATTCAGACCATATTTAATTGTTGAATGTAAAAAAAATTCGAATCTTATCATTATCTATCATGATATGATTGAAATTACTGCTAGGTTGTAAGATAGGTAAAGTTCGCAAATTATATAGCATAATATATCTGTATTTGTAATAGATAATAAATAGCACATACCTTTAGTTGTTTGGCATCTGGTTTAATTTTAATAGCCTTGGTCAGATAATGACATGCAGACAGAATGTCATTGATCTTAGAGAGATAATAGTATCCGATTTGAATGTATATTCCTTGCATGACATGATCCGAATTTGTTTTATATTTTTTCGTCAAGTTCAACATATAGGGCAAAGGATTCCAATTAGGTTCAACTTTTTTTTTACATTCTATATACTGCCATTCCGCCATAAAGTTCAATTTCTCTGTTGTTCTTTGGTAGTACGGAAGGGCAGCCTAGAAACAGAATCATGGATAGTTTATTCCTATCGTTTGATCACGCATTTTCTTTAAAATTTTCTTTCGTTACTTCATTTATCCATTTACCATACAGAATCAGGAATAATGTGTTTTGAGTGTTGCATTATATGATCTACAGCTACCGAGATAGTGATATCAACTGATCATCCATGGTACAGCAGTCACTATACATGCATAAATTATTAATAACTACCTTATGATTTTTGTAGAATTTCTCTTCATAAATTCCCATGTAATGGGCATACGTGATAGAATCAGGCATCCTCTCACCTACGTAGTCAAGACATTTTTTTGCCAGCTCCCGCTCTTTTGCTCCAGTAAATCCTTTAGCTAATTGTAATTGTACTGTGCAAGATGTTGGCTTCAGAGCATAAACTTCCTTATAAATTTCAGTTGCCTTATGGTAATTCTTAGATTCCTTGTACAATTGTGCCAATGATACACCGAACCAAACATTTTTAGAAAGGGAATAGGCTTTCTCAAAAGCTGAAATTTCTTCTTCGTTTGGATTCTGATGTATTGACTGATGCATGCGTCTTAATCTTCTCATATTTCTACCCAGTAAAAATTGCCATTTGCCATTATCGGGATCAAGTTGGATAGCTCTTTTTGCACAGTCTATTGCTTTCAAATTATCCGTGACGTAGTATAATGACCAAGCTAAACATTCGCAACCGCTCAACATAGCTAATTCTGTTTTGTTCATACTTTGAACATCGCAGATCCCTTTCAATAATTCAGAGACTTCTAATGGCTGCCCCAGTTTTTGAAGAACGTGGCATTTTGTGGCAATAAAAATGTGTTGTAGAACTTTTTCTGCATTTTTTTCTATGGCTCTAAGTTTGAATGTTATCAAAAATTTTTTTTTATCATTACATTAAAGAATACATACTCTCATCCAATTTTATAAAGATTGATAAAATTCTGTTACCTTAGTTTAATTTCGGCGAAGCTTTTTTCAGCTGCGTTTATGCTCTGCATGGCACTTGTTAGATTATTCCTCATTTGGCTTTCGTAAGCCAGCATCAAATGATAAATTACCACAAATTCTGGAAAATAATCTTCCGTATCCCTGATCATTTCAAATCGGTCATCATTCGTTTCCCAAAGCTTATTTTGTTTTTGAATAACATTTTCCATGTTCCATGTGAATGGACAGCTGAGCTGTGTGAGTTTCCTATCCATCTCCAAACTTTTCTGCATTGCAGGCCAATTTACTGACAAGCACACGTCTATGTTGGAACATAAATTTTACGTAATTAGATCTTGAATTGATCGTTGAATGAACAAAACAAACTCGAGAAATCTATGCCAACTAATATTAAGAAAAATTGAGATTTATACACCGCATAATTTTCTGGTGCGTGTTTATCTTTGAATTCCTATACCGGATGTTCACGATAAGGCGTTACGAATTTTTATTTTCGAAACTTTACTTTCGAGCAAAACTTTTCCTACAATAAGTTGTATCTTTTCAAGGGGTGAAAATGGTAGTATTTTTTATTTATTTGGTGGAAAGTTTCAATTATTTTAAGGTCAACTTCCTTTGTTTTTTAATGGGAAACCTATATTCTTTATTGTGTGGTTTTGTTTTATTTGAAAAATCAAACGACTTTCGTAAGAAACATTTTCTTGTGAAACACCAATTTTTCATGATATTCAGCTAGAAGTTCGTAACGCCTTATCGTGAATCCTCGCTATATCAAATTCAATGTTAAACTATAATTAATCACCTCTCTTTCTATCCGTCTTCTTGAATCAAAAATTATAATAACGTAACACTTCGCAATTGAATTTATGTGCTGGACTTGTGCACTCAGCCAATGCAATGGAGTATAATTGTCACTGACACGCAGTTTATATGCGGACGAACTTTAAATAAGATAATCGAGTCGGGATTCCCCGACTTCATGAAATAATCACTCGGGAAACACATAGTAGCTACAGAATGTTACTGGGCTTTCCAGTCATAGATCCCATCAATTATTATGTATTATTATGAACTGTTGCTATAGGTATGCAACCCGCCAGGAATATTCAAATATTCCGCAAATGACACGCGGAAGGTTGGAAAGTAGTTTATGAAATAAAATATGTCGTTTAAAGGTGCCAAATTCTAATATATTGTTACTATAAGTTGCATTCAATACGTCTAGCAGAATTACGATAATGCTTTTGCACTATCTCCAGTGCCCAGGAAAGCAACGGACTACGTTTGCGCTGATGGCCACTATATTTGCTTATTCTGCCAGTTTCTGTAATTCATATTTTTATAGATACTAATCTCTGACCTATAACATTTCGACCTGTGCCCCACTACCTATATAAACTTACCATCTATAAATAACACAGGATTTTTGGTATTGAGAAATCAATTTTTTATTTTAGCTAAATTGAAACTCTGTAATCTTTATAATTTGAAATAATTGAAACTCTGTAATCTTTATCCTTATGATAGTCGCTACCCCCATAATTTTCATAGATTTTTAGAAAAATAAAGAAACAAAAAAAATTTAGATAAAAATAAAAAATGATTTTTCATCAAGCTGCAACTCTATATTTACAATAGCTAAAAATCTATAAAAATCATGTTTCAATTTTTTGGAGCATCAAATTCAAAAATACCTCCAATTAGGACCACCCTATGTGTAGCTCACTGATCTCTATACTAGTGTAGCTAAATGCGTATAAGAATTGTATTTTTTTTTTTAATATATACTAGTACTGAAGAAAATAAGTGCAACACCATATCTTCTATGAATACTTATTCAAAATCATGTTTCTTTATTTTTATTATCTATTCCATCAAGATAAAATACAATTAAATGTTCAAAAGATGCTGTTAAAACAATCAATTTATTAATATACGTAATCAAGACAAAGTAGTGATATATATTAAACAAAAAAATATAAGAATAAACTAAACATACATGTATTTTCAAGGATAAAGTCAACTTAGAAAAGAAAATATGGCCTGTGGCTCACAAAGGTCAAAAGCTATTAGATAACACGTCTTGTTCATGCTATTATTATTGAATCATGAATCAGATTCAAGATTCTTTGAGAGTATGCGAAACTATGTAAAAACTTGTTGACAGTTTATCTGACCAGTATACGACCAAAAAAAAATCTAAATACAGTGTAATAGAACCAATCAGCTTACCAATAATTCGGAACATTAAACCTAGTTTTAATATTTATAGTAATCTATATAATTAGGTACACATACTTTATATTATTGATAGATATTCTGGTTTCAAACAAAAATTGATATAAAAACTTCAATAAATTTCTCAATAATGATTAGGAACACATATTGAATCACAGTTGGGATTTTAAAATTATCACAAAGTAATATGATAGGTATCTATTTTACTATTGTCATTTCGACATAGAGCTGTAGGTTGCAGTTGGCCAAATGCCTCTGTTTCTCGTATGATCAGTGATTGTTTGATACAATGTTGTTGCCTCTCAATGAAGGTGCATGCAGTGAAGGTAATTAGTATTCACAGTTCGCATAACATAGTTGCAATGTATCCTTCAGCATTGCGATTGTGTTATCATCGTATTTAGTAGTATTATGTTCCAAAACAAATTGAACTTTTACGGACAAAGACTGATATATGTTTATTCCACGGCCTGGATGTGGATTGAATACAGGATAATGATTCTGTAATATAAAAAAGAACTTGATTATACAATCCCGTACAGGGTTCAATTACATATATTACCATCATGCTATTATCAAACGATTCTATTTATAGAAATTCATCATATTTTATTATATACCTCATATGAATTACCCATTAACTTATTGCAAGATAGGTAATATTTTTCAATATATTACATCACCTATTCATATTTACAATAAATAGTAAGTATATACACACTTTTAGTAGATGCAAATCAGGGTGTACTTTGATAACTTTGGTGAGATGCAGACACGCAGGCAGAATATCGTCAATGATAAAGAGATAATATGATCCGAGTTGGATGTTTATTTCTTGGATAATACGGTCGAATCCATTGGCGTATTTGTTTAACAACTCCATCATATATGGTAATGGATCCCAATATCGTTCAACATGTTTCCTACATCTTATATATTGCCATTCGCCTCCAAAATTACATTTCTCTGTTGTACTTTTGTAGTACGGCAGGGCAGCCTGAAAATCGAGTCACAAATCATTTCTTTGTATGGTTTTATCACTACCTATACTGTTTTATTTAAAAATTCACCTTGTGGACTTGATAGTAATTCTGATAACAGATGGAACAACAATCATTGTGAGTGATTTAGTATTGATCATTACCTGAAGATCTTTATTGCATTTCTCTTGATAAATTCCCATGTAATGTTCATACACCACTAAATGTGGCATCTTTGTACCTACATATTCCAGACAGCGTTTTGCCAGCAACTTGTTGTTTCCTTGAATAAATCCCAGTGCTAATTTTAATTGTACAAAACAAGAGCTTGGTTGCAGGGCATAAACTTCTTCGTAAATCTGGGTTGCCAAATGTCTGTTATTTGACTCACGATACACCGTGGCCAATGTTACACCAAATAAGACGTTTTTAGAAAGTCGATAAGCCCTCTCAAAGAGTGAGATTTCGTTTTCGTCTGCCTTAACATACAATCGCTGATGCATCCTTCTGAATCTTCTGTAATTTTTTCCGAGTAAAAAATACCACTTTCCATTAAGACCATCAAGTTCAATAGCTCTTTTAGCGTAGTCTATTGCCATTGCATTATTGGGGACATAATATAATGACCAGGCCAAACATTGACACCCATTTAACATTGCTAGTTCTGTTCTATTCATATTTTTTACTGTTGGAATTCTCTTCAATAGTTCATCGATTTCTGTTAGCTGTCCAAATTTTTTTAACACGTGACATTTTGTCCCAATAAAAATGTGTCGCAGAACGTTTTCCACATATTTCAATCTTTCCCTAATCATAAGAAGTGAAATACATAACGTTAGTATAGGTATATTAAAATAAACAATGAATAGACTATCAGCAAACTTTTGCCACTCAATTTTGTTTCGCAAAATTTAATCAAAGTATTTAGTTATAAAATGATATGATTAGTTTTATCAACTGAATTCAATTGTATGTGTTTGATGAGACGTGCAAATTTTATAGAAGTATATTGGATTTGGATACCAACTTTTCTCTAATATCAGCAAGAATTAGTGCAACTTTGTTTGTACATTGCAATGCACTTTCTGGGTCATTGTTCATTATAATGTGTTCATAGCATAGCAACACGTGATAAATTAATACAAATTCGGGAAAATTGTCTTGTAAGTCTTGAACCATCTCTAACCGGTCGTCAGTCTTCTTTTCTAATAACTTTCTACGATCTTTGATAACGTTTTCCAGATTCCATGTGAACGGACAGCTGAGGTTCATAAGTTGCTTATCCATCATGTTCGAATTTTTCTCTATTGTAGGGCGATTTTCTGAAAATAGATGTATGTATATTTTCCGTAACGTGTTGATTTTTAAATATATAATAAATTAGTTAGACTTTCAATTCTAAAAAACAAACCTATTTTCTTATCCGTCTCTTTGGAAGACATGATGATCACGTAGTTTTTAATTTTTCATATTTTTCTTGGCTTTCGGATTCATTCATGAGACTGAACTCAACGAAAGTAAGTCTCGGATTCCCCGACTTGATCACGGAAAAAGGAAGACGTCATTAGACTTTTGTTTGTAAACGACACTAGATGGCATATGTGTCTCAATGCACGGATCTTCCACCAAATAAACATGGAGACTAACATCTTTGATGTTCAATGCTCATATTAATTCGTGCTCAATGTCCCCACCACTTGGCTGTTGTCTGAGCTCCGGTTCGTCAAAAATATGTGGTGTGATGTTGAAAACAGTTAGTAGGGTACGGTTATGTCAAGTCATAGGAGACGAAAGCTTTATTTTTGTTACGAGCTATTCATTAGCATAAACCGCTTGCGTTTATGAGTTGAATTTTTAATATAGATTCAACCAAATAATGGAAGCTACCAGAATACCTGCAAATCTATCTCAACAGCATTTAATGTCTACTCCCGAAGAACATGAAAACCCATTAACTGGGTCTGTAAAACCATCCCCGCCGGTTGAAAGGGTTATAACACTTCGAGAATGGTTAACAGTCCTAGTCTTATGTTACGTTAATCTAATTAATTACATGGACAGATTTACGATCGCAGGTATGTATTTGTAAATACACTGTAACACTCATTCTAATATCATGCTCTATCGTCATCAATAATTTAAATATCTACGAAAATTCATTATTATTCTATTTCCGGGGTCACTCGTCATGATATGATAAATATTTCTTCCGCCTCTGCTTATCGTTTCAATGAATTTGTCACCTTTACTATACATTCTTTAGTTAATTGAATCTAAAGTGAGGTTAATTTGGTCATTGGTAACCTCTTATAACTCCCCATGGTGAAAACTTGGGAGTGTCAGGAAATTTTAAATCGGTCATGAAAATCAAGGAAATATGAAGAAATTTTATTTTTAGTCGGAATTTTTTGTCACAGTTTATGTAGCCATCCTAGAAATCCTACACGAAAAAAGAATTTCTTTTCGTTTTATCCTTGTCCTTGTGGTTTCACTTTTCTTATCCTATCTTATCACCTACTTCTTCGTTTTATCTAACGTTTCACCATAAAAGATGTGTACTAAAACACAAAAAAGAGAAAAGCGCATTTCCACACTGAAATAATCTTCTGTCTGCTGATAACAAAGTAGAAATAAGACATTTATGAAAGGCATTTTATTGATAATTATAAATTGATTTCTTTGAAATGCAATCAACACAAGTGAACAAACAAATAAAAAACAATTATATCAATATGAAAAAATTTTATTTTAAGGAATTTTACCAATTCTTCAAGATGATTTTAACAAGGGAGATACCGCTATGGGTCTACTTTCAACAGCATTTGTAGTAAGCTATATGATATTTGCACCCTTATTTGGGTACCTCGGTGATAGATACAATCGAACAATCATCATGAGTTCGGGAGTATTTCTTTGGTGCCTTACAACCCTAGTTGGTTCTTTTACCACGGTAAATAAAAAAAATGTTTATTAATCAATATTTTTGTCAATCAAATTTTTATTATTTTGTTAATAAAAAAAATTTTTTTTTTCAGAGTTATGAAGGATTTATTGTTTCTCGAATATTTGTTGGAATCGGAGAGGCAAGTTACTCAACCATAGCTCCAACCATCATCAGCGATTTATTCGTCAAAGATGTTCGATCCAAGATGCTTGCCTTATTTTATTTTGCTATACCAGTTGGAAGGTGTGTCTTCAGCGTTGGTTTAAATCCTGTTCAGATAAAAATTTAATGTTATGCTTCTATTTTTGCCCAATCAAGTTTACTCGTCCTCAGGAGGCTGATTCTGGTGAAAAAAAAAACAGGCATAACTTACTATAATAGTTCGAATAAGGTTTTTCAACTTTTAAAGATCACTGGCACAGTCCTAGCTGACAAATGTGTCTTATCAATGATTATCCAGCGTTTAAAAATTGCAGAATAAAATTTTTCGTATCTAAAAACAGAAATATTTGCAATATAAATGTTTGGCAGTTGGCCATTACACTTTTAGCAGGCTCTGACCAATCACAGGGTAGATTTATCGCTCCATGTTAGGTTGCCAGATCAGATTTAGCTTCTGGGTATCCCATGACCTTAATTTGACAAATGCTGTCTTTCATGTATTTAAGTTAAGAGTCTTTGGCCTATATTTTCTGTAGAGATATAAGAAAAAAAAAAAAAAAAAAAAACAGTTCTAAGTATGAATAATATCGTACACATCAAGCCAGTATATAATTCATACAGAAATGAGATAAATGGTATACCTTCATTGGTTTTAGTATTCGAATAATTAATCTAGTTTTTTTTTTTCCAGTGGCTTAGGATACATAACTGGCAGCGAGGTGGAAAAAGCTACAAACTCATGGCAATGGGGACTACGAGTAACACCGGTCTTAGGGGCTTTGGCAGTAATTTTGCTTTTATATGTAGTACGAGATCCTATCAGAGGAGAACGAGAAGGAGGAGCCCACATCCACAGTACGACGTGGTTTGACGACATCAAATCTCTGTGTAAAAAGTACGCGAATTATCACGGATGAAAAGCAAATTTTTTATATTATGCTACTTTTTTTAAGATTAAAGTGAATAAAAGATCCTTTTTCGTCAGAGCAGGATCGTAATGATTGCAATTTTATTTTCAGTCCAAGTTTCATGCTATCCAGTGCAGGATTCACCTGTATCTCATTCGTCACAGGAGCATTGGCCTGGTGGGGACCTAAATTTGTATTAGAAGGCCAAGAACTGATACCCCATACTGGGAACATTGATCAAAGCCAGTAAGTTGCTTAATCCCTAAATCGTTTGCCAAAAGTAGCTAATTATTTTAAAGTGTTCAGAAGATTTCAGTCACATTTAACAAATATTCTTATCGTTAGTATATCTAGGTATTATCTTTAAAATTCACTTCCAATTAAATGTATTTTTTATTACCTATTTCAGAGTATCGTTTACCTTTGGTTTAATAACTATGGTTGCTGGAATAATTGGAGTTCCACTTGGTTCGATAATGGCTCAACGATTAAGGGTGAGGTATGCGCAAGCAGATCCACTAATTTGCGCTATCGGTTTACTCTTCAGTGCCCCTCTACTTTTTTTTGCATCTGTTACTGCCAATACAAACTCTGCTGTTTGTTACACTCTTATATTTTTTGGTCAGTTAACGATGAATCTAAATTGGGCAATTGTTGCAGATATGTTACTGGTAAGTTGTTCATTAGCAAATAATAATAACTCGGCTAATCCACAATAATACTTTACCTCCGCTTTGAATTATCTAACGATAACTTATTTCATTATAATTCAAGATCAAAAAGAAGTATTAATTTCTCTGTTCACTTCAAGATAAGGAATTTTTGTTAATTTATCCCACTTTTTTTTACAGTATGTTGTAATACCAACTAGAAGATCTACTGCAGAGGCCTTTCAAATTGCAATGGCACATGCATTAGGAGATGCCGGGAGTCCTTTTCTCATTGGTGGAGTAAGTATTGTGCTAACATTCCTACATTGCTGTTCAATAACATTATCCTATTGCCCCTTTTAAATTTCATTACTGTGTTTGACACATCCACTGATTTTATTAATCAATAAATTTTTACTTACATAGATCTGATTTAATAATTTATTATTTACAGATATCTGACCTGTTGCAACGAGTGTTGGGTGACGACAAAAACTTTTTTAGCTTACAATATGCGCTCTTTGTAACAACTTTCGTTGAGGTACTCGGCGCTTTATTCTTCTTCATGACAGCCATTTATATTCAGAGGGATAAGGCTATCGTTGATCTTTCAGTTGCAGGTGAGTGATCATCAATTTTATCAGTAAATCAGATTTTATAATAAAGACAGATTCATGTAATTGCTGGATTACCTAGAAGACTTAATATATTTGCGTGTAGCTTTCCTTTATCAATATTCAAATTGAATTTAAATACTTTTATCATATATTTAAATGAAAAATTGTGCTGGACGTTCGCCTCTTTTCTACGATCTATAATTATGTGTCTACGATTTTGATACCGGAATCGAAATATTTTACCATGCCTCAAGTACTTTAATGCCTTTACTATGAATGGCATAGCTGTTATGTAAAGCAAACTTACTAATGCTGTCTATGAGGATGGATATGGATTACTATTCATACTATACTAAGCTTCGATTAAAATGTGATTAAAATACTGTAAAATATGAACGCTGCTGAAGCAGGAGCGGGGCAGCAGTCTTTGGATGGATTATAGAAGCCTCAGAGTCAGCAATCTTTCTTAGACATTAAATATCAACGATACTTGAATATTGCTTCAAATCGTACCCAAGTTATTCTATAAAAGTCATCTATAAAATAAACTTTATTGCTTAGAAGAGTAACAAATTTCATTTCATTGCTTTGTTCATCGAGTTTTTAACATTTCTATTTGATATATTATAATCTATATAATAATTATTCATACTCACGGCTATTGTATTCGACGGCTGACCCATGTTTGAATGTAGAAAAGAAACGTATGAAAAAAGAAAAACTGACTAGTCCAAGGTTTAATGAGATTAGTAAGTCGCATTTGTATTGTTGTGTACCATACTGATCAATTCAAAAACTGTTACGGTGTGCCTTCTGAGTGTGTGTGTGTGTGTGTGTGGTGAAAGAAATCTACAAATATTACACTGCCTGATACTTATAAATATTTGAAAAAAAAAAAAAGTTGGAATATGAAATAATTATTTTTAGATTGAATAGTTTTACGGCACGAGTTAAAACGAGCAACACAGAATGTACACAAATTATCAGTATTCTTAAATCAGCAGTACATGTTAGTAATTGTTGAAAAATATGATTTACCTATTTTTGCACAGTACACAAGCTGGTTGCAAGTGTGCAGTTATCACAATTTCATACAGCTGTATGATCAAGGTAGAGTTACTGGTATCACGTAGATTGTATATACCTAATATAATTATCATTCAACATGTCAAGCGCGACGCCTCTGTTTATTCTCCTAATTATCCATCCAATTTAATTATCTATCATTTCATAACAGTACCTCGAACAGTACCTATTAGTACGTTGAATTCTGTCATCTCTTAAATTAGATTCTACGCATTCTATAGCTCAAATTTCACATACCCTCAATTAACTATAACGATAAACTCAAATTAACTTAAATTAACGATAAACTCAATTTTATTTGTACATGTTGAGAAGTGTTAGTGTAGCGATTACCATATATGCTTATGATAATCGTTGATACATTGGAATTCACCTTTGGTTAGACCCGACTGAATAAATATGAGACAGCGCTTGACTTTTTAAAGCGGAGAGCTTTTCAATTGCTGAAATAAAATTACAAAAAAGATAAAGTTTAGAAAAATTACGTGCTTGCAACAGCAGTATCTGTAGTTTTAAATTGTTATTTTATGTTCCAGCATTTGAGAAATTAATGTTATGTGTTTGGCACCTTTTCCATGCAAGACTATTTGCTTCAATGCCAGTCCCTTTTTTCATTTAGTGTGATTGCTTTAGCCAATCGCGCTAATAATTCATTTATCATTAAAAACATAGTGCTTAACATGTTAAAATATATTTGCTGTAAAATTATTGCTGCCATTGTCATGTATCTGAAAAACTCTTACAAAATGATATTACTTTTGTGAAATCTCATTTAACGGTCGTAAAAAGTTTATTGAACGCTATTCAAAAACAGATAAGGAAACACTCAGTTTTCATATTTATAAGATACTGTATCTTCGATTTCTGCAAATTACTATTATCACCAGCCTTGTAATCTTAAATGTACACTTTCATTTTTTATAACTTATCCTTAAATTTATGGGGTTTTTAGGAATCCAAGTATATTATCTCTGCATGTTTTTAAAACTATTACGCATGTTGTGACTGATAAATTAGATAAAGGCCGGAGTATGGTTTTAGCTTGGTTTTCTGTTAGAGAACCTTAGTTTTTGAAACAGTACTGTACTTATCTATCGGAGCAAAGTGCTGATTAAGTCCAAATGAGAACAGGAACTAACTAAAACTAACTCAATGGTTTCATCTTATTTTCTCCATTTCTTACTTTCGCTCTACCGCATTTAAATACTATGATTACCAAGGATTGGAATATATTTACAATTAACAGAAAAGAATAACATTAATTAAATCGAATCTTCGTATACCATTATATTTGCTTACTCATCAGAAATAATTAAATATGTATATTTACCGAGCTCTGATAATCATGTATCAGTTTGTTCTGCTACACTTGCTGCTTTATATGAGAAATAATAATATTCACAATAATATCTACAAATCACATCAAACCGTGTACCGGTAAATGAAACTTTAATTTTTAACTCAACTATTCATGGAAATGTGATTTATAATATTTTTAAATGAACAAAATTATGTTACGCTATCCTAGCTGCAAAACAAAATGGAATTGGATATTTTTTATTGGGTATTTTCTTAGTCTTTTGGATTCGTAGCTTTTGGATTTTCTGCAAAAACGTTTTTCAATGGGCTTTATGTTAAATATCCTCAATAGACGATAATCTAAATAAGACCTTGGTTTGTTTTACATTAAAATCGATTCTGGGATTTGAATGGCAACATGAATGATCTAATTTCTTGATCTGTATATAGGAAGCTTATTAAGTCTGTAGAATACAAATAATAAGTTTATTATTCCTGCTTTTGGAAATTTAGGTTATATTTTTATTTGGTCATGCATTTTTAATCTCAATATTTATTTTCTAATCTGGTACATGCATGTAACATTTTATGTAACATACAAACATCTTTATTACAGAAAAATGTCTAGACACTAAGAATAACGGGCAGGCAGAATCAACACGTTTATAGATCATCAGAGGGCACCAACCTGATAGTACGCTGTATATCTGGTATACAATTTATTTTCATGATTTCATAACGCCTTAAGTGTTAATGTGGCAATCAATTTAAATTCTATTTGCCTTTGTTTAAGTTGCGTTAATTCATACAATAATATAGCATATGTCTACTGTCGGCAATCATTAATATCCTATGATATTTATCTACCATACGTAAGTCCTAGTATTATTGAGGATGCTCAATATTATGAAGTATTTTTAGTTAAATTGATTACCCATTGCACATCTATTCGATACTGTTTTTTTTAAATTTGTTTATTTTTATTTTTTCAGATTTTATTATAATATCGTTTTATTGTTTCTTGTATGATCATCAATCAGATATCACGCACAGTTCCATTAATTATAGCTTGAAAAAACTTAGAGTAAAATTTACGATTCAGATTCCGGTCTATAATATTACTACATCTACCACCGACGCACAGAGAATGAGGAGTAGCATGATGATAAATAATTGAATGAGCTGGTTGCTTTGTGCAAAAAATCCTAAGGGCATTTGCTCGCATACTTTTGGGCGTTTATTGGCAGGTTTGATCGTTTTACAAAATGCGGTAAATAATTATGTTTCGTTAATTAGGTATTAGTAGTTTCATATTTTGTGTCTAATGTTGCTAATGGATGTGCATATGATGTTCCTTTCTAAATTGGAATCATGTTCATCCATCCTCCACTATGTTTTTAATAACGTGTTATAAAACTCAGAGCCACGATATTATAAATGTGAAAAATATGTGTGATTGATGACTGCATTGAATAGTGTCTCATTGTGTCCTTGCTAAAAATTTATGTAAATAAGGGGTATACATTTAGCCGTTTACCAATTACTATACACCACTGTTAGTATTTAAATATGTTTTTTATTGTTTTTAGCTAAAAAAAACTCGTTCCACATCATTTCTAAAGAAAAAAAAAAAAGATATGTACTCCAGTACACAAACACCGTGCATGTTTACTTAGATTTAATACTGGGTGAATTCAAATAGTGCAATATAAAATCGTATGCATGAAATGGTTTGCTTTCAGAATTTTTGATTAAATTTTATACAATTTATCTTATTTCTCACGGGCGTTTTTCAGTTATCCTCAAGTTGTTCTTGGACTCTGTTCATCACAATCTATGATATTGTTAAGTGGTCCGCTCAAGTGGATTATAAATTGTGGTTTACATGCATGTTGCATCCGACTAATTATTAACACAACCAATTCGAAAATACTTCAGTTATATGGGTCACTTGATTTTTATTAATCAGTATGTAGCATTATATTAACAGGGTGTTTGACTTACACTACATTATCCTTGCTCTTCAGACAACTGTTGAAATTATGATTATCTTGTTAGTCGTAATTTCGTTTGATTTGGTTCCTATGATCAATTTATTCCACTTCCGATTTCAACTACCCTCTGAATCTCTAAGATATGATTGAGTTTTCCAATTTAGTAGATACAAAAATTTGACATATGTATTGCAAAGATTTGAGTAAGACAGAGATCTGATCAACTGATCGTACAAAACTTTTTTTTATTAAGATATAAACAGTTTCTGAGTAACGTAAATGAATCTTTCCACATTTGATAAAAAAAATGTTCACTCAGGAATTATCCATTTGCAGATTTCTTCAGATGATTAATTAAAGCGAAAGATATTCGTTTATAGCAGAGAAATTGTAATGTATATCATACTTCTAGAGTATTGTAAAGTGATGCTTAGAGAGGTAGGTAGTAGGTAATTTTCAAGCTGGGAGTAAAAAAATATAAAAATAAAACGGAATGATTCACGGATTGGGTACTTATTAGTTTATACAAAAAAGCGATCTTATAAGATGATTGGTATATTACTAATTTTTGTATGTGAAGAAAGATACTGCTGCCTTCAACATAATTTTAATAGTATTTTCTTTTTCACTATTTTACTCCAACATTATTAACGATATGTTACAGGTGAAACAGATTCAGAAACATCACAAATCTGCGCCGATGAGCTTCCAAATAACACAACAAATTCAGTGGACGGACTGTGACTGAAAATTCCTGTTGTTAACTAACATAGTTAGAATAACTATTTGTGTTTGTGAAGTGTTTTGTACAGAAACAGTACCAGTATAATTTCCCTTATATTATAGAGGCACTGACACTGAAAAGCATCAGACCCAAGTTTGGCTGGAAAATTGAATATTTTAGTATTTAGTTAAAATAGATAGAATTTTTGAAATTGCATATGGGTGCATTTACAAAGCTATTAACTTTCTCAGTTGATTATATTGTTCTAATATTATGATCACATAGGTAATAATATTTAATTATAAAACTTTATGAGTGTTAGAAAGAGACTTAAATATGAAAGCCTTACTTAATACCACAGTACTTTTCTCAGGTAGAAACAAAAAAATCGTATGTTAATGACTTAAAAGTCCATATTTACTAAAGTAAATGTTGTGAATTTATAAACCTATAGTATGTATTATAATGTTGAAAATAAGACAATTAACTATACTCTTTGTAAGTAACAAATTTTCGGGCTAGATCGAAGGAAATATTATCTAGTTTAAGTGACATGGCTTAATAGCTAAGATTATAACAGTGAATTTTATTTATGCATATAGCAAAAAAATTTCAGTATACATATATCTTGTACATTTTCAAAGAATTAATGTTATTTAATTTTGCATCATTTTTTTCAGATTCTTTTAGGTGAATTTATTTATATTTTCAATTATTATATCTGTGCTTGGCAAATATGTGGTATCAATGCTGGACGTAAATGCACTCATTGCAATGAAAATGTAGTGCAAAAATCATCAGCGGTCAAGCAGACCTAATGTGTACATTCTTCAAGCCGGTCTGTGGTCTATTATACATAGTTTAAGTATTGAGTAAGCAGTGAGATATTCCATAAAAATTATGGAACCACAAGTATAAAATATAAAAGATCGAAAAATTATTTAGAACCGAAAGTGTACACTAATTGTAAGTTTCAAAATGAACCAGTTTCACATATCGTGGGAAATAGTGTGCCAATAGCCAGAATAATGGCAACATAGTTTATGTATACATGTATCTACGTTATAAATCTATAAAATAACGTTATAAAATTATAACTCGATATAAATGAAACTACGTTATGTGAAGTAAGTTCTACAAAAACTACCATTTAGTATACACCTGGGTATCTAGATACGAAACAAGACTGGATGTTTGTTATTAGTTTTAAGTAAGATGCAACTTTAAAATATTTTCGATCATAAGATCTATAAAATTTTTTAATAATCAATCAAGATACCAAACAAGACTAGATGTATGGTATTAGTGTTAAGTAAGATGTAACTTAAAAATATTTTCGATCATAAGATGTCTAAATTTATTTAATAATCAGTCGAACAATTAAATGAACAAATGACAGATGTAAGAGACTGAAGATATCCGGCTAATGTGTACAGATTTTTCTCGTTCTGTATGACTGCAACTAATCTTATATTCTCGAATTTGTTACATTATTTAAAGCTCGAAACTGCTATAATTAAATTGTATACATTTCTTTTTTTGTTATTTAATTTAATGTTTGCAAGTTAGATGCGTTACATATAGTTTATTTATTTCATTCTCAATACTTACATCACTATTTTTGTTTATTACGCTTTCTTCACTTTTGATAGTGACAAATTTTTTTGTTTGTGTTTTCGATCATTGTAATAATGAATTTGCTTTACGGACCTTAGGATCTGATGAATTATTTTCATTATCTACATAACTTTATTTTATCTTTGTAAATTTGAAGTTGCATCTCATAGTCTTAACTGTTGTTGGACTATTGGCGTGTTTTTGGTCAAATATCGCTGTAATTTTTATATGGTAAATATTCTTTACGGAATTGGCAATTAGAAAAATGAATCTGTATTTATTTGAGTATTATTGCATAAGTGCGCAGTGTGCAGAGTAGCATCACAAAATAATGCAGGTAATACATGATAAACACATAATTATCTTATGTGAAATGTGGAATTACCTCGGAACTGTTAATTTTATCAGATAAATCGGCTTTAAGAATTTCATGTTATAATAAAAAAAAATTCAGTAATTAGAAAAAAAAATCTTTACTCAATTTATTGAATATTATAACTACAGACTAATTTCCCTTGAAAGGGATTTATTCTCATGCAAATGAGTGCATTTAATAACTGAAAAGTGAGCTTTTTTTTAATATTGCAAAGGCCGCATTAAAGTCAATTATAAACTTTACGCAAAGCTTAGAATGCTTCAGGTGTAGGAAGACAACAAATTGTAATAGCTAATCGGAGAAGAAATATTAAGAGAATCAAACTGCTAATCAAAAGTTAAATAAAACTATCTAATATGGGTTTAAAACCAGAATTTAGTATGATAAAAAAATGGTCGAAAAATTATTTTCACTTTCCACCAACAATGTCGTTGCATTTAATTGATCAGAAAATAGACTGTAAAATTTGTTTTGTATAAAAAAATGATGTTAGTCCTCTTCACTGTCACTGTAAACATATATGTAGGGATGTTTTTCTATTATATCAATATCTTTTTCAAGTTGTTTCAAAGCATCTTCCATTTGAGTTTTCCTCGTTACTCTGGGTAGCGTATCAATCACAAATGGTAGACATTGGAACTCCTTTTCCATTTCATCCCATTTCTTTTTCATTCCCTGAAAGAATGGAAATTTTTTATTTTAAATTAAATCAAATATGTATTATGTGTCATAATCGCACAACAGAGAATCTGCCCTCACTTGAAGTAGAGCTTCTCTTTCAGGTGCCGTAATGTAACGGCAAAGGGGCTGCACTCTTTCCTCGGAATCGACTTGGCCCTCTTTCGGACCTTCTGATACAAAGTTAGACTGCTTTCCATTCAGACCCTTCGATATAAAGTTGGGTAGTCTACCATAATCCTGAAATCGTATGTATCCATTATTATACAGACTATACGCAACAGCGTACTAGATGTTCAGTGTCTTATGATAAATATTAAATTTTGTTAGATAGAATTATACAACGTACTTTTCTGTGAATATAATTGGGTAATAAACCGCTAGATTCCAAGTCGTGTGCCGAGCCATATCTCGTATCTACATATCGTTTTGTAGGCTGGCGAGGTCTTGATCTTTTTACATTGGCAATATTTAGTACTCGAAAGTTTTTTCCAGCAATAATAGTTGGATCTTCGGGTAATTCAGGTAGATTGTTTTTGACGACACGTTTTATTGGTACCCAAGCCGGAAGGGATTTTGGATATCCAGGACGTTTATAATGTACATGTTTTACGTTAGGTCTTGGTGGTTCAATGCGACTTTTCTTTTTCAAAAATTCTGTAGGTGGAGTTTTTGGTACACAGGCCACTCCGAAAGTACGATGATGAAACTTCTGCGGCTCTTTTTGTTTCTCCTTAAAAAAATCTGTACCTATCAGTTCTTCTCTTTTGAATACCGCAGGCTTCTTATGATATTTTGAACGGTACCTAGCAAATATATAAATATGCATAACAATTTACAGTTAGTGTGAAATTGAAATTATCGTTATGTTGACTTACCTAGGACTTTTGATGGGTTCCTCAACAATTTTAGGAATCAGATTGATGATATTCTCGGTATATTCTCTAATCAGTACTGTCGACATTGCTAGCTTTTTGTGTAATCTGTAATTAACTATAATTTTACAGATTCTTCCGAACGGTCTGCGTTCTAATTATCATCAAACAAGAATTCAAACTGCTTTTTGGTGCTTGAAGGAAATATTATTCACGTGCTCCTGTCATTCGCGTTTTTGTCGCATAATAAAATGAAGCGAAGTAAATGTTTGGATTGATTCCATGGCAACATGCCTACATGAAATTCAAAGTTTGTTCAATAATACCTGAATTAGTATTGATATGTTATGCTTCTATGCCCCCTTGTAATTTCCTATTCATTTGCTGTATACATATAACATTTCGTTTACATAATTTTCGCACTCTTAGATACCATATTTTAAACATTGAATTTCCCCAAAACAATCTTCAAGTCAGCGCAGACAGTATGAATTATTCACAATCAGTTTTGACTTCTTTCTAATCGATATACTAAGTGACCATTGTTTAATCAACAATTGGGATACCAGGGTAATAAACAAATACTAAGATTACAAAGCAGGATTCTTTAATGTCAATAATTCTCACAAAATGATTTTCTATATATATCATTTACAAAACATATGTTATGAATATTTCAATGAATATTACAGTCTCCAATCTCATGAGTTTATGCAACTAAAATCTACTGAGGAATCCTTTCGAAGTTTCTCTAACGCTGTGGAGTTCATTCTCTTTATTATCGAGAAGATAGAAAATAATCAAAAATATTCTGCAGTACAATCACTACGTGATAGAATCCTCGCTTTTTTCACTCGGTTTATCTGCCCATTGAGTCTTAGATTGTTGTATTGCCACTACCCGACGTTTAGACAAATTTCTAACTGGCAATGCAGACTTTCTTTTATTATCAATTAATCGACTATCATAAATGGCTGGTATTTCGCAATAGGGGCAGAGCGATTCGTCGTATTCCTCATCCAAAGAGGGATGCAATATTTGTCCGCATATAGGACAACTTCGATAATTTATTGAAGATACTTGAAGAAGAGTGACTGCACATCTAGGCAGCTTATGGCCAGAAGGGCAACTGGTTGTTTTCCAAGAAAGTTCTGTGATTATATCACCACATATATCACAAGATTCTGGTTCAACGGAATTCAAATGATTTGTTGAACTCAAGGCTTTCTTCGCATCTTTAACAGATACTGTGTCATCCTCTTCTTCTTCTTCTCCAGCTAAATAGACCTCGATATAAGAGCGCAGTAGGCTGGCGCAAAGACGCTGTTCATTAGACAGATCCTTCTTATTTCCTAATCTCATAAGCCGTGCAGATGCTAAACGTAGAAAAATCAGAGGATGAGCATCAGATATTTCTACTATACTACTTGTATTTCTTCGCGGGTATTTCTTCTTCTCAAAAGCTTCTGCTATTGTTGAAGTCCACATCGCAAGGCGCAACTCATAGTCAGATAATTTGTCTAAATCTTCTGGAATTGGAGGTAACATCTCGCACGAATCTTGGGACTTAAGTATCTGGACTCTGATAGATTCCAGGCAATCCCAATATCTCATCAAAGATTTGCTCTCATTCTTCTTCAATACATCAACAGGATTCCATTCGCTTCTTCCTTCCATTGTGAATATACCCATTGTACTTGGCTCTCGATTGATTAAATGATCGTGCATTATATCTGGACTTGTTATATTCAAAAATAAAGATTTGTTCATTGAACAGGAAAGCCCCAAATATTGGAGATGCGAAGAAAGCAGATTGTGGTTAACGCTCTTACATACTAATTGTTTATTTTCGGAACTGACTGTGAACAGAGCACCATCTTGTGTCGTGATCATCAATTCCTTATCGCTTGCTTCGACCAAGCCTGAAAATGAAGTATACAAGATGAATAATATATTTGTTTGCCGTTTTATGGTAAAAAAATTGTCAAATATGGTAAGACCAGTGTAACAAGGTAATTACCTGTTACAGAAAATCCCTCGATATGAATAAACTGCATGTCTTTGATAGTACCATCTTGAAATGGTTCCAGAATGACTAAAAAGGGTCCCTTGCACACAACGACTACCATCCCATATTCTGCGCTATTCCAAACTTCTACGTAATTAACGGGAATGTGATCCGAATCAGCCCAGAATTTGTTTACTGTATGATTCCCAAATTTATCATCAATCAGGTCTATCAGAAGGCCGTCAACTCGGCCATCCAGATACCCGACAACGACAAGAATATTTTTCGCCAAGTAAATCCATTTCAAAGAGTTTATTTTCGCCTCATTTTCCATAACTGTTTTAAATACTATCGACGGTTTTAGATCTTGATTAGCTAACGAAATTCCTGATACACGCCAAACGACTATTTCCGAATTACGGTATGCAGTTACTAAATAGGCAAAATACTCTTTTCCAGATTCATGTAAATTGCTCCAAGTAATCGCTGTGGCTTGGAGACGTCTGAGATAACTTCTCAGTTCTGTAGATGCAGCTTTTTCTAATTTACTTCTAACATCTGCCCCAGATATTCCATAAATCTCATCAAGCCAAACTGCAGAGAGATCACAAGCCGAAAACCAATTCCTCGATATGTTAAACAGAATATCAACTGCTCCAGCAGAGGTAACAGTAGCTAACAAGCATCTGGATGGATTCATCAGACGCCAGGGAGACCAAGCCAGGCTCATTATTCTCGGCTCCATATCCCTTGCTCCATCTATACTTGGCGTTATCGCTTCCTCCATAAGAAATAAGTACAATTCTTTTCGCTCCAGCTTCCATATAATAGAATCTACCTCTCCCTCAAATGATTTAGCTGGCAGAATTTCAGACGGATGTATAAACGAACGAGAAAATTTGAACAATGGCTGAGGGCATGTTGGTGCGGGAATCAATTCCTGTATAATGTTAAATAAAACGGAGTCATGTTGTTAATTTTTAATAGAGAATTTCGATTATTCAAACATATTTTTGTGGGGTGTTTAGTTTGAGAAATTTTTTAATGAATGTCAACTTACGAACACATGAACACCTTTCTCTGTTATAACAGATATATGATTGTCCGCAGACCATTGTGCACAAAAAGATGCAGTGACTAATGGTGAGATAGATATGTTGCATAGATCTTTAGCCTGCATAGTTCTGTTTTTGTTTATCACATTCTATTGAAAATTTTATGTTTATTTACAAGTTATTCTTTAGAATGAAACGACGTCAAAATTATCTGTTTTTCTTTATAAATATTAATGTAGTTGAATGAATTCTTCTAAATTTTATTAGTATTTATTTGAATCTTTGACCGTCATTGGGTTAATATGGAAAATGTTTTTCAATTGAACTAATACAAAACGATATCGAAAGTTGGGTTATGAAACAGACATAACCTAATAAACATAAGTTGAAAAGTCTAGTGATCAGTACGCCTTGTTTTATGTAATTCGCATTTCATTCCTGTATTTTTAACTTGATTGCATATAATACGGCGCAGATGTTTGCACACAGTGTGTTTGCGGTAAGAGTAGTTGAATAATTCGCTCGCGAGATGACGATACCATTTGGCATCCCGTTCACTGATGGCAACGAAAACCATCGACTTTGGAATGTGAGCCGTGTGGTCAGTGTCCTTTGTGGCCACAAAGAGTGCACATGGGAGCTGTGTCAACAAGAAATTACCGTGACAGGTAGCTCGAAAGAAATACACATTGACGAACAAAGATTCTTCTTGATTAGTTTATTGAATATTTTACTACGTGATAATGATATGATAACACTCGTCCTCTCGTTCGTCCTTCTGTTACAGTTGATAAGCTGCCATCAGAGACCACACATATCTCCATCCAGCAAGGATTCTGTTCCAATTGCAACGAACGAGTATGAATCGAACACTATATTATTCTTTGGGAAATAAATTGTCCTAGGTATTATCAGGCAAAAATAATTTACATTGTACCACCTTGCGAATGTGAATAAAGAACCACACCACACCGCAATGGAATAAAGAAACTCAATTATTTACAATAAAAGTTTATTTTTAGGAAAACTGTATCTATATGTTTATAATGTTGATTGTATCGATGCTCCAACAAGAAATGTTAATAAAAAACCAGATTCGTGACTAATCAATTGCCTTACACTGTTTTCCTCTTTCCCTAATAAGACCCCCATAAGAGTCAAAATCATACAAAACGCATGCGGTATTCAGATACTAGATAGTAACAAAAATTTTAAGTCGAAAAATTGCTCCTGGTATCAGGAGAACATCTGAGCCGAGGAGGTGTGCTGAAATTTTTGGCGGGAAAAATCAGGAGCATGTGTCTAAGCAGGCATGCATTCCCATCGATGTGTCTCTCTGTATCTCTCGTTAGCTTACGAAATTTAAGATTTTTGAAATTTTAAGTCGAAAACCTGCTCCTGGTATCAGGAGAACATCTGACCCGAGGAGGTGTGCTGAAATTTTTGGCGGGAAAAATCAGGAGCATGTGTCTAAGCAGGCATGCATTCCCATCGATGTGTCTCTCTGCATCTCTCGTTAGCTTACGAAATTTAAGATTTTTGAAATTTTAAGTCGAAAAATTGCTCCTGGTATCAGGAGAACATCTGACCCGAGGAGGTGTGCTGAAATTTTTGGCGGGAAAAATCAGGAGCATGTGTCTAAGCAGGCATGCATTCCCATCGATGTGTCTCTCTGTATCTCTCGTTAGCTTACAAAAATTAAGATTTTTGAAATTTTAAGTCGAAAAGTTGCTCCTGGTATCAGGAGAACATCTGACCCGAGGAGGTGTGCTGAAATTTTTGGCGGGAAAAATCAGGAGCATGTGTCTAAGCAGGCATGCATTCCCATCGATGTGTCTCTCTGTATCTCTCATTAGCTTACAAAAGTTAAGATTTTTGAAATTTTAAGTCGAAAAGTTGCTCCTGGTATCAGGAGAACATCTGACCCGAGGAGGTGTGCTGAAATTTTTGACGGGAAAAATCAGGAGCATGTGTCTAAGCAGGCATGCATTCTCATCGATGTGTCTCTCTGTATCTCTCATCAGCTTACAAAAGATAAGATTTTTCAAATTTTAAGTCGGAAAGTTGCTCCTGGTATCAGGAGAACATCTGAGCCGAGGAGGTGTGCTAAAATTTTTGGCGGGAAAAATCAGGAGCGTATGTCTAAGCAGGCATGCATTCGTATAGATGTGTCTCTATGCATGTCTCATTCGCTTGCGAAATTTAGAGTTTTTGGAATTTTAAGTCGAAAAATTGCTCCTGGTATCAGGAGAACATCTGACCCGAGGAGGTGTGCTAAAATTTTTGGCGGGAAAAATAATAGCGTACGGGCAGGCAGACAAGCGTGTATGCATGGCTTCATGCGAGTTGCTATATGCTTATGTATACTTGCAGTATTGAGTTTAAAAAAATTTTGTCGGAAATTGCTCGTCGTATCAAAACAACATATGACCCAGAGATGTGATCGCAAAGTTTTAGGTAATTGAAAATGCATTAATTCTAAATTCTTATCGAAGGGAGGGGAAAATTGAACACAACGAAGCAATTTATTATTGATATTATCATCGAGTCTCTTTTTATTTGCCTCTTGGCATACAACTTAACATAATGTTAACCATATACGTATTACAATAACAACAAATTTATTGTACTTAAATCTACAACAACTCAGTTTCAATATGCACTCGTTCGTAAAAGGATCGATGGGAAAAAAATCCTTGCTGGACTGAGATATGAGATGTTTGTACTGTTGTACTCTGATAAAAGTATATTCGGCTGTAATAGAAGACGAGTGGTTTATGTAATACATATGACTATCAATAACAATTAGTAAATTACTCAAAGAAACGACTGAATCTGCGTTCGGAGTATTTCTGTCGAGATACTTTTCACAACCGTATTTCGTCAGCATAACCCCCCATCTGAACTCGTTGACGCCACGAGGGCCACTGACCTTACAAGTTACGACACTACGACAGGTGCCTGCCACTACACAAGCTCAAGGTCATTACTCGGCCTTGTCCAGCTGATCGCGCCAACGGGGTGCGAAATGATATCGCCATCTATTCGTCAAACTAAGAACTGCGAGATTGGCATGCGGTGCGCGTATAATAAGGCGTACTGAGCTGGAGTGACGTCACGGCAACAATGTGTATTGTGACTGCATAAAATAGGTTTTGGAACGACGGCGATAGCCATTAGCCATACCGGGCTTCCATACTATAGTAAAAGGAACATACTATACACATTTGTCGAAAGTTTAATTTATTGGTAGAGTTCCTGTCATACTTTAAGTTATTTTTTTTATCATTGTAAATAAATAATAGATAATAAACTGCAGTTACAATAATAAAATACGGTCATAATCGCTGATCTATATTTCGCCGAGTGATAAACAAACATGTTTGAAAATAATAAAATCGCGATAAAACTGTTCTAAAATACAAGATTTGGGTTTATTAAACTCACTCAATAACCCCATGATATAGGTTAACTCATTCTTACCATCGTTTCAAATGGCACAATCAACAACCAGTGGAACTTCATCCCGTCGATTAACCAGAGAAAATGATGTATCTGTTAGTTCAACAAGCTCTCCCCGTTATCCGGACAGCGAATGGGAAACCAAAGAGGTAATTTTGCGACAATTTTTAAATCACTTTTCTCATTTTACGACTCACTTTCATTCCCAAATTCTTTTTTATTAATTTAACATTTTCAGGCTTTACGGCAAAGAGAACTTGAAGAAGCCAGAGCACGAGCAGCTCAAATGGAAAAAACAATGCGCTGGTGGTCAGATTGCACAGCTAACTGGCGTGAGAAATGGAGTAAAGTACGTAACGAAAGAAACAAGGCGAGAGAAGAGGCTAAAGTGCTGAGAACAAAATTAGAAATAGCTATGAAAGATATGAACACATTCAAGCACGAAAAGCAAGAAATAGAATTGCAGAATGACCAGCTAAAGAAAGAAATGGAAAAAATACATATGATATTGTTAAAACACGCCGGACAATTTGATCAGCAAATTATTAGCATTTTGGAGTCAGATCCAAGGCTTAGAGACGCTCTTGGAGTTGATGAGCTTTTAGAAGTTTACAAAAACGTTCAACAGAACGAAAAAATTGGCCCTATTTTAACTCAGACTGATTTATTTTCGAGAAAAAATTCCACCGAAGAAACTAGCACCAAATCTGATATAGACGAAGCTGCTAATGATAGAGATATTGAAGAATACGTTCTACAAGGAGCTGTGCCTAAACATGCTGTTGAATTGTACAAAGAAAATTCTATCGACACTTTGGATAGGGATATGATGAAGCTTGTTGGCGAGACTAACGCCATGCAAGATAAATTGGACAAACGACAATCGGTCATTGATGCTAGTGATGAGGAGTTTCTCATGCAGAAAATGTCCATGCTTCATCTTAGGCTTGAAGAAGCGACTAAAACTATTTCTGCTGAAAGAGAGTGAGAAATCATTAGCTTGTTTATTTATAAGTCGATTTGTCAAGATAAAACTAGTTAGTTAAGAAAATTGAACACTAATATTTATACCGTTGTTTTATTTCACAATTTCAAGGGAGAAATCATCTCTTCATAGAGGATTGGAGAAGCTTAGAGCTGAAGTAACCCAGCTAAGGGAACGTTGTGAAGAATTGCAGGAAAGCAGGGCTGAAGTGACAAAAGAATTATTGGCTTTGAAGGAAAGATTCCAAAGTGAACTCAGCGCTGCTCAAGCAGATCTTATGGATGAAGCCACAAATCGAGAAGGAATGGACAGACGCTTGTCTGATCTTAGAACCGAAGTCAGTTTTGCAGTGATTTCTAGGACAAATTTTTGATACTACATGTTCTAGTAATTAAAGAAATCTGATCAGCAATTTAATACGCAAATAAAAATATTAAGATTTTCTGTTTCATCCTTCAGTTAGAAAGACTTCAGGCAGAAAATGCGGCTGAATGGGGAAAGAGGGAGAGATTAGAAACTGAGAAAATTTCTCTCGACCGTGAGAACAAGCAATTAAGAAATGAACTTCGAGATATGCAGGAGAGAGCTGAGACTCGTCGTGCACGGCCAGTTTCTGCATCTGATACTGACGTTAGACAAATTCAACAAGAATTGGTTGACCGTAATAAGGTAGATTGTTTAAAACTGGTATTAAATTGATCTTAAATATCAATTTTGATAGACAAAATTGAAACAATGATAAGAAAATTGTTCTGTAAACTATTTTACGAATTTTAAAAATAATATGTGAAATGTTTTCTTTTCAGGAAGTGGTTGACCTTAAACATTCTTATTCAAAGATAAAGAAAATGTTGGCTGAAAAAACTACAGAATTATCACATGCTTTGAGACGCTCTGAACAATACGAAACTGAAGTAAAAAGGGTGCGAGCTAGAGTAGAAGAATTAAAAAAGGAACTTGCTTCTGCTCAGGATGAACTAGACACAGCTTCTAACAGCGTTCGTCGACTACAAAGGGCTAATGAAGATCTTTCTGAACAGCTGGGATCTGCGAATGTACAATTAGAGCATTTTAAGAACAGGTAATGACTTTGAAAAGATAAATTGTACACCTATTTGCAATGTTATTAATTCATTTTGAATCCTTGTTGTGATCAACGTTGTGTACGGAATTATTATCGTGTTAAAAGAGTGAATGCTAGAATAATCTCTGATTGTAAAACCTATTTTTGCTTTAAAAAAAGATTGTTTTTTTTTTGGTGAGTATAGTTCAATCGATTTCGTAGACTAATTGATCTTGGTATTAACAGTTCTGAAACATGCTGTGATGAATTAGCGGGAATAGAAGAAGATAAAATAGTGGATGATATAACGGAACATGCCGCTTCCTTGTGTCCTAATTCAGTATCTGCAGATTAAAAATAATTTGCGAGGAATAAAGGTCGTGCAAGGCAAGTTTTACCTTAAGGAAAGAGAAAGAAGAGAAAGTAAACCAGTTGACTTGTTCCCTTATGTTTTTGTTTCTAATCTGGACGAGGTTTTATCTATCCATGCTACGATGGTTTATCAAAATTAAATATCAAATGGTCTCATGTATTTGAAAGATATTTTGTGACAAATTCCAGTATTTTTTTTTGTTTTTTTTAACGTAATATTTGATCATTCTCTTCAATTACCTGAATTTATTTACTTACTCTAGAATTAAATTCAAATTGTAAATTGCTGTGAAAACCTCTACCAGATAAGCTCGTTATTATGATATGTTGAATTTGCCTGTGACCTTTAATCCCCTTTATTATCCTTAAGTTGTAAAATAATAATTTATTTATATTATTAGCCACAAGTAGCGAATGCTTGAAACTCATGTGAACTTTTGAATGTACACATGAAGTAAATATATGATATTTAATTTTCTATTTTCAGATTACGTACCTCATCAGGTATAATATCTATTCACCGTAGTACCAGTATTTCTAACGATTTCAGCGACGAAGATGTCAATGACTTCTAAGAAGTACCCTGTAAATCTGTACAAATATAGCCGCCGCACGATTTTATTTAAATTATAATCTAAAATAGATTGAAAGGCATTTTGAAACCTGATCAAGATACAGTCAACTACCTTATAAAATTAGTATTATGATTTACGATATTGAGAAAAATTAGCGTACAAAATAATAATGCAGATTGTTGTATTAGTGCTCTTGACTGTTAATATATCGCGACATTCACATTTACGCTTTTAACAATTTAGTTTTGCTGTACATAACTACATTTATTTTTTTACGTGCGATTTTGTACATTTTATTTTCTTTTATGTTTATAAGTTGTTTCTTTCTTTTTTGTTTGTTAAATTTTTTAATTTTCACTATATATTAAGAATGATTTACAATTTTGATATGTTACTTTTAATTGATCTATAATATGATGTATGTATGTACAGAATGTTATATTTACTCGTAAAAATTGAATTCAAAAAACAATTGGTTATTATAAATTGTTTGTATGTATTATTTCTACAAAGACTGACGGAGAAAACGAGAAAAGATGCGATGAAGATAATTAATTCAAGGTGTATTTCTTGGCTATAACTTCATAATTTTAATGCACTGTATTAATTAACAATATAAAACATACATGTGAAATGATATTTCAAAGCAATAATTTGTTTAACATTGTGAATATTACTTAAACGTGAATGTATAATAATTACTTGTATGTATATGCTAATTGAAATACGATAAAACTATCATTTTACCTCCACAGTATTTTCTCTTTTATTTACAATTAATATACCACTAATGAAAGCAATAATTATTAATAATTTGGTATTTAGGTCTGAGACCGATTAGAGTTGCTTTAAAGAAATTTTATTTGCGTATTATTCGCAAAAGAATACAATCTTACATTTCATATTCTATATTTTTGTTATTTTTTTAAAACACAATTCGTCGACCACGTGATTGTACAGAAAAATGTAATGGACTTATTTTAAAGTGCGCTATATTAAACAACATAAATAAATAGGTATTATAACATTCAAGTGGTGCAGTGATGAATTGATAGAAACCATATCTGAACAATTTTCGAAAATTTTCATTAACGAAGTAATCTATGTTATAATTACTCGCGCTACTCGTAAAGGCAGTGAATACAAATGCATAATGTTGATATAAGTATTCCAAAGATCAAATCAATATGCGTATAAAATAATAAAAAATGAAAAGTAGTCTCAGCATTTTATTGGACTGCCATCTGGATTGGTTGGTACTTTGGGTTTGCAAATTTTGGTCCTACCATTAGAACCGTATACGATGTTACATGAGAAAGTAAAGTATCCACAAGTGGAGCTTTTCGTGTAGTACCGGTGCTCGTACTTACGAACTGTATTCTTGTTATCGTCTATTTTACCTGCAATGCTGTTTGTTACTGTGTAATAATTCGGTTTGGCAGTTGGCTTCGGACCGTTACGCAAATACCTGCTTGGAACTGGGCGAATGTATCTGTTACTACCGTAACTGTAACGACTGCGAGGAGTTTTCAGAGCTCTTGCATGAGTCGCTGCAGATTCTTTGGCACGATTTTCATAAGTCACGTTTCTATTCCCTGGTGTTAACGTGATGGTTTGTGACTGTGAATGTCCGTTACCCTCGGCCAATGTGTCGCTTCCTGAAACAGACGTTACCCGCCCACGGAAACCGGGGGGAATAGTATATCCTGATAACGATTGTCCCGGCTGGAGAACATCTCCTTCACGATATCCTAAAGAAGAGTCTTGTACAACATGCGCCCCATATTCTCCTTGCGGAATCCGTGTTTGTTGGTATTGAGTCGGTTGCCTGCTACTTACAGTCAAATCATCATTCTCGTACGATACACCTTCTTGTGGGTTTACTAGAGGGGATGATGGCGTAGCGTCATAGTCTGAATCTTCATCGGGATCAAAGTTATCATAATCCTCTGCGTTCATACTTGTATCATCATAAAGGTCATCGCTTTGCGCGTATGCAGGTGGTCTGCGACTTGGTTGAGGACTTTCATCATATGTTGGAGGTTTCTTTATAAGTGCAGGTTTTGCGTATACAGATGATTGTCGAGAACTTGATGACTGAAGTCCATGCAATTCACCATTGTGTTGCTCATTTTGGGACCCCACGTTTAATTTTTGTGGAATCACATCAGTTGGTTCAGGAACTGATTCAGTTGGTTCAGGAATTTCTTCAGTTTGTAGAGAATCCCCTTCGGCTTCTAGAAGAACTCCTTCAGTTGGTTGAGGTATTCCTTCAGTTGGTTGTGGAACTGATTCGTCTGCTGGATCTTCGGGTGAAATCTCCACAGGGTCAAACGGACTGAAGGATTTGAAAAGCTCCGAATCGGTACTCGAAAGGTTGAAAGGTTTTCTGGAAGTAGCAGCACCGGAACCAGAACCGGCTTGAGCGGCTCCATTATACGATAAACCATATTTGAAAGTGCCATGCAGCTGTGCTTGTGATTGACCTCTGTAGGTTCCTCCTTGCGCAGAAGCGGAACCACCGCCTAGAAACACTGAAGAATTGGTCGGCACTCGTTCGTTTTCTTTTTCGTAAGGCTGGAAGCCTATCTGAGCTTGGCTTGAAGTGCTACCTTCTCCGGTAGCTTGTGCGTCGGCCATTCCACCTTTCGAACTCGTTTGTACTTGAGAGTTCGTGCCATGATTCCAGCCGCTACTTTGGGCGCCAGAAGATGTAGCTCCTGTGTCTGAATGCAATTGTACTTGAGTCTGACTCTTGCCGCGTCCACCTGAGCCTTGTGCACTACTTGTTGCACCTTTCTTCCCACCGCTAACTTGAGTCTGGACACCTTTATAGCCATCGTCGGTGCCTGCTTGTGCCGAGAATGATCCTGAACCACTGTATGTCCCTGAAACTTGTGACTGGGCCGTTGACTGCCTATACTTCCCTAGGGCTGAAGCACTGGCGGTGGTTCCAGTCTGTACTTTTTGGACCGAACTCGAAGCTTGCGAATCACCATCATCATCTGCACCTAGCGATCCTGGATAACCGGCACCAGCACCATCCGCTCCTATACTTCCAGGCTGTCCATCTGTTCCTCCCCATGGATATTGAGTAACCTGTGCTAATCCACCCCCTTGACCTGTTCCTCCCACTGGAAATTGATTTCCCTGACCTGTTCCTCCCACCGGAAATTGATTTCCCTGTCCTGTTCCTCCGACCGGATATTGATTTCCCAGTCCTATTCCTCCATCCGGATATTGATTTATGAGTCCTGCTCCTCCTGCTGGAAATTGACTTCCTTGTCCTGTTCCTCCGACCGGATATTGATTACCCTGTCCTGTTGTTCCGATCGGAAACCCACTTCCCTGTCCTGTTCCTCCTACCGGAAATTGACTTCCTTGCCCTGCTCCTCCTGCCGGAAACTGACTTCCCTGTCCTGTTCCTCCGATCGGATATTGATTTCCTTGTCCTGTTGTTCCGATCGGAAACCCACTTCCCTGTCCCGTTCCTCCTGCCGGAAATTGACTTCCCTGTCCCGTTCCTCCTGCCGGAAATTGACTTCCCTGTCCTGTTCCGCCTATCGGGTACTGACTTCCCTGTCCTGTTCCTCCTGCCGGAAATTGACTTCCCTGTCCCGTTCCTCCGATCGGATATTGGTTTCCTTGCCCTGGTATTCCGATCGGAAACCCACTTCCTTGTCCCGTTCCTCCTGCCGGAAATTGACTTCCCTGTCCTGTTCCTCCGATCGGATATTGATTTCCTTGTCCTGTTGTTCCGATCGGAAACCCACTTCCCTGTCCCGTTCCTCCCGCCGGAAATTGACTTCCCTGTCCGATTCCTCCTATCGGATACTGATTTCCCTGTCCTGTTCCTCCAACCGGAAATTGACTTCCCTGTCCTGTTCCTCCAACCGGATACTGACTTCCCTGTCCGGTTCCTCCTCCTGGAAATTGACTTCCTTGTCCTGTTCCACCTGTCGGAAATTGACTTCCCTGTCCTGTTCCTCCTCCCGGAAACTGACTTCCCTGTCCTGTTCCTCCTATCGGGTACTGATTTCCCTGTCCTAATCCACCAGCCGGAAATTGATTTCCCTGACCTGTTCCTCCTATCGGAAATTGACTTCCCTGTCCCGTTCCACCCACTGGAAATTGACTTCCTTGTCCTATTCCTCCTACCGGAAATTGACTTCCCTGGCCCGTTCCACCCACCGGAAATTGACTTCCCTGTCCTGTCCCTCCGGCTGGAAATTGACTTCCCTGTCCTATCCCTCCACCCGGAAACTGATTTCCCTGTCCTGTCCCTCCGGCTGGAAATTGACTTCCCTGTCCTGTCCCTCCGGCTGGAAATTGACTTCCCTGTCCTGTTCCTCCACCTGGAAATTGACTTCCCTGTCCTATCCCTCCGGCTGGAAATTGACTTCCCTGTCCTGTTCCTCCACCCGGAAACTGATTTCCCTGTCCTGTGCCTCCACCCGGAAACTGATTTCCCTGTCCTGTCCCTCCGGCTGGAAATTGACTTCCCTGTCCTGTTCCTCCACCCGGAAACTGATTTCCCTGTCCTGTGCCTCCACCCGGAAACTGATTTCCCTGTCCTGTCCCTCCGGTTGGAAATTGACTTCCCTGTCCTGTTCCTCCACCCGGAAACTGATTTCCCTGTCCTGTGCCTCCACCCGGAAACTGATTTCCCTGTCCTGTCCCTCCGGCTGGAAATTGACTTCCCTGTCCTGTGCCTCCGGCTGGAAATTGACTTCCCTGTCCTGTCCCTCCGGCTGGAAATTGACTTCCCTGTCCTGTCCCTCCGGCTGGAAATTGACTTCCCTGTCCTGTTCCTCCAGCCGGAAATTGACTTCCCTGTCCTGTGCCTCCGGCTGGAAATTGACTTCCCGGTCCTATTCCGCCACCCGGAAACTGATTTCCCTGTCCTGTCCCTCCAACTGGAAATTGACTTCCCTGTCCTGTTCCTCCACCCGGAAATTGACTTCCCGGTCCTATTCCGCCACCCGGAAACTGATTTCCCTGTCCTGTCCCTCCAACTGGAAATTGACTTCCCTGTCCTGTTCCTCCACCCGGAAATTGACTTCCCTGTCCTGTTCCTCCTACCGGAAATTGACTTCCCTGTCCTGTTCCTCCACCCGGAAATTGACTTCCCTGTCCTGTTCCTCCTACCGGAAATTGACTTCCCTGTCCTGTTCCTCCACCCGGAAATTGACTTCCCTGTCCTGTTCCTCCTACCGGAAATTGACTTCCCTGTCCTGTTCCTCCACCCGGAAATTGACTTCCCTGTCCTGTTCCTCCACCCGGAAATTGACTTCCCTGTCCTGTTCCGCCTACCGGAAATTGACTTCCCTGTCCTGTTCCGCCTACTGGATACTGACTTCCTTGTCCTGGTCCTCCTATCGGAAATTGACTTCCATGTCCAGTTCCTCCTATCGGGTACTGATTTCCCTGTCCTGTTCCTCCTGCCGGAAATTGATTTCCTTGTCCTGTTCCTCCAATCGGATATTGATTTCCCTGTCCGGTTCCTCCCCCTGGAAACTGATTTCCCTGTCCTGTTCCTCCTCCTTGAAATGGAGGTACCAGTGCTGGTCTACCTCCCGGGCCTGTTACTCCTCCTGGAATTTGATTTCCTTGTCCTATACCTCCTCCCTGTAATGGGGGTACCAGTGCTGGTCTACCTCCCAGGCCTGTTCCTCCTCCTGGAAATTGATTTCCTTGTCCTGTTCCTCCTAGTGGACTACCAGCCGGATATGACCATACAGATTGTCCGGGTTTTCCAATTGGCTTATTACTCCCCTGGTTCACATACTTATCAGACCATCTTGGATTGGAAACTTGTGCATTACCGCCACGGTACCCGGGACATTCATCACAATCTGCCCCACCGGAAGACATACTCTGTGCCGAGCCCATTCCATTGGTCCCACCTGAAAAAGTGGCACTCTTCAAGAAGTAGAAAAATTCTATGCCTTGTGCATTGGCGAGATCGGTTTGTGACAGAACTTACTAACGACCGCATGAGACGATTCGTGTGTCACTCTAGCTTCGGCTCTTCCTTCCTTTGATGGATCGCTACCAAAATTCAGGTACTGCGATTGAGTTTGCCCACGAAATCGACCGCGGAAGGGAGCTTGACGACGTTTCCGCACATGAATTACTGAATTGAGTTCCTCACGTTTTTCCAGATCGATTTCCCTCTTCGCCCGAGCACGCAATGGCGTTAAAACCACGTCGGATACGCGACGCTGTATCACATCGTTCTCGTCTTCGTCAATCTCATTAAAGAATGGATCTTCCGCCGATTCTGGAACGGGTCTCGTTTCCTGAAGCAACACTATCGATCGTCCTCGGCAAAACTCTATGATTCGGCTTCCGGCAAGACGCCAAGCCTAATAATAATACGATATTTAAAGTTCAATATTTACTCTAATAATGTCGTACGCCATTGTAATTGAGTCTTCAACTTTCGACGTTGACGTACTTAGCAGACTTAAGAAAAAAAATGTCTAATCGCCATCCGAAATTGATGAGTAGTTTTAGTTTCAAACTGCACGAAATGATGATGCTTTGAACCCTCGAAAGAGACAGCGCGATCTCAACAAAGTAGAAAATTTTAAAATATCCATCATCGTTATTTGAATTTACTGCGCGTAGTACGTGAATAATATCAATGGTTGACTAGCATTCATCGATAATTAGCCCTTTGTATTGCATGTACTTAAAAATCGCATCCTTCTTCGGATGATTACTAGTCAATGTGATATGAAGATTCTAAATGACTTCGAGGTCGATTAATTGAATACCATATAGCCTAGATCGTACAATCCCTATGAAATCGCTGTACGATGCGGTTTACTTTCCGGTCTAGCACTCGTGAAACAAAGGGTGATTGAGCCGTTTGCTCGTGGTATCAAAAGATCAGTTGCACTCGGTTAAACCTACTTCTATTCTTGTCAGCGATTGATCCGAGGCGTAGACAGTCCTTTGGTGTGAAGCTCTGCGGAGCATTTCTTGCCAGAGATTAGGCCCCTCGAGAGAGCTCTGCCGCATGCGTTCCAAGTAGCAAATATCCAATTCCGCGTCCTTGTATGCGATAAAATGCTGGAACCGATTCGTTGTGGTTTAAATTAAAGGAAAGTAATAGTTTCAGCTCGAACAATTTTGTATCTCATGACTCAAAACATTTTGGAATAAATTACCGAACTGATCTATCTTTACGTATCCAATGTCTAAACGATATTTCGAGAGTATGATATAAAACGCAAAACCTTATCTTATAATCTCGACAAAATCATTAGGAACCCATTTATTTTGTCTTACCGTTTCATAGTCATTGAACGAAGTTTGCTGCTTCGGGATTCTGTTAGATGCAACATTACTTGTTCGCTGTAGTTGATCGATTGATCTATCAGACCTTGTCTCTCCCTGCCGAACAGAATGTATAGCTTAACATTAGTTTACGCATTAAAATTATACTGATAAGGCAAAAGCTTGCAAGATGGGTCTGTAACCCGTACATTATGATATATGTTACGTTATAGATATTATTGGTGTGATACGTGCAGACATTAAACGAGTGTTTATCAGGTTTTATCTCCTGACATTTGATCTTCAAATCTTTCGTCAGTTGGTCTATATGGATTGAATTAGTAGGTTATGCTAAAATACAAGGACAAGATTCCATCGCTTCGTACACGTGTGACCTCTTGCAGATTTCTTCCAGCAGGGCAATACGATTTCAACATCCACGGATTAAAGTGGGTAACAGTTTATCAGTCTCACAAAATCACACAATCGTAATACACTCAAAGATGTGAAAAGTAATCATCTTATGCCGAATAATTGAAGCACGATTAATCTGTACGTGGATGTGATTATTGGTAGCACGGTCGGACCGGCGCCTGTCAATGACCGACTTTCAAAATATGTATTATAATTAAGACTTGATAAATAAGCAGTGGAATCCGGATAAGATTTCTCTATCATAGGGATAATTGCGTTTCCAATCACGGATCGATACACTTTGGCGTGTTGTAATAATTGCGTATAAGTTTATTGAGGTAGGTAAAGATCATAGAATTTTATCGGTATAGTTTCAAAATAGTTATGTACAGTCGTAACTTCTTTCAGGAAATACCAAAATTTTATTCAAACTGTTGATTAACTTTCTTTGAAAATGATTTCAAAATCTAGCGGTTAGATAATTTTGGAGAAAAATATTTCAATTGTATGAATAAAATGCGTTGAAAAATTATTGTAGAAAGTCGAATGCCGTAGATTTTGAAAAACCTTCGTCGCGCGATCCTATCCGAACCCGATGAACTTATAGTTTCTATAAAACTAAACTAATTCTAAGTTGATAAATTAGGTAAAACTTACGTAATTTTTTGCCTGCACTGTTGCCAGTCCAAAGACGATGACCAAGGCCAAAATTGACCACAAGGGTGGCCCACGTATTCGCACCATGGCGACACTCGGGGTCTTGTCTTGAGCTGACTGGGTAGCCGGATCAAAACGGATCGGAAGGAACACGGGGCACTCTTGGGGCCCCACTCCATACAAGATCTCTGGAACCTCATCCCCGCCTAAAATCTCCCTACTAGAATCCCCCTTTGCTAGTTCATATCGCAGATTTAGTTTCAGAGAGGCACATGTGCACAGTTCGTAGAACGTCGTTATCAGTGGTCTTGGAATAGTTGCAAAGAAAAAAAAAAAAACACAAACAAAGATAAATAAACCAACTTCATTAATGCTAAAAGCCTAAACGCTTTTTTAAAGTTCAAAAACGTCGTGACAGGGTATCTGAAAACCTTTTTTTTTTTAATGTATTTAGTTCTTTAAATGAAAATTGTATTGGGATTTAACATCAGACAATAGTTTGCATAAACCCTATCGTTGAAAATGAGATTGAAATTTTCGAGGGATGAAAGCGTGGTGTCTTAGAGTTATGGTAAACTTTGAAAGAAAAATATTCTCTGAAATGAGTATACAGGCAGTAACTATACTAGAATTTCTATGCTCAGATATAGAATTCTTAGAAAATGTATATATGTATACGGTCTCCGTACCGGAAATCGTTCGAATTTTGAAACCGTATCAAAAACTTGGCTCTAGTTTTACATTATCGACGATATAAAGATGAAGGATGAAGTTTTTTTTTTTCATATCAGGAAACTTATTTTGAGATAATATAATTATATAATATACATATAATAATTATGTATAATGAGATGAATATATTTGTTAACTAAATTCGAAGAAAAAGTAAGAATTGAATTTTTGGTAATAAAAAATTTAATTTATTTTCATTAAGATATTTGAAAATATGCATTTCCGACGTTTATAATCAAAATATATAACTATGCGGTCAGTTTTGACGTAGTAAAACGACCATAGAACAAAATTGCTATGAGCCTTGAACTAAAATCTAACTGGGGCTTTTGCCCTACATTAATATTAACATACACAAATCTTAAATTGTCGTATTATAAATTTCATTAAGCAAAATAGACGCGACTGAGATATCGTGTCTCTTTGATAAAACGATATAAAATTCATAAAATCTCAACCGATATCTACTAACCGTCTCCAACGCACGTCTTTTCCCCTACATTGCCCTAATTATATGCATTACATTCCATTTATAAAAGACAGCTAGTCGTTGTTTATCTGAGTTCATCATGACCATAGCTCTTAGCCGGACGTAATATTAATACTTTTACATCATCTTAGAATGACGCGTTTCAAAGTTGTTATTACATACGGATCACAAGTCTTCTATTATAACTGCGAAATATTAAAGCACCTTTAATATTATAAGGTGGATAGTTTTCAAGTATACCCAAATGGTCAAGGGGGTCAATGACAAAGGTCAATTGATCGAATTAAGAGCTAATACGCTCAGACTTCAACCAGTAGTTTACACTTTACACGATCGATTGTTACAATCATGCTTCGAATTTTCGAACTTACAGTATCGCAAAGCTGCGTATACTATATTACAGATATTCAAACGCCTCTTTGCAGCAATGATGTAGCACCATTATGCAAATCTTTTTTGCGAGTGCTATAATGTATGATATGAATGTGAAATGATATCTGATGCGTGATAATCTAGATCTATAATACATCATGCATAGAGTATGGGTATGTAGGTATTGTTACTTGAATCGAATACCCATACGAGTTTTGCTAATTGCAGTTGGCCACTGTCACCGGTCCGTTGGCTATACGTGTCGTGTAGTAATGTACGCAATGCATCATGTATTGCGTAATGGTAACTTGGTTCTTAGCTAAACTGAAATTATCCGATATAAAATTAATGAACAAGTATTGTAGAGCGATTGTAGGTGTTACGTAAATTTTACTATTAAAACTATAATGCGAAAAAGGTTATAGGTATATTGTATACGTATAATGTTTTCACAGTTGTCTCAATTTATTTTTTTATGGGTATTTTTTTTTTTTTTTTTGTTTTTTTTTTTATACACATATATATTCATTCACGAAATATAGGTATGTATAAGTGTTTATATAACAATTGACAAGAGTTTCACAATTGGTAAAAAAAAGGTTTTTGTGTGTATCAAGGCACTCAAGTTAATTAATTAATTAATTATTTAATTAATCGTATATTAACAATTATTAACAGTACTAAAAATTATCGTAATCAATATTAAGTACTAACTGGGAATGCTATTTACAATATTATAAGTAAAGTTGGGGATTTTTCTAAGCGTACGTTACAGCTTGCTCAATACGTCCAATTAATTATACCTTCTTTTTATCTCTCTTTTTTTGATTTCTTTTTTTATTTTTATTTTTTTGATCACGTTTATGATAAACCTGCGTCAATATTAATTATGCCATAACGTATATGACTAGGACACAACTATTTTCATTTGCATTTTTTCTATCTCTCTATTATTTACATACACTTGTATGTACAATTTTATGAAAGTTTTTTTCTTTTTTTTTTTTTTTTTTTAACACTGCAGTAACACATGTGTTTTCAAAAGCCAAATATTTATATACATATACAATTAATCTATGTATATGTATTAAAATAAAAATATAAAATATATATATTTAATATTTATATATATATATATTTACGATCATCTCGTGATTCATTTTCCAGTCTCTTACACAATTCGAGTTATTGTCTACTGATCAGTAAAGAAATTTATGTTGATTAGAAAAAATAGGAAGAAAATTCAAAATTCAAAATCCAAAATACAAATCCAGCCAAGTTAAGTTATTATTTTTCTCCATATGAGATAAGTATAAGCGTGTAAGAGAAATACTGGTTAATCACGAAACGGTTCCGACTAGCGCACACTCTGATAATTACCTATTCAGTAACTGATCAAAATATAAATTATTGCAATTAATAATAGTTCTATTAAATGAACAAAACTTATTTATTAAATATTGCAATATCCGACACTACCTCTATATATATATATATAGAGTATTTTTGAGGCACTTTGTATATTAATTAACATTAATAATAATATTATATACCTATAATAATAATCTAAGGATAATATTTACAAAATAAATTATAGCTGCCTTGAAGAGCCTTCATTGCTTATACGGTATAATTAATTAATGTATATTTCAAGTACTAGCACCATGAATCAACAACATATTTACTTTATATAGTAAATACAGACAAATGACTATATTCTCCAACGTTAAGATTTTACCTACTTTTATGTAATATATACGTATAGACACCTTTGGTTATTATTATGTTATAAGACATTCATTTTCAAAACGATTATATGTATGAGTTAAAATTGAAAAAAAAAAAAGAAAAGAAAAAAAAAAAAAACAAATTGAAAACAAAATAAGACAAAATATCATGTACAAGACTGACTGTATACTATATAATATCCAGCTTGGGTAAGGCACATTAAGAATTCACAGTTGTGTTATCTTATTATAATTTTACAATTATCTACTAGATGGTCCCTATTAGGAAGATACTTGGAATAATATTCATCATGATTACCTACGTACTGCAGCTTCTATCATTCTCCCGTTTTATACCATTATTTAAAACACATTTATATGTATATCATTAAATCATTCGTTGATTATATGACTATTAATTACCTCGGCCACAGAGTGAAATTTTATTATTTTACCACCGAATATATGTATATTTATATATCAAATGAAAAAAACAGAGATTTCCTTAACTCTATTTTAATTTTAACGTTTTTTTTTTTTTTTGTTTGTTTCTTCATTAATTTAAATACTTAAATATAATCTATAACACTAATCCGTAATCGTCATTTTCGTCATACTTACTTACACGAACTGTCCGTAGCTTTTCGTCGAAAAAAAAAAAAATAAAAATAATTTTTTTCACGCCAAGCCTAAATTGAGCGTTATACCAGGCCGAGAAAAGGCCGATGTTCTCGACGCTGTAAATTCAAACGGTGATTTTTTATTCCCAGTAGTAGAAAGCCGGCCAAGATGTTCAGGATTAGGAGATATGACCGAAGTACGAATGACCATTTGTGATCTGTACTCCGGTGCTTCGGTGGTAACAACATCGAGTCGTTTTTTATGCCTCTGAAGTTCCGAATCGGAATTCTTTTCCGATATTTGACGTTTAGGGTATTTTTCCGGAGATATTAAATTCGCTTCGGTAACTCCGGAAGCTGGACTCTCTACGATTACTGCGGGCTGGGAAGTCTTGGTGTGTCTAATAGCTGAGAAAGTAGTAATTTGAGGCTCCGGTGTACCACCTACGGAAACGCTACGGCCCAATCCCAAACGAGGCACTATAACACTAGTCGGTGATGCTGTAACAGGCGCAGAGATCCTCCTAGGTAAGGGACTGCTACGTTCGGTCTCACGCTTCTCTGAAGAGGCCCTGTGATGAGCACGCATACACGAAGACTCCTCATGTTTGTAAAGATACGATTTTAGGGCAAAGGCCTTTCCGCAACGCCCGCATACGTGCGGTTTCGTGTTCGAGTGGGTTTGTATGTGCGCACGGAGATTTGACTTGTCCGCAAAGGCCTTGTTGCAAATTGTACACTTGAACGGCTTCTCTCCTGAAAACAAAAAAATAAAAATAAATAAATAAATTTTTAAAAAATCATGAAAATTATGACAATCACAAGAGTAAAGTTCAAATCTCTGTCACACGATAAATGCGCGCCGTTGGCCGACCAGTTCTGACCTCTACTACTTCGTTCGTCTGATTTTCGGCTTTTAGAAAAAGGATAAAGGCGCTTTTCTTACCTGTATGGGTTCTTATGTGTCCCTGAAGAAGCCATGGCCTAGAAAAGCACTTGCCACAGTAGTGGCACTTGCATCCTTGATTGTGTGTTCTGACGTGCATACTGAAAGCTGGCATACTGACATATACTTTGTCGCAATGAGGACACCGCCGCGCTTTTTTATCACCAAGAGAACGATGGGTCTGACGATGTCGTGCCAGGTTTGAAGAAGTCGAGTATCTTTTACCGCAGTCTGGGCACTCGTGATCTTCGTTATCCTCTTGTCTTGAGGTTTCCGGTGGAGTAGACGCAACGATTTTCTTCGAGGTTCCACTAATCTTACGATGTATATGAGCCTCGTGAAGATTTTGGGTTTCATCACGTGAAGGAAGTCGAAGTATTCTTGAAGATTTTGGTTCTATGCTAGGTGAACGTCGTTCTAAAATTTTTCTCTCTGCTTCAATTCTTTCGAAAAATAGTCGCGTTCTTTCTTGCAACACTTTTTCATCGGTCGTTCGTTTTTCCAATTCTTCGTTTAATTCGTAGGATGATCCTTTATCCATGTACCTCGGTGAGGGTGGACGTTGGCAAAGGACACTACCGGCAGGATGTATCAGAGTTCCAGCAGCCGCAGCTAAACTAACTTCAGCAAGTTTAGTCAAATTGTACAATTCCTCAGGACATTCAGAAGACGTTTCGCTACCGCAGTCACTAACCCCATCCGAAGTAGGTTGACCCCCGCCATACTCAGCGACACTAACTCCACGCTCCGGGCTGCAATCTAAAAATGAAAAATTGATAAATATATAATAAATTTATTGTAAATTTTTTCATACACAGTTAAATTAGAATAAAAAAGAAGAAAAAACACAATTTCAAAAAACAAATATCGTCACAAGTTTCAGCGGCAAAGCGTAATGACGAATTTCCCCGGGTATGTATGATTCAACCTGTTCCTTAATTTACTTTTCTATTTAATCAAAGTGATTCTACAACCGGCGCGAGACATGAAGTTCTGTTAGAGATGATCTTTCCTACGGACTGCGCCTGTTTTGGGGAGAACGGAAATAGATCGACACGCGTCCGCGTGTGGTCGCGCGGAGAAGACGCGCTCGAAAGACGCCGGGAAACAGTTGGGGGAGGGGAGGGAAGGGATTCGAGGGGGCTTGAAGCATCGCGACGGTATGCGTCGTATCTGACGCATCTCTTGTCTCTCCTATTCTTAAGTCGAACCCACCACCAACTAGAAGTACAAGTAGAAATAGTAGTAAGCCGACCATTACCAAGTTACGCAGTAATGGCTGAGTAACGCTCTTCGATTCTGTCCGCCATATTGAATTTTCCCGATCAGCTAAATTCGATTCATTTGTCTACCATCATTCGACCGATAGATTCAAGCTTTAAATCAAGCCGAGGGATTTATGAATGAAATCACATTGGCACGAGGACGTCTTTCGATCTAAAGATACGAATTATTAGGGTTGACTATTAAGTTCTTTTTTCAAACGTAACTAAAGCTATAATCGGATTGTCATTGAGGGGTTCGAAGTTTCGAGGTCGAACTGTAGGTAGATAGGTAAGTTAGATAGGTAGTTAGATAGGCACGTTGTTTCGCTCTGGTTAATTATAGACCTAACGTATAGTTATAACGACTCTTTGAACGATTTTAATCTTTCAACTCACACCGATGTTGCGGAGCTAATTAGTACGACAAATCCTTCAACGTTTTCATCCTCTTTAAGATAGAAATTTGGATACAATTTAATGATATAAAAGTATCTTTCAAGGCGATAAAATAACCGACGAATATCAAAATCGAAATTTTTTCATAATCATTAACGATTGAATAAGATGAATAAAGTAAAGAACGATTTTTCAAATAATGTAACTCACCTCTATCCATCGTTTCCTCAAACTGTTCCGTGCCGTTGTACCTTCGGCGAGTTATTAGAAAAGCTCGAGGCATTTTGATCGCAGAGTTCTGTAAGTTCCAGAACTATTCTTAAAAATCACAAGAAATTCATGCCACACGTATATGATAAAAACCACCACTTGATTTCTTTCAGTTATTTTTATATACACTTATATAAAGCGTTACTAAATGAACTTTCAACAATATATGTATATCCTGTAAATGATAAATTATAGCATTTTAAAATTGCTATATTATTTTATTTTATCTTCGATCGGTACCACCGCACCGTACCGTACCGTCGCGTTTACGTACGGTAATTATAAACCGGGGCCTCCTTCTGGTGCGAAGAACCTGACCGAACTGTTAGCTTGCTTGAGATATTGTGCGGATGAAGCCACTAAACCGCGCGCCGCAGCTTTCGGGCGTATAGTGTTGGTCCGGGTTTATTTCGGGGCTACATATAGGAAGGAGTTCACCTCCCCCGCTTCACCCCTCTAGGACCCGGTGCGGAGGGCCTCTCCGTGGTCCCCCAGCCCCTCCTCGGAACCCCTCGAAACCCCTTGGAACCCCACGGAACTCCTCAGCTGCCATGGCACCGAATGCGCGCGTGCTTTGCCTCCTGCGACGCGTATGTAGGTAGATTTTTGTATGTACATTATGTGTTTAGGGTAGATGGTAAGAGGGAGGAGAGATACGGAAGATTTTCTTCACTGTCTATTCTTCTTATTAGGTTTAAAACCATATATCTGGTAACCGTAGTACAACATTTTTTCGGATCAATGGAATCTAAAAACGCTCCCTTTTTACCCCAATTTTCAATTTCAAACAGGAAGTCGTCCAGTGTGTATATAGAACGCGGGGGAATCCCCCGAGGATAAGGAATATAAACTGTCTCCAATTTTTCCCCCATTACGAAGTTTATTTTCAGGATAAATCGTAGGGGAAACAGTTGAATCTCATCTCCTATTATAGAGACTAGGTATAAGTGGATCAAATCATCAGATTTCGTTGCGGACATACCCTTTGTTAAAAACTGCTTAAACTTCACCGTTATATGAGTTTGCAGGTAGAAATAGTTGGTATAAAGATAAATAAATATGGAAAATTTTTCAGCGGATATTGCGTAAGCAAAAACGATTCTTACTCATAGTTCAATTTCGCAGACTGATTAAACCCGCGGCTGACCAATTAATTTTCACTACTTGCATCTCAGTGCGTAGTATTTTTTCTGTATGTATGTATGTATTTACCTTAAAGTTAACGCCTACGTTACCCTCATACATGAGCTCTCTTTTTCTCTCTCATTCCATCGGCATTAATTATCGCTGAAAAATAATTACCGCATGAAGTTAGAACTGGGCGTTATATTTTTACCACCTCCCTGCAGTGGCAGTCGTCTAGCTATAGAACGGGACGGGTAGTTTTCACCCCACAAGTTGTTCCAGTAGTCGGCACGCGCCAGGGGGGCTTGTTAACCAAATATTAAGTCGTTGTAGAAAAAACAGAAAGAAAAAAAAAAAGAATTGGAAAAAAACACGGGTAAACGTATAGTAAAAAACCGCAACCCTTGTGGCTTGCGGAGTTCACGTGGGTCATAGTGCCGGCACGCTTCAGAATTTCGATATTACTTTCACATGTCTTAAAAAATCGACTAACTCTTAAACGGGTAAAGCTGCATCACCGACCCGGGCACTGTTGCAGTGATGTGTCGCTTATCTAAACTGTATATGTATAGAACGCTGATTCAACGCTGAGAGCTACTTGAAGTTATTTGTTGTTAAACAAAGAAAAAAAAAATAAGAAAAAAGAACAGGGGGAAAGAGAGAGAACAAAAAAAGAAGTAAAATATACATGTGCATTAGAGCTGAAATTATACACCGATTCGCGGGTACTATAATGGCACATTTTTACAACGGAATTTATTACCACCGGATGGAGATATGGATGGAGACGATGGATTTGATTTTTTGCAATTCTTTCTATATAAACAAATGACAAGAATCAATCATTTACTATAGATATGACGATTGACGAGACGAATGATCTTCTGAAGTAAAAAAAAGAAGGTGGTTTATAACGACAGGTGTTTAAAAAAAAAAAAAAAAAAAAAAAAACTTGAAATTATTGTTTACGTAAGTGAGAAAAAAAATTCTATAAATTCAGGAGATTATTGATTAAAGGTCTTTTTGGATTCTCTGTTTTGATTTATAACGAGACAATGCATATTTTCTGATAAATCATTAGACGGTCGAACTCTCTTCTCTCCAAGGTACGATAGAGCGAAATTAGCGATAGAAGGATTTGAGTTCGCGACTGAATGGATGCTTCGGGAGTTAGTCAGCGTCGTGGTGCTAAATCCATCCAACGGATGCTTGGCTTTGAGCCAGTTAACCACCCAGCGCACCAACCTGCTTGTTCCAACTAGAAACTACGGTCTCACTCGCTCGCGCTTTCGCTGTTTGCGTCTTATGATCCTTATAGCTACGTACCGACGCCTGGCGTCGCTGTTTCAACTCGATATATACTTCTGTATGTATGTATGTATGTACCTACTCCGCCCACGGGACGCCGTGACCTCGCCCACCTATCCGTGAACCACGAGGGAAATTTTTCGCGAGACTTTTTTGGAATGAGAAGTTTAAAATTCAAATTTTCCCATCCCCTCCCCTCGAACCGTAAAAAACAAAAAAATTCTTTTTGTTTCTCAGTTTCTATTCAACCCTCGTTCGAAATGAGAAGATGATGGAAACTGATGTGTGAGATTTTATGAAGTGAGAATTGAGATTCAAAAGAGCGGGAGAATTTTGATATATTCTTTCTTATAAGACGGTTTTACGGAAGTCTATAACCGCTAACGAGTCGACGTTTACGAGTTCCATGGGCTACGTGCCACGCGATGGCCATCGCTTAATCTATTCAAAATATTTGAGTTCTGGTTTCTATCGTTTAACTACGAGGAAGGGAACAGGTGTCCCCCACCACTGGCAGATCGACGTAGCATCCCGGAATAAAACTCTGCGCGTCGCGACGCACCGACCCCTGACGCAAGCGCGAGGCAAAGTCAGCCGCCACCTCGTACCTAGTGCTTTGATGACGCCTAGATCATTCTTTTGACTAAAAACGTTTATTATGTGACCAAGTCACGCGGTATGTTAGTCACCAAATAGTGGCGCAGTTTAGTTCCCCAAAAATCAAAACAATAATCAAAAATTCGACATTTTTTATCATCCAAGGAATTATTTTCTGCTAATATTATTCCGATATTATCATATATACGGGTCTTCGACCTTTCCCAACTAAACTAGACATTTGAGAAGAGAGAAGTTAGTTCTCTACTATTTTCTGGCCGGATAGTCAGCTCCTCCTCTTGTTTATCTTTTCACTTGGAATTCAAGCTATTTTAAATAAGGTATGCATCGTCTATACCGAGACACCTGTTCGATTGACCAATTCTGAAATTGTTTTTTTGTTTAGTCAAAATTTTATGCAATTCATGGAAATATAATATTGCGAAATTTTTACGGATTGATAATCCTCATGTGTTGAGTACGTGTGTGCAGTATGTCGTTGTCCGAAAATGACCTATAGTTAGAAACAAAAAATTTGGTCTAAGTATTAATAGAAAAAGGTATATGTAATATTTAGAGCGTTTTCAGCACTGTATAGACTCGTATTAACCAAATATGTGGAACGTGCCTAGTAGGCGCGTGTGGTTTTTTTAATCTCATAAACTAAGTCGGAGTATACACAGAATGTATCAACTTGTCGGAAGTTCTGAGAAACGCCACATTTCTCTTATAAATTAGGTGGTGCTTTTTTTGTTTTTTTTTTTTTTGTTTCTTATTTCTTTCTATACTTTTTCTTCTTTTGCATCTTTTCTTCGGTACCTACTAGTCACTGCGGCATATGTAGGGAGGATCATGGTAATGAAAAAACTTGCAGTCAAATATAGGCAACTCGAGAATTTATAAAACGGGAAATACTCTACCCGCGGATCTACTCCGACTATAGAGTTTTAGAGGTATAACCTACCCAGGGGAAGCACCAAGCTTACTCTGCCTCCTTATTCTGTATGGGGTTCGGGAGTTATTTTTGTTCATTGCTCAACGCCAGTACCACACACTGCAGCTGTCTGCAAACCACCGCCAACCACGGTCATCTCTGATCTTTACAAGGTTTACTCATATGGATATTCCATAAACTCGGAAAAGCAATGAGTTACTAAATTTTATCACTCTGGAAAAGTCAAGATGAAAAACATGTACGAAGGGTTCATGATGACTCCAAAATGTTGGACATCTGACAAAAGTACAACCGTTATCTTAGCAAGAACCTTCCTTGCCATTTTTTTACTTTTTTTTTTTTCATGAAAAGCAACAGCTTTTAATTTTATTCCAAACAAAGAAGCAAACCCATTCAGTTTTCAGATCTCATTTTCGAAATATTTATAGCACACTTTTGTTTAAATTTGAGACATTACTCTATTTTCTAATCTAGTTAGCAATTTCTGAACTTTTCCCAAAATATTTCCTTATTATACCTGATGCGAAGGTTTTTTCTCCATTTTCTAAAATTCCGTCGATTCGATTTATTTGGTTTCTTTCTGTGATAAGATGATTAGTTAACTCTACTATACACATGGTCCCATCGTGGTAGACATTTATTATACAGAGACAACTATTTTTACACCAGGTTGAACTAAAATATTGTACCTTACCATAAAAGCATAGTTGTGCAACTTTGGGATGAGTATCCTGCTCAGTTTTGTAATTTGTACCCTTCGCATCGCTTGAATGTATTTCTGAAAAATGGAACCACATTTTTGAGAGTGGTTTTAGACTGGTAACTGGAATGTATAATGTGGGTGGTATTTTCAGTGGGCGACTAATACTCACTGGAAAACTTTGTCTTATTGTTAGTATACGTGAAGTATGATGTTCAAAGAATTAACCCATCTCGTGGTTTTTAATTTCGAGATTACTGGTCCACGAGATGTCGCGTGCTCCAGAGTAGGTATTTTTTGAGAAAGGTGCGGATGCACGGGGTCGGGTACCGAGATCTGGCATTATGCCAACGGGGATTTCACCGTCAGTATGACGCTTGGAGATCCGTGGGTCTCGAGTCTGCATAGCTGGCGTGTGTCTCCTCCGTTCGTCTGCATCCTCACCATCTCCATCGGCTCTTTCCTCTTTCTTGTTTCTCTAGAAAGCAAGGCACGCAGACGCCTCAGCCCGACACCCGCTCCGGTTCTATCCCTCCGAGTCCATATTTACATTCATAAACATTTGCCTTGAGTCATTTCCCTTTAACCATTTCCACTTTTCACTTTGTACACGGCGGAAACCAGCGTTCAATTATTTAGTTAAGAGGTCAAAAGTTCATTTCGAATACCCCTAAAGACTCGGTTTACAGTACTATAAGAGCCGTTTCATGATCATTTTCATTTTAATATTCGCAAAAGGGTTCCTTGACTCTTTAACACGATCCATACATGTTTAAGACCAAACGGTTGTTTAGCTGCAGTAGACGTCTGGTTTATAGAGGAGCTAAATCTTTTACGACAAATCGCAAAGAGCATTTTAACGATTCTCTATTTAGTTCCGAATTGAATACCCTCCAGCAGCCACAACACGTGTCGTCACGCGCAGTCAATCGTCGGGGCACAAAGGTCGTCTCATTCACTATGACGCTTGAAAGGAGCTAGAAAAAAAGTTGTCCAAGACGACCCCTGATTCAGTAGTCTCATAGGCGCGTGTTACCCCGCAGGAAAAGAGGGTGGTTTCCTCCAGACGTAGGTACCCACCACAACCAGCCGTTTTTTCATTCGAATTCTCATTCTCATTCTCATTCTCATTATTATTCTCATTCTCCTCTTACAACATCGCCGATCTCATCACTGACTATAGTTTATACTGTCTGCGGAACGTAGAAGGTAGTTTTTTGGATCAGGAAATTATTGTGTGTAAACTGAAGATCCAACTGATCTCAAAGCTGCGGAAGAGTTCAAGTTTCATCCATGATTTATCGGAGTTTTAAATGACATTATAAAATTAGAGAAAGATGAATCTGAAATCTGCTTTTGAAATCATGAATGGTGTAGTGCAGCTAATAGTAATGGGAAACTTGGATGGCGTGTCACCCTTCAGCGATATGGTTGGTGGAATTTTTCGTTATTTCTGTACTTCCATGAATGGCACTGCACACGTTATACGTCCTCACGCTGCAAGTGCACCAGTGTATGTACACATAGGTATATGTATGCATGTATGTACATACCTACAAGCAACGTTTAATGCTATAGCGTTCGCCATATAAAAGCATAAAAAAGATCAGCTGGCAGACCGCGCGCGTACGCGCACGAGAACAAGGCGCATCCTGCTGCGTTTAGGACTTACGGTAGTGGCTAAGTGTTTGTGTATATAATTATCATACGTGTATACACGCATCAAGGCATGCTGCAGACCCACACAACCAATCTCTACCGAATTCCATTGAGAAACGGGTGACAACCTGGCGGGCCATTCACATCGACCAACTGAGGGTTTCACGTTGCTATACGCTGCCCCCCTTGACAGGGCCCCAAGATCCTTGGCCCTCAAATATACTAGGAAGATCGACGCTGATAGACGTCCAGAAGGCTAGGGAGGCGTGGCGGGGTCGCAGCGGTCGAGAGGGTCTTGGTCTTGGTGCTGTCTGAGTGGCACGCGCTCGCCACGCGACCTCAGTCGTCCCAGACCCGGATTTGCCCTACCCCGAAGGAGGGTATACGAAGGGGAACGGAGGGATGCATTCATGGGGAAGCTGGTCCCAAAAGGGCCCAAGTGCCTACAAGGTCCCTCTTCAATACTCCAGTGCCTGACTCTGCTCTAGTACTTGTGCAGACCTAGATTTAACAGACCGTCTAAGCTGCCCGCGTAATTCTCAACCACCTTATCTCGACCCTTTGAAAATTAACCGCGGCTATTCCTATTTTACATCTTTAACCAGCGCAGAGACATCCGCTTATACGGATCTGGGATTAGAATTAGTCTTGTCGCGTGGGAACCACCGAGTCAGTTTTCAAAACACCGATTAGATGCAACCGAAAGAAGGAAACGACACAGACGTGTCCCAAAAAACTGGATATACTTTCTCACTTGAGATATCAATACTTCTTTAAAAATACATTTTTCCTCTTCCTCTCATAATTATACCTCGATTAATTTTTCTCAAATTTCATACAGAATCTAAATTCTTCAAGATATTACAAGTTACTTGATGGACAGACGGCCGGATAGACCAAGGACTTTCTTTGGTCACTAAAAGTCTGTTGAAATTCTCAAACCTTTCAAGATGCTGAGTTCGCCTCCTACGTTCAACAAATACTTCAAAACGGATGAAGTTTTCTCGAAATAGAAGGATTCACTGTTGCTAGTGCTTGAGAAATTCTTCTTTTATGGTGAACCCGGATTGTCCCTTCGTCTGTATTTAAATTTTTCAGTACTGTTTGGACATTTGACAAGCCACTTTTCGACTCCCAATCCTTTTCTGGCGTAGTTTTCACTAGCTGCTTTGAACCGGAAATGCACTAGGTATTAAATCATTAGTTATGTATATTCGTTCCTGTATTTAGCTGCCTGCTGTCTGGTTTATTGCCCAGCAACGCGGTTGGCGATATCAATAAGATTATTAAGATCGACATTGCACAAGACGAATCACAAATGGATGGTGTCACTGACGAACGACCAACGCGGGCGGGAACTTTGTCTATTACAGAGGCTCGCCTACATCCTTGCGTGGAATTGAAAAGGTGCCAATAATCGAAAATAGATCGTGGCCCATCGTGTACAGTTACTCTTTAAAATCTTTTCGCCTCTGGCAACCTGTAACTGTAACGGTCGATGAAATCAAATAAAATACCAAATGGTGAAAGCTTTTGCAGCTTGCAGACTTCGACATCTGTGCATTAACGGAACATCTTTCTTATTCCTTGTTCCCTGAAATGCCTCGATCCTCCCTAATATTCGTTGATGCATTTTCAACAAAGAAGATACTCTCTTCCCCCTTTTCATTTCTCAAATCTCTAATATAATAGACACTTTTTCATATGTAGCCACTTTTTGGCTCTTCGATTTTGTATAGAGTAAGAAATTTTTTTTTTTGGAATTGAGAGATCCGGGACATTGAGAATTGACAATGCTGCAAAAAACGGTTAACTATAATAAGAAGCTCATCAAAATGGAATCATTTTTTTTTTTGAATGATCAATCAAATTGACAGAGAAATTGCTTTCGATGTCAAGTTTGGCCTCACTAATTCTTGGTCACGTAGCTCGGACGAAAAATAACAACTTCCGGTACGCGAGTATTATAAACGCTGCCAAGATCAGGCTAACACTAACATATATAAGATGACTTTGCCAAATCACTCGAGCTTGACTTTAAATTGAAAATCAGAGACAGGTCCGAAGTTATCCACGCGAATTTATGGAGCTTTGAATCGCCTTTGCATGAGAATTACATATATTGCAAATTGGAGGCTTTAATTCGACTGCAAGTGCAGCATGTACCATCACAATGATATTCGGAACGTGGGCACCAGGCTCTGTAAAGGCGAGCGACCGATATTTATTACGGCGAAGGTGTCTAGGCAGAACAAGGAAATCTAATTATAGACGCCCAGCGTCGCGAGGGTGTGCGTAGCGAGTATACGGGAGCAAAATTGGTTGCATTGGGCGTCCATAAAGTGCAGCCTGCATCCGTTGTACGCAGATGTGCCGACGCGAGCAGCGGCGGGCAGCGAGACTCTATAGTATACATACATACGTACACAAAACTCGACCTAACATTCTTAATGGAACCAAGATATCCTTAGGGATCATGGACATCCTTTCATCCTGTTTCGCATATTTTTTTTTTGTTCTTCTTTTCATGCCTTCCTGCACTCGTGGCAAAGAGTTTTGATGATTGGCATGCTGATTGTGAAGTTTGAAATTCTTATTAAGGAATTAAAAGTACCTACAGGTTTTAGTTTTTAATTAACAATCTTCATAAAACGAAAAATTTTATCCTAAAAATACGCTCGTGGTATTCTTCATCGTTTCGGAATCTCTTTTCCCAATGTTTTTACTTTTACACCGAGGTGACTAACATTTGGGTTGAATCATCCTCCGGTTGTTTCCACATAATCCAAAAACGGAAGGATGCTGTACCCGAGGGTGACGCGGCTCGGCTGAGCCATGTGGTTAAGACTTGATCTAAATCTTAATGAGTAATTCATAGCCCACCTTTGCTTCCTCGGAAATTAGATAAGAACGAGACTACTGCATCGAGTGTGGTCTGCCAGAATGAGCTTTTAAGAATCAGTGGATGACCTTATCTACCACGAGGTTAATTCATGCCGACGAAATTCTCTTTCATAAATAATTATCATACTCATTAAATCGTAAATGCTGATTTGGGGGGTAGATATTGTTCACGTTACACGACTTATCTTCCGAACACGATCTGTCAGATTCAATTTTATTGATTATCACTTCCGGTCTTCTACCTCAAAAGATTGGGGTTGAATTTTCATCATGTTATCCAGATGTATCCGTATTTTTCGCAAGCTGATTGATCGCGAATCCCTTTTTTGGTTACTGAAAGAAAAAAAAGCGAGTATCAATTTACTTTGATTAACTATTTTATTACACCCCGCTATTGAATTACAGAGAAACTCATTTGGGCTTAGTCCAGGTCCGCCCTAGAGGCAGGTGATCGGCATCAAGAGTGGACCGTGATTTGAGTGGGAGATTTAATGCCCGATGTTTCCTGTACTCGAGTTTCGCGCCGCGGCGCCGTGACGCTGCTTGATAGACGCGTGCGCGATCCCGACCGCGACGCCGTCTCCTGGAGCCATGGACCTGGGGGGATAGGTGGAGGGTTGTATGAGCAATCTAAAACCGAGTAAGGGACACGCGTCTGGCCACGTGCAGGCTGAATATCCGTCGTCCAACGCACCAGCTGCCCCTTACCACCTCGTGGTCGCTCCCCAGGTTCCCCCTAGACCCCCGCACGATGTGGTCTCAACTTCTTGGACCTATAGATCTAAAATTAGCGACATTTACCCCCAAGCTATCCCATAAATGGCCACATTACCCGTTTACAATATTATTACAGAATATTGTTGCTTCAGTGAAATTCTCGATGTTTTCAAAGAAAATACGATCATTATGATGCCTACGTTTTCAGAATTCAAAATCTATGGTAACATACAGACGGCCCCGAAATTTATATACAGCTTGTTCCGTTAAACGTATGCGGTATAATTTTCCTGCCTTTCAAACAATCAACGGTTATCGATAGGTGCATGTACAACTTAGATGAGATGATTCAGCCGGTGGAATCGAGTGGCCCTTTTCGTTTCTTATAAGATTTTTCTTATGTCGTTTGTCGAGAGGTTCTTAAGTGCTGACATCGCATTTCAATTAACCCATATTCACAAGTGCAGACTCGAAACTTTGGTCCAACAAATATCACCGTATGTACAGGTACTACTTCACTCAAGGCAATTCTTTGGCAAATTTAAACTCGCGGTTAAAAAATGAGGAAAAGATTAAACGATAAACTGATAGCTGATCAAGTTAGCAAACTCGAAAGCTCAGAAGCTTTGAAAATATACTTTACATTGTACTTATAATACTTGGACCGGAAAAGAGGAAGTGGATAGAAAGAGGGGAGATATGCCATATTATTAAACCGTGTAGAATGTATAAGTACTGGCCTAGTATGTACATACATACATGAGCACAAGTACGTTCTTACTGAGGTACCTCATAGGGGCGGACCTCCTGGTAACGGCTGGTGCAGCGGATGTTTGAGACTGCTAAAGCGGATGATGGCGGTAGTTCCTCTCTCAACTCCTGCTCATGCCATGAACTTCCACTGAGACTACGTAGTACAGGGAGGAAGCAGTACGGCGGATGTGATGTTTAAGGCAGGAGGCAAAAAGTTCATGTAAACAGGGACGGTGGTTGCTAGTACCCCGAAACCACGGAGACACCTATCTGATTGTTGATCATTGGGAAACTATCATCTAACAGCAAATGTAAATTTTTTTTTTTTTTTTTTGAAAATGTTGCCATTTCCTTATTTGGCAAATATCCAAGATTCAGAGTTTTTCTTGTACCTACCTACCCTCAATCGTCAAAAATGTGTTATACAGTCTTGCCTCGATTCATTGTCATTCTTCAATTCCAACTACATTGGATTTGATATCGAGTATATCTCCACAGATCGTATCCATTGGTACGTTAATTAAATATTGGTAATTAACACTGTAAATGGATTTGACCCTCATAGTATGAAATTTGAGAACTTGCTGATTGAATACTCAAATTTCGTTGCCTGTAGATTAAAACTGGGTAATCAATGTTCCTCACTCCCTGAGTCCATGTGCGATAAATTGAGGATACAAAACGGTAACATGGGGGAATTGAAATATGGAAAAAAAAAAAGATAAAAAACTGCAATGATTAACAAGTGGTAAAGTATAGCTGTTAGCACTGCAGGATTAGGCTACTTATGAAAGACATTTGGAGAACACATAAACTTTGGAAATTTGACTCAAATAGGCGTGAATTGGTTGGTCCCACTTGTCGACCTGTTTTTGCTCACATTTCGGGCGGTCGACCCAGAATTTGACCCGCAACCTGCCAGGTCATAATGTGGAAAATATTAAATACCGACACAAAAAGTGAAACATGTGTCCGTAGGCTGTCAGAGCCTCACCATCCACGTTCCATCCAGCATCCTCTGCAGTGGCTTAGCGGACGGGATAGGAAAAACAAAAAATAAAAAAAAATAAAAACAGAGAGAAAAACTTGTATACTTAACTTAACGTTGTGTACTTAATTTGCCAATATCTCAATCAACGGTTGAACAAAATTTTTATCCAAGCTATCAAAACGTTTTACTTCACAATGATGATTTATTTTTTTAATTGTTTTGAATAAAGAATAATGATACGTGATTTTTAAAGCATCAGGACGTTTATTTATTTTTCGCTAATTTTTTAGTCAATTTGCGCGACGTCTCTAAGAGCAAGACAATAATGATCATCGACGAAGTTCGGCGGGACGTTAAATGTCTCCCAGGGCGTCGCGTGCGCTGCTTGATCGCCACGCTATTTATGACTTACCGGCTTGCACGCAGAGGAGGTGAGATCCGCGCGTTGGTCTTAGGCTATGCAGAGGCCCTGTTTTTTATGGGCCCTCTTCTTCTTCGTCTTCGTCTTCGTCTTCGTCTTCTTCTTCTTCTTCTTCTTCTTCTTCAGGCCCCGAATAGTGGCGGACTTTTACAAACTCGAAGAGGTTGACATGAAAACAGTAGAACTGCCAGCTGGTGGTCGAAGAGCGCCGGGAGGTCTGCAAAGATCGTCTCAGCAGGAGTTTTACCAACCACGTGCTTTTGCCTCGAGACTCAAACCCGACAATTAGACAATAAGGCCCTTAATTCTCGTCTCCTTTAGAATCTCTCATCATTTTTAATCCTTTGTTTAATTATTTGTTCTTATACTTTGGCTGCGTCGATTCTTACCTGCAGATTTAAATTACACTACATACCTATTATAGTCGATTTATTATCGCCAATTATAAATTACCCCAAAGATACAGGTAAGAATGATCTGACTTAGTTACGGGTATTTTTCAATCAACATTTACTTCCTGTTCATTAAATATTTATTACACACGTGTGATCATTAGAAAAATCCAAACTCTCGAGTCCATTGACCGTAGAAGCGAGCTGAAATAATAAACTATGATATATATAGACGTATTTCAAATACGGTTCTATAAACGGTTTATTTTTATTCTAACAGTCCTATACTATTCTCAATTTCTGACCACGGTACATACGTTTTTAATAATTCGATATAGTATCAGTTTCCTCATGATTAGCAACGCTCAGTAACGCGGGCCGGCTGCAGTCTAAAAATCTTAAAAATATCGTATGCATATAGGTAGGTAGGTAGGTAATGGCAGTGCAGCAAATATAATCTTGTTTAATTGTATAACAATTCTGCGAATAGTGTCACCTGTCCCATTGTTTCTTTAATGCCTGCCTGTGCAGCGACCAGACACGTTGCTCAACTGCTATAAACTGCAGCAGCAGCAGCAGCCACCAATAGAGAAAAAGGGAAAAGGAAAAATGGAAAAGGTAAAAGGTAAAAGAAGGGAAGTTGTCGCCAGGGCGCGTGCCGCGGAGGCGACGAAACTTGAGACCAGGTTTTACGGCCGCGGCCGCTTAAGAACCTACAAACAAACGTTGCAGAAGGCCGCACTGCGACCAGCACATGCCCTCAGCTCAGGTTTCTATAACTGACCATGCATACAGTGTAATATAATCAGTTTTTGGGGCAGGTGGCAAACCAGGGTTATTCTTTTTCGCGCATATCGTTTGATTTACACATTTTTCCATTACCTAGTCACAGAATTAAACCAGCGCGACAGTCATTTTTCCCTAAAAAAAAAACTCTGATACCATAATTAACGCAAATCTCTTCGTTGGTTTTTTTTTTTCTTTCTTTTCTATTCGATTTATTCTCAAAAGTCCCAATTTTTCGACTATAAAAATTCTTTGTAGAAATATAATGCTCGAGGAAAAATTCGGGGGAAAAATACCATGCAGTCTAAAGTTCTCTGAAAAGCTCAGATTATAGCTATCCTATAACAATGTTGGAATTATTTGAAAAAATAAAAAAAAACCAACACATTTCAATGCCTTGATTATTCATAGATTTTTTTTCAGAGTTTTTCAAGGAATCATTAATACAATTTTAGACTTTTTAATGAACTCTTAGTACGAAACGATTCCTTCATATATCTTCATTTTTACATGCGTCGATTTCGCCGAACAAATAACTCGGAATTTTTTTATTATCGGGTTCAATTTGATAAAGCTTCGTGTACGTTCAATCATACACTTAGCTTTTTGGTTTTCGGGATTCCAGTAGCCTCGCGCTAATATAACTTGTTTCGTGTACATACGCACCTATACTGCTCAATATGAACTTGTGATATACCTACGTTCTTCACCGTGTGAAGACGCAGAAACGTCAAATGATACACTAGGTAGGACGTAGGGTAAATGTGTATTAAAGTTGTGCCAAAATAACTTATAGTGACGTACTAGCAGCCGCAGACTCAAAGCCACTTGATATCGCCCTTGGGATAATTTTCTTGCATATATTATTAATTACAAGTCTGTTACACGCGTTGTTTGAATACCGATTTTTTATGTTTTTAGTTTTAGCATTTTACTGGAATACTAAAGATAAATTATTTAACCGATTGTATACCCGAATACCACTTTAAATATTCGGGCTAATTTTTGAGTCACCCTCCTCTTTCGCGGAATGGAAAAAGGAAAAATAAAAAAAATAGGAGATATACCGCCACCGTGTGGCGCCGAAACCACGCCGAAGACATCACTCATTCTTAGGAATTTGAGTGACCGAAAGACACATGGAACTCATGTTTGACTGCTGTTTATTATGTTGCATTTTCGAGACTTTGTTTAGATTTTATAAGTTATTTAAGAAAACTAATTATAGATGATTTTTTTTTTGTTGCGCGTAAGGTAAATCGCTAGATCACTGGAATACGAGTAAATAAATAAATAATTCGATATACCTACATCGTATGGTTATGATAAGCTTGAAAAGGAAATTGAATAGAAAATCTGTTGATCTTGGTAAACGGACTACGAGATCTAGCAGCTCAAGGTTCGAAAATAAATATGCAGTATTTACTGTAAACTTGGCAGCTATATTCTGAGTCAGAAGATAGTTGTCAATGAAGCGGATGATTTTAAAGTTAGAACGACGTAAACACCGGGGCAAATCTTGTTAAATATCATGGTTATTGCTAGTTTATAGTTTCCTGGTAATTTCGGTAATATACAAATACCTATATATTAAAATAATCTTCAAATAATAATTATGACCAAAAATTATACCTACTATTTTATACTATTTTAAACTAACAACAAACATTGTCCAGATTTCTTTCATTAAAAGATTTTCGCAATCCATTTTTTCCCTGACAATTATGTATTTATTATAAAATGATCAAGCATTGTTAAAATTTAAAAGATTTAAACTTGAGCGTCTTAACGTCCAAAATATCGTAAAGCCATTTCGGCTGGAACTGTATTTCAGGTCGATGTATAAATTGCGTTCCCTCAAAGACGTACGTTACCTTATAAAATTTGAATATACATATATTTACACTGTTTGTCGAAGTTCATAATGTAACTTTTTTAGATATATTTAATCGTATATTTCGATACCAAACATCAATATAAGTATGTTTTTTTCAATAGATTTTGACTATATATAGTCAGTAAACTAGAATCGGACGAACTGGTAAAAACAATAATTTAAAGATTCCGAATTAGAAAGAATTCATTTCATGCCAAAATCGTGAATCTTCAAAAACTAAATCGCCCAATTCGTCTCAATCAATTGATTGCTTACATCAACTGGGTCCAACTTTGATTTCAAGCGACTAGCTTCAATAGAAAATAATACACTCGCTGTGACCTGTGGAATTGGATATTCTGGAGTTGGAATACTCCATTTAACTTCATAAAGAAAATAATCGTTGCTCTGATCAGCCTTCAATGCGATAAACTCGACATTGTACATCCAGTCTTCTAAACCCTGCGAAAGATTCGATATTTTATTGAATAAGTTCAAGAATTAAACTATCAAATCTTGTGGCTCAGAATTCATACAAATCCTATATTTGATCAAAAAAATCTATTGATTTGATCAAAACAATATACAAATGATAATGTATTTAAATAGATACATGCACAGACTTCCATTTGTTCATTAACTTTTCAACATTTTCTTGTGAATTTTGGATATTGACCGAACCACAAGTTGGCCATTCAATCTCCGAAAAGGAAGATAATTCCGATGTGCGGTCCAGCCGTTCGACATCACGTTTCTACATTGAATATTTCTTTTAGATCAAGATATTTTCAAGTCATAAATTGATACGATTATTTGTACCGTTTCAGCAACGGTTCGAGGATCCGTTGCCATCAATGTATTAACAAATCTTTTAGAAGTTTTAACATTGTCTAAGTCCTCCTTGTAGTTGTATTTTCCAATACATTTATCATCTTCGCAATGTGTATTCTTGTTCATTATTCTGTCTAATATCTAAAACTATTAAAAAATCTGTTTGTCAATTTAATTATGTATACAAATATCTTCATATGTTTCATGTAACATCATTTGTTGTTTTTTATTCGTAAGTTTAAAGTTACATTACGAATTTAGATACATCAATTTCTTCTAATAAATTGTCATTAACGAAACTTAAACTTAAAATTACATAAAATGGAATAAAACATGTAATTGATTCGTTATTTTCCTTCAAAGTGAAAGAAAAAAAAAAACTTGTAGAGTACGTCAAAACTCATCCGGAGTATAAACGGTTGATTTTATTAATGACAAATAGACACGTATGACGATAAAACGACATACATGATACGATAATATATGAATGTAAATAGTAATTGATATTTACCTACAATAAAACGTTTTAAATTAATATAACATAGCTAATAAGCAGTCAGTTTTGTGGATTAGAGTGCTCAGTCTGTGCTCTTGCTGCCTTAGCCGATGCCTCGAGACCTGTTACAGCAGCTAAAACTTGAAATAGACTTTCCATAAGTTTGCTAAATACATCAGCTAACTCTCTCTCATTTCTAGTTACAATAAAGACATCTGAAACACAAATAGAAGAAACAATTATTAATATTAAACTCATTCTCTTATCATCAAATTTTGAAAATCTTCAATTATTCATTTACCAGTTCTATCCTGACCCAAATGCCTACAGTACATATTAACTGCAGTCGTTACATCATCGTCATCATGAAAAGGGTCTGTAGGCCACTGTACTCTGTGAAGTCTTACAGCTTCAAGAGCAGCTGACCATCTAGCTGATCTGAGTAGCTCTGCCACTCTTGCAGCTTCCTCTGCAGAGGCAGTGCTAGGTAATGGACTGGGAGTAGGTGTTGGAGTTCCACGTTCACTTTCTGTACTTTCTTCGAGAGCTCTGCTAAGTGCAATTTTTATGGAAGCAACTTCTGTTGACATGTCTTGAAGTTGAATTGGAACATTATTTGCAGCCGTAGTCAGAGCCCCAAGCATTTTGTTAGAAGCTTCTATGAGAAGAAGAAGCTGAAAGTGAAGCTTGTAAAGAGCTCTTCCTAAGTCTAGCAGCATTTCTTCAAGTCCTGCTTCTCCTGCGTGACTTTCTCCAAGCATGTGAAGTTTGTTCGTCGCTTTTACAGCTTCTAGAAACTTTTGAGGAGCAGATTAAGATTAGATTTAACGTTTTCTAGTTACTGATTTAAAAAGATGAAATTATTTGAGTACATGTTGTTACTACCTCTGTAGCATGGTCCTTTCTATCAAGAAAAGTTTCCAGATGCTCCTGAATCTCTAGCATTCCAAAACGTAGAGATTCGCTCAGTCTTTGGTTAGCAAAAATACTGGTTGAGAACCAAACTAGTGGTGGTTCTGCTTTGGAACTAAGTAGCTCAGCGTGACTAGACAAATGAGATCCAAGCTGAGCCGAAGCTGCTGTACTATTATTTAGTAAAGCACTTGCTTCACGAGTCAAGCCGACTGATTTACTGCTCACATCCTAAAATATTCGCAGAGTTAAAATAATTAAAAGAGAGGAAAAGAGAGGTTTTTCCACTTCATATTTAGGAAATTTATTCTATGAAATTGTAACTTCTATGCAGCTTAACTTACTCTTAAAATTCTACCCAATAACTGGAAGAAATCTAGCGTATTGTAGGGAGCTTGCGTTATAAGAGTCTGTATTTGTTGTCTCCATATTTCCTCTGCATCATCTCTCACAACTTGTCTGAACGGCATTAACGAGGATAAATTTGGTGAGGCGTTGCAAGGTGTGACATCTCCCAAATCTCCTGCGCTTGATCCACTACAAATAAATAAAACATGAAAGAAAAATTCAAAACTTTGTACAATCCTAGGCGATTTCAAATAGTTTTAATTAATATTTAGGTAATTTTCATAGATCTTATATTAGATTACATGATTTCAATGTCGTGTATAAATTAGATCACTCTTTGAGATGTTGCGGAAGAAAACTTACGATGTATCCGATCTTGTAGATGAATCATGTCTCGTTCGGCTTTGAATCAGAGAAAGAGAAGAGGGCGGGAACATACCAGGAATGGAAGCTGCTTCTTGGCCCGTTCCAGGGCCACCTGGTACTTCGTCTAACGGAGATTCTGAACCTACTTCATCATCTGATGATTCTTCGGTCATTCCTCGCTAGAAATTGATTTAAAAAATTTGATTAAATTATATAAATCAAAGTTTTCAATGTATCGCTGAGGCAGAAATTGATGTTATCGATATTTACTCTAGTAGTATGTTTGCTAGAAGATGGTGTTTTCTCGCTAAGACTTTCTTCCAGTTGTCTCAAGCTTGGTTCTCTCTCTTCTCCTTCGCTCAAAGGTCTTCGTCTTACACCCCAATTGAAGTTGTCTGTACTTTCACCCTTAAACATTAAATAAAAGAATTTTTGTTAAAAGAATACATGGATGAAACTATAGATTCGTGAAATGTTGAATGTCTGAAAGTTACCTCCACACTTTCACTTTCATATTCAAGGAAATCAAAGTCCTTAAATACACCGAATTGCTCGTCGTCACGCCGTGATCCACCACTTAAATCATTGTTAGCTCCTGAGACCTCTTCTGTTGAGGATGCCATCGAGGACTGCCTCTCCATTAGGTCTGAACTTTGACTGAATATCACCTATTGTCAGAAATATTCAGGGAAATTTAAAGAATAATTAAGTACCTTGTTGAATTATGAATAAACAAAAAATATGGTAACATTTACTCAGTAGTATACACAACAGAATTGATATTGTAGTTCTGAAAAGCGTTTAATATACGATATTTAGTGATTATACTTTACTCACTCCACACACAGTGTGACAAAACCCTACAGTGTATATTACACAGCCAATTCGTGCATTGAAATATCAATTTTATTAGAGATTCTAGGATGAAGATAAACCATACTTTAAAGATAATAGAACATAATAAAAATGAAATGAAATGCATGAGAAGAACGAAAAATAGATCTGAATAAACCAAAGACAGGTGTGTGTGTGTGTGAAAAATAAATCAGCGGTGAATAAAGCTTGGAAATAATTCTGTGATTTGATTTTTGTGGTTGCGATGCAGCAGTTCTCTATGGAAATGTTACCTTGCTGTATAATGTCATTGAGCTAATATGTTCATCCTAGAAATAGGGAGATATGCAATCAGTTAATTAGACTCCTATACAAGTTTTTAGAAGTGAAGAAAATTCTGAGAAAATGTTGTAAGTCGTCATGTGTAATAATAAAGCAAGTGCCTATTCATCAGATAACAACTCACCGACGGACTCTTAGGCAATCCAACACGCTGTCCGCAAGTAGTCAGAAGGTTTACCAGGCATTCCCTCACTCGTCCCTGTTAAATAATCGATTATTAAAATCATCTCCGAAAGTATTTAGAATAATTGCCAACATATCAATGATGGCAGATAATCACCTGAGACATCCATGGTCGTTTCCATCCAGCAATTGCACTACTATCAGCTGGCGAAAGAGACAAAGATCGTCGTGGTGATGCTACAGATTTATCATCCCCGATTTGTCGTATCAGCCAACACCTGCCAATGACTGGTGTCTGAGATAGATCAAAAGTGAAGTCCATAGTTCTCCCTGTTTTGATATAATATTTGGGTGGGTAAATAACATATTAGATTAAATTGGGCCTGATTGAAGCCTTTTGTTGTTGGAAGAAAAGCTTGTTATTGTATTAGCAATAAGAAAGCGAGTCTTACAGTAAGAAAATAAACTTTATTCTTTAATAGTACGCAATTTATTATTATTGTTTTTATCACAACCTGGGTGTTAGATTGAAGATGCATGCAATCAGTGCCATTCCGAGGTGCGAAACATACAAAACAAAATAATGATTACGTTAGGTACTCGAAGACCCAATAATCACATGAATCTCTTACCAGGTAATTCCTTTTTAGTGAATATTTCTGTATCTGTGAAACTCGGGTGAGGTGATGCTAGCGATGATTCCCACGAAGAACCGTGCAACGATATAGGTGGTGCGACAAGAGTCGACGATCTTGTTACAACAAGTTTCAATATCTTTAAAGCTTCTTTCCAATGTGTACCCTGCAATAATCACAACGCACTAAGTTCCATGCATCAGTATAAATCAGATATTTTTAAAAGCTAGTTAATCAGATTATAATTTTCTTTCTACCTCAACGTATTTAGAAATGACCCTCAGTAGCTCAGTGTTGATAGGCTGAGCAGCCTGGGAAGCAAGATCAACGTAATGTAGCATGCAGTGTATAATGCTAAGAACAGGCAAAGCAACGCTAGCCGGTCCTTTCTCAAGAACTTCAATCAAAAATGCGAGCATATTGAAACTTAGATGTGCATAAGTATCGTACAGATATTTAACAACACATTTTGTCCACTGAAAGCTTTCCTTGCTAAAAGTTCGACGACTGTACAAAGTCATAACTGTTCCTAGGTTCTCTAATTTTTTACCCTTCTCAGAACTGACCTGAAATAATAAGTTTCATTAATAAATTTCGAATTTATTTCTACAAAAATCGAGTAAGAGCATCATACAATTTTCTTACTTGTGCAATATTTTCAGCACTTCTAATGCAGAGTTCATTTGCGTCTTCATAATTTAGAAGCATGTAAGGTAAAAGTGAAACTACATTCATGGGAAAAGCTAAACTCTGAGTTGGATCAACGACGGGAAGATCCAACAATGGAGTAAATTGCGATAGCAATGTAACGACCGGCTCGTAAGTATTCGGGCTAGTGCATCCTTTTAGGAGTAAAGCATGAACACCAGGAAAAGAAGTCCATCTTAACTGTTGCTGCAATTTCTCAACTTTGTCTCTAGCGTCTGGACGGTCTAATGGTAATCTGTGTAAAACTCTGCTCAGAAGTCTTAAAGCAAGCAGGAACTCGTGTTCATAATCAGATTCCAATAGGGAAACAGAAAGCCAGAACAACTGAGCCAATATTGTCATTTTATCATCCTGTGTAGCGGAATCACCCAACAATTTCAAAGACTGAGCTGATCTTGACCTGGACAGGTTTGAATTTGGATATTTGCTGCCGCCAGATCGATTCTCCAATTCTGTGAATATAAACAATCTTTTATGCATACACTGCTATCGAAATAACTGAAAGTGGGCTATATTTAATAATATTGGCTAGCAGTTTAACAACTAATCAATAAAATGAATACCTTTTGAATCGGTTGCCGGACTCCCACTGGATTTTCTCATACAGTAACTAACTGAATAGCTCGTGCTACGGGTATGACCACCCTGGTTAAGATGTGAGAAGAAAGGTCCTGGTGGGTAAAAATTTCCACCTCCAGGACTGCGTTTTCCACCAATTATAATCCCTGATACCGGATCTTTGTTATTCAGGTTTGGCGTCGACTTAAAAATCTCTTTCATAAAATCTAATGGCCTAAAATCTGATTCGAGAGAATCCACAGCTGCTTCAAGAGTCAATAAAAGCTCAGTCACGTATCCCTGAAGAGATAAAATAATGTTTAAACAATAAAGACTGCAGTGTGAGCGTAAATTGTAATTTAAAATCGTTATATTATAAGTTTTACTGACTTAAATGATCAGACAGTAAATATTTCTTACTTGCATGTCCTCTCCTTGTTCAGCAACCGTCTCAACCAGTCTAGATAAAATATCTGATAACATTCTAGAAGTAATAGGAACTCTTAGCGCCCTAAAGACTTGTAAAGATCTTCCTGCATAGTGGCGAGAGGAACAAGAAAGTCCGAGCTGAAGTGCAGTCTGCGCCCATCTCTGACTGACCAAAGCATGTGGTAGAGAGTCTCTGAATACGCGTAAGACATGGCGTAATAATACAGTCAATTGTTCGGCGCTTCTTACCCACCAAACTTTTGCAGTCATGTCTTCGTAGTTCCATAATGGTTGATTTATCCTGATAATGAAACTTGTTAAGCATCCTTAGGGATCAATGATACCTACGGTTACATAATATTTAATAATTTTCTTTACCTAGATGCTAGGAAGTTTATCAATGACTTGATTACATCTTGAATAGGCATGTTAGGACCAGGCTGTGGTCCTGTCCAATTAGCGCTATCTTCTGGAGTAACAATAACAGGAACTGTACCAGTTGAACCGACTGAAGAAGTGCTACTACTGGCTGCAGAAGTTTCTGCAAATTAATTTAAAAGAAATGTATTTACCGAGCTAAGGGCAAACATTAAACGATTAAAAATAACGAAAATATGATATTACCAAAAACTGGAACGATAAGTTCCTTAGAATCTTCTGCAACGGATTGAGGAACTACAGTATTAGCTGTTTGCGGTGGTGGAACGAATAAATAACTGTCAAACTCTGGGTCAACTTCGGTAAAATTATGTTCAAGTACTGGCAAAGCTGGCGTAGTTAAACCAAGACCAAGTTGTTCAGTACGGGAAGCAAGAAGCACTCGTGCAACACCCAAATGATCACGATGGTCACCAAGGACAACCAAAAGGTTCAATAAGAGACACCGACAATGATCTCTAACTAACGGTCTCGAATGATCAAGTCCCAAAAAGACTATGTGAAGCATGAGTGGAACATGTATTGCCCAGTCTAGTTCTACTCCATCAACTACAACGTCGGTAAGGAGCATGACTGCAATGTTGCATCTGGAATTAGTATTTAATTAATGGACATGAAGAGGCTGTACATACCTTAAATGATTAGTAATAAAGAACAGATATTTGAGGGTAAATTAAGGGTCTGAAAAAATTTTAATCCATAAGAATTATTGATATCTATACAATTTATTTATTACCTGTGAAAGCCACTTATCGGCTGTGAACTATCAGGAAGATATTCTGTAAGAGGTGCAAAGTAGCCTCCGTATTCAGGCATGGGTAATGGATGTGGTTGAGGAATGTCAAACTTTTCTCCAGGACAAATAACTTTGCTATTACCAATAGCCGCATTCCGAGGTACGTAACATGTCTCATCAGTAGTGAGCTAAAACGGACAAGTTTGTTACTGAGACTCATAACATTGGAATGATAATATTTATAAATCCTACACCATTGTACCTCTGCTTCAGTCGTTGGTGTAGACAAATCATCTGGCAGTCCAGCTGGGCCACTTGATGTTCGTGTCTTCTCAACGCGGGGTGTAGGGAACCCTGCCAAGGCTCGTAAAGCTGTGTCTGATTTTGAACCCCTGTTATAAATTCATCAAATATGTATTTCAAACTTGGTACTGACTATTTTTACTAATGGTAGATGTCTCTAAGTGTGAAAAAAAGCTGTTTCTCATCAGGAAATATCATCTTACCCTGTCTTAATGGGATCTTCTCCAGAATGTCGCTTTGTGTGAATAGTCCCCTTCTCAACTGCCAAATCTCTAGATGGATTGGCTGGATCTGCGGCAGGTGCATCACTGTGCGAAGACGCTTTCCTCATACTAGTAAGTCTGTAGAATGGAGGTGTTTCTGTACGTTCGATTAGACAGTTCAATGTTTCAACTGTTTGAAGTTCCGTCATCATTTCATCCAGAAGGCGATCAGGACGGGCTCTTGCCAGATAAAGAACCACACGTTTTGCCTTGTGGATAAATCGTAATTTTGTTAATTATAGATCAATGATACACGTACTACTAATTTTTTTATATTTGCTTTTAGTCTTCAGAGAATAACAAGTTTGGAAAATTTCGATAGTTCTAAGAGTCTTTTTTTGTTTAGCAAAAGTTCATTCTTTAATGTACGTATATATATTTCCAATATTTCTGTGTTAATTTACACTTACATAGGGCAATAGCTCCTGTGGTGCCATACCAGAAACAATGATGAGATATCGAATGATAACTTTGAGATTATTTGGCCAGCAGCCGCACAGCGTTGCCCATAGTTCTTCGGTTTCTTTTGGATGTTCATCTGCAAACTTTGGACAATTTTTGGGTAATTTAGTTGTTGATTGAACTGCAAAGATTTGGTCAGCTTAAGAGGGTAGTTTTCTTATTAATTATGGCTATTACACTACTGGCGATCGTTTTTGTATTCAGGAAGTATGATTGATGAAACGTTGAGGAAGGAATGTGTAATGTAGTCATAGGTATAGAATATAAATAGAGTATCAATATTTATGATATTGACAGAATTAATAATAAGAATACCTTTGCTGTTATGTAAAATAGATTATTCAAGACCATTTCTGTCGCCTCTGCACTGCCCCATCCTTCTCGACGAGGTCCTCCACGCGTAACATCACTTGCATAGTACTGTAAAGATAAGGGATGGGAACATTGAGAACCAAGAATTATTAAGCATTTAATTTCGATAGTTTAATCATTAGCGAGAATGTTTTTAGTTCCTATAAAGCATTGTTCTGTACATATATTCCATAAAAAAAGTAGGTCCAAAAATGCCACCTTCTTAATTGATCGGAATATATAAATCACCGGGGGCGTAGCTCAGATGGTAGAGCGCTCGCTTAGCATGTGAGAGGTACCGGGATCGATACCCGGCGCCTCCAAATTCATTTTTTAAATCGTGATCCAAAAATTGGGTCATTTTGCCGATCATGACGATCATGCGAGAGATCTAGATCACCGGGGGCGTAGCTCAGATGGTAGAGCGCTCGCTTAGCATGTGAGAGGTACCGGGATCGATACCCGGCGCCTCCAAATTCATTTTTTCAATCGTGGTCCCAAAATTGGGTCACTTTACCGATCATGACAATCGTGCAAGAAATCTAGATCACCGGGGGCGTAGCTCAGATGGTAGAGCGCTCGCTTAGCATGTGAGAGGTACCGGGATCGATACCCGGCGCCTCCAAGATTATTTTTTGAAATTATCGATCTAAAATCAGGTCATTTTGCCGATCATGACGATCGAGCAAGAGATCTAGATCACCGGGGGCGTAGCTCAGATGGTAGAGCGCTCGCTTAGCATGTGAGAGGTACCGGGATCGATACCCGGCGCCTCCAATATTATTTTTTGAAATAATATTCTTTGGAAATATGCAAACAATCAAATACCATACGCTTAACATCAAGCTCTAGTAAGTTGTTGTTATGCGCTATATCACGGTTTTCTTTACCGATAATCAAATAGATCGAAAAGCAAAAAAATAAAGTAAAGTATGTTTTGCAAATCACTCAGAAATAAAAATGGCACGTATTGAAAAATATTTCCAAAGCAAGAAATTTTCGCAACACTAAATTGATCACTAGAGTAAAATAAATATGAGTGTCTGTATTCTACTCCTTCTAAATTAGATTCATACTTAAATAAAATATAGTTTCTCCGCTTGATTTAGTGAGATTAAGTAAACCATGGTTTACCTGATAATAGCTAAGGGGGTTGGAAGGTGGTGGAACATTTGGATCGACTAATTCCATGTTGTGGAGCCAAGGGAGAAGATACTGCAAAAGTAGTTGTCGCACCTCGCGTCTCGCTGTTTGAAATCTGTGCGTAATTTCTGCAACAAATTAAAATCACATTTCATAATTCTCAACGTGAAACAATAAAACATAAGAATCAGTAAATTATTAGTACATGTACACTCGATATCAAATTCCCTTTTTATTTTTCATACTTATTTAATCTAAACATCCGTAATCAGTAGCACACTCGAACCAATCGAAGCCACACATGTTAGCTAATACCTAAAGTTTGTAAATTGATCGAGAGTGATTATTGCCAAAAAAAAAAAAAGATTGGTATCGCTACTCTATTGTGCGAATTTATCTTATCGCAATATGCAACATATGTCAATCTTTGATATAAATCTGTAATTATTAATAATTCATCGGTCAATTAACTTCTCGGTTTAGATCGACATGAGAGTGAACAGTCTACGAGTGAAGTCGCGAAATCAGATTAATAAGCTCAGAGAATACAGTCCGATGATTTTGCACGGTATTTATTTATTACACGTTGCAAGCGATGCAATTAGAGAGCATCGGGCTTTTGGTATCAATTAATTTTGCCATTTCGAGTAATAAGGATTGTTAGCAGGTACCATCGTTATTATTCATCTATAGCTATAGCTAACGTACGTTTCGTACTCATTTTTTATTTTTTTTGATGCAAAACAATTAATGAAAATTAAATACATACATATATATTTAATATGTATGTACAAAATTCCTGGCAATTAGTACGATCAAGTTATATTCCTGTAGACTTTTATGATTTCATAATTGTAAAGCCATGTTATTTCATCTTCAATATTTGTTTTAACGGACGTCCTTCACTACGTCAAGTATAAAATAGCTGCCAGCTGTTTCTCGACAGTAAACTAATTAGGTAATTACATGGTATTTATAATTATGTCATCATTCTATTATAACAGATTAATACAGGAAGATTAAACTTTTTTTTAAGAGAAACAACAAATAAAAAGTAAAGAGAGGAAAAAAAAGTAAAGAAGAAAAATTATAATTATTTTTCTTCAATCTAATTAGCAATTGAACCGTCGTATTGCGGTTTAGAATTTTTGGGCTACACTTTGTCCACACAGGAAGATAATAGTAATAAAAAGCCATTAGTTAAAATGTTTGCAATTCCATTCCCGCAAACAATATGAGTTCTGTATCACGTTACCACATATGTTATACGGTTGATGTTCTGATCAGTGAATTTTTTTTTTCATTATTCAAATACTGCTACTACTACTACGATGGTGCGATTTTATAATGTATATTGAAACATAAATTTTGACTTTAATTTTCGATATTCAATATCAATGGCATGCGCGGTATCGTTCGGCACGATAGACATTTGAATTTTATTTTTATTTTTAATTTTTTTAGTTTTTTTTTTTATTTTTCTCAATAACGCGAGTTTTGTGTATGAGGTAAATTGTCGGAATAATTCTAACGGTCACGTGCAAATTCAATATCACGATCTTACAAGGCTTTGCAATATTGAATAATATATTATATATATTAAAGAAAAATAATAATATTTCAATTACTTGTTAAATAATATAACAAAAAATATCGGACATAACAAAAAGAAAGTTTAATTACATCCTGTATTTTTATTTTTTTTTTTTTACATATCTTTTAAATTCGTTTTTAAATTCTTTTAAGTCCCCTATGAGGCATTAAGCTTAAATCGGATCAATTCCGAGTGATTTATCTATCGTTATAAAAGCGCGTGAAATGATCCCCCGGCTTCATACCCTTAAAGAGGAATAATTTCCGTCTAAAGTTCAACGCCTGAATTCTAAACGAAACGTGCGTAGGAGTTGGTTAAATTGAAATTCGTTCTACAAACTATAACATGATATGTGGTTATATGTATACCAGACGTTGACTTAAGTAGTTTGGCCTGTAGATAGCGTTTGAAAGTTGCCCTAAGGATAATTTATTACACTCTCGTACTATACGATCACAGTGAAAGTACAATTTTAGTCACGAACTGTACACAAGTAAGTTTCTTGTTCCCCAATTTACTGGCTAAGGAATTCAGACTGCAGAAAATTTTAAGAAAAAAAAAAGAAAAAAATTCTTTTCAACAAATCTTCAGTTCAAACTTTAATCGTTATTATTTCGAATTCGATTATTTGGGAGTTCAAAACTTACAATTATATTTAAGATTTTTTTTCTGATTTGCCATACGTATGTATTTCATCTTCTCGATTCTGGTCATAATTTTCCAACGGATACCGGCTACCTTGGCAATTCTTGAAACCGGGCAATTAGGCATTCTGCGTTGTATAGCCATGAAGAATAAGATGAAAGCATTTTTTTTCCTCCTACCACAGGGGATCTGTTTTTTTCTACGTCTTATGCAACAGCACATGGTGCTGTGATGATTTTTTTCTTTTCTTTTTTTACAGTTTACTTGAAAATTTTTAGATACAATTTTTTACATCTGCGTGTACTACTGCTACCGTATGTGTATATATACGTCAAAAATAAATAAATAAACAGTTGATAAACCACGCGGACAGACGAAAGAAAAATACCAATCGATAAACAAATTCTATGGGTTATTTTAGAAAAAGAACTTCTTGATATTTTTTCGTTTATTAACAAACAGTTTCCTGTTTTTCAATTCCATGACGGGTTAGGATTTTGACTTGATGATCGAAAGGTGAGAGATATAAAATAAACTTCATAATTCTTGGCAGACTATGTATATTTTGCAAAGTTTGTTGTAGCTATTTATGGAAATTTTCAAAACTGTGCAAACTTGAAAGATATTCATGAAAGTTTAAACTGAATGTGATCTGAAACGGATGTAGAAGAACTGTCAAGCTTCATTTATGGAGGAGTAAACTCTCATTCGGAAAAAACAGACTGCGAAGCTTTGCATTTGATCGTTAATTTCCGGGTTTGTATCCTACGATTTAATGTCAACGTGGGATCGGGAAACGATGCAACTAGAATTCAATTGGGCTGCTCTTGTATGACTAGAGCAGAATCGAATAGGAAATTGAATGAATTAACTGGAGCTTTTGATTTATGGACGCTGTCATCTGGGATGTTCGAATTTTATGAGCTTTTCATGATCATTTATTTTCGGTATTGGGATTCTTGGTTCGTTTATTTATCATATACCATTGAATCTATAATACGAATCGACTAGATCAACAAATAAATGCAGTCTTATGATTTCCTGCTTTAGCGACAAGCCTTGAAACTGAAAAAATATTTAAAAAAATAAAAAATGAAAATATTGAGGGAGGAAAGGGTTGCGGATAAACATATCCACGTTCATAGGCCGTTAAAAGAAAAGCCTGTATTCTTTCGCTTTGTCTTTCTCTCTCTTCAACTTTGTGTCCCTTTTTTTTCCATTCCGTTTTACTCTTTTTCTATGTCTGGTTTCCACACTCAACGAATAAAATACTTTGCTGAATTTATACTGATCCTACTAGATGAACGGACGACCCTTGAGTGATTCAACAAAATTGCAAACTCGTAAAAAGCTTCTTATTCGAGCCGAGGATTTTTCCTTGAACGTCAAACCGGGCGGACGCTCTCGAAGGCTCATTTTCCAAAAGAATTTACATGTCTTATATATGATATAAATTTCAAAAATTATCATTCATGACCACAGTTACGAATTTTTTTTTCGTTTATTTTTTTTTTTTTTTGCAATTTAGAAAGCCTTAGGACCGGGGTACCGTTACCAATAATTATTATTGTGGTTCTTGCTGTTTTGAAATATTTGAAAAAGTCTATTTCTTTTTTCCTCATTTTTTTTTTTTTTTTTTTTTTTTCAGCCAGGAGATAAAGTTTACAAGGGTCTGACATATTGTGTATATGTAAATTGAAATGTTGGTATTCAGAAGTAAAAAATTCTTTTGAACTTTTGAGCCGAAACGAAACGAAACGAAATGATACGATACGGTCTAAGGATTTGAGTTGGTTCGTTAATAAAAGATTTCTTGAAATAAGAAGTGAGAAAATAGGAAACGAGAACGATACACAGGTCTCCGTATTGCACTCTGTATAAAATCTCAATATACTCTATATACTTATATATATACATAAACGAATATCTACCACGCGATGGATATACGGAATCCCGGACCCTCTTTCACTCCCAGCTATACATACCTATATGTACATACAGTAAATAAATCCATATGGAAAATCAAAATCGAACCAGAGTGCAAACCGCGTAAAGTTGAAATTTTATTTCAATAAATATGACTTCGTTGATAGAATCGAAAGATTCTCATCCTCATTCAGCCGTTATTTAATGGGGAGAGATTTCTTATCGTATATACATACATGTAATATGTATACACGTGCACATTAGTTCATTTTATTCAAGAATCCAAAATTCCGGTTATACATCGTAACGAATAATATATATAAAATTTTTTTTTTTTTTATTAAAAAGGTAAAGAAAATCAGAATACATGAAATAAAATGATGTTACATATTTCTATATAGAATAGGGGTCATTTGTTATTCGAGATTCTATTAGAAAAAATGGTATAGGAACGAGTAAAAGAAGTGAAGCGAAACGTACTATGGCGAGGGCGAGGGTGGAGGCGAGTACTAAATCGTGTTTTGAAAACGTGACGAAGCGAATCGTTTCGAAGAGAGAAGAGAAGAGAATAGTAGAGGAGAGGTGAGAAGAAGAGAAATTTAGCCAGAGGCTTTCCCTTCCTGGGGGGCGAAGGGAGGGGGGGACAATCGGATTATTTTGTCGACCGTGTGTGCCGCCGCGAGGGTAACCGCAAGGGCTAGGAAGCTATGGGAATAAAATTTATTAAAGCAAAGAAATTGAAAAAGCAGAAAAAAAAAGGTGAAAAAATTTCGAAATTTAAAAAATCAAAAATAAAAAAAAACGAATATTTATCATCAAAATAAATTATTTACCCTGCATCAGATTTCTGTCATCTATGTGCATTTACATATGGTTTGCTTACACTTCCGAAAATTCGTGTTGAGTTGAGTTTAAAGATTTGTGTTTTTTTTTTTTTTTTTGTTTGCTTTTAAACATTTTCACACTTTTTATACTTTGATCTAAAATCCGATGATTTTAGTTCTTTGAATATTATTTACTAAACGGATTATAAACCGATCGTTAACATTAACCAAAAATAATAATAATAATAATAATAAAAATTAATGAACATTATGGGATTTGTCCTTTGAGAAAATTTTATACAAAATATAATTTTCGTTATATTATTAGGCTAATGATGAAGGTAAATTTAATTAACAAGAATATTTTCTCTGCAGACGTAAGCTCATACCCTCCACCACACTTCATTTACCCTGCCCTTTATTCAAGTAAACTTGAATAAAGTTTTGAAAGTAACAGTAAAAGCCGTTACACACATATTACACATAAAATTATACCACCCTTTGCAGAAATTTCACGTTAACAAAATTCTTAGATTAATTTTCAAACGTTAACAAAATTAAACCCCTTTCGCTCAATTCGCGGAGGTTAGAATAGCTAACTACTTATGAAACCAAAGTTTATATCTTATCCTCAGTTTATGATAGTCGCAAGGGGTTCAGATCGTGGATAAAATTTCAGGTACAGGTAAGAAGTCGAAATTGCATGTGAATATTTTTGAAAAGTTATTCCCATTATAAAGGAGAAAGAAAAAAAGAATAATAATAATAAAAAATAAATTTATATAAGAAGCCTAATATTCTCCAGCTATTCCTTATCGGGACAAAATCTCTGATCGAAGGATGAACAAACAGGATTTATATATTATTATCTTCTTCAAGGAGGGAAGTGCAGAAACAAGAAAATTTCTTTACGTGCAGAGAAAGATGATTTTGCTTTTTCTTTTTCCTTCTCCTTTTCCTTTGCTTTTCTTTTCTTTTCTTTTCAGCTACGTCTTGGTTTCTAGACTGTTGATACTGCAAGGGATTGGATCGAGGGTGAGAAAAGAATCAGCGAAGAAAGGGAGACGAAAATATAGTATTTGAAGCTGAAAATACTGGTGATATAAAAGCGAAGAAGTGGAGAAAATTCGATGTGGTATAAAGGTGAAAGAGTATAGATATTTTTTCGCGATATTATTCTCGGTAAAAATATACATCGATTCCCGGATTATACTTAAAAATATTATCTAATTCGACGAAGATTGAAACAAATGAATAATTCACCATGTTATAAAGTCGATTGGCAAAACTAGGAACAATTTATGTAATAGTGAAATAGAACTACGTTTCCGTACAGCTTCAAGTTTAATTCCCAATTTTACTATACGATCATGAAAACCCCAAAGCCTGCAGGTTCGACAGGTGTATAAAGAAGACCTAAGGCTTTAAAAAGTTTTAAAGCGATTTTAAAAGTTTTGAGCGAATCTTACAACAACCAAAGCTGCTCTTACAGAATCCAGATTTAGTGGGAATGCTTAAAAGCTTTGAGGCTCGGACTACGATGATGAAAAAAAGAAAAAAAAAAAAAAAGAGACGTTACTTTTGAATTAATTTTACAAGTTTAATACAATTTTTTGGACAAATCAGGGGATACTGCGAATCAAACATGTCAACAGACTGCCCATAATATTTCTAAAGAATCAAAATTTTATCTCTAATTTCTACAATTACAAAGCTTAAGAGTTTTGTTGGTGATCAAAGTTCTGAGCTCTTTGCGCTCGTTTCTAATCAACGTTTGTTGTTTCTAAGTGGTATGTAAAGTCGCTTTAAGAGTCTGTCTACATTTATAATGGGAAACAGAAAATAAAAAAAAAAAACATAAATAAATAAAAGAAAAAAAAAAGTATAAGGATAAATTTAAAAATACACAAGTGGATAAAACGTGTTGAGAGTCGAGAGCAAAGGAGGGTTCATCAACCCCAAAATGTCCACAAGGATTCATTAACCCTTGTTTATTATACCCTTAATACTTACACAGGTGATTAAGCTCCCGTCTGAGCCAAAAGCTCAGCTTAAGTTTGGAATAGGTTGATACTTGCACCGTCATCGCACTCGCAAGACATCGCAAACTTTTATATTATCAAAATACTCAAAAACCCCGCAGACTTCAGACTATCGTTATAATGGAATCCGGATTATAATAAAAACCTTTGACATTTGTTCAAGATTCAAGACAAATATAAATTCTGGACGGATTTAATTGAGTGGTTTAGAATTCTGCCTCTAACTGTACAATATGAAAATTATATGTTTGTAAGATACTCGTTTTTTTATATTTTTTTTTTATTTTATTCGCAAATGAAAAAAATTCATTCGTTAAGAATTAAAAAGTTAAAACAGTATTTATTATGGTACTTTTCATTACCTTGAAAAACTATGTATAATTACCGAAAATGACCACAATCAGAATATAGACTGTTGGTCAAAAATTGAAAGTCTAATTTTGTTTCTTTGATAACAAAACTTTCAAATCGAGCAAGATATGGTAACTTTTTGTGCCCAGTATATGAATTTAAAACCCTATAAATTTCAGATTCGTTTATATAATTTTTTAGATCATTTAGCGAGTTTCTCGGGCACACGAACATTTTTCCAAAAATCTATTATTCGTATACTAGAAGTTCGAAAACGTAAAGATTCGTTGAAATTAGCAAAAGTCATTTTTCGACGAAAACTAGCAGTTTCTTTTTAATCGCAAATATGATGATGAGTAAAAAAAATGGTATAATTTTTTTTTTTGCAAGATAATAATGCCATAGAAAATTAAATATCGCACAAAACTTGGACTGAGTATAGTTTGACTTCTTGTCAAAGTATCCCAGTCAGTTAAAATGTCAATAAAACCATCTGTGCGATCGAGTTCATTTATGGTCACTGATCTCGAAAAGCAACGATGCATGATTATGAAATGTTTACTAATCAACGTGCACTGAATTTCCCGATCGACTTTGCGTTTCAAAGCGGGGAAAATAGTGATGAATTATTTATATCGGTCCACTAAAGCGTTTGACCTTTCTATAATTATTTTTCTATTTTTTTCTTTTTTTTTTTTTTCTTCTTTTTGGTTTTTTTTCGAATAGGTACTCGTCGAACGTCACCATCTGTTTAATTAATCTAGTTTATTATCAAATCACGATAAGAAAAAAAATAAACAAAAAACGATTCAACAAAATATTACGTTTTTATATAACGCCATAAAACATGATCGCCGGATAAAAAATTGACAAATTTCTTTCGAATATTTCAACTAGAATAAATTTCAGATCCCGAGAATGTGTGCCTATATAAGGTAAAATAAATAACTTAAGACATCGAACAGTGGAGTTAATAATTCCTCTTGTGTTTTTATGAAATTTTCTAAGAGTTAAGATAACTGAATAACTTCATTACCTATCTGTAGGTTGTCCATCATTTTCTGAAACTATTATTTCTCGATAGAATTAGATTATCTAGAATTTTATCGACATAAAACAATTTGAGAAGAGACGAGAAAGATAGAAAGAAAGAAAAAAACCGTCTGCTTGCTATTCGGTGTTCATCCCCCAATGGAGCATAATCAAGTCCTTTATAATCTAAGTTGGGTTAATATAAACTGTCCTCCTAGAGATTTTTTAACAAAATATATCAGAGTTTAGATTCCAGGAAATAACACTTCTTGGCAACAATGTTAACCCGGAATTCACAGAACCCTTTTAGAAGTACTGTGTACAGTAGCACAGGCATTTTAGTAGAAACTGTGACCCGCGAAATGAACAATCGTGAGATTCAAGCCACACCGTTTAATATGATGTTCAAAAAAAAAAAAACACATTATTATAATAAATTTACTTCTTTCGTTGATCAAAAAATTCTCAGTCAAAAAATAGAGAATGAAATAAAGAGAGAATGTCTGAGAGACGAGGACAACGTTGAAGATTAATTATACTTTACTGGTTAATAACGAAAGCTTTGCTTCCCTCTCGACTCGTTTGTGTACAAAGTGGAAACTACCTCAGAACCGAACAACAACGAATGCTAGATAAATTTCCGTATTCAATTCCAATTCCCGCAGAGCTTACAGTCTTCAATATAGTACAGCTTGAACTTATTGACAAAGAAAAGACCATTGCGATTGGAATCTATGAAGATTTTTTTCTTTTTTTTTTTTTTGTCATGCAAAATTTAGAACCAAAAAAAAATAAAATATATATATTAAGGATAAATTATATTAAAACTTACCGCTGAACATAGGCATAGTTAATTTTGGATGCAATTGTGCCAATTGTCGTGACAAGTACATTTGACTGCGGCAGTACGATGCTGACAGTAAAGCGTCTAAAGTTCCAACGCGGCTACTACCGACTGTCAAAATTCCACCAGGACTACTTGGTCCTGGAGCACCAGCCGCCGAAGTTCCAACTGCTAGTTCCTCTTGACCTGTAAAACAAAAAGAGCAAAATATTGATTTATACGATCGTAAAAATTTGAACGAATCGTGAATTGAAAAAGAGAAATTAAGCAAGTTTTTAAGAGATATGAAGAAGAAATTCTTCAGTTTGCTTAACGGAATTAGGTACATACGTTCAAAACGAAAGTTTTTTGCGAAAATATAACAGGGAAGATAATATAAGAAGAAGCGTTTCATGATCCTAATCTATTTCTTCACAATTGATTAGTTCATTGAACCTCGTTTACCCACTTATATTTTTATAGACAATACGATATCGCTGATTGAATAAAATACGACAACGTGTACATGGTACACCTACTTCAATTTCCCATACAAAACTTCTTGCAATTATTGGATAAAATAGTAGCTACATACAGTAAGTACTACAAGTCGGGGAACTTTACAATATAAATATATTCCTATAATACAGAACAATATATTTTAAAATATAGGTGTATCTACTTGATTCGAATTTCTTACTCTACCAAGCACACGATTCTTTTATAAATACATATTAAATGCAGAGAAAATAGTAAAATAGAATTATTATTAACATCTATATCACCATCCGTACGTGTGTACATACACACAGATAGATTCTATGTATACATAAGCTATAAATTTTAACATAACGGTTACTGAGGATATTAATTTTTTTTTTTTTTTTTTTATCTTTCTTGTAAACATCTGAGACCCTACTGCCTCAAAACCTTGCCTCAAACTGTCAAGATAAAATCTGTAGTATTATAACGCCATAAAAAATATTCGATATTAATTTTAGGTCCGCTGCAGTAAATAAGGAATCGAATTCTATTCGGTATAAAATATACCCAAACTTAAGCTAATTAATGTGCTAATTGATTAACGATCGACTTTCAACAAGCTAATGAAGGTCTTTTATGTATATGCAGACGGTTCTATGATAAGAAAACGTATTGTAGCAATCGATTTTCACATTTTTGTATAAAGAAGCTAATACAAAGGGATGATATAGATCCAGATTAATACGAATAAAAAATTTTTAAAAATTATAAAAATAGTATATCGTGTATCAAGGGTGGAAAGTAGGCGATTACTGACGAATGCGAAAATTGCCACCCGCGGTGAGCAAAGCGAGGGTGACAATCACACGAGATAAAACCGCCTTTTCGCCCACGATATTTTTTACCCAATACCTGCACCGAAAATTCACTTTGAAATGCACGTAAAAACGAGCTAAAACTAGTTTCATTTTCCGCTCTAGTGCAGTAAAGTGTTACTTTCTGCCCTAGAGCTCACTTTACCGCACTAGAGTGTAAAAAAGCCACTTTCCGTCCGGTTTACATTTACGTTATAGCATACTTTCGGTACAGGTAGGACAAAGACATATGATTATCACGTCCCTATCGCTGTATAGAAAAATTGGACAATTTATTGAATTCGGAAATCAAATTTCAAAACCTCGTAGAATTTGGACAGGTATAATATCAGGGGCATTGATAAGCTTCTATATCATCTTCAATTATAACTGTTTACATCTCGCTAATCAAATTAACAGCGAATCTCCTGTGCGTATACGTCGGTCAGGATTATCTGACGGATCTTGTTATTAACCGTAGTGGTTATATACCATAAACACGTACTGCATTGTCTATAATAACTAAGACATACATATATCGATCAACAAGGTGATTAAATATAGGGGTTAAAATTATTCAAGGATATAATAATGGCATAACGGAACTATAAAGCGATAACAATAAGCTTATGTGATACTATCTTAGGTATTTAAGCTCTAACAAATGGTTATGACTAAAGATGGAAATATCTTCATAAAGTTATTATACTTTGGAATGAATAATTTACTAGGGTGTCGGGACAGGCAACGAGGTTCCGATATTACAGAGGAGTAGGTATTGTTTGAAACTTACTAGTGATATGGTATTCATTTCGCGTGAAACCCACCAAATATGAAATACAAGTGCTTCAAACTACGCTGCAGATGTTTGATTCTACAGGTTAAACATTTTGATATTTACACGTGAAATTAGTTAGGTATTTTGTCCATAATTTAATTAGATTGCCTATAGATCAGTAAAATATATAAAATCATCTACTCTTCATTATCGAAATTATAAAAAATAAGGAAACCATCTTTTTTTTGATTTTACTCGTTTTTTTAACGAAGTTCTTCAGTCTGTATATTTTCAACGTCAATTTAGAGAGGAAAAGTATTTCAAAAAATTTTTGATAAAATTTCAAAACAAGTTTACATTGAGATGAAATTTTGTAAAAATAATAGAAACGTATCGCTGTACGATTTCTTACAAATAATTCGAAAGAAAAATCACAACGTAACTACGTACGTACTTGTGTAGTTAGAAATGGACGGATTTAACCTAGCAGAAGAAAATTTCAACCTAATCTAACCCAACGTATAACCACATGAATCATTTATAACGTATAAAATTGGCATTTGTTTTTTTTTTTTTATGTATTATATTTTTGTTGAGTTTTTTTTCTCTAGGCCAAATATGAGCAAGATATACTCAAGAGAGAGGAAGAAAAAACATTTGATCAATTTGGTATAAAAAAAATGAAAAAATTTACAGAGAAAAAAAGCTTACACGAATTGGAACAATCTGTCGTGTTTTTGTTTTTTACTTTACCTAAATCAACTTCATTATTACTAAGTATTATAAATTAAGAGATACATAATCTGTTAAGCGTTTCGCCACTGTCTGGAAGCTAAGAGCCGAGAATGACGACTAGTAAAAGGTTTTCTTTGTTTAAAAGCTCGACGCAAGAGATGGTGATCATATTTTCTTTCGTTTCGTACTGGAAGATAAATTGAATTACCCCTTTGTTTGTCGTAGAATAAGCAGAGTGAGAATAAGAAGAACAGAGTAAGTCGGGTTTTTGGTAATACCAAGACGAAAAATCCTTACGTCTAAAACACTCCGTAATTATAAATGAAACAAAAAATCGAGTGTTCTACGTCACGTAAAGAACTCAATGTAAAAGTGGATAGTATTTACGGTAGAATAGATTTTTGGTCAAAGATTCAAAGAAACGGAATTCTTTTTCTATGCCCATATCCTATAATTCGAAAAATGAAATTCTTGATAATCTCATGAGATGTGACACTCGCGAAAACCGATTTTTCAACATTCTTTTCTCATAGCAAATACGATAGAAAATACTAGTGTCTGTAGTCTCAACCCTAACATCCTTGGACGCGTAGAATCGAAAAAAAATAGTACAGTGTAGGATCAAAAATGTTAAATAATTCGGAATAGAAGAAACGATTTTCTGCATTTTTCAGTTATTTATTTTTCCTTTTTTTTTTCTTTGGTATTTTAAAAACTTGGAGATGTATTTTTGAATGAAAAATACTCGGTCAAATCCATGAGCGAGAAAAATCTAATCCAAGATTTTATAGAATATTTATTGAAAAATTCCTCGGAGCCGTTACTCAACCGAAAATGCATTAGTAAGACAGATTTTGACGAGCGTTGACACATTTCTTATTTATTTTATTGCAATTTCATTTATTCGTTGAATTTTTACTTTAAACTAAATTTAGTAAATATCGCAGCACTTCGTAGTGTAAATTTTCAGCAATACGAAAAAACTGAAATTGAATTCTATACACTCCGGGTAAAATAATTGGTTAGTTTATTAGTTAGATCCGAGAATTTTATAAGTAATTAAGTTTTTTATTCAACTGTAAGTTTTTTTTTTTTTTTTCATTTTCTTTTTTAGTCGACACTTGAGTTAATTATTCATGCCGGAATCAATTACCTTCAATTTTTGTCCGGGTATAAAATATACCGGGTTACACTTTTTATTTTTATTATTATTTATAGTTATAGGATATAAAGTGAGTGAATATGGACCGGCGCGGATTGATGGACCATAAAATTTCTTCTTCTACTATATCGTATTTGATACAAAAAATTTGGGCCTTCGTGAATTATTAGTATTTGATACAACGTAGATACTAAAGAGAAAAAAGAAAACAAAAAGAAAAACTATAATCGATTACGATATCTCAAACCAAATTTACAGAATTTCAAAAATTCAAAAGATGTTGAAAGTTTACGAAAAAATTTACGGAATGATATAAACCCCACCTCATATAACAGAATCTATAAAAATTTTTTTTGTTAGAAAATTGTGATATTTTCTTTTCGAATAGAGAACAAAAAAAAAACTAAGATATATATCGTAGAGATTTTTTCAAATGGGAGCAGCGAAACGTTAAGAAAAAAATTTTCGGAACTATATGCTTCATGTTCAATCGCACGTTTTACGTTATAATATTCTATTTTTGTTGTTATTATCAACCTTTTTTTTTTTGCACGAGGATTAAATTTCTTTCAACGGAAGATACGCGGAATCCTTCAATCCATTTTTTACTTTGCCAAATACCTCTGACACCTTACACCCAACCCCAAAGATGCTTGCTATCCTGACTGTGGCACGGTCCTGATTGAGCCTTTTTGTCAATCCGTATAAACCGCGAGTGACTGCGACGAAGTGGAAATGGCAAGGACTCAATAATGGTACCTCAATGAATTGGCCGGAGGATTTTCAGCGCGGATCAAAATGCTATCTAAAAAAAAAAAAATGAATAAATAATGATAGAGAATACAAAATAAAAATGAGATTGATCAAACAGAAATAAGTCGATTCATCGATTACTGTTTTATGTATATTTATGTATTATACCAATCGACGCGAAATTATCGAGATATGTTTATCAAGTTGAGTGAAAAATAGTTTTTTCTAAATCTTTCATGATTTTTTGTTTTTGTAATTTTGTTTTTCTAAAATTAGAAAATATATTTGATCAAAAAAATTTTTTACCCCAAATAAAATCCAGATCCAGAGTATTGTAGGAATGTTTTTTTTAAATGAAACTGGTCACGTTTTTTTTTTTTCTTTATACGTTAATTTTTAAGGAAGCAATTTTCTCCTCCTAGATTTGAAGCGCATTCTGCGTTCCAGACAAGAACCTGACGTTAATCAAGCGGAGGATCCTCCACCCCCCGTCATACTTTCTCCCCCTTTGTCTCCTTCGTCTGTTTTTCGGTGCGTAGGTGAGAAATTTTGTACCCATTAAATAGTCACTGGTAAAAAAAAAAAACCGTGAGGGCGTCCCGACGCGCAGAAGCAAAGACGGCCACATCGTCGATGGGCGATGTGCACCAAGAGCACCAACGCTAAAAGACAGTCTCGCGCCACCAACAAACCGCGAGGTCAGCCGGACGACGGAAATCAAATTTTCCAATTGAGAAATTTTGCAAATTTCAAAAGTTTTTCAAAATTGTTATATAAGATCAAGAATGATGAAAACTTGAAAAAACTTATTTTAAAAGAACTTTTTTTTCATTACCGCTCCGCGACTTTTGAACAGAAATAATAATTCGCGCGCGTCAAGTCCAAAAGAAAGAAAAAATAAAAAATAAAAGCTCGAGAAAATTTTGTGGATGATAATTTCGTTTATATTTTTTATTTTTATTTTTATTTTTTAGTTTTACACGTGTCAGGTGAAGTAATTTGAATTTTTTTTTTTATTCATAATTATAAATAATTTTTAAATATAAAATAATCTAATAAAATTATGATCGTTCATACTCAAACCAAGAGAGAGAGAGACGATCAATTTTATAATTGTATATTTTAAGCCTATAAACAGACTAGAATAATAAGCGATGCTAACGGATGTCCCAAGCAAGATAATAAATCAGTGTACCCAGGGTAATACAATAAACTAATCTACCTACTAACCTAAACTGAAAAGTAAAAATAATTTGCAAGGAACGGTCTCCAGTGTAGTGGCTATAAAAAAAAAAAAAATAAAATAAAAAATTTTAAATAAGATTTTTGGATTAACAAATACTTTTTTTTATTTATTTTTTTCACTCAAGATTCAACGTCGTAAATTTTAAAAGAAACATGGTCCATTCAAACGTTCATTAGATCGTAAAAATATTTCCAAAATTTGTTTCCACCTCCTTCGTAAGTTCGGGGTAAAATTTCTGCGAGTAAAACTTTCTCGATTTATATCGTACGGCTACTTAAATCCAAGCCTTTTGTTTTTATAATATTTCTACAATATTCAAACTATTTTATAACTGGACGTAATCATCTGTTGAAGGCAGAATTTTACGAGTTAAAAATATAAGTCGACGTAAAAAAAAAAGTGGTGTATTAAAACGTGTTTAAAAAAAAAATTAATGATTCGTTCAACTATTGTATGATGATTGAAGAAAAAGAAATCGATTTTGTAATACTCAAGGAACGTGGATTGATCTGAAAGATACAAGAGATTTTGGAGATCGAGGATTGATCAGATAAAACGAAATCAACAAAAAAAAAAAAAAAAAAAACCGTGTAAAAAAATTTGTCGCATTTGTCTTGAACAAGTGTAAACGATAAAGTTTTTTTATCCAACTGTATCTACGTCTTGTAAAGCCGAAGAAAAATTAACTGATAATTTTTCAAGATCAAGGATCGAGGAAAAATGAGATTTCCACAATCTTTGAGATAGTCAAATCGGCAATCGTCAGTCGCTAAGGACCCGATTAAACCCGGAACTTTTAAATATAAATCAAGAAATTTCTGTCTAGCAACAAACTCTCCCATTGGTCTCGCTAGTTCTGGGCAACAAGTGGTTACGGAATTGCCCCCTGCAGGGTGAGAATTCTCGCGCTTTTCACTTGGAGAGTAATGTTGAAACTGTAGTAGAAATAAGAGAAATAATCGTGAAAATGAACGAGACGAACGTGACCAACGTAACATTTTCTCAAGAGATGGATCACGAGCCAGATCTAGCCGAGCTAGTGATACACCGTATCCAAATGTACTATACCCCAGTCCTAGTGTACCTAGGTGCTCTAGGTAACTGTCTCTCAGTCTGCGTATTCTTCAGTTCAAAATTACGAAAATTATCATCAAGTTTTTACCTCGCAGCATTAGCAATAAGCGACACGGGTTTCCTAGTTTCACTTTTTGTTGTATGGTTGAACATGGTGGACGTAGGTCTCTTCAACCGTCAAGGATTCTGTCAATTTTTTATATACTTAACAACCCTTTGCAGTTTTTTGAGCGTCTGGTTCGTAGTGGCATTTACAGTCGAGAGATTCGTCGCTGTCCAATATCCATTGCGTCGTCAATCCATGTGTACTGTTGCCAGAGCTAAAGCTGTACTAGTCGGACTGACCACTTTAGGTCTTTTCATTTGCAGTCCAGTTCTATGGTTTTCAAGCCCTCAACCACCTACCCCAAAACATAACGTGACGCTTTGTAATCTTGCTGAAGAATGGGAAGAGTGGGCAAACGCATTTAACGTCGCTGACACTGTGTTAACTTTCATACTTCCATTCTCCGTTATCGCTGTACTTAACGCAATGATTGCAAGGGCCGTTTGGCGACTGGCTGGTGTACGAAGAGCAATGACAGTCACTGGACGTAGAACAAAACGACCACAACCCGCAAATTTTCAAAGTCCCAGACCAGCTGCTTCGCAAACTAAAGTCACAAAGATGCTACTAGTCGTCTCCACGGTTTTCCTATGCTTCAATCTTCCGGCCTACGTCATGCGGTTGCACGCATTTTTTCAGGTAATTATTTAGCGAAGATTTTAATTAATAGCCAAATGTTCATATTTTTTTCCATTTCTTTTTTTTTTTACAAATTTCGCGGTCATTTTCAACGGTTTTAATAATCCTTATGGATAAATCGGTTTTTTTTTTCTATCCTTTTTTGTCTGATTTTTAATTACCACGCTGATTATTATTAATGCTGTTATACCTAATAGCCATCCTTGCATTTATTTGCTCGTTGGTTTTGGGATTAAAAAAGAGATTTTTTATCGCAATTAATGGAAGAGTCTTTTTACGGCGATTAATTCTCTTTTTTATTATAATTATTTGTGAAATGGGAGCCGACTAAAAGAAAGATCAATTTCTTACGAAAATAAAGAAAATTGAGAATTTCAGAATTGGTTTCGATATCGATATCGAAATTATTCGGAAAGTTGCTAAAATTTCTTTTTTATAAACGATATTAAAATATATCTATTTAAACTTCGGAACAAGATTTCGAAGTATTTACTTTAACTCAAAATGTTAAATACATCTCTTGGGATACTTTATGGAAGTATTCGGCTAGTCGGACGCTTAATATTTCACCTATTTAAATTCCCAGAAAATTTATAGCTCGATGGTTTTCTCTGGGCTTCTAATTATACATATATTGTTATCTTTGTAGGATAATTAAACTGTTCAGTGGACAATTAGTGAAAAGTGCTCGGATCTCTTGAGTCTGTTGAGAAATGTGTTACGCGTTCCAGGGTAATTATAACGGAGAGATATTACACACGTTCAAATATTATAATCCCTATAATCTACGTCTGTATATTTTAAATAATTTCGGAATTAATATTGAAAAATAAATCGTTGCTAACTTTAAGCGTAAGTTAAAAAAAAAAAAAAAGAAATTTGTTTAAATAATTATGATAATTTTAGGAGGTGGTTTAAGTGTTGAAAAGTTAATACCGATTTGATAAAGTATGCTCAATCAATTTTAAACTCCTACTTACTATCAATCGTGTAAGTCTTTTTATTTTTTTTTTTTTTTTAACAAATTCATCATTTTCTTAACTAAATACCTACAACCAACACAATACGTTGTCTATGAAAAATAACTAAAGAGGATTAATTTTCTAACGTGATTGATCAGTTTTTAATCAGCGACGTGCGATTAATCATATATTCAAACATTATGCTATATCCTTTAATTATTTTTTTTTTTTTCGGAATTTTGTTTTCTCATTTTGAGGGAATATAACTACTACAGTAATTCACAGATTGAAATTAGAATGAATTTTAGAGGCCGGAAGAAGTAGATATAATATAAGTGTTTTGAGAAATCTTTAGAATCGATGATCGATTGGATGTACTTTTTATCCGTCATTCCGGAGGCGATGGTCGTTTATAAAATTTATTAGAGAGATTAAAATCGTTCAACTAAGAGGAAAGCAAACATAGGTAGATATATATTGAGGAAAAAGACTCCAGGCTACGGTATATCGATGAGATAATATTTTTTGCAAAAAGTAATAAAATACAAAAAATAAAAAATAATAAATTCGCCCACGCATTTGCTACGAACGTAACTCTTCCGGCCAATAAAACTCCGTTCCCTAAAAATATATATACATATAAGTATATATATATATATAATTTTTTCTTCTTCTTCTTCTCGGCGATAAAACACGAAAAGTATGAGTTACAAAAAAAAAATAAAAAAAAAAAATTCCAATTTCACATCTAGAAAATTTCAAATATTTCAATCAATGAAAGAACCAACGAATTTTAGTCAGCTTTATACCGCAACTTAAATCTTGCGGTTAAGATTTTCTCATTATTCGATTCCAGGATTTAAGATAAATTGGTTTTTGGCAAGGGTTATGTTATGCTCTAAGGTTTTAGTCCATATATCCGATTTAACACGGTGGAAAAGCTTCGAAATTATTTCATTGACAAAAGCTTTTCCCAAAGCTATAAGCGCGGGACTAAAATAGAAGATTCATTATCGCTTTGTTGCACCTGAAAATTATTTCACAAAATTTTCGCCAATGGCCATCGTGTCCAAATGTTATATATATGTACATAAAAATTTAACCTTTACGTATTTACGTGACAAGATTGATTATTCGAAAAAAAAAATAAAACTGCGGAAAGTTTTCTAATGAAATTGTTTTTAAGCTATAAGAAAAAAAAAAAACCACGCTCATATCACGTTTTTGACCCCGTCCCATCATTTACAGTAGCTCAATGCCTCTCTCTGTAGCTAAAAAAATATTTTTTTAAATTCTGAAAAATATTTAACCCTTACAATTATTAACACGTTACAAATTTCTCTCAATGCGTATTAATTGCATATGAAAAAATGTGTACAGTATGAAGGTAATAAAACTTGACTATACATACATATAGTAGCTTATGTATAAACATTGGATAACATTTGGTATCATTCCTAGTTGATTATGCAACGTTGACATTAATTTAATATGATGTATGTTGTCTAGTTAGAGAGAGTGGAGTGCGTTACATTATCAAAGGGAGGGAAATAAATTTGATTGAATAATTTTTTTTTTTTTATATTTTTTCGCCCTTGCCATTATAAAAATACGAATATAATATGTACCGTGAGGTTAACTATATACGTAGGTATATAAATGGGCTTACGAAATTTGATGTTAAATTTTTTAAATAAATATTTTTTTTTTAATAATTAGCAAAGCAAGCAATTGTAACGTTAGGAATGAACTGGTTAATTAATTTTATGAGAAAACTCACAAAGTTTTGTTATATCTACTGTATACTACGATGGCGAGACTGTTGAAAGGGTTTCGTGCTGTCCATAACTGAGGGAACTGGCTGAGGGTTATGACAAAATTTAATTTCAAACTGGGGATGGTGTGAGTTTAAAAAGAATAAGTTTACGTTACGTGATATTTCGCGATTTATTTTAAATTCCCTATAAAGTTTTTGGCATTTTTATTTTATTTTATTTTATTTTATTTTATTTTTCTCTTTCTCATTTATTTTCTAACTTTAAAATTATACGTAAGTCTGAAGATATCTCTTTCAAGTATATGTATACCGAAGTGTTGATATTTTTTAATCAAAAAAAAATATTTCAGCGAAATTTGTAGAAAAATTAGTTTGTCGCTTTTTATATATTTATTTTTATTTATTATTATTATTATTATTATTTATATATTTTTTTTGTATTTTCCTTTTTCCAGAAAAAAACCAACCAAATAACAAAAAAATCAAAAAAATCCGAAGAAAATTAAAAGCTCTCGAAATTACAAGTTGGTTTTGAAACGAAAGTTGATTAATCAAAATATTTCGTGAAGGAAATTAGAGAAGAAAAAAAAATAAAATAAAAATTCTAGTATATTTATATCGTTAGATCTGGTAATTTTAACCGAGAACTTTTCTACCGGTGAAGAAGCTCCATTGAGGAGAAGAAAAAAAATAAATAGAAACAACAAAAAAAAAAGGTTCGTTAACGACTCGACCAGTAATAAAAAGTTTTACTTTGTACGTAGGATAATGAAAAACGTCAGAATCTACGTATCCTGGTAATTTATGTCTTGTGACATGACCTTATACACCGTTAACGTACAGTCTTGAGAAATGAAAAACTAAATTAGAATTCAAGAAAACTTAAAAATTTTACTTCAATAAAATAATATTCATACTTCGAAAATATATTTACAACTGTTAATTTATAAGGAACTATTAGAATCTAATAAATCGAAAAATAAGAAGAGTATGTTATCCAGAATTTGGAATAAACGAGAACTGCATGATTTATTTCATAGAAATAGTCTGCTCGGAAAATACCAGCTAAGACAATGATTAAGAAAATTAATTAAATTAATTATTTCAATGAATGTACCTATACTTCTTCTACACACAGTATATAATCCTCTTCGAATTCACACTATATAAATACGAAGAATTATTCTCCCAGCTATTTGACAGTCGTAGATACTTCAAGATAATAACATTAATTTACATCTATTATTCAAATCATTTCCCTCCCTATCGCAAAAGAAATTCAATAACGATCGACCTTTTTTACATCGTTAACAAGATTTTTTGTTACTCTCAAAAATCGACGACTATAACGAGACGTTCCTATATAAAGTTGAAAACTTGTTGCTCTTCGATCAAAAACTCAATATCAAATAAAAGAATAATAAAATAAGTTTTAAAATAGAATTCAAGATTCGATGAATTTACCCTAAAATACGAATTTTCCAAAGATTCGAGAAAGGGGGAGTCCTTGATATTATACATCTAGTGCTTGTGAAGTAGTTTTAAGTTTTTGAAAGTGTCTCACTATAAACTATCAACTTTTGAAGAATAAAATTTTTCGTTTTGTATAACTTTTACAAAACTTTTAACAATTAATATTCGTTTAAATTTCTACTTGAGGATAGTTTTCCCACAGGATAGTATTCACTAATTATAATTATCCTTTTTCCGGAGTAGTTGCAGCAATCAGCAGCTTTCGTACTAGCTAATCCGATTATCTTCCGCTTAAGTACCTACCTACCTTTCCCAAAACTTCCCACAAGTATCTTACGTTTAATCAACTTCATATAAATTAACTACCTACGTTTATCTAGTGCAATGAATAAACGTTGTTCAATTAAACGTAATGAATATTTGATAAAATTATACTATATGTACGAATAGTTTGAATTATTACTGTCCTTATATCCATTTTTGAAGAATTATTATAGGCATATAAATCCATAGATATATATCATCAGTTTTACGAAACTTGATGCTGATATAAAAGAACGTTTATTTACTTAGAAAAACTGAGTGAGGTTAGATTATGATTGAAATTTTCTTCAACTTGACTAGATTTGGGTACTTTTACTGTTAAATCGTTCCGATATCTCGATACTGGATTTTTGATAGCCACTCAGAACTCTCTGCTCTCTTAAATTCGGGGCATTATTCCACCCCAAACTCGAGATGGACGATAATAAATATGCAAAAAGTTTTTTTTTTTTTTCTTCTCTGTCTTCTTTTCTTTAGAATCAATTTCGATGTCGAACACTTAGTTTGCGGTTTTCCAATTGAATAATTTCAAATGATAATAGCTCAATATATTGAATTGTTATTGAAATTTTTGACTGACCCAACGTCATCAGATATATCGCAGTATAAATCACTCTTCAAAATTTTGCAGACGGTTAAAAAAAAAAAAAAAAAAAAAAAAAACGAAAACTAAAACCAAGAAATAACTGAAAAGTAAACAGATTTAAGTTTCTTCACGTACATTGTCTGTCTCGTTGCTTATTTAATCGCGTTATAAAAAATTCTAAATCTTTATTTCTCAGGATTAGGTAAATTCGTTGAATCCGAGTATAAATTTCGTCTACTTTTGCGAAGATCAACATTCTTATTTCATATATTATATACGTAGTTACTATAGTTTACTGAGTCTAACTCCCATCATAAAAGATGGACATTTAACCGTGTTAATTTTTTATTCATATATGCAGATGTATATTGCAGAGAATTTTTCGACTCCCGTGAGAGCAATAAGCATGACTAAAATTATTATTCTCCACGTCTCAAAATGAATTATTATCGTCCAACGTAGGTACGTTAGGTACAAACTTCCTTACGGTTTTATTACCCTCTATAATATGTCCTGCTGGCGAGAAAGGATGAAGAATAAGATTAAAGGGAAAGAAAAGATGTTCTGCATTTCAATTACCGACAATTATTAAAATTATTATTATTATTATTATTATTATTATTATTATTATTATCGCAATTAGCGCAAAAATCTCATTTGGAATTTAATCTCACTGTAAACTTCAACATAGAAACTGTGTAGGTACTTACTGACACGTCTTCGAAATATATCTCTTGGGAAATTTCGACAGATTAGATTAGCCAAAACTTAAATTTTAAATATCAAAATTATAGTCCTACATCACTTTTCAATTTTTGTTCAAAGTAATGATTAGATTATGAAAATGAATTGCTAATATATATCTTGTCGTCTGGTAAGTAAACTTATTATTAAATTACCCGCGAGGTTATTCAAAAGTTAATAATTAACAAGATTTTTATTAAAATTATATTATTTCAAGTTTTTTCGATTCATAAAAACCGATCGATTATTGATAAATCAGAATTAGGATTTATTTTGAATTATTAGTTTTAGCATTTATTTAATTAACGTTAAGATTTACGAAACTAAACGATATTCGAGGTATGTATGTATGTACATACATACGTACAAGTTCTTAAAGTTTTTATACGGTTAATAAATCGATGTTCTCAAAGTATATAACTTTGGACATTGAGGGTTTATTATAAAAGACCGTGAAAAAGGGGTAAAAGTTTTAGCTATTTTATCGCAAACTTCTGTAAAAAAAAAAAAAAAACGTTTTATCAAAATATAGAGTGAGGTGCGAATCAATTATAAGAAACAACGAATGACAGTTTATTGATAATTAATTGAAAAACGATCTTAATTAATCCGTTATCAACATTTTTATTCATTATTACAAAATTATGTCTCGTAATTTCATATTGAAAGTTTGTGTATAATTCATTATAAATTATCGTCTAACGCAGTGATTTTGAAATTCAAGTTTTGCAAAGCATTTCTACAAAAGAAAAAAAAAAAAAATTTGTGCATGTATATAATCAAAAATTGCTTAAACTGCACTCGTCGAATTATTCCAATCCACGAAACGACCAAACAGCAAAAAATTCGTAAATAAATAAAAACTGTAAATTTCCAGAGGTTTTGATTTTACCGCCAAAAAAAAAAAAAAAAAAATTTGCGGACCGAGGCGTATCGATTTGTCTGAATTTAATGAAAGGTAAACAGATGGGGGAATCTATGTTTTCCTAATTTATATAGCTATTCGTATAATTAAATTACAGAACTATATCGAGCAACGAAATTATACACATTTGCAAACTAAGGTAGCCCGTTTTTGGTTTTAATGGCTTTGGTACAATATGTATGTTGTAGAGGTAATTAATATTGTAAAATCATATCTCGAGGGGTACTGCAGGAGGTTAAGTGAACCGTCAGAAGCTAATCTATAATATAGGAGTAATTATTGAATTTTCAAAATAACCAAATTTAATCGAGTTTAAAGAAATTCTGAATGATTATTATCATTATTATGAAAATATTATTATTATTATAAAATAAAATGGTTGCACGGTAAAATTTTCGCCGTTATAACAGATTTGGAGTAGAGTGCAATTTCGATAAAATTTTATCATCGGTCGTTGATCTTCCCACAGTTCGCGGGTTATAAAGTAAATACAGTTTCCCTACTGAAATTCAAACTTTGAGTGTTCGAAATAGAACCGGAACTATTATTCCATATGAATTAAGAGGGCATTGCTCGATTAATAATAAATTCTATAGCAAATATTATCGAGCCTGAGAATAACGAAGACTAAGTAAACGTAAAGCTGAATTTAGGTACGTTATATTTTTATATACTGCATGAGTATTATGGGTAAAAATATGAATATTAATTAAATTAAAAAAAGAATGATACAAAAATTGATTTTATAATTAAAAATTTCCATCAAAATTAACGAAGAAAATTGCTTCTTGTTTGGTTTCAAGAGACAAAGGATCTAATCTGAAATTTAATATTTGGTCATTCTGATTTTAATGATGTCTGATATTAATAGGAGCATTTAAAATTATTTATTTTACACAAACGCAATATGGTGAAAAATTTTTGATATTTTTTTTATTTTTTGTTTCTTCAAATTCAATTTTCGATTAGAAAGCGAATTTATTTTCTCATTATATTGTGTATAAAAAATTGATTTAGATTATTGAAAAAGATACAAACTTTCAATTTTCAAAGAATAATTTCCGTCTCTTTTGAATCCGAGAATTATAGGTATGTACGTACGTATTTTTTTTTTTTTTACCCACCCGACTACGAATTTTCAACTTCTAAATATATTTTATCGCTCTTCAATATCTCAAGATGTGCACTCCGCGCTTTTACTACCTTCGTGATTTATCTACACGTTTCGAAAGAGCCCGCAGAGAGGATGCGCAAACACATGTACTGCTACAATTTTACACATGGTACCCGTATTAACCTAATACACTTAGACAAATACAGGCAATTGAAGATAAAGGGTTACCCTATAGTCAAAGGGCCGGGAATTTAATCGAGGGACTTATGTACATATTAGTAAATCGTTGAAAATGACGAAAGTAAACCGATGCTTTGGTACCATAAAGAAAGCCCGAGGTCAGAGTTTCATCAATGGTTTAGCCGGTGTGTGAAATAATTTTAACCCAGTGAAAATTTTGCGATTTATTTATAATGTAGCAGTTAAACTGTTCAGAACGATGATAAATCGCATAATTTTTTAATTCTCTTTTACCATACCTCGAACATATAATAAGATATGACAAATTATTCTCATATTGCAAGTGACAAGTTAAGGTCGAGGTTATTAATTAATCAATCAGTTATTTTAATCATCGGATAAAATTACCGGAAGATATAATCACGAGTTTAATTTAATCCACCGATCGCCATTGTTTAATTTAGTTCCATTTTAACATAATTTTTCACATTCAAAAAACTTCCTAACAGATAAAAAATATATTTTTCATTCTTAATGTTTCAGGGAGAAGGACCCCACAGCGCAGTGATAGTACAACATGTGTGTAATCTGTTATTCCACACAAATTTTGGTATCAACTTTGCTCTATATTGCGTTAGCGGTCAAAACTTCCGTCGAGCAGTTGGCCACATGCTTTGTCCAAGACCTCGACGTCGCCACGATACCACTCAGATCACAAGTGAGTATGTTATACAATTACCTGTAATAACTTTCAGGAACCTTAACAAGAATCTGATGCCTGGACTCGTGGGAGGATTTATTTTTGTATAAAATCAAGGTTTTTTTTTTTTTTTTTAATATAAAATGCTGTTTATATCGCTCAGGGACTCCTCGATTTGTTAGTCCAAGTAAAACGGATTAAGAATTGATTATTAATAAGATAAATCCAGGGGTTGTAACGGAAGTAGATAAATTAATTGCCTTTTATAATGTGCCAGGATTTCGCGCTTACGTCCGGTTCCATCAGGATTAAACGAAGACTAAGATATATAGTCAGGCTATATAACGTTGCGTAAAAACATACACACAAAATTCGGAACACTGCCAATAAATTAAACCCCATTATTTTAAGCGATGATAAAACTTTCTAAATCTTAATTATAAATTCTAGATTTGAGTTTGAATATCGACAATGAACCAAAACGGCCGTTTTACTGATATCAGAAAATCTTACTAAGCCGCTAGAATTGATGTTACACCCTAACACCACCCTTGATTGTTGTCATGGTCCGGGGAAATCAAACCTACTGCATAAACACTCCAAACTTTGGTCTCTGAGGGTGAAACAGCTATGATATATACCCAGTTTGTGATAGAATTTAGTTTATTCAAAAGCCCCCATGAGATAGCCAAATAATTTGGAATAGAGAGAACGGGATTAGGGAATCACGACTTGGTTTCGAACCACGATCAAACACAATGGACCACATCAAAGACTCTTAAGTACAGAATTGCAAGTCACAGTTGATCTTGACGTATGTGAATGGTTTAGATATTCGTTTAGAGTTAGTCCATGATGTGGGATATGGGATATACATATTATATAGAATATGGATTATTGATGAACCCGTACCAGGATTACCAGCCAATTTCCTGAACCTTGTACTCCAAACAATGAAAAAAATCCTTGCAAAGTCAAGGTTACATAACAACACCCTACATGGTTTCACTTTTCTCCAAGAATTTTTTCTTCTCTGATATTATTTTCAAGTCGAACCTTAATTCCGTTTCATTTCATCAAGCATATAGTATAGATTCGAATTTATAAAGATATACGCGATATTAAAAGCGTTTATTATTATTTCTTTATCTAGTATTCATCATTATATTCTATAGACTGTATTCCAAAATTTTATCTAACATTAAAAATCGATCAGTTCATTCTAAAGGGTCGCGATTTTACTTGAAGTAAATCATGTATAGTAACGTGATACTAGAAGCAATTTTTACAAGTATGGTCGTTATACTTTTCCATATTGCAGCGTTGAATTCTGATATGCGTCAACGGATGCACGTTGAATATCTGATCCTCATTATGTCGGAAAATTTCAAATAACATTTTCCTCAGATTATCCCATATAGGACTTAACCACTCCGATGAAAGGACATCGTTAGTTTGATATACGATCACGTTGTACACGGTAAATAATTGCGAAAAAAAATTTGTCAAGTAATTTTTATGGGCACTTCTGCATTACATCGGTTTTTACAAAAAGCTTTAAACCCGATATACGGTAAAGAGAATTATCTGGAATTAAAAATTGAATAAAAAAATTTCGCTTCAAGTTTACGGTATATCCAAACGATACAAATTTATATTAATTAAAATGAAACTGGTAATTGTTAACACCTTGCGAAAATAGATGCAGTTAAATGGACCGTAAAAATCAGATGATAGGTAATAAATTTAACCCGGGATTTAATGGCCACTAAAAATTTACATAAGATCGTAAATTTTTATTCTATCTAGCTATTGTGGGATAGTGTCAATTTCAGTGTCTAACATCGACTATTCTTCAATATATTTATAGATGATAAATCAGCTTTCTTGTTTGAGATACTCTTGTATATTGAGTGAAAATAAAAAGAGTAAATGAAAGTCTTACACAGTTGAAATAATATATGCAGTACACAAGCACGCCCATGACTCGTTATATGTCTTGAAAAATTTTCAAACCAAATATATATATATATCGCATACAATACGTGCGAAATTCCCTATAATACCTCATATTTTATATACGTGATATGAAAACACGATAACATTATGCTAAAGACTGTGATTGATATGGATGTTGAGCTGTAGTCGAAGCGATGAAATTTTTATCTTTGTTATGTTATGTTATGTTATGTCAGGGGGGTTTTGTTCATAGACTAAAAAGAAGAGAATATTTACAGGAATTGTCAAAAGTTTGCCAAAAATAACAGAGGTATATCATTTTTGAAACATTTTCTAAAACGGTGTGTATTTGTCTCGGTTATTTCTTGAGCTTTTGGTGAATGAATTGGATTTATTTTTGGAATTCAAATTTCTTTATTTCTGTATTATCTCCAGAGACTAACTGAAAATGAAATTTTCAATTTCACATGGATTAGTTAAATCCTTTCGAGTCGTAATTGCGTGTAGATGATACGCAGCGTAATACAGAGATTTCGAAATTCGGTATTTATATACACAGAGAGATACAGACCCAGGAATATAAATATGTAATGTTTATATAGAGGGGTAGAAAAACCGCTAAATAAAGAAATATCATGACGGGTATGAACCGGAAGAATCTGTCGAAGCGTTCTTTACTCATTTCAGACACAATTCCGTAAATTGCTACCTAGCCAAGAGGAAGAACTCATCGCGATTTACGCAGCAACAAATCCGAAGTGCCTGATTTCGAAGAGCTGTGTATTATAGGTCTGATAGTGATACACCAGCCTACAACAGACCCCGGATTATCATTAATCACAAAACGAGTTTAATTGGCAGAGAATAATGGGTTTTCTTTCAACGTTCGATACCTATAACGGATTTCAAGTACTCAGACGATGGATAAAAACAAAAGTGCATTTCTCACTATTTTTTTATTTATTTATTTATTTTTTTTTTTTATTTGGGATCCTTCTCTTATCATTTCCTTTGCCTGGAATTTTCGACAGTTTAAAGATTCGGTATTGAAGTTCGACTGGCCTTTACACAAATCAGACACTGGAAAATTCGCCTCGATAAATCGTATTCGAATGGAAGAAAAAAAGTAAGAAGAATAATAGAATAAAAGAAAAAATAAAAACTACGATTTAGAACGAGGTCAACTCTCACGATGTTCGAAATCTATAGATATATATATACTATTGTCGAGTGCAAAACCACAGATGAATTATTTCCGGATCACAGATCATCGTGAATTTATCAGTTCCGTTCACAAGACCGCAAACTCTCTTCATGATATCGAATAGTCTTGAGAATTCTACACTGTGCACAAATCGATCCAATTCGTTCACCCTTTGCAGTATATCCGGGCTTTATATACGTACTCAGAAACTCTCGAGAGAAAGATACGTCAGCTAGTAAAAAACCAAACGATATTTTCCTGGTCACTGGTGAGGGTCATACGAAAGTCAATATTTAAAAACCAAAAAAACATTCTGAATATGTCTGAAGAAATACCAGGAAAGATTATTCCGGATGCTGTGGTTCGCACCATAATCCGTTTATCGATTAATGAGATAATTAACTAGGTTTGCAAATAATTTCCAAACCGTTTATAGATTTTCTATAAATCCTCGTCCAATATTTTGCCATTATGTATTGAGAAATTAAGATTAAAGATCTTTTTTGCCTCGCTGTAGATCCAAGGTGGAAATAAATCTTTTGTGATTGATCGATTAGCTTGTACATTAGCCAGTACTTAATTGTACACTATAGATCGGAAAGTGATGATACACGCAAATACGGAAACGGTTTACTGATCAATTTCATCAATCGTGAGTAGGTACAGAATTTCTCGAACATTGCATCGAGTACCTAATTCGAGAATGTAGTTACCGATCCAGTGACGTGTAAAATGAAATAATCGAACGGAGCGCGTAACCATATCGAAATGTAGATGGGAGTAGGGACGTAACAAAAAACGCTTCAAATTTCCCCTTGTTTATGAATATGCGAAAGAGTTGTACGAGCTTTTACTTCACATATGCCCCGAAACGAAAAAGCTTTATTTATCCGTCGTTATTTTGCATTTGATTTTTTTTTTTTTTTTCTTTTTGGTTTGTTCTGCGATTACCACGCTTTATACTCTGATAACGCGAGACTTGATTCTGACAAAAAAATGAAACCAAAAAACGAAAAAAATTTATTTAAATATAAAACGCATCGATGCAAAAATTTCAAAAAAAACCTAGTCTCAAATATCGAAGAAAAGCTATCCCACTGCTGCCACGGCCAATCGGTAACTTGATTTTTACCCCTGCAGCAGACCCGAACGTTCTCATACAATTTTCGGAACATATGTGAGTGACGTGCATGTGTCGCGGGCAATATAAAAGCCAAATAGTCAAGAATATTACTTATCGTATGTATATACCTATACAAATAAGTCGACAGACTGAAAATTGCAAGACGGAACCAAACCAGAGATAAAAATTTTTGTATTTTCAAGCTTTATTTTTTCATTTTTTGCTTGAATTTGAATATTAAAAACTACCTTTCCGAATTTTTGATTCATTCAAAAAAATGAAAAAAAAAAAAAAAAAAAAAATCCCCCATTGCTGAGTCAGCTCGTCCGTATTAAATAAAATGTCGGAATATGACGTTCGGATTGTTCTATATACCTTTGATTCTAAAGCATTTGGATGTTTCTTTTTATTTTTTCGTTCTTCTTTTTATTTTTTATTTCTTATTCTTTTCTTGTCGTTTTATCGCCATCGTTCAAGTACTTTGATGTGTTAGGATTTCGGAGTATTTCAGGTCGAGTTGAGACACACAAAATTCTACATCAGAGTGCGCCTCAGGCGACGTCAACAAAGCCGAAATATGTCCATCAATGCGACTGACAGCCACTTTGAAAACCTTAACGGTATATTACCGCAGACATATGTGAAGAAGTAAACAAATTTTGAAAGATATTTTTTTCACCGATAATTATTACTTCTCTTTATCCTTAGACCGAAATTTATTTATCTTCATTATACCTATATACTCTCAAAGATATCAGAAGATATATGAATTTTCAAAAATCTACAACGCTAATGCAAACATAAAGTTTATCACGATTTTTTTTATTTTTTCTTATTAGTTTTTCAAATAACTGGTTCAAAAAATGTGCAAATATTTTTCAAACCACCACCCACAATACCGTACGAATATATGGTAGATTCATAAAGTAAGGAATTTATAAGCGAGCTGTAGTTACTCGAAATGTCGAGTACTTGCTCGGTCTGGAACATTAGGAAAGAAAATTACCATACTTGTTTTTACCTATTTTCTCGCATAAAGTGGGGTCTCGTTGCTGCAGTTGAACCTTAACACATTTTACTCCATTCTTTTATACAGTGAACATAAACCACTGTTAAACGAGCATATCCTTCATGGAAAAAGAACAATTTCATTACCTATTCAATAACCCCGAAATATTTAATTATGAGTTGTATGTGTATGTATTTAAGTATGTACAAATTTTCGAGGTTTATATTCATATACATGCCTACACACAGCTAGTTTTTTTTTTTCGCTATTTGAACGAATGCGGATATATATGAGCAAACGTGATAAAAAAAAAATAAAAAAAAAAAAAAAAGAGGAAAAAAGTTACGTGAAAATTTCTACGTACCAAATTTCGTTTAAATTAACAGCGAAAGTTGTGAAATTGTATGTACGTCGTACTTATGCTATAATAAAATGTAACAGCTTTTTGAGTTAAAGTAGTAATAATTTTCTGAGATTAGATTCAAACTTCCTTTGATATGATTCGAGATAGGAATTAGTTAGAAATTTCGTGGACCTTTATACCTGTACAGCCAAGATCAAGGTTCGCAAGAGTCAAAGGGCGAAGGGGAAAGCAGAAAAGGCAAAGGGCGATAAAATACCAAAGAGATACTGCAGGAGATAGATTTTGGTGACTTGATTTGGTTTATAGGTCTTTCGAAATTGACGTTAACCGAATACGTGACTAGAGTAATAAAAGTTTTGTTGACGCCCGCCATATGAGAAAACAACGAAACGAAACGGTACTCTTACCTATACCGATATAAATTTACTAGAAAAATTTATCAATAAATATTGAATATAGACGACTAAAGTCTACTCTAAATTGAATTAACTTTTTAAATATATACATATATGTATATATTATACAGCAAGTACGAAAAGAAGATTCAAAAAAATTATAAGTTCTGATATTTTTCCACAAATAACGAAAATTTTTTACCATTTTTTTATTTCTAATACGAAAGATGATTACGCGATAGATTTTTTTTATTTTTTATTATTGTCATGTATTACAGGTATAATTTTGTTTCAGTGTCCGAGTACGTGAGATCCAGTGGTTCGCTATCTCGACGTCGTACCGTAACTTTGAATGGATCATGGCGAGATGCTCACGAATTACACGCCTTGTCACAGAAGTGAAAAAAAAACCAAAAAAAAATAAAAATTAAGAAAATTTCACTAAATAAACAAAAAAATTTCCACGCAATGGAATCTTTCTCATTCTTATAATCCTATAACGTGAAAACAGATATTCACAAGGACTAGGAATATTATCCTACGTTTTGTATTCAAACAGCTGCTTTAGTCATTATATACGAAAATACCTTCACGCAAAATAAGAACACCCCCCCCCTCAGCCGCATATTTTACACCAAACTCTTATTATCGGTTGTAAATTGTCTTAAAACAAAATTTTATTATCATTATTATCAAGATTGTCGATTTTTTTCTATCAATTAATTAAGATGAGTTTGGTGAGTCTTAAAATGCGTGTATTAGGTATATATATGTATGTATAATGAAATAAAAAAATGTCTATTTGATATGAATGTTTCGTGTATATCAATGTGTATGTATGTATGTACATCGAGATTTAATTGAATATATTTAATTTTCTTATTTAATTGTATATTTAATTAAATTATGTATAATAAAACTACTCTTTGATAAATGATAACGAATGAATACATAATATGGGTATATATATATACATACGTATATGTATACACCTATTAGTATTGTAAATCGATTGTATACAGGTGGATAATCAAAATAAAGTGTTTCGGCGTTTTGGTGGATTGTTATCAAATATTTTTTTGAAATCTAAAAGCTGTTGATTGTATTGTAATATGTATAGATTATATATTGCATAGAATATCGAATGCAAGGGGATCGTACGCTGTAATTAGACCGTAAAAAGAATTGATAAAAAAAAAAAAAAACCATAAAATCGTAAAATTGTCTAAATGTATAAATTTTAAAAACCAATCTTGTTGTTTGCAGAAAATTCTGTACTATGTCACTATATTTTATTCCCAGAAATTGTATATGTCTTGAAAAAATTTTAAACCTTGAATAATAATAAATTATTTATTATTTTTTCTTTTTTTTTTTTTTTTTTTTCTCTCCATAAATAATTGTTTCAAGGTTTGTTTCTTCGGCGAAAACTTGAGACTGTGAATATTATTATTTAATTTATAAAATATCGCCGGAAAGAAACTGGAAATAAACGAGCCAAAAGAAATATAAGAGTGAAAAAAAAATACAGGAAGGTAAAGAATATCTCTAAATAAATGACTTTTATTTAGAGTATATCTGTATAGGTTTATATAATAAACTGTATAATCACCGTATAGATATCAACGTGACTATCAAAAACTCGTAAGTCTGTCAAAAATGGTAACAGAAACTGGGCAACGAATCATGTATCAAAAATATTGCGGTACAATGTCTCATAAATTTATCTATAATATGCTTACAGAAAATTATTATATTTTTCTATTTGACGTAAGCGAATGCATATATGTATACCTACGTAATCTATACTATATACATGCAATTTATAATTGCGTAAAATGGAGGTATGTAATATAATTTATAAATTGCATAGCTGCTGGTGCTGCACGGGGGAAAAAAATTTAATTACTTATCTATATTTATAACTTTGTAGGTATATGATAAAGCATAATATACATTTGAATATGGTAAAATAAATTTCCCGATCAACTGTACATTTTTTTTTTCTTATTTTTTTTTTATTTTTTTATTTTTTTTTTTTAATACAATTGATGTAATTATTTTGAAAAAAAAACGCGACCTCCTAGCTGACGTAAGACATGACCCGTAAGTTCTCGATTTTCACTTAATTTCTACTCTACCAATACAGAGAGAAATGAGAAGGGGAAGTTGAAAGTAGCGCGTTAAGCTTTGAACTTATATATTTCTTACCAAAGGGATCAACCGTCTAATTGAGATGTATATTTATCCCAGAAGCAATAACGAGACAGCTGTTGGTTCACCACAAATTTAACATCTGATACAAGAATTATTAGATACTTTGTTTTTTATTTATTTATTTATTTATTTATTTATTTTATCACAGGACTCGCGTGAATAATTTGGAGAATATTTTAATGAGATTTTTATCGATTTATAATATGCTTCAAGAAATTTTCACGAAATTATAAAAAAACAAAAACATGTGTTTTATTTTTTTCTTCTATTATTGCCTTTCTTGCGGATTTTATCTTTTGCACTCTCTACTATGCAGATTTTCGACTCCCATCCAAATAGGACAGAATATAATTTAAGATATACACACGTACAGAAAACCTATTATATTTCTGCTTACGCTGATGAAATCCTGCCGACAGTCAAATTCGAAATTCAAGTGAAATTGTAGAGAGTAGAAATAATTATCTCAGGACTCGCCCCGTTTGGTTTAGCTAACGTAAAACCCTCAATGACACAGCACCAGCTCTTATAAGGTTTGAATAATTAGTGAAAGGCCGTATTATTCTCTCTTACTTTATTTATTTATGTTTTTTTTCTTCTCTTTCTCATCAATTAATTATTAAATCACGTTCTACTTTTCACATTAAATAAAATATTATCACTCGGTTTAATAAAACAAGCCTGAATTAATTTCAAATTGAAATGATCACCCGAGTCTAGACTCTAGACTTTCTCTACTTAAAACGCTCCCTCTCGTATAGGTCTGACTATACCATAATATCACTACTTATAACGTTGGAAATAATTCACTGGCGGAATGAGGCTGCAGATATTATTTTTTATTCACAACGAAATAAGGAATTTCTTTTTTTTCTAAGTTTCATCATTTTTGTTTGTTTTTTTTTTTTTTGTTTTTCTCTTGAATTGTTTTATGGGTAAACACATTTCCAGAGAGTTATCGATTACTCTTATCGTATTTCATTCTGAAGTTGTCCATCCGAGATAATTGCCAGTTCTCTGTTATGATCGCGTTTCTTTCTTTTTTTTTTTTTTTTTTTTTACAGCCGATTAAACAATAATCTCTCTAATAAATAAGCTCTTATTTATTTATTTATTTAAAAATTTAGAAAGTAAAAGTTTTAAATAAACGGACTACTAAAACCACGAGCTGCAATCAATTACGCGTATATCCACATTATCGGCATAACTGATTAAATGAAACTTTATTTCGGAGATGTTGTAGAACTAAAAGAATCGTAAACGTGAATATCGTGAATTACTAGAAAGCCAATAACAAAAATAAAGAAATTCTACCTGGTTTTATTTGATCCTGAAATTCGAGATAAAATCGTTGAGTTTCGTTTACGTTATAGAATGCGGAAAGATCAATTTTCAAGGGTAAAAATCGAAGTATTGGAAAATAAAACTTATTTGACCCTTTTTATACCCTTACGTTTATAACATACGATACACAACATAATTAGACTTACGCTTCATAGAATTTCTTTTAATTATCGAAAAACTTTAAAATGTGTAAATTACTGTGGCACAATTGAATATATAAGCTGAATCATAAATCATCAGATTTATTTTATCCAAGATGTATCTAAATCGACGACTATGAAACTGAGCAGCTATAATGTATATACATATACTCGTGTGAAAATTTAATCATTATTTGAAAAAGTTCAAACCATGACAGATGCATATAGGAATTTCCTTAATATTCCAAAAAAAAAATACAAAAATAAAATAAAATAAAATATAATCCAAAAAATATAGTCGGTATATTGAATTCAGAAGATTGCCAGAATGTGAAATGATGATTAATTCGTTTTTCTTTACAACGTTCGGTGGATTTACATTAAATATAAAGTGAAATATATTATTCAAAGATCTCCTAACTTTTGATTGCATACGCTTTCGCAGTCAAAATTTAAATGTATATTTCTACTGCTTGCAGAGTTTATATACAGAGTATTACCCGCAGTCCTTGTCCGAAGAGAGAAAGTGCTGCTTTCTAAGCCGAGGAATTGTTTCAAATATTCTCTGAATATTTTACAATTCAAAACGTAGTTTACTGAACAAATAAAACTGATATCCTAATCCGGTATTGTCACCTTGTATAATTGGCTGATATTTATGAAGTGGTAATACCGTCCATATTTGGGCAAAGGATACTGCTGCGATTATTTGATTTCATTAATTAGTTACTCCATAACCTAGACCAACTTTACCATACCTAACCTAACCCAACCCGATCTAATCTGACCTTGCCTTGGCTTACCTCTTGGAATACAAACTACAAGCCACATCTAGGAATTTACTAATCAACAAGAGCCTATTAGCAAACAAAGGGCATTGCAAATATACCCTAAAGTATTAACACCAGCCACGTAATTGGCTCATAAATATGTATTGTTATTTTACTCTTACACAGGGTAGGTAAATCCAAAATTTGTGTATATATTCAACGTTGAAAACTGAGACGAACTTTCATTAGCGAAAATTTTGTCAGTTTAATAGTTTTTAAATTGGAGATAGTTTATGTTGACCAATTACTATGTGTATAATAAAATAACGGTCATTCGGGTGAACAACTCATCCACAGCCTCCAACATAACGTGCTCACTTCGCCACTCTGTTAACGGTGAGTTGTAATTGGTCAGTTGAAAAACGTTCTTATTCAAAAACTATAAAATTCTCGATTTTTTTGCTTAGAAAACTTCGTCGAATTTTTTAAATATGATATTTTTGTTTTTATAGAGAGTTACGATGTTGAAAGAAAGAATGATGATAATATTGTAAAATTTCTTTTTAGGAGTAAATTTTGAGTAAATTTTTCGAAATTTAGTAATTATATTTCAACGTTGTAGGAAATGCTGGTTTTAAACAGTATATGCAGTCTTTAGAACGGGGGCAATTAAACTCCGGAAACATTTGACCTATGGAAAGCGACGTACGGCTAACAAACGTTAATCTGTAATCTCGTACCTCGTTAAATTTAACCGTGAATTAATTAAAACAAATCGATATTGTCGACAATATTTTCGGATTGAAGTTTGTGGTGATATATTCGATGGGATTATCCGTGGTTAAATTTATTATATACGGGACAGGAAAAAAACAAAAAAATAAATTACGGTAAGGAGTAAAAGACCCCCTAAAATTCACGATTGTATACCTATACACGTTGAGAGAAATACTCTTTAATGGATATTTCGGGGGGGAATAATCGGGGGGGAGTAAAGATATAACTCAGTAAATTTGACAAGTTATCGTCTAATGGGATAAGAAAGGTACGAAGTAGCAAACTTCTTCTTTCTCTTATCATATTACCACCGATAAAAAATGTTTTCGAACAAATTCTCGCGTGTATACGAGTACCATAAATGGTTAATGAAAGAAACGTGATGGTTTTAGTTTCTATCTGTTTTATACGTCTATTTGGTTTAGTGATTGTCATGACGATTACTTTCTCATTACCAACACGCATAGATATCGGTATATTTTTTAATAAGCCAAAAAAGCTCCTAAGCCCATTGATAACAAATTTCTAAGTAAAATTCGTTTAACCTTGACGTGTGGAATGAGAAAGATGATGAAAATTTATGTATTTAAATTCCCTGAAACATTTGAAGTTTACCATCTGAACGGTTAGCAATTTTAATGCGTAATGGAAACCAAAGTGTTTCAAGTATATACGGATATAAGAGTAAAATATTTCTATAAAAAAAAAAAAAAAAAAAAAATAAAACGATTCTATATTCGTTATACTAAATTTATTTTTGGTACTATACAAGTTCCGAAGAGCAGCTGCTTACGATTAATAAAGGGAAGCAAATGTTCCGTTTCGATCACTATACGCATTCATAGTGTATACATATATTGTGTTTACAGTTTGTGATAATTCAAGTCTACCATTATAGTTCCCTCGTAACGATATTTTTGAGAAAAGAATTTTAATCAAAATTCAGATTCAATATAGTTTCTCTTTTTTGTAACTATAGGAATTTTTATTCATTATCGACTCTTTTAATGGTCAAATAAATAGGTCAGTTAATTCAGAATCTAACTCACCAGCTTCGACATCAGCTGCAGGCAAAGGTCCAACATTACCAAAGAAACGCTGGTCCAGTAACTGAAGTAACTGTAATGCTGCATCGTGTACAGGGGCTCGTGGACATCCCGTATTCATTAGAGTGACGTTAATTACACTTGTATAATGATCGCAGGGATATTCTCTGAAAGTAGAATGAAATTTATTGAAAAATACTAATCAGATATATAGATGAACAATTTTTTTTTTTTTTTTTTTTTTTTAGACCAGGTTATACTAGAACCGGTTAAAGTTTTAAATTGTATATCAGATGTTTAAGTTTTAATTATTTTTACCCTGTTTAAGATTCTATCGAGATATAGTATCGCGTTATTTGAAGAGGTAAGACTCGTGAGCCCATAAAAAAAATAAAATAAAAGCACATATACATTTTGAGACAGAGTTTAATCGGCAGCTTATCACCCTTAATTGAAGTTTGCGAGAGTTGAGCTGAGCTTCAGAGGAGATCGATCCTCATTGATAAGAAAAAAAAAAAAAAACCGAAGGAAAGGGTGAAGAGAAGCAATTCAATGGACAGTTAATTTCCGACTACTGCACGAAAGGGGGTCTGAAAATGAAATGAATTTGGAATTAGAAGAAGAAATAAAGAAGAAAAATAATGAAAATTCTTTCGACCAAATTAACCGCAACGACTAAAGTAGGTATTGAGTATATAATTGAAATTCAAAAAAACGATATCTTAAATCCCCAAATCATTACATTCGGCTAATTATTATTTTACGAAATTTAAATCTCAAGGGGAAGCTGTTTCATTGCTTTTTTTACTTGCAAAAGCTGTTTTCAAAATGAACAAAATTCAATTTAACAGAGGTGCTATTGCAATCTACATAATCGTTCTTTTCGCACTTTTTTTCCCATTCCCATTTCCATTTATCTGACCTTTAAAACGCAAAATTTCTCATTTCTTTTTCAACAATGCGAAGTGAGGGCTGTAATTTTAATCGGATATAATTGGACCGTGGCTTTTTCCGTCAATTTTCGCAAATAACAACCTCTAAAGTCTCACGACTCTCGGATAAACAAAAATTTGTAAAATCTTCAAGTAGTTAAAAAAAAAAAACAAAAAAAAAGTCAGAGTTTATTTTGCACGTAAGTGTCTCCAGCTCAGTAATACATCCAAGAATCTAGTCAGACATGATTCGAAAAATCGTTTATCGTTAAAACGTCCAAGTTTATTGAGCATTAGGAACATCGTGAAATCCTCGGATACTAGTTTAATATAACAGCCATTTGCCGGCTGACCACTTTCGTTCTCCTGATGGTAACTTTGAGTTTTAAACTTAATTTCCGGCCTCGCCCAAGCTTAGACAACATCGCACTTTGATCGGATTCTTGTTCTAATAGTAAGTGCTCCGGAGCATATTAGTGCAATTTATTGGAAATCCTGAAAAGTTTATAACAGTATTGTTGATTAGATAAAATTTAGAAAACCATAGTTTTGATGTATTTAAATATTTTTCCATCGAATAAAGTATAGTCGATATTCTGAATAATTTTTTGAATTTTGTCAAATGAAAGAAGGTAAGAAAAATGAAATAAACAGATATCCAGTCGTTTCTAAAATGTATGTATGTACTACATACGTACATACGTACTTATAATAAAAACAACCGAGGGGGACAAAATATTGCGGCTTCTTTCCTTATTTCATATTAAAAGAATGTGCGATGATATAAACATTCCGTTTTACTTGCATACCTATATATTTAGATATATGAATGAAAACCAAGCTTTGGCACCGAAGCGAGTAGAATATATATTGCGAATCAAATATATTATTATACATTTATTGTCCGGATACCCAAATATACGGGGAAAGAAAAGAAAAGAGAAAAGCACGACGTTATATACATACGTTCTAACACGAGAATTCAAGTTTATCTTTTGAATTGAGATTAAAAAAACAAGGTTTCGTACACCTGTACAGTACAAAGACGCGCACAAAGTCATTTCTCAAGCAAAAAAAAAAAAGAAGAAAGAAAGAAAAAAATAATAATAATAATTAAATATCGCAGAAAACTCTAACTTTAATTGACGTTTAAATAAATTATAAAAAAAAAAAATGCTTATTTAAATACTTAAAAAGAACCACAACGTTCTTCAAGTTTTACTGCAAACAAGCATCTAGCTACTTGAACTGAAAGTCAAAGCCTTGAGTAAAGCTAAAGACGTTAAGGCGAATCTAACGACGTTAAGGCGAGTCTAACAAAAGAATAGAAAAAAAGAAGTAAAAGAAAAAAAAAAGAAAAAAAAAAACACGTAATCCGGAAATCGAAGGGACAAAAGAAGCTGCACTAAATAAAAACTTGAGGGACTAAAACTGGCTTTCTTTCAACCCTTCTGCTCTCCATTTTTTTACAGACGGTTAGGTCCGTCCGTCAAAAAGTTTCTGAGGTACAGGAGCTATAATAGTAAAGCCGAGAATATTATGCGAACAGCTGTGTTAAAGAAAGAAAAACTAAAGAAAAGAAAAGCTAAATTTCATCGTTTAGAGTTGACAACGTGGTTAGATATTGAGTTCGAAAGTTTTCAAGGTTTAAAGTTATTCACTAAACTTGTTGGGGAAAAAACTGTGTAGAGACACGACTGCTGCAAACTAAAAAGGGAATAAGTATGTATAAAACTAAGATTCCAACGACGTGAGATGTCGTGACATTACATTCTGACGTCATTGTTTAGTTAGAAAATTAGATTCAAGATAGAGTTAAACATCCCTGACGTTATACACCCTCTTCAAGACGTACGTATTACGTGAAACGTTTACTAACTGGAAAAGCGGATTTCGCAAATAGAATTCAACGATCGTATATCAAATACCTATCGCAATTTATTCTCAGGGTAAAAAATCCACAGTGTTTTAAAATGGCAATTATTTTACTCAAAATTCATATATACTAATTAGGATCCAGTGAATTTTATACGATTTTAAAATCCTCCAAGAAATCTATATAGTTATATTTATTTTTTTACATACTTTTGTTATTTTTCATTCAATTATTTCCTACTACAGCAGCGTTTTAACGAAGATTTAGCATCAGTGAGAAATCGAGTTTCACCATTGCCAAATAAAGGAATAGCCAGTTAATCCTGTTCTTAAATAACGTAACTAACTTCGGTAAATTTCATTTTGTCATAAGATTTACGGCTGTGTTAATTTCCAGATACCAATTATCCACGTTCCACATACTGCAGTGAAATTCTGTTCATAATCTAAACAGAGAGTTTATCAGCTCTGTAGACAACCCCTTAGCTAATACAATTATTAAACCAACGCGATTATCAATCATATAATTATTCAAGACTTGGCGCGAGGTCGCGTCAACGTGTCTAAAACGAAAATAGCTTATTGTTAATCTGACTGCTAGTCTAGGTTTAAAAAATTTCAGTTAAGTTTTTCAAAATATTTCATTCCATTTAATAAATTAGAATTTCGAAAGTAAAAAAATAAAATAATATCAGGAACAGGATGATGAGTCGATTTTTTTGTTTTTTACTTTTGTTTTACTGTCCTTGTTTGATATCTGATTTAATTGAAAATCATAATTTAATCAGGCCCGAGATTCAGAAAAACGAAAAGTTCCACGGAAGATAAGAAACGTAGATTTTTGGGTGGAGTAAAGACTCAAGAGAATAAAAAGAGAATGAAATAAAAGGAGATCCGGCATTTTCGTCCTCGATATTCGATATGATAAATTCATGGTGAAAAAATTTAATAAACCGTTCGTAATGGAGGATCCACTTAAATTTGTATTCGCAGATTTGTCTGGAAGTTGAAGACGGGTTATACCTCTATCTTGTCTTTGGACAAAGTTCTTGGATGCCTCCTTCTAACAATAAGCCAATCGTTTATAATCGATCCCGGAAATAATTAGTGGTCCTTACTCGAACTTTGCACGCACAAGCTCACACGCAATAAGAAAATTATGAAAATTATTTAACAAACCGAGTCGTTGTTGGTATCTTTTTTTCCAATTGTATCACATGACTCTTAGTCCAAAAAATTATAACTCGCTTCAGACGAATGTCGTAATGAAATTTTAGCACAATTTTTTGCAGGAATGGAAACTATATCAAGAGTTTATGAAATTGATTTCATTTGGATTAAAAAGTTTCCCAGTTTAAATTATAGTCGATTTAATAACATCTGAGGTAGAGGGAATTGGTCTTAAAATTATTGGATTAAAAATGAGGAACAATTATCAGAATAATTAATGAGAGAGATAGAATTGATCAAGAATAAGAAGAATGAAAATCACGAATTTTATCAATACTTGGTATGAATCAGAGCCGGAATTAAATAAAATGCAAAAAAATAAAAGAAAGATTTGAACCCCCGAAGTTTTGATCACAATTTTTATTTAAAGAAAATTTTTTTTTTGCTTTTTTTTGACAGTTTTAAATTTAAATTTATTTCGAAATGTCAGTTTGGCGTAAAGAAAAACGACTCCTATGTCACTTGCAACGTTATTTTCAACCCTGAATATAAAACCTTTGAAAACTTGTGATAAAAGAGACGGAATTTGAGTTAGTCACACTTCAATTCCATCAATTGTAATGATTAACCAGTCGTTGAAGATTCAGTTAAATCTTGACTTGTCAGAGAACTGAATGAGAGTTAACTGATGAGTAAAAAACAAAAAACTAAAAATGAAAAATTTCAAGGGACATTCCATTCCCATCATCCAACCGTCCAAAAGTCAAGTCTTCATCCCTTACATCCTGTCATCAGTCAACCTTTTTCAAGGGATAATATTGTCGAAAACTATTCTATTTACGTAAAAGAAAACCAAACAAAAAAAAAAAAAAATCTAATCAGACGAGTAAAGGAAAACGATGCAGCATACAGCCCACACATTCCCGCTCTCATAGGTCGTATAATATCTCTGAAAGAACATTACTTGTGTGCTCTCGAGGTAAATGGAAAACACCAGCCAAATACAAAGCAGGCCATCAGGCGCTATCAATAAAATCACTATTTGATTATTCAGCTACGCGCGAGGAGGAACCCCGAGAATATCAATCTTTTTTTTTCCCCCTTTGGGGTGTTCCTTCGGCATGGCACCAAGCTTCTTCTCGCGTATTCAGAGTACCAACTCGTCTGCACATGACAGGTAGAAATATACATATGTAGATTTAATCCCAGAATTAACCCTTTTTTATTTTAATAATATTTATATTATAGGTATGTATAGATAATTGTGAGTTCTGTGTAATTTCTCGTGCAATTTCCTTATCTTTAGCCCCTCCCCAAAAAGAAAAAAAAAAATATAATATTATCATTTATTCTCGTAGAGTTTGCAAAATTTAAAGAGAAAAATTTTTAAGTCGATATTGAATCGAAAAAAATTAAACGAATCCTCGAAAGGGTTGGATTAAAAATTTTCAGATAATACTACAGGAAATTGGTAAATTATGAAAAACACCAAAAACTATATGCCTGTATACCTACTATATAGTTTAAAAAATTCCTTTGTCAACAGTTTACTGCCAGACAGGAAGGGCAAGTTTTGTCGAGGGTCAACTCTAATCTACATATTATTGTCTAGTCGGTTGAATAATAATTTGTCCCCGTTCCCTGGACGAATTTAAATGTTGTTCACTACTGGGCGTATCAATTTCATGTCACCATATACAGTTTAGATATGATTTTCACGAATTTAGTTAATCCAATTAGTCATTTCGCAGTGCGGATGTTATTCGGTCGCAAAAACTGAATGGGTAGAAAATTTAATCTCTGATTTGCACGCGTCGAGGGACCAGTTTTCAAAAGCTAATTTTATTTATTTTTTATTTTTTTGTTACTTTAACTGTAAAATTTAACGTATCTAGGTGTAAATCGATCTAATTTTATTACACAACGAACACAAAAAAATAAAAATGAGGAAAACTAATTGTATATGAAATAAAAGAAAAAAAAAATTATATAGAGCAGAGGTAGGAGCACACCGTGAAAGATAAAATTAATTAAGTGTAATACCTCAGACGAGTCTGATACCACGCTTTCTAAACAACGATACCTGGAATTGTTCAGGGGTGAGACTGATTGACGACGATTCCCCCGGGCGTTGATACTATTCGAAACCTAATCCTAATCGTATCTTGCGGTTTTCTCGGGCATATCAATTCTGTTATTTGTTGAGTACTATTTACGAAATTTATTTGAAGTAGACGTGTGATGTTATTATCGATTAGACACATTCCAGATAATTTCAGGCCTTTTTATTCAACCCTTAATTTTTTAAACTTTTCAAATTTTGATTGTAAATTAATCTATTGTATAATTTTTCCGAGTGTTCCCTGTCTCGAGACTAAAAATTGACAATATAGCTGTACGAAATTTTTCGTCTTTTTTTGTTGGTTGTATAAAATATCAAGACTAAGTAATTTGAATTTATTTCTGAACAAGAGTTTTTTAATCTCAAAAATGTACCAAGCGGGATATATACTCAGAAGGTGAATATTTCCGGGCATTTAATATTAAATGTGGTATATTAATTTCACGATTCTTGCCTGAAAGATATAATCGCGTCGAACTAAAATTATAATTATCCATTTTTGATTTTCATCGATTAATGGATTTAAATAACGATTACGTTACCCCAAAAGACCTTATTTTATTTATTTTTCTAATATTTTGTTTTAATCTTATTTAACACTCGTAAATTTCACAGGTAGAAAAATTTTATCTGCATTATCATAATATGTCTCGCTTTTTTATGCATACCTAGACGTCTGAAAATTTACTTAATACTCGTTTAATCCGCAGATGAAATTCCGATTAGAAATTAAATGGAATTTCATTTCTTTCACAAGATTCTTCGCTTTCTTTAGACCCATTATATTATCCCAAAAATTCTTCTTTTATTTGTACGTCATATCTCTGACAGCAAAGCAGAGTTAGAGGAATGGAATTTGCAAAAAAAAAAGCTATCAGAAATTTCGAAAAATCATTTTTATTTTGATTATCGACGGATTTCTATGGCGTATTATTTCCACCTGTAGTTTATGTATTACGAATTCTCAAATTAAAAAATTTTCAAAAATTTGCCAATTGTCAGCGAAAAATTTAATCGCGTGGAAAATATTTGCGCCAAAGAAGGTAACCGGCGTCTATTCGCTCCGTTGGTTCGAGCGTCAAGTCTAAGTCAACCAAAGAGGGCAGAACAGTAAGAATTTTTGCAAAAAAAAAAAGTAGAAAGAAAAAAAAAATAGAAAAAAAAGATTCGATAGGTATTACAAAAGGTGCCTTTGATAGTCTAGGAATAGACTATAAAGGATACGGCTATACAATCTCATTGAGAACTTTGACTAAGACTTTAATATTAGTTTTGCACGTGGACGTGATAATCTTCACCCCCCCTAGCATCTATCAAGTTGAAATTTGTACAGGATTTAAATAATACTATTTCGTTTGATGTCAACTAGAATAAATGATGACTTTATAAATATTGTTTATTTCTTTTTATCAAAGATATATAACTTTGCGTAATAGTTCAAAGTAAACATTATAGAACACTAGTCTAATTTTATTTCCTTTGTGCTATTATTCAGAGTATAAAAATCCCAAATTATACTCATAGAATTTGGTCAATATTTGCATCTGTTAATACCATTACTTCCAGGATACGGAATATTTCTAGTATTCTAATATTAATATACAAAATGCAATTATTTTATATCGTTTAAGATTTTTTTTTCAATTATTGGGTATTACCTTCTTTTAAAACTGGGTGCTCTTTGTTCCTAAATAAGAAATCCTAAGTATTTCTGTACACCAGATTTAAAGACAAGATTGTTTTATAGATTTTAAAAGATTTCCAAAGATTTCGAATGATTTTTCATGATTTTAAATGATTGTCTAAATATTTCAAATATTTCAGAAATTTTTAAAGGTTTCACATGATTCTAAAGATGCTGAAAGTTTTCAATAAATTTCAAATGATTTCAAATTATTTCAAATGATATAAAAGATTTCATAATCCCTTAGGGGCAATAAAACAACTATATGCTTCTTTTTCCATGCACAAATAAACTTTTTATTAAGAATTGTAAAAATTCTTACCTAGCGCTGAAAATAGTAGCCAAAGCAAGAAAACATCCATCTGCAACCTGCGGAGCACCGGTATAACAACGATCTACAACCCAGTCCAGAAGAGCTCCAATATCAGGATTACCCTCAAGCAATAAAACCACCGTTTCACGTGCCAGGGCATAAATCTGCACAAAAATATCGTACAATCAGTAAAGAAAAAACAACTACGTATAATAAATGAATAGATTATAAGTTGCTTCAAGAATTGTACAATCATGTGCTATGAAAATATTTAAGTACATCATTAATTCTATTCAGCAAGTTAATCAATGTATGAATTAATCAATTAGATTCGATTATGTGCCATGAAAATATTTGTACATATATAATACATATTTGATTCTTCCGAACAGTAAATCATTGAATAGATCATAAAGATTCAATATAGAAAAGCGATGCATATAATTACCTTTTCGTCTTTACTGGCAAGTAGTAAATCGAGCCATTGATAAAGAATCGCTCCTTCTTCCGATAAAGTTTGTGGATTAAAACAAGGCCCGCAGCATAATAGTCCGCTCATAGCTTGCAGCGCAGAGAGTTGTAGTTCGGAACAAGATTTTTCTTCCTCGTGAGTTGAAGAGCTGCTACTTAATGGTCGACCGTATGGACCAGCCCATGTCGCAAATAGCATGAATAGATTACTGCGGAGATCTCTTTTCAAAAGAGTGTGGCACGTTTCGACTGAAAGAAACAGAGCATTTTAATTGTTAGTTTACTTCTTCTACTTCAGAAAATTTATCAATTTTTATCATTTTATTGAAATTTAAATCCTCACGGGAAAAACTCTTGATCATTTTCCTTATAAAATTGCAGAAGTGTAGTTTTATGTCTCTGACTGCAGGAGCCTCTTTGTCTGTCTCATTTTCTAGGTATAAACGGGCACCGTCCATGTATTCCACAAATGTTGGATGCAAAGATTGGGTCTCACGATCCAAAACGGAAGGACTACAAGAAAAGGAAGACCAGTAAATTCGACTGCTAAAACACAGCTTCTCTGTTTAAAAGTAAAATTTCTACCAACCAAATTCCAAACGTTCCGTATTCTGCTATAAGTTCTAAAACTCTGACGAGTTGCAATCGCAGAGCATCTCTTCTTCGTCTTCTCCTCATATTTTCTTGCTTTCTGTCAACAGCTTCGCGTATATACGGTACTAATTCCTCCATTAAATCTCTATAAGAAAAAAGACGTTAATAATGAGAGTCTTGCAGAGATTTAACACAGCTTAGTCGTCAATTTAACATACTTTAAAGCGTCGGGATTGACTTTTCCAATAGCATGAACAGCCGCGTCTCTAACGTCCACTGCTTCTACCCTTAGAAGCGGTACAGTCAGTTTATAGAGAGCTGCTGGACTGGCATTTGCTCCTGGTGATTTATTATCACCTCGTTCAGCGGAGAGACTGTCTGGCGATGAACTGCGAGAATAGATTCTATGTATTTGAACAGAATGAAAATTTAAAAAAACTAACTCCACCAAGTCATACATAACATTCCATAAATTGTATGCGACAAAACACGGTACAGTATACTAGTGTTTATAGGCAGTACGTAATAACTCTTTAGCTACAAGTGCGATAAAAAATCATGCCGATTAATTGGAGTGAGTTTATTTTGTCGCATTTCTCATTCTCAAAAATGATATTATCTATTTTTTTAAATAATCGCAACAAAACTAGGCAAATATGCAAATTTTGTTTAATATAATAGAAAGTTTTATTACCCATTAAGGAGTTTATTTAATTTGAGATGATGTTAGAATATCCTATTTGTTAATTGTAGCTTATAAAACGTAACTCATAATGCAATTTTTAATCAATTAGCTTTACAATCAATCATGGAAGTAAACTTGATTTATTGAAATCCAACACTGTTGGTTAAAAATATTAGAAATAAGTTAATAACTGTTCAAGAATTCGTAAAAATAATCAATAACGCTTGAGTATCGAAGCATACAATCCTACAAACGATATATCCAAGTAAGTTATGATAATCTACAATGAAAAAGGCGAGCATAGATTCTATTTTAATTGCTAAAGTCTTTATGTTTGAATGAAGGAACTAAGTGTAAGCGCAAATCATGGCTGCGGTATGTATGAACTGTTCCTAACAACCAACAAATATTACTCCAATGGTGAATTTGCAGCGATGTTGGTTGCAACAATTAATGGCTCACCTGGTCCGCTTATGCCTCGTGTAGATGCCGGATATGGAAGGAACTGAGAAGCGGCCCGGCAGGGTATGCGCCCCGCCGAGGTTCTCCAGGCTCTGACTCAACTCCTTACTCATGCATAACACACCAAACTCCACCGTTTGCTGACCACTAGAGTATGCAATACAGTACCACCAAGACTCCTTATATCAGAGATTATTACTCTTCAAAACTAACTACTCTACCCAATCAACCAACAGGAGACACACATAATGACAAAGCTATAAGCAGATGAAAAAATAGTGCTACTAAAATCACTCTTCGAAGTGAATTGAAAAAAATTCTAGTTATAAACGAGGCTGGCGATGAATAGAGGAGGATCAAAATATATAGTTTTAATTAGTTACGATGTTCCTAGCATTTTATATCTTCGTATATTGAAGTCCTGACTTGTGCTAGGTCTTGGATATATTTCAAGTTTGATGAAGAAATAGAATAGCTACATCAATACTACATAAATTTTTCAAATAGTTGATAAAATTTTAGTAAACAAGATGATCGTTGTGCTTTTAAATTAGATGATGTGAAATTTTATTTTAATCAATAATGGGACTGAATACTGTTTGCAAAAATCAATATGAATATCTGCTTGTCATACTCTGAGTTAAGAATACAGTGGGGTTTGGTTACGGCATGATATAAAAATTCTAATAACTTGACCTGAACTTTGTGCTATTGGCAAAAAAATACAGATAATTGAATGCCATTTGTATGTTTAATATGCAAAATGTTCAATGATACTGAACGTGACTAACGGATAGGCTTTCGAAACACAACAGACATAAGCAGACATTACCCGACACCAATTACATCGATATATTACTCTAGATTCGTGTTTATCTCAATTCGAATATAACAAGTTTAAATTGAAGCGTACAAGAACAAATTCTACTTGATAAAATCCATATTCTACATTGTTTACTTCTCATATGAAAATTATCAGCTCGTCAAAAAATATTTAAAGGATATGACTGATGGGAAAGAGCAATTAATTGTATAAATTAAATGTATCCTCAACTTCAATACTACTTGTTAGATTTTTAACTCCTCCACAATGCTATTTCAATTCTACTTAATTTGATGTATATAAATAAATAAATTGATATAATTATACATATAGATCTAGTTTATGAAAATTTGAATCTTTTACCTCAAGCTGAGATCAGGACTAGCGCAACGAACGATTGGACTCGGTATTGGTGGTACAACTCTGTACCCAAAAGTGAGATAATTTTTCCATACATGCATGTAGACATCTCTTTCGTTAACAGGCTTCTTCACAGCCGTTGAACTCCGCAACAAAGAAGCTCTGTTATCATTTACTGGTCTAAAACGGGAAAAGATAAAAAAAAAAAAAGTACAATTAGAAAACATAAAGAAGATCTTTTGGTACATATTCACTCAAAATCGTTCTATGATTCATAAATAGGCAATAGTTTATTCTGATCAACTTACGTCGGATCAACAACAGTGAACAAAGAATTGATTCTAGTAAAAACAATTGGCCAGGAATGAGCCACTGCATTGGGACATAAAGTGAGAACTCGATCTCTCTCAAGAAACGCGAACAAACAACTGCTCCATGGATCTGCTCCATTAAGATTTAAAGTTGAAGAACTTTTGGTGCTATTTTCGTCATGGAACCCTAAAGGCAATGAAAGCAGACAATAAAATTAATTCCAGACTGTAAATAATGGAGAATTTTAAATATGGTTGTAAGGTTGATGATAAATCTACCTGCAGTCCACACACAAGTACTTCTATCAGCAATCCATTGAAGATCTACATTTGACGTTGATGTAGCTGCTGCTTTCTCACCCGGAGGTAGCATGTGATAAAATTTTTCTAATACAGCTGGACAGCAAGCATCTACTACGTCTATTACGGGCTGATCATCCTCCAGACCACCTAGAGATAAAAATACCAACGTTTATAATATGTTTTATTGGTAGTTTCAATGTTTGAAGGATTTTTTAAATCTCACCTAGAGTCTTAAGAAGAAGTTTAACCTCGCGGAGTATATGAACAGCCAGTCGACGGGGATAAAGCCGGCAATTACACAACATTACCAGGGCGAATCCTTCTACCAAGTGAAAGACACTGGAGCCGGATTCAATTTTCTGAAATAAATTGTTACACGTTTTTAACTCTGTCTATTTTTTCTTTCCGCTAAGGTGAACCAGCAAGTATAAATTAATAACAGACCTGTGAAGATTCACTTTTCTTTGTTTGTACTTCTGCTCGAGTAGACGTTCTCATAGTTTCCACGGGCTGATCCTTGGATCTAACACTTGGACTTAACAAGGCATTTTTCCAACTAGTTAATAGCTGCAACAACATTCTCAAACCGTTGTCTACCAACTGAGGAAAAGTATCCTGTACATCCCTGGCAAGAAACTGTGTAAATCCTATAAAATGTGAAAGTTGCTAAAGCTGAGTAAATTCTTGTCTACAAATATTAAAATTGGAAGATAAAATGCTGCGAGATATAACACAAAATCAGTCTCACCAAGAATCACGTCTTGTCTCCAATCAGGAAAATCAAGAACTAAAGTTTGCAGACTCTGGTAAGCTAGACCGCGCAGTTCTTCATCCATATGAACAGTTAGTCTACTGAGAAGATCGACTAGTTCAGCGCCAGTCATTCCATCAGGAATAAGTCGAGGTACAGCAGCAACACATGTCCTGAACAAATCGATTCTAGGCTTTCTTTCACCAGTGATCATCTCGTCAGGCTCTTTATTCACATTCTGAGTACTAGTCATCATCAGTGGTCGTCCATAATGCACATCCAAGGCTCTCAGGATGTCTACAAAGACTCGTCGTACATATGGAAAGTAAGAAGACATGCCTATGCTTCTTGCTGTATCTTCGGTCAGCATCTATTACGAGAGTAAAAGTTGCTTATTAAGCCAGGGAAAAGACTAAAGTTATTAAATTTCGTGCATTTATTTGACCAAAACGTAGCATCACCTTGTTAAGAAATGTTTTTTTAACTCGCATTGTGTTGCCGCTTGGCAGTACACCCATAGTACGAGGCATAGGTGGTTCTCCCTCCTTTTGCTGTAGACTATCAGCAACGACAAGAAAGGCTCTCAAACCAATGCTCATCCGTTCTGGTGTGAGAATTATCTTTATAGGACGACCGACAGATAAAAGATCAAAGACTATCTCTCTCATTGCAAAATCCAGCCTTTCCTGAGCAATGAACTGTATTATTTTTACAAATATGTTCAACGGCGTGTCACGGGGTACTACTGCCTTAGATCCTTTTGGGAATAGAGAGTGAACTATACTTTGGAGCCGGCTCTGCGTAGCTGAATTACTTTCACATTTTATTCGGATCATATAGACCCAAAGAAGACGGTATAAAGCCTCTGTAAAATTGTAGATTAAAAGTTATTAGAGTCTGGCAAAGCTTCGAGGATTCTATCAATGAATTCATGAGTTGTTTCTCACCTAGAGCAACCCTGCACATTTTAGGATCCCTGTTTTTTAGATGAGATAAACACATAGCAAGAAAATAATGCCAATTTTGTAGAAAAAATGTCTTTTGACTGACACACAGGAGGCATGTGACTAGAGGAAAAAGAGCCAATCGATGCTTTGACTTTGTGCACATGTCTAGTGTAGTCGAATACAACATTTCAACAAAATTTTTCAAGCACGGTACATTCACCTCGTTTTTTACTGCCTGTAAAGTAAAGTTTTTGTATAAAGAGCTTGAAAAAACAGGTAAAATAACAATTTATCACTTAGTTAGAACTTACCGCGGCAACTGGGACTAAGATTTCAACAAAAAGGCCAGCGAGAGCGTGTTTAACATCCTTATCTTTAACTTCTAAAAAGTATTGAGCACATTCTTGCATGAATTGAAAAGATGCTTCAAATTCTTCTATCGGAACCATCTGAAATACAGAAAAATTACAGTGGCTACTGCGTTTCATAGTCATTATTGAATAATGCTGATTATTATTTTACTTTGACTCTAAAGAATTTCATTCCCATCAGCAGCGAGATGATACTTTGTGTAGTATGTGTTCCAGGCTCTTTAGCACGCAGATCTTTCAGCTCTACCATGAACCGCTTTCTTACTGACATGAATCGAGACTGAGCAAGAACTCCGATCACTTCGGCATATAAATCAGCAATTATATGGATGTTGGCTGCGTTTGGTTCGTTTTGTATCCTAAATATGAATAAGACGATAAAAAATAAGATTTATTTTGAGAATTAAAGGCCTCCAAAGATGAAATAACTCTGAGTCTCACCCTTCTCTGTATTTAAAATGCTTAAAAGCGATATGTTCTATATGAGAAACAAGATCTTCGTGACCAGGATGAAAAGGAAGTTGACGAAGGACTTCAATAAGCATTAAGCAAAATATAAATTCTACTGCAAGGTCTCTACGCTCTTGCAGCAAATCAGCTTCGCTCCTTTCAACTGTTTCCACACTTCCCGATACTATCGTATACATAATACTGAAAAAATACAAATTTATGGTATGAGAGAAATTTGGGTTTTTAACATAAATCATATTGACTGTACCTTTTTCCTCTTTGATCTTCTTTTCCAGCCGCTGGTTTTTTCTGCTCTGTTCCATGATCGACCAACTGTCGTTCGTACCAATTAAAAAGAGCGCGTAATATTGATGGTAAACAATGCTCAGCAACGGAACCAAAAGCAGAAAGCAGTTGATCAAATTGCGGATCTTCTCCCCTTTGTAAAACTTTTGAAAGCGATTTTTCCTGTTTGAAACATAATGGGCAAAAATTAGTTTCTTTTCTTCAAGAAAACTTACATAGCTGCTGATTCACTATATTTCTGTATAAATACTTGTGGCTCGGTCATGACTGCTTCCATCTTTTTCTCAGCCTGCATAGTAAAATCTGCAAACAGCGTCCTCATCACAAATTCACCTGGCCTCATATTCATGTCTCCAATTTGTTGCGGTCTTACAGTTTCTTTATGTGCACCCCAAGGCAGCACTACTGTAACTGCGCTTATTCTACTCGAAGTTGATTCTGTTAAATAAGCAAGAAATCTCACGGATAAAATTTCATTTCTAAATTATTAAAAACTCAACAATTCTTTCGATGAAAACATGATATAAATTAATTTACCATTTCCAGACACTGAAGTACTAGCAGTATGTATACTAGCCGCGTCGATACTCTCTCCCTGTGTTGATCCATGAATTGTGAGAACATCCTGATTTGATCCAAGAACAGCCTGAGGTATAACTTCAGTTGAACCTTCTTGCACAGTTCCACCTTGTACTGTTACTGGTTCAGTTGCTTCTGTTTAAATTGTTCAAAGGCAATGGGATGATAATTATTGCCAATGTGACGTTAATAACAATGTAAGCAGTAGTAATCTAAGTTCACCTTTTGATAACAGCAATGATATAGAGATGTATGATAAATGTTTAAGATAACGTCTGAATGATGTTACATTTTTAATTGATTTTTTATTTTTTTATAATCTGAAAACACAATCTATCCAAGAGTTTAATCTCTAAGTGAAAAACTGTTCATTGAAGATGTGCGGATTACAATGTACTGTGCAAAAATTGTTAGAACGAATAACCAGGTGGAGGTCAAGTTTGTTAAGAGAATAGCAAGAGCAGCACTAAAGGAAAAAAAGAAAGGAAAATTCATGATGAAACCAAACCAGAAATGAAGCCCTGCTTCGTATCGTAATAGATGGCTAGATAATTCTTTAACTTAATTACACCAAATGCAAAGCCTGACATAGTACAGACACGACAGTGTGGAGATATCCATTCGAGCTTTTGGAGGAAGGATTAAAAGTGTATAGAAAAATAGGATTAAATCAACTGAATAATCCATTATTGATTGAGAATCCGTTAATCAAAATTCAAACAGTGAATAGCAGAATATAGTTAAACAGCTGTTTATTTGGTGACGAAGTTTCTTGGAGCAATTCCAAACAGCTAATTTGTAATAAATGAGAAACACATACGAGGAAAGCAAACATATATTAAAAAGAGCTTTATATATGAATTACCAAATTGATATAGTAAAAAATTCGTTCTCGGAACGCCGTGTCCAGTTCTAGATGAATGGAGAAATAGATACTTTAAAGAGTTAGAAGACCACTGCAATGGGTTTAGATTTAAAGAAAATGTTATAAATAATTTCAACAATAATTTCATATCATAAACAACAAAAAGGTAATACTTTTGAAAGACAAATCTGACTAATATAAGAAATGCAGAATAAGTTGTTACATCAGCTATATATCAAAAGAACATGCGATATTTCCTAAAATAAACAATTTTTCTTAATGTGTTATACTTTTAATTTACCATTTTGAATCTCGTCGCCAGTTGTAGACTGGTTTTCTCCCCCTACAAAATAAAATTGTTTGAAATTTACTTCAAATGTTGTAATAAAATGTATAGAAAATCTCAAATTATTTATTCAAACCTTCCGACATATCATCAATGTTTGCCTCTCCTTTAGGCAACATCTTTACTGAGCCTATACTTCAGACCATAGCTGAAAAATGTACGTTGTAATTTAAATAATTAAGATAATTTAAATCAAGTAACTTATGGTAAATAGTGTACATTTTTTTTTCTACCTCATGTTAGAATTTGGCAGTTAATTAAAAATCAATTCACTAACAGGGAAGAAAAGAATGATTTTGTAAATAAAAAGAAAGTAAAAATGTATATTTTGTATTCGTATCAGTATGACGAAGAATGAATAACATTTATAATTAACAAACAAAGAAATGTATGTCTGGATTATTGCAAACGATTATTAAGTTGCGATATCCATATTTAATAATGAAATAGATGCATAGCAGAAATCTCGAAGATAATAAGAAAATATATTACATAAATAAATAAAGCATTGTTTATCACGTCACGTTTTTGTACATGAAATGGCTATATTTTAATGTAACTGTCAAGTAGGATGACTCACGAGATCTGACAAGTAAAAAATTATAAACATAATCGAATTAACTGCGTTCTAAATGAAAAATTATGAGTCTACATAACCTCAAATGTCAACAGGATAGTTTGGTGGTATTTAATCAAATTTAAACTGCCTAAAGCTCGTAAATTAATTACAAAGTCTTTATTATGTGTTGATTAAAATTATAGATTATTTACCTTGCTGTGATAATCGCTTGTCATGAAAATAATTTTTCCTTAATTACACTTTGTATTTCTGACGTTTTGACTTTTGACACCAAAGATTGTCCTGTGCGGTTCAATTCCTGAAATCCAACGCTCCTAATTCCGTTGTTTCAAATCCCTCGATTCGCAGTTTGGAATTGTGGCGCGCTGTTACTATTTATTATTTGAAACTTACGTAACTGGAATACTATATTTAATTATTCGCTCATTACGCGAGCTGCAAGCTCTTCTACGGAATATGCGACAACATTTTCATACAGACCTTAGCTGTACTTTCAGAAGACCTATTCTAAAGCCCATCAATCCGAATGTAATGATATTATCAATGATACAGAGCGTTAACTTAATAATAATGTGGTTTCGCTATTTCATTGATATCATCAGTTATAAAAAGTAGTACGTTGACCTTCGTGTAAACGTAAACTGTATAAAATAAGTTCGTGCAGCTAGTATAGTATAAGCGGAGGTGTTTTATTATAGACTATCTACGTGGTAGCGCTACGGAGCGTAACGTGCCGTAGCCCGTGACAATATTACGACTCATTCGGGGGGTTATACTGTCTCTAAAACGTTATTGATAAGATTGATTATAGTTATCAAATACTACACGCCTACAAGTCACTCTACTTGACCTGGGGCTTGGCCACAAGACGCAGATTAACGTCAAATGCAACGTTTAACTTATAGATACTATATTTTTATCCCACACACGTGGTTTCTAAAATCATTATGTTCCTCGCTGTTACGTAATAAATAGTAGTACGTTGGCTGAGGTGTTATGAGTAAAATAAATTCCATCTGACTCGCTGAATGGCGCCTACGTTAAAAAAAAAAATTAATAGGTACGATCTGGCTATATTTTTCGGACTGGCAATGTGCCCTTGAATTCCATAATCTGGATGAGAGTATCAACCGATTGAAGGTAATGCGTCAGATTTTCGAGATCTTATCTCAAATACAATTCTTAAATATGATTAATCTTTGACTACGTAGAGCCACTCATCCTTCAAATAAATCTGCTCCGATTCCCTGATAAGCACATTCACGTGCCATCTCGAGACTATACATATAACTATGCGGAATACGGTGTGATAACTCATAATGGATTGCATAACAGAATTGCGATCTGCACCTCGTCTTCTTTTGAACGGAAATAAATAACTAATGTTAGGTAATAATGCAGCTATTATAGTAAATAGTTCAAGCTAAGCGCATTGACCGTATATAGCAGCAAGAGTTATACATTGTCTGAGAAATAAATGTTGAAATGTTTTTTTTTTATTTAGTATTGTACTGACGAGCTCTAGTAAATCGTAATTCGATTTATAGTCAGCAGATCAGCCGGTGCAAACTATGTACATACATTAAAATAATCAATAATATTGCTGGCATATCCGATGAACACACCAGGCAGCTACATACTACCGGCTCCTTTATTGATTTCTACATTTAGATACCTGGAGAAATAAAAATTACATTTGTCAAGGGCCGAACAGGGCCGCGGTGGCTAAGTGTTTTCTGTTATACTTTTGCATTATGAAAATTTTGAACAAAATTTTGTGTCTTATTAATTTAATTAACATTCATCAGGGATATGAATTTCTTTGAGATCATAAATTTTAATACCACAGAATCTAAGTATAGATATGTTCATGCGACGATTGGTTCTTATTCGAGTAACCCATTTTCGTCACTGTACTGTATTGACCCGAAAATCATACCTATAGTATACTACAGAATATATCTTTTCGGTTACGAAAAGTAAACAGCAATAAATAAAGCTACTCTCAAGCAAAGATTTTGAAAAATTCTAACACAGGAATAGACCAAGATTCCTTCAGACAGCGACCTTTGTTCCGAAATCTCTTCTACCAAGTACGATCGCAGCTGGCCCTGGCATTGTTGGCAAGTACAAAAAGACCGGAGCAGTTTTATTTATCAGAGCAGAAATTCAGCGATTGGAATTAATCAGGAAATCCAGCTAATGTTTAAATATGCATAAACTAGAGAGTATAATTAATATATTAGAATTAAATGGGACGAAAATACGAAGACTACGTATGGGTCTATTTATTGATTTATTGATTTATTCAGAAATACGACTCTGCTTGGTAAAGTACGGCGTGGCGATTCAGACATTAAGCAATCAGCTGTTCTTTCAGAATGCGTGTGCATCGGTAGCATAAGCTGTCGTATATAAATATAGGATGACTTTGGGTCCGAGTTGCTCCATTGAACTTTGACGCTGTCCGGCACTGGCAGTGAGCCACGATTACGCAAGTTTTGTTCTGTTAACCTCCTTGCCTAATTGATTGACCTTGAGACACCTTCTTACGACCTAGTCCTAAACATGGGCAAAATAACCTTTGTCTATTTAGCCGGCACTGACCATCCGCCTTTTTTTTAACGTTATAACCATCAGAAATAATCAATGAAAAATGAGCAGAATTGAGTTTTTTTTTTTTATTTCAGACAAGATCCCCGAGATATTTACTCTCTTACATAAATTTACTGAAACGTGAATTTCCTAGTCTTTAATCAATTGTCATCGCCATTTTTTTAAGTCAAGAAACGAACTTAGGTACTACTATGGAGTCTAGATGTAGGTACGGTAGGTACTACAAAGTCTGGAAAATTGACGCCCATTAGTGACCCTGGAATACGGTCGCCATGATTGACTTTTTTATTGGGTAAAATTTAGAGGAAGTGACGTAAATGTATTCACGCGGTTTATTCGAATCGTCGAAATATGCGGCTAAATTAATTCGAGCGATGAAAAAGCGATAACACAGCATCATTTTGAGTCGGGAAAATAGCTTTGAAGGATAATCGCGAGGCACGAAATCGATAGAATGCCCGAATTTCTTAAGGACAAGGGCCGGTGATTAGCTTTTAGCGAAGACTGTATCTGCGCAAAGAGGGCCACGTGACGTGCGCAGCTATTCTTAGCAGAGGTCGGATCTCCGAGAGGCGCTTTGCCTCGCTCACTCGTCGTCCGGCGCGCGTCCGTTACAGGAGTCAGTCTCTCCTTTTCCTCTGGCAAACCCGACCACTCACACCCAACACACAAAATCATGTCTGGTCTCACGGACCCTGTGGCTTTTGCCAAGGATTTTATCGCCGGTGGTGTTGCTGCCGCTATTTCAAAGACCGCGGTTGCTCCCATCGAGCGTGTCAAGCTATTGCTTCAAGTACAACACATCTCGAAGCAAATTTCTGCTGATCAACGTTACAAGGGTAAGTTACGGCCATTCCTGTAATATTCTAATTTAAACAACTGACAGACGACGACGCTCATATCCTGCAATAATTTTTTCTAGTACAAGACAACTGACTGTCAATTAGAATGAAATATCTGTTCGCCGGTTGTAGTTTCGACAAAGTTAATTGCAAGATAAAGAGTAAAAAATAAAAAAAATAAAAAATTAATAAATAAAAACTGGTAATCCACGAGGCTGAGTGGCTGATTTCGTTATGCAATTACGTCGGCGAAAAGAAACTAGGCTCGGAATAATCGCGACCCAGTTATTCGACGCTGAAATTGAACGCAGACAGACAAGACAGACAGAATCGTTTATGTAACTCGGTATGGTTTCGGGGATTGCATAACTTTTCGAAGTCAGGTCGCGAGGCGAGGTAGAATTCTAAACGCTTGGGTATTGGGTCGATAAGCAGTGGCGGCGCGTGGATTTGCCAGATGGCGGCGCCCGTGCCTCACCCTGAGGAACGGAACCTTCGTCTCTTGCTAATCGATGACGGTGTGCCTCGTGCCAAGATGGCCGACTGGCTGCCATCCGGAAAAAGACTGCTTATGCCGCCTATGCGTAGTACATGGAGATTGATAAAACAGAATATGACCCGTCGTTCTTATCTTCTTTTATTATCCGCCTTATCATTTGCCATACGAATTCACTCCACATGCATTGCGAAGCTTACTTTTATTCAGAGGACATTATTCATTCTTCATTTAAATGAAATTGTCAGTTGACCGCTTCGGTTTGCCTTCTGCTCTCCGCCATGTTGAGTTATGAAATATTCGATTGGATTGAAATTACAATGAAAACTACCTTTGTTTTAATTTTATCATGGAATGCATTTAACGCATTTTGATGACTTGATTCCTCATTCATATTATCTAAAGAACAGCGAAAATCAATGCGGAGTAATATTCCGAGGCGCGTTATCGACGCCGATCAATATTATATGTATGTGGTACGGACTTTTTCACTTATGCAATAAACTCACCACTTTTTAGAATCGGGAGATTTTTTTTCTTATTCTTGATAAAGATCGCAAACACTAAAATTTCATATTCTAGAAAAGAATTGCGTAACTAACGTTAAAATTACCAGCGACTGTACTAACTAAAGAGCTAAACTTTAGTTGAAAATCAAAGAAATTTTAGCGTCATTTAATGCTATGTTACTTATGGGAATGTGTATATTCGTGTTTTTACAGGTATGGTAGATTGCTTCGTTCGAATCCCCCGTGAACAAGGATTCCTTAGTTTCTGGCGTGGTAACTTCGCCAATGTCATTCGTTACTTCCCAACCCAAGCCCTGAACTTTGCCTTCAAGGATAAATACAAGCAGGTCTTCCTTGGCGGAGTTGACAAGCACACACAATTCTGGCGTTACTTCGCGGGTAATCTCGCTTCCGGTGGTGCTGCCGGTGCCACTTCCCTCTGTTTTGTCTACCCCCTTGATTTTGCGAGAACCAGGTAAGATAATTTTACTTAATAAGAAATTATTAATAAATCGCGGATCATTTAAAGATCGCGACTTTTTTCTGTCATTTTTTTCCCCCTTTTACATATTTATTATCATTTTTTTTATTAAAAATAATCGTAAGCGGCCCTTCAATATCTCGCGAATAGCGGTTTTTTGCTTTCGCGCTTTTCGTACACGGCGTTATTTTAATATCTCACCATGGATATTACGTTACTGTTTTATCTTATCTGTGTTAGGACTTTGGTAAAATGACGAGGATGATGATGTTGGTTGTGGTGGTAGTAGTAATCTCGTTGAAGGGCTTATGACCTTCAATCCTAATAAAATTTTGCAATTGGCTTACTCACACACGGTCAGTGGTCAGTAGCCTATGTATGATGCTTGCTGCTGCTGCACTGAACTAGTTTTTACCGGCACGGTCATTGCCGTATGTTAAAATTTCACAGATTAACGACTACGTGCAAACGGGGTTTCTTTTCCATCGATTCGGAAAGATTGATTCGATTTTAACAATCGGTTTAAATCTACGATTTAAATTCATATAAATTTCGAAAAATTTTATGAATAATTAAGGCAGGATATTGTTGGAACCATAAAACTGAAAAATTGCATCAATTTTGAACGAAAATATAGAATTAATTTCATATCGTTTTTAGTCCCGAAAAATTAATATTTTACTTTATCGTTGTGTTTTTTTATATTTTTTTTTTTTACAACTTTTTTTACCTTACCTTTTAGCTTGTGAATATTTTGAATCATTGTTCACCAAAAATGAAATTTTATTTCTTATTCTTTAGTCTCCCTGTTTTATTCAACTTTGATTTTTTTTATTTAGTGTATTTTTGTATATTTTTCAAAATTTTAATGTATTTCTCACCGATGAATGAAAGATGACTAAAAAACTGACATAAATCTAAGCTAAAAATTAATTATTAAATTCCTCCCCTCAGGTTGGCTGCGGACGTCGGTAAAACAGGAGGCACCCGGGAGTTCACAGGTCTTGGAAACTGCTTGACAAAGATCTTCAAGGCTGATGGTCTTACCGGACTTTATCGTGGATTCGGTGTATCCGTACAGGGTATCATTATTTACCGCGCATCCTACTTTGGATTCTACGATACAGCTCGTGGTATGCTTCCCGACCCTAAGAAGACTCCCTTCCTAGTATCATGGGGTATCGCGCAGTGCGTGACAACTGTAGCTGGAATCATCTCCTATCCATTCGACACCGTACGTAGGCGTATGATGATGCAGTCTGGACGTGCAAAGGCCGAAATTCTTTACAAGAGCACTGCTCATTGCTGGGCAACTATCTACAAGAGCGAAGGTGGCAGTGCCTTCTTCAAGGGTGCTTTCTCAAACGTTCTCCGTGGTACTGGTGGTGCCCTTGTACTCGTACTTTATGACGAGATTAAAAACCTCCTTTAAATCATCAAGGCAATGTAAATCCAATTATCAACTTGTCCTCTCCACCCACCATCCAGTATAATAACGCAAGATCAACAACACAGCGTATATCCTATTCCTTGAACTGCTGTCTGCCGCTGGTGGCGGCTTATTAGGATTAGGATATTCTAAACAATTTCATAAATACCTTAGGCCAAGAGAAAAAAGAAAAAAAGAATACTAACAACAAAGACAAATAAATGGATAAGGGAAATAAAACGATTGAATAGTTGTTAGCAGCTAGTTTGATTTATTGTTGAAAAAAAAATCTAATCATTATTATTATCATCATTACTACACTTACTACTACTACTACTCTATGCGTGACGAGAAATGCGGAAATTATGGCAGATATGTAGGTATACGTATTATGGAAATAGAATGGGGATTGCTTAATTTATTGCCGGGTTCAGTATTTTTTTTTTTTATTGATCGCATGAGTTGGTTTTAGTAATGTTTTTTTTTTTTTTTTCTTTCCAAATTTTATTTTTGTTTCTATCCAATTTTACCTAAATTTTTAGGAGAGATATTTGTGAAATTGATATCATGAAAATCGATTCGTAATATTGTTGTAAAAAATGTAACGTTTGATGAAAAAAATTATAAATGATAAAGAATGAAAAACATGATAATGTGAGAAAGGAAAAAAAAAAAAAACGTTCCAAATATTACGTAATACGCGAAAGTGGATGAAGGTCGGGAAAACTAGCTGGAAAATAAAAGGAAAAACTAAATAACAACAACATAACAAATGCGATAACATTCGATCAAGATGCGAGAGGGACGCGCGTCGAAAGTTTTGTTTAATTACGACGGCGACGGCGGGGCGCGTAGACCAGGGCCGCCCCCGCCCTTATCCCCGGCCCATTGTAGATAATTAATAAATAATGATAATTAAATGAAAAAACGAAAAAAAAGGTAAAAAAAAAAAATATATGATCATGTAATGATGTCAGTAATAATTAATCTACCATTGAAAAGGATAATTTAATTTCACGCGACAGACGAGACTCCATGTAAGATAAACGTTACTAAGATATGTATGCATCTAATCTGTTCATGTTAGGATGATGTATGCAGGAAACAGCAACTCAATAAAAAAAATAAAATGAATAAAAAAAAATTAAAAAAAAACTCGATTTAAAAATGAACCATTTCACAGTTTTCTCGTCTTAATGATATCCAAAATCCAGTATTATTCCTTTCCTTTCGTGTCTAGACTTTGTTTAATTTACCTATTCAGCTCATATCGCGGTCTTTAATTCCTGGCAGGTCAGGGTCGAGATAAACATTACTGAATAGTATCTACTTTGTCGGGAAACTTACAATATCTCATTATCATTGCCACGTGGAAATTGTTTGAATAATCACGACATATTGCCGGCTATTGTTACCAACGTCATTACGATTTTCATTTATAAACGATTCGTAATGTTACGAAAAAGTAGACAGACAAGTATATCGCAGCAAAAAAAATCAAAAAAAAAAGCTGAGTGGCAAATTTACGGCAAAAAATATACGAGTGAAATACGCAGACCATTTATAACGTGGTTTTTAACCGGCTTTTAGATTTCTAGATTCTATATAGTACAAAAATCGCGTGGAAGTTAACACCTCGTTATCACGTGCTATGATCGTTATGACGACAAAATACGTATATGTCAGGTAGCAGCTGTTGGATGTGAATTCAAATTTATATAATAGCATAGATATAAGGTACTATATCTATGATAATAGTAATAATAGTATACACTTTATCTTCAGACAGATAATTTTAAGGCTCGTTGTTGGATATCAGATAATAATCATTGACACGAGATTAGATTATACAAGTGGGATTTAGCCAGGGCGTATGAAACGGGCGTTGGGGATAGGTTTAAAAATGAAGAAAATCATATTGAATAGGCAGTATTGTATAACAATAAAAATGAATAACAGTCTGGGTGATTTTTTTTTTTTTTAGTTTTTATCAAAAAAGTCAATAGGTATGCATGCAGAAGTGCGGAGATGATTATTAAGACTTTCTTTTAATAATCTTACAATTCCTGAAACAATATTTAACAATGGTAAAGACAAATAGTAGGCTTCTGTACTAAAATTTTTAAATTCTTAATGTACATACATTATAATAAGTCGTTTGAAGAAAATCACTTGACAACAATTTTAACTATGTATTAAAGCTATTATTCGCCATAGAGTTTTTGATTCTAGTTATACAGAGAAATAAATAACACGATTATCCGAGGAAAATTGTTTGATATTGATAAAATAAGTCATACAGTTATGAGTAACAAGACATTGATGGCTCATTTTTTCTTTAAATAAATTTTAAACATTATCTCATTAATGAATTTACTTAGAGGTATTAACGGTTTACCACAATCACAATTGACTGGAATTTTTTTTTTTTTTATCCTGACTAAAATTTGTCTCAGGTTTGAATTTGACACAGTAATAAATTTTCAGCAATCGTGTATTGACTAATTCACGTACATAGAGGCAAGTGCTATTAGGTATAAACCCTTGCATAGTTCAAGCCTGTCTTCTATATATTATCGCTGTGTGAATTATTTTATTAATTTAATTACTAACAGCATAGAGGAAATTTGACTTGAACCATCAGAGCAAATAAAAATAAAAATTTGATTAGAAATTATGATTACAATGATTCTTATTGTTAATTTGACTGGTGATGACTGATGAATAATGAATAATGAACAATGCATTGTCACCTGTAATTAACAGGTAAATTCAAAGAGCTAACTCAACTCATTTACTCAGTTTTCTCACTCTGATCTCTCTTACGCCTGAATTAGTAGTGTTAGAAAAATAGATATTTTCATTTCTTAATCAAAAAATAGTATTAATTACATTTTAACCGGATAGAATAGTAGAAAACGAGAAAAATAGGAATGTAATAATTTCGACGTCTCCTTGACTTTAGCGAACGAAATATACATATAAATAAAATTTGTGACTGCTCTAGAGTCTGAAGAACTAGAAAATTATCACATATCTAATAAAAATAATTTACAATTAAATAATTAACATTTTTATTACAAAAAAAACAGAAAACAATCCGTAGAAAAGTGGAATGACAAAAAGAGGGGGCTTGCGGCGACGACAAGAGAAACTAGACTGATTGAACCAAGCTGCGATGTAATATGTATTTACAGTTGTTTGAGCGAAAATTATTTTAAAGTAGCCTTAAAAAGGTCATACTGTAGTTCTGTTCGTATCTCCCGCCAGCATGCTCAGAACCCGGCTTATACCTGGCATATTTAAAAATGTTCCAAGGATTGGCACTCTTCGCATGAAATTTATTGCCACTGGCAAAAATCCACTGAAATACAAAGATTTGAATTAGATAAAAATTTTTATAGAAAAATCTTATCTAAAATTAATTACTGTTTGTAAAAAAATGTTTGAATATCGTCGGACGAACATTCAATTAAAAGAAAACCATTATTTCAAAGAAATATAAAAAGCAAGTGATTGGCATAAGTAATAATGTCAATTTCTTACCTGAACAGAATAACAAAACCATAGGTTTCAATAATCATGCCGACTAAGGGCCAGCCTAATAGTACAACAAATACTCCGCCCAGAAATGCTGCGCTGCCTTTCAATTTGTGACGTTGAAAAAAGAAGTTCAAGGTTCTGAGTGGTCCAATCACACAGCCTAGACCGCAAATGAATAGGAGCTGTGAATTAAGTTGTGAATTAAGAAATCGATATATTTTTTATTTTAATTTATAATTACAGATTTGAGGTGATGTTTAAGCTGTCTTAAAATATTGCAAAAAAATTTTTTGAAATGTATACTTTTTATAAATGGGGATATTTTTAACCTTAAAATTCTATACTGAGGCTATAATATTAACTTACATTTCCGATAGCGAGAAGACCTTTGTCAAATAGAAGTAGAACTCCGAGGAAGAGGAAGGTTATACCAAATCCCGCGAGACCCACCCCGATTTCTGAAACATACCCCCGTCGTGAAGCTGTCACTCTCGTAAAGCATCCCTAATTTCAGAGCTATTTTTTTTTTTTTTTTAGCTTTTACTTTAGACAGCTGTGAAGTCTTCAGGATTATATTTTGTGGCGGATTATTTGACGGATCATTTTTACTTACTTTGGGTGTCCGTGATCTCAAACATGTTTGTAATAAATATATTAAATTTATTATCAAGGTATGTAAACGATCTTATGCCTCGCGACTGCCACCTACGATCCTAACCTATATCCACGTCACTCGTTATGATGCAGTCATTTGAATTTTTTTTAATTTTATTATTTTTTTATTTTTTACTGTATTGGGTTTGTCATGACATTATTTACGGGAAATTGGTGATCCGTTTTAAAATTTATTTAATATTTTATCGGGCTATAATGAATTACGAATGGAAAACAAATAGCAAATATTATGTTAAATATTCAGCCTTTTACAGTACGATTCGGACACTGCGCGCGGCTACATATCTTCTTGATGCTGCACATGCGCTACGTGCATTCCGCTCTGCTATGCTTGTTTGTAAATTCTTATCAGCCGGTCGTGCCAACCATAGACATACCATTGAGTAAAGATAGGTATAGAGGTGCGGATAGCGTGGTGGGAGCATTGAGTACCTAAATCCAGTCAGGCCGCCCAACCAAAGGAACTCTATGTAACAAAAAGAGTGTTTTTCTCAGTGTTGGTATGTGCGGAGCCCTTACGGTTTCAAAATAATTCCCAAATTGTATTTCATATTTTGAGGAGGTTATCGTAGCCCAAAATAACAGTTTGTTGTTTTTTTTTTCTTATAAAAATACGTTTTCGTTGATTACTTAACTCGCTATAATTTAAGATAAAATTACCTTTCAATGTAAAATAAGGTTTATTTTTCACACTAGTGTACAGATTCATTTAAGTAAATATCAATATTAAAACTCTTAAAGTTAACCCTCAAAATGTCCGGTAAAGGCGCGAAGAAGGCTCCTAAGAAAAAAGGAGCAAATGGTTATAAACTACCCGATCCTATACCTAACGGAGAAGTTTTAACAGATATTGCAAAAAAACGATGGATCATAGGTCCCTCCATCGGTATCGGTGGATTTGGTGAAATTTACTCAGGTAGATATATTCATGAAAATTATCGAAAAATAGTTTTCTTTCCCGAAAAGATGTTCTCGATCTTAAAAAAAATAATAAAAACAAAAAGGTCATGAATCACGTGAGCTATATTTTTTTTACAGCCGCTTCCTACACCGATTCAACACCTAAGAGTTACCCATACGTAATCAAGATTGTAGGTACTTTTAATTATTCATTGATATATCAACATTAAATTTTTCTCAATGTAAATATATTTGTCTATTTTTTTTTCCAGGAACCTCATGAAAATGGACCTTTGTTTGTCGAGATGCATTTCTATATGCGCAACGCCAAGCCGTCAGATAGTAAAAATTATTACAAATTTTTCAGAATTTAGAAACGAGACAAATTTTGATTACTTTAAGAAATTTCATTCAGTTTTTGTTGAAAAGTTTATTTTAGATGATAAAAAACTCAATGAAATAAGAATTTCAATTATATCTTCAATCTTCTAGTTGAATCTTGGAAAAAAGAACGGAAACTTTCATTCCTTGGTATGCCAAGCTACATTGGTTCCGGTAGTCATGATTGCCAAAATTCAAAATACCGTTTTATCGTGATGGAAAGATTTGGCAAAAATTTGTGGGACTTATTCACAGAAAATAAACGCCAATTTCCAGAGCACACAGTCTACAAAATTGCCTTACAAATCGTAAGAACCTTATCATTAATTCTTCTGACAGTAAAATGACAATACAACAAAGTGATTTATTTTATAAACTATTCAAGATCAACATCTTGGAGTACATGCATTGCAAGACGTATGTTCACGCGGATATAAAGGGCGCAAATTTATTGCAAAGTTTGAAATCACAGGACCAAATTTACCTAGTTGATTTCGGCTTGGCATCGCACTTCACAAATAAGACTGAATATAAACCAGACCCTAAAAAAACTCATAATGGAACAATCGAGTACACAAGTAGAGATATGCACATGGGAAGTAAGTGCATTTGGCTGGTTTAGGAATTATTATAAGATAATAGATCCTAAAATCAGGACATTTTAATAATTTTCTTATAAATTACAGTTCCGACTATGCGTGGAGACTTTGAAATTTTGTTATATAACATGATACAATGGTTGAGCGGTTCATTGCCCTGGGAAAACAGTCTAACAGATCTAACAGCTGTGCAAAGACAGAAGGAAAGAGCTTTTGAAGACATTCCACAATTTTTGAAGAAATGTTTTCCTCCAGCTGTGCCAGAGTCAATTAACAAGTTCATGAAGCTGTTGGATCTTGTTAAATTCAATGAAGCACCAAACTATGTCAAATTCAGAGATATATTAGTTAAAGGGCTGCAAGATATTGGCCATAAAGCAGATGGAAAATTGGAATTTTCTAGCAGCAGTAAACCGGCAAAAGTTTTGGCAACGCCTAGTAAAGCAAAAGCTTTGGGAACTCCTAGTAAAGCAAAAAAATTACAAGCTGAAGGAACGAGGAAGAGTCCACGTACAGGGAAAGTTAAGAGCCCTAGTCTTTCACCAAACTTACTCAATGACAGTGATCTTGGGTCAATGATAATAAACAAAAGAGGTAAAGGTAAAGGGACTCAAGATAAACGGAGGATATTAAAGAATATTGAAATAACTGATGATTCGGATGCTGAAATTGAAATAAAAATAAAAAAGAAGAGAAAAAATAAAAAGGATGAAAACATGCAGTTGGCTACTAACGATGTTGACATAAAATCATCAAAACTAACAACTAGAAGATTAGCTAAGCAGTATGATCTTGATGAAACAGTATCAGATGATCAAACACAGGTAAAGAGATTGGCTGTTGACAGAATTATTGCTTCTTTTAAATCGAGATAATCTAATCAGATTTCATAATCGAAATTTCATCTTCGTAATCTAAATAGTCAACATTCTGTATGTTGTAACTGATCCTTTGTTTGGATCTTCACCCTCTTGAAATCAGAAATCGTCTAATAAGCTTAAAATTTTCTAGGGTTTAATGCATGGGACTAAATCCCGACCTAAAGTGACCCTAAAGCGAAAGAAGAAGCCAAATAAATTGGAGGAATCAGTAAATGAAAATATTGATAGTGATAAAGACATGTTTAAGGATGACGACGATGATGAGGACACGCGGGATACACCGCCAAAGAAACCCGCAAAATCTTGGAAAGATTTTCCTACAGTGAAGAATGGTAGTCAGAACAAAAACACCAAGGTACAAAGAAGGTAACTTCTTGTTCCAACAACGAATTTTGTATTAATACCAGTTAAACTTTTGAAGTCACATGCTAGATGCTGTGCAGGAATCATAAACGTGGTTTGAAAATCAGAATGTCCTATCTGATTTACTTAAACTGTATCAATACTACTTGTGATTAAACATTTTATATCTTTGTAGAGTCTTTTCATTCTCCGATATATTATGTCAGAATAGAATGAACCAATACGTTTTTTAGAATTAAATCTTTTATTTTATTTTTTTATTTTTTTTTATTTTTTTAACGAATTATATGTACAGTTTGTAAAACGTATGAGAATATCACAACCCACCAACAAATGTCCAACAAAATATCAAACATAACACATCACTTTCTGTGTTTCTGCATTTGCGGAGCGCTGATTTTAACTTTACCCGGAAAATTCCTTGCCATAACTTCGTCTTTAACTGCCTTTAATAAGTCTTTTTCACGCGGTGTGGTCCCTCTATCTCGTAAGAACATTGCGACAGCAGTTTTAGCTGCTTTACCCCTCTTCCCAGTTCCTGGGGTCAGTTTCACCTTGTACCTAAATCAAACGTATTAAAATTTATTTTCGTAACTTGCTTCGTTTCAGTGGAAACAATAATTTTTGACACACTAATTGAACTCACTTGTAACTAGTAAGAGTATTATAAGGAGCAACTACAGGTACAGCGAACAGTAATTCATCTTCAACAACAGGTTTCCCAGTCAATTGATCTAGCATATCAACTTCTGGGGCTGGGCCCACATCTTCCTCTCCATCTTCTTCGTTATAGGGATTCACCAGCGGTACTTTTGGCATAAAAGCTGTACCTTTCTTTTTACTCTGTTGCTTTGGTCCTGAAGGATCCTTGTTCTTACTCTTACGTTTATCTTCTTTCGCTGTTCCTGCAGACTAAAATTATTCATTCAGAAATATGAGTCCAGTAATTGAGAAAATAATCTCTTCCCATTTGAAAATGGCTTATCTTACTTTTAATGCCTCCATTAAAAGTCGCCTATCTTCCTCGTCCTGGTCCTTGTATTTCTCTTTTATCTTTTTTAATTTCCCTTTTTGTCCTCTTTTAGGTAGATCTCGATCTTTTTGTTTCGCATCTTTCTCACTCTTGCTGTCTTCCTTTTCTTGAATATTTTTCTGATGATTCATTTTTGGTTCACCTTTGCTTTGCTTATTGCTACCCAGAAGAATAGGCTTTCCATCTCCAAGGTATATCACATTCTCTTCATCTTCTTCTTTAGGCTTAGTATGAAGCTTTGTTTGTGCTGAGACTGAGAGACGAGGTTTAATGCTGTAAAAAATTAAACATCAATGATATTTAACACTTCCGCATATACATGCACAAAAATGAAAAAAATACAAATACACACGTTTCACCAGCCAAATTAATTTTTATCTGTGTATCAGGAAAGTGCGGTCCTTCGTCAGAATCGCTGTCACTATCTTTCTCTTTCTCTTTCTCGTTACTTTCTCCCTCAGGTTTAGGTTTATCTTCACTGTCTAATTTCCCTGTTACATCATCAGTCTCGCTTTCCTGAATTGGTGCTAACTGAGTGAGCTGGCTTGCTTCTTCTTCTGCTAAATAAGGTAACAAGAATCAGTCATAGACAAATGCCGCTTGATTATTCACATAAACGTTCCTAATTATATACCTTCATCATTAGAATCGCTTTCCAGTTCAATCTCGTGATCAGATAAAGCGGCAGATTCAGCAGTGCTGTCTTCTTCCAAAGTGCGAACTTTCCTCTCATCTTTATGGCGCTCAATGGAACTTTCTTCAAGTCTAAAAACAAATCCTAATCCCATAACGAGCTGGCATGGTGGTAAGTAGTTCTTTCTTCCACGTATCATGAATGATCCTGTTGTGAGGTATTCTCCCGTTGGTGCAGTCTTGGATACTTGATCACTGTTCACCCACCAGGCACCAGCCACCACTTTTGCCTCCCATGCAACACTGGATACAAAAATTGTAGGTATTGTTTGCATTGCTTGTAAAGATAATCAAAGTCCCGTTTATCACCTGTATGAAACTGCCATCGTACCAGCCTCTGCTAAAGTCTTAGGAGGAATCGGACCAGTCCCGACATTTTTAACCACTACAGAACTGGCTCCGGTGAGATCAGCGTGGACATAAACGTCCCCTGGTCTTAGGTACCTTTTTACAATGAGTTCATTTTGCTGTTGATCTCTACCGCCGATTACTGCAAATATAAATGAGAATTAACACGGAAACATTATTGACAAAATAATCTAATTAAAAAATAATACCAACCCAAATAATTTTCTGAGCTTATAAACCAGTAGAACTTTTCAAACCAATACACTTTCCTTGCTTTATTTATACTGTGTATAGTTTGAACTTCTTTTAAAGCCTGTTTAGTCTTTTTTTCAGCCGACTTCAGAGCTTTTCCTTGCGACTCAATTGTCTTTTGTTGTTTCTTGGCCGCAGATCTTTTCTGGTCATAATATCTCCGAGCGTTACCAAACGCGGAATGAGCCAGGTCTACATCGATGATCATTGGCTTTAATTTTGCTTCGTCGTCGTCGTCATCGTCATCATCGTCGTTTTCCCATGGATCATTTAAAAGCAAACTGACATGATTAGACTCCAATTTCAGTTGCTTTATAGCAGAAGCAACAGGATCTCCTCTGGCTTGAGCTTCTTTTAAAAGAGCTTGTATATCAGGCCAAGACATTTGGTTAGCTAGCGCGCTTTGAATAGCTAAAATAGCGTTGTCTACAAGAACTTGATTTCTAGTGATCAATTCCGCCCTCTGCTTATCAACTTCTTGAGTCTTTTCTAAAGACACAAGTCTCTGATCATGGTCCTTACGAACATTGTCCAATTTCTTCATGGCGTCTCTCTCTTGCTGTAGTGCTTTGAGATCAAGTTTTTGGCCTTCTAGTCCAGAGAAAAACTCATCTACTGCAAGATCGAAGGATTCGAACTCTTTGAAAGGCAGATTTTTGTGCTGCCTAAAAAGCATTGGATGAAATTCAACACTTGCAAAAATGTACTCCTCTTTACCATCTTGCAATGGCCTAACTTCCTTTTTTTGAGTTATATATCCCTTGCTGATGTTATTCATTGCTTCTGAAAATATTTTCTCTGCATTCTCAAGCGCCGAAACAAGTTTCGAAAAATCTGTAGATAGGTCAAAACCCTTGCCCAATTTACAACCAGCGGGAAAACCCGCCTCTAATAAAACGTGATCGATAATAGCTGGTCCAAATTCAACATGCGGATTCAATATCTTCTTCAAAGGATCTCCGGCCTTTCCACTAGACAATAACTCCTCGATCTTTTGTATTGGCGGCATTGTAGTCAAGTGCGCACGCTCCGAAGGATATTTTTCCTTCACTGCAAACCTAGGCAAAGAATTTAGGACCGATAATTTTAAAGGTTTAAATAGGTAGTTAGTAAAGATTTATGGATGATTTACACACCTTACTTTCTCTCCCTCTGTATGAGGTCTCAGAATATTTAATATAGTCATTTGGTGATCTGTGAGAACGATGTTACCGCGATCATATAATTCTAGAATAATATGATAGGCAGCTTCTCCTGTACCAAATTGCAGATCAACTATTCTATCAACTCCAAGCTGCTTCAGGCTTTCGAGGCGTTTGTTTTTAAGGTGTTTACGCATCTGGTTTAATTGGAAATTAGAAATTATAGAGATTAAGAGCTTGGATCTTGATATTTAGACTATCTGTTATGATATTTAAGTGTGACTTTACTTTATTATGCCTAAATGTACTGGATTATTGTATACAATTAGTATATCAGCATTATCACTGTTGATATATGAATGAATTTGAAATTAATAAAAGGGAGATTTTACCTTCATGCTGAAGCCAGAGGGAGCCATATTTTTAGGCCATTCAAAAGCAGTAGTGTGAATTCTGTTGCCTGACTCAAGAAGCAGAACAATTTTTTCTTCACTACGATGTAGTCTGATAAGATAGGTTCGATTATCTATATCATAAATTTGATTGACACGCATGCCAACGAGCCTGGAATAAGGAAATCAATTGAATATAAATTAAGAATTAATCATAAATAGCGCTGGATGAAATGAAGTAACGAAATTTATTAGGGTAATGAAGTACGAGGGAAATAACCTCAAATAATTGTCAATTGATAAAGTAGAAATAGAAATAGATGTCGTTATTTACGTACCTCTGTAGTTCGGTGACAGAGCATACGAGATCGTAAGTGCTAAATCGAGTCTTCATTTTGCCGATTGTGTAAACCTAATTGGTTTTTAGTAATCTTAAATATCAGAAAATGTTTTACAATTTCACATCTTTCGGATGTCTGCTAATAGTGACATGTAAGTATGTAAAGGTGGAAGCACAACGCGCGCTTGACGTGCAGCGTTTTGCTGCCGCTGCAGGCGCATTTTCACGGGCAGTATTTTGCTGCCGCAAAATGTAACCCGATCCTCCAATATAAGTTATCGCATTTAAGTTAGTCGATATCAGACTGGAAGTATAATTAAGATTTTCAATCCGTTAATTATCGGATATTTGCAGCAATTCTTTTCTATGTTATTCAGAAAGTACTAAAAGCGTCGGCTGTTTCGCTACAGCAAGAAGAAGATTCCGGTTCATCCTATCAGCGACTGCAAATATCATCAAGTTTGCAATAAAGGACGAAGAATTGTATAAGAGACATATTTTCTGTATTTCGTTTATTGATATTCTATACATAGACTATTCCTATTTTCTATTTTCGGAAACTTCTCTGCTTTCGGAATATTTCGATCGAGATATATGGGACATCGCGATAGTTGCATCTCGTTAACGTAGCCTCCCCTCCATGCGAACCTTTGTGGCCACGCCGGCCATTAACCCCGCGAGAGAAATTCCCTCTATTCAAGTTCAAGGTCGTTACTTTCTCCGCCAACGGAGTCTGAAGTGGCATCGCCATCTTGCCTTCGAAGTGACGAACTACTTTTGTTAGTAAGATCGGTATCTGCCAGAAAAAGTAATTCGACCGCGAGATGGCGATACCATTTCCGACCCCGTTGGTGGGGATAGCAGCGACCGTGAACTCGAATACCGGCACTTTCTCTTGCGGGGTCAGTGGCCCTGGTGGCGTCGAAGAGTTTGTACGGAGATTGTGAAAACGGGAATACGATCGACAGGTATCTGAAGAGAAATACTTTGGACGCAGAGAAGGTGTCACAACCCAGACAACGAACTTATTGAGGAAAAAAGATTATTCCTACTAGTATTTCAGTGCTTACTACAATTTTCGTGGAATTAGTTACACCGGATAGTATATTATTATCATTGTAATATGATTGTGATTCATATATTATGTTCCACAACATATAACATCAAGTCAGAATCGACTGGTGGAAAGTTATAGCTGGTCATTTGTAAAAGACGCATTTTTACACGCGATAAAATAATATTTAGCAAAAATGAGAGTTTTCTGGCGTTTTTCGAACAGATATAGTGATTCATGTAACAATTTTCCGAGGCTGTCAACTCGCGCGACCCAAGAAACATCCCTGTACATTTTTTTCCCGAGTAGGAATTTGAATCGCTTTGGAAATTCATATTTCTGAAATCACGCGAGTTGACAATCCCGAAAATTGTTTTTTCATATTGAGTTTCACTGTCTGAGTATGTATTGATAATCTGAGAGAATGCTTCCTCCTCCGTTCTAAATCATATCCGGTAGAAGTAAGAGTATTTTCTGGCGTCTGTCAAGCAGCTTCATAACTTGCATGCTAGGAAGCAAATAAAGAAACTGCATCAATTGTAATGGATACATGTTTAATTTCTAGAAATAATTGTAAATATTGTATTGTTGATGCAGCAATAAATTCTGAGATATACCAACAATCGATTGCATCCTTATTTCATACCTTTCCTTTCCTGCCATACTTTATTTCCTGTATCAAAGATACGGTATTTAGATTTCCAGAAATTTTAAGTCAGATTTTAGGTGCGCCTAATGATATGCAATCATAATTTGGACATCGCATGAATGATGTACGGGTTGCACGCAATGAGATGCACGGGGACAGTTTAGAGATGGGCGAGGGACAGTTTGGAAACATTGATGTAATGAGTTTTTAAAATTTTAAGTCGAAAAATTGCTCCTGGTATCAGGAGAACATCTGAGCCGAGGAGGTGTGCCGAAATTTTTGGCGGGAAAAATCAGGAGCATGTGTCTAAGCAGGCATGCATTCCCATCGATGTGTCTCTCTGTATCTCTCATTAGCTTACAAAATTTGAGATTTTTGAAATTTTAAGTCGAAAAATTGCTCCTGGTATCAGGAGAACATCTGAGCCGAGGAGGTGTGCCGAAATTTTTGGCGGGAAAAATCAGGAGCATGTGTCTAAGCAGGCATGCATTCCCATCGATGTGTCTCTCTGTATCTCTCATTAGCTTACAAAATTTGAGATTTTTGAAATTTTAAGTCGAAAAATTGCTCCTGGTATCAGGAGAACATCTGAGCCGAGGAGGTGTGCCGAAATTTTTGGCGGGAAAAATCAGGAGCATGTGTCTAAGCAGGCATGCATTCCCATCGATGTGTCTCTCTGTATCTCTCATTAGCTTACAAAATTTGAGATTTTTGAAATTTTAAGTCGAAAAATTGTTCCTGGTATCAGGAGAACATCTGAGCCGAGGAGGTGTGCCGAAATTTTTGGCGGGAAAAATCAGGAGCATGTGTCTAAGCAGGCATGCATTCCTATCGATGTGTCTCTCTGTATCTCTCATTAGCTTACAAAATTTGAGATTTTTGAAATTTTAAGTCGAAAAATTGCTCCTGGTATCAGGAGAACATCTGAGCCGAGGAGGTGTGCCGAAATTTTTGGCGGGAAAAATCAGGAGCATGTGTCTAAGCAGGCATGCATTCCTATCGATGTGTCTCTCTGTATCTCTCATTAGCTTACAAAATTTGAGATTTTTGAAATTTTAAGTCGAAAAATTGCTCCTGGTATCAGGAGAACATCTGAGCCGAGGAGGTGTGCCGAAATTTTTGGCGGGAAAAATCAGGAGCATGTGTCTAAGCAGGCATGCATTCCCATCGATGTGTCTCTCTGTATCTCTCATTAGCTTACAAAATTTGAGATTTTTGAAATTTTAAGTCGAAAAATTGTTCCTGGTATCAGGAGAACATCTGAGCCGAGGAGGTGTGCCGAAATTTTTGGCGGGAAAAATCAGGAGCATGTGTCTAAGCAGGCATGCATTCCTATCGATGTGTCTCTCTGTATCTCTCATTAGCTTACAAAATTTGAGATTTTTGAAATTTCAAGTCGAAAAATTGCTCCTGGTATCAGGAGAACATCTGAGCCGAGGAGGTGTGCCGAAATTTTTGGCGGGAAAAATCAGGAGCATGTGTCTAAGCAGGCATGCATTCCCATCGATGTGTCTCTCTGTATCTCTCATTAGCTTACAAAATTTGAGATTTTTGAAATTTTAAGTCGAAAAATTGCTCCTGGTATCAGGAGAGCATCTGAGCCGAGGAGGTGTGCTGAAATTTTTGGCGGGAAAAATCAGGAGCATGTGTCTAAGCAGGCATGCATTCCTATCGATGTGTCTCTCTGTATCTCTCATTAGCTTACAAAATTTAAGATTTTTGAAATTTTAAGTCGAAAAATTGCTCCTGGTATCAGGAGAACATCTGAGCCGAGGAGGTGTGCTGAAATTTTTGGCGGGAAAAATCAGGAGCCTACAGCTATGTAGGCATCCATCTATGCCTTCGTGCACGTTGCTATGTGTTTATACGTAACATTTTTCAGAGAGTTTGAAATTGAATTGATTGATTTTGAATTGAAAAATTTACTCCTGGTATCAGGAGAACATCTAGTCTGAGGAGGTGATTACAAATTTTAAGAACACTGAAAATGCATTAATTATAATTTCCTATCGTTCCTGTGTGTCGTACGATTTCACCTCTAACTGTTTTGAAATAAGAAGTTGCAGAAAGGGGAAAGTGAAACACAACGACACAATTTATTACTGATATATTGATCGGGTCTCTTTATTTTCTTTCTGGCATATAAGTTATAATAATATAAACCACATATGTATGTATATTATTATTATTATGTGTACACATATGTATATTAATAATATTCTACCTAAATGTACTAATTTTACAATGGCCCAGTTCAATATGTATACTCCTTCCGAAAAACATTGGGAGAGAATCCTTACTGGATTGAGATGTATGTTACTATGTATGTATGTCCAGTTGTACTCTGATAGAAGTTTATTCGCCTGCAACAGAAAGGCGAATGTTATAATGGCACTATCATTCGCAATCGGTAAATTAGTCAAAAAACCAAAATAGTAAATTTTGATACAAGCGCGAAGGTGTTCATTCTCGGCCGAGTGTGAAGTTTTTCACCCGAGCGAAGCGAGGGTGATAATCACATGAGTCCAGAATCACCTTTTGCACGTGTATCGAACCTTATTTTTCGATACGATGTGCGTAAAGTTGAATTTTGTGCACGCGAAGCGGGCGCATGATCGAAAAACAAGAATTTTCTTTCATAAATAATGAATAAATACATTATCAATTTTGCGATAACTTCTCCGCGCTTGGAGTATTTTTGTTAAGATGCCTGTCCCAATCGTACTTCGTTAACGAATCCTCCGACCGAATTCGTTGACGCCACAAGGGCCACTGACCCCAGAACAGGTGCCTCCAAGTGCCGTCTACCCAAGATCAAGGTCAGCACTCCTCGTCAGCCAGCCAGTGGCGTCAAGGGGGTATCTACTGGTTGACTTGAGAACTACTGAGAACTACAAGCTTGGGATGCAGGCTGCATATAACAAGGCGAACAGATGTTCCCGGCAAAAGTAATAATGTGCCTTCACTGACGGTGCGTTGCCCTGGTAACCGACTGAACTTACAACAAGAATATGTCAAAAGTCAAAACAAACTACTTATCCAACAGGAATTTTACCAACTTATAATAATGAATACTATTTAATTGTAATGTTGAGCTAACAGAGAAATTATTTTATAACAAGTTAAAATTCACTTGTTATTGGAGGTTATCACAATGAGATCTCATCCTACTTGGGTCGATAAAGTTCAGGACAAAACGGAACAATGGTACGTTTTTAGAAACATAAATTTCACCTAACTTGAACTTGTTTTTTAAATTCTGTATCATTATACACACTCAAAAATCAGTTAGATTTTAATAATTGCTCAAAGAATTGATTTAATTTGATCAGATAATCAATCTTAAATCAAAGACACTCATCGCTATCCTTTCACATTTAAAAGAAAAAAAAAATTTTCCGCAAACAATATTTCTATCTTCTTTATTTCATTACAGCATTTACGATCTTTGTTTTAATCCTGACGGAACGCAGTTAATTGTTGCCGCCGGAAATCAAGTGCTTGTTTACGAAACTAACGACGGGGCACTTGTACAGCCTCTCAAAGGTAGATCCGAGCCTCAGTCCACAATGTATTTACAGTTATTGACAAACAACATCTCATCTTATCTCTCAATCCTACTCAAATAATTTGTAACAAACTTATTTCAATTGATTAAACATTCTAGGTCACAAGGACGTAGTTTATTGTGTTTGTTACGCCAGAGATGGTAAGAAATTTGCCTCTGGTAGCGCAGACAAAAGCGTTATAATATGGACATCAAAGCTTGAAGGAATATTGAAATATTCGTAAGACTTCATGAAAGTTTCACCCAAATATTATCATTCCACAATCTTAGATAATATAGTACACATTTTTCAGGCATAACGAAGCTGTTCAATGTATGCAATTCAATCCTGTATCCCATCAACTCCTCAGCTGTGCACTTTCAGACATTGCATTCTGGTCTGCTGAGCAAAAAGCTGTTCAAAAGTTAAAGTCTGGAGGCAGGGTGAATTGCTGTGCTTGGACAAAAGATGGACAGTATTTAGCGATTGGGCTAGCAGTTGGATATGTATCTATAAGGAATAAAGTTCGTTGATTTTCGGTCTCGGGTTCTCTTCAGATTTCAAACAAAGTCTTTATTTTGATTATACCTTTTTCCAGAACGGTGAAGAAAAGACTCGTATTGAACGCCCGGGAGGCACACCAATTTGGAGTTTGTCGTGGAGTCCATTGAGGAAAGTTTAAATATGCCTCTCCCTGACACAATCACATCTCAAGTTATTCCTATTTTTTATCTAGGGATGACTCCGTGGATGTTCTTTGCGTTGCTGATTGGGGAGGTGGTCTTTCCTTCTACACTTTGGCTGGTAAAACAGTGAGCAGAGATCGTTCGCTAAGTTTCATTCCATTAAACGTCACTTACTTTCCTGATGGACAATACATTCTTGTGGCCGGTAGCAACAAGCGATGTTTACTAATGACTCATGACGGTATCCAGTTGGCTACTGTGGGTGATAACTTTTCGTCGTGGGTCTGGAGTTGCGCAGTTCATCCAGGGTCTTCACATGTTGTACATATTTCATTTTAATCACATATCAAACTCAAACATTTCATCTAGCCTTTAATATCATTACGTTACAGGCTATTGGTTGCCAAGACGGAACGATAACTTATACACAATTGTCTTGGAATACTGTCCATGGTTTATACGGAGACAGATATGCATACAGAGAGAATATGACTGATGTTATAATTCAGCATCTGATCACGAATCAGAAAGTTCGAATTAAATGCAAAGATTTAGTAAGCTATGCTGATGATAATCAATTTGTTATGTTTACTTCATGAATTTATACTCATAATGTCAGTCAATACTTATTTCAATTCCATATTCTACTAGGTATGCAGAATTGCTGTATATCGAGATAGACTTGCTGTACAGTTACCTGAAAGAGTCATAGTGTATGAGCCTTCTGGTGCTAGCGAAGGAATGCATTATCGAATTCGTGAAAAACTCACCCATTCCTTAAATTGTAATCTATTGGTGGTCACTACAAACCATTTAGTTTTATGCCTGGACAAACGATTACAAAGCTTAACGTTTACCGGAGTTATTGAAAGGGAGTGGATTCTGGACGGAGCTATAACTTACATTAAGGTGATTGGTGGTCCTTCCGGTCAAGAGTGCCTTATCGCAGGTTCAAACATTTCGCATATTCTTCCAAAACAAATGTTCTTCTGATGCATAAACTTACAAATATTGTCTGTTTAGGATTAAAAACTGGATACGTGGCGAAGATATATCTAGACAATCCGTTTCCTGCTCACTTGGCAAAAGTTGAAGGTGCAGTACGCTGCTTAGATATAAGTCCATTGAAAGAGAAACTAGCGGTAGTAAGCGACATAGGTGTGCTTACTGTGTTCGACCTAAATACCGAAGAAATAATTCGAGAAATTCAGGATGTGAACAGCGTCGCTTTTAATGTATCTTTTGAAGATATGATGTGTTATTCAGGGAACGATTACTTGGCAATAAAAGTGGCTGATTTTAATGAATATAAACAAAAGTTCTCAGGATTTGTTGTTGGACATAATGGATCAAAGTTGTACTGTTTAAATGGATCAGCAATCGTCGCTTTAGAGGTGTGGTTCGGAAGATTAATTTTTTAATTAGATACTTTTACGCACTGCATTTTCCTTCGAAATTCAATGATTATTTATGTGAATTCAAATCGATTCCAGGTACCCTTATCATCTTCGATGTACCAATATCTAGAAATTGGAATGTTTGATGAAGCATTTGCAATAGCATGTCTAGGAGTTGCCGAAGGAGATTGGCTTGCGTTAGGCACAGCTGCCCTAGATCATTTGGAATTAAACGTTGCATACGCAGCATTTTCTCGCATTAAAAAGTTACGATACATCGATATAGTATCAGAAGTCGAAGAGAAATTAAATTCCGGAGAATGGGGGCGAGAGGCTTGCATGGCTACTGCTGCCGCAGCAATGGGAAAACTTCGGGAAGCAGCAAGACTCTATCAGAAAGCTGGACTGCAACAATACGCTTTAAACATGTATTCAGATTTGAGAATGTTTGATATAGCCCAAGAATTTATAACTGGTGGCAATACACAGGTAATTAATAATTTACTCATCTCTTGAGCAGAATATATCTTCAAAACCATTGATATGTATTGACACAATCCAGGATCGTACTATTTTACTAAGACGAAGAGCTGAGTGGGCTAAAAGTCTGGGAGAGCCACGTGCGGCTGCTGAAATGTTCCTCACTGCTGGAGATGTTCAACGAGCTATTAATATCATTGCTGAATATGGTTGGATAGACATGTGTGTAGCAATAAACAAATTTTTCTTTCACATTCATCATTAAACGTTTGATAATCCGTTGTTTGTTATTCTCAGGCTTGATACAAATTTCTTTATTTCAATTATAGGCTCATTAAAGTTGGGCGGCAATTAGATAAAGCTGAAAGAGATAGTTTATCTATGATTGCTAAAAAACTCAGACAGCTTGGGGCGACCCATGGTGCTGCTGAAATATTCAGTCGTTTAGGAGATGATCCAGATGTAGCTGATGTATTAATTGATGCTCAAGCATGGCCTGAAGCTTTTGAATTAGCAGAGAGAAATCCAAAGTTAAAATCGCGGGTTTATGGACCCTATGCTCGATGGTTAGCTGAAACTGGCCGTTTTTCAGAAGCCCAAGAAGGTAAAATACGATTCATTTAAATATGAATATTTACAGATCATATAATAATATTAAGCTCTATCTTTTTGCTCAGCATTTCAAATGGCTGGTCAACCCGAAGAATCAATATCAGTTCTCACATTGTTAGCTAAGAATGCTGTTGCGGAAAAAAGATTTCGAGATGCTTCATATTTTTATTGGATTCTTTCCCAGCTGAGTCTTGATTTGAGCAAACATACGGAGGAAATAATAGCGACTTTTCAAATATATTACGACAAAGCCGATATCTATTATGCCTATAATGAAGTCTATAAATACTTGGTAAACCATTTCTCTGAATTATATTAGAATTTCTAACTCATACTTCGCATCAATTCTGAATACTACAAAATGCGCTCGCAGAATTATAGATAAATATATTTTTTTCAGGAAGAACCTTTTACATCATTAATGCCTGAAGCCTTGTTTAATATCTCTCGATTTTTACTAATGAAAACTCAAGATATACAAGTCGATGGTATCTCGCAGTTCACCATAATTTATACGCTCATTAAACAAGCCCGTATTCTTGGTGCTCATAAATTGGTTACACAGCTCTTTGAGCGTTTAAGGGGTATGAAAGTTCCTGCAAATCTCCTATCGCAAGTAGAAGTATCAACTTTAGCTGCGAGAGCTTACCCCTACAGAGATCCAGAAGAACTTTTACCCCTTTGCTACAGATGTTCTACCTTCAATTCACTTTTACCTTCCAATAACATCTTTGGAAATACGTGTGTCCAGTGTGGGCTTAAGTTCCAACATTCGTTCGTTATGTTCGGTAAAATTTCCAATTTCCAAGAAATTTTTTCCCGTTATTCTTTATACTTTGATAATCCTGTTGATTAAAGAACTTATTTTTATTTTGTACATAGAAATATTACCCATAGTTGAATTTGAGTTGGAAGAAGGTATCACTGATGAAGAAGCAAGGAAATTAATTGAAGAACCTAGGCCTCTTTCTGATAGTTCATCGATTAGCGATAATCAGCTCAACATATCTACGACTGTTGCAGATCTATTTACAGCTCGTCTGATACGATATGAGGCACGTGTTGAAAGTTCATTCACTCATATGTACTCTTAAGGTCTATTAACATAGTTCTGACTTAAATCAACATCTTTTGAAACTGTCATGTGATCCGTTTAGTTTTTTTCTTTTGAATTTGAAGCGAAGTCTGTTTAAGTTTTTCAATACTTAGATATCGAGAATCACTCTTGAATGGCTTTCTTACTATAAATGTGTTTCGTAATGTAATAAAGTGTCAATTGCTTACAGGATTCAACTGGTGGATCAACAATAACGGTTGGACGTGGTGTCTTAGCGAGTATAGAACCATCCAGCGTTCTGATAGCTCACTGGCCAAAACCGTTCAAGACTAGATACTTCAGGAATCTTTTGCCAGACCTTCAAATAACGTTATGTAAATCGTGTTTAAAGGTAAAAACCAGGAACCATTGATTTCTAGAAATGATAATAGAAAAGACAATTCAAACGATTCTCAAATAGTCAAATTAATATTTATAATTAATATTATTCTACGAACATTATGTCTATTTATTATGTTACAGTTATTTCACTCAGATGATTACGAATTGGCAATATTGCGTCACGGCCACTGTCCATTCTGCAGAAGTTCTCTTACCAGTGCAAAACAAAGTATACGAAATGCAATATGAATATAAATGTGTATCAAAAATTTCGTAGAAATAAAAAACTAATAAATCTATTCAATTTAACAGTTCAACAATTATTTCGGTTTTGTTATAAAGTCTCTCCCTTTCCAGTAGCATGACAAAACTAATTATTATCACAAACTAAATAGACTAAAATAGTCTTGTCAAAGCTCAGAAATACCTCAATGGCCGCATAGAATAACCGATCATCTCGAAATTTGCTCGAGTTTTCTTGAAGAACCGGCTATCTCGAGTTTTGCCTGCGAAAACAGATGTATCAAAACTCGAAATCTGCGGTTTGAAAAAAAAACCTGAAATAGCCGCGTTTAGTTCAAGCAAATTTCGAGATCGCCGGTTATTCCACGAAGCCATCGAACTACTTGATATCTTTAATATAACAGTATTGTCTCCGTTCGGAAGATGTATAATAACTAACAAAGTAAACATAGCGGTAAAATAAATCAGTCACAGTTATGCACAATACAGTTATAGTATTTGAAACTATCAAGTATATGTTAATTCCCTTGACAGCTAAGTAAATAGTACCTGTTACCAGTATCCCAATAGCATCCGACAGTAGACCACCTCTTTCATCTGTTGTACAGAACTGCAGACATGTTCGGCGTAATCCTCGCAGTGATTTTTGCTGTTGCAACAATAGCATCTGGTCAGATTGCTCCCTGGGATCGATCCCTGGGGGATGCAACTCAGCAAACAGCACTTGAAAATGCTCAATATGAGCGACAAGCAAAGTGTAAGTTCGTTTTAAAATCAGTTCCATCTCTCAGGGATCCCGTTAATAAAAAAAAATCAATCGACGCGCATGCTAACATATTCGTGTCTTATTTTTTGTGCAGTTTTTCCACTCTTCAGTGTCGTCAGATTCGCAAACTCTCAATGTACGGGGAGCAATAATTTGAATGGTACGTGTTTCACAAGACGCGAGTGTTCCAATTATGCTGGTACTGCTTCCGGGACTTGTGCAAACTCTCTGGGAGTCTGTTGCGTTTGTAAGTATGAAACAAAAAATACTCGCATTTAGAATATTCACACACAGATCTTATAGTTAGCCTCATAAATTAATACTATTTGAGCTATGTAAGTACAGAAAGAATGTAACAAAAAATAGTGAACTTATGGAACTCGTTTAAAATAATTTTTTTAGTGTGTATATTAGTTGATGTATACGATTTTAGGTGAAACTTTAAATCCTACAATATTTTCTCAACAGTTCAGAGAACATGTGGTACTACGACTAACGTAAACAACACATATTTCATAAATCCCAATTACCCGACAACATATGCGGGAGGAGATCGATGTACAATCACTGTTAATCGGTGCAATCCCCACATATGTCAGGTGAGCACGAAGAAAATTCGACAGAGGTACAATACTGTACACAAGATTCTGAATTACCTATATATTTGTATAACATATTCATCTTTCACAGTTGCGCTTAGATTTCTTAGACTTTACTCTGGCCCAACCAGATGCAAACGGAAATTGTGACTTGGATTTTATAACAGTAACTGGCGGAGCATCTCTTGTTCCAGTTATATGTGGAGATAACACCAATCAGCACGGTATAATTTATTGTCAAAAATTGTGCACTTATATTATGCAATAAACATTTCTAAATCTTGATTATAAATAATCATCCGTGTGAATTGCCAAGTATCTACGTGTACAAAGATTAAAAGTAAAAAATAATTAAACTATTTCATGGTATATTAATTTTTCTTTTTTGTTAACAGTTTACGTGGATTTTGATGGAGCAACTGCTATAACAATATCAATTGATACTACTGCAACATTTACTTTTGATCGCCGTTGGAATATCAGAATACAACAGATAGCTTGCGACTCCCTATGGCGTGGTATGTATAACACATAGAAAACGTTTTCGGTCAAGAAGAAAATTTTTTTGAAGTTATTATGAATATTTTATTTCAGCTCCCAATGGCTGTCTGCAATACTATACCGGTACTACTGGTACTGTAACAAGCTTCAACTATGGTACAGTAGTAAATCCGAGAGGTAATTAAAACTGCAAATCGAACATATTTTGTTTCATAATATCTAAGTCATTGAATTCTGATATATAGTATGCCTTAATTCGTATGGATTGTGTGATTCTCTATTATAATATCGATTCTTAACAACATACAGTTATCCCAGATTATGATGTAACTAACAATTTCTGAACATTGCAGCTCCTCTGGTTGGTACACGTCAGATGGTTAATTTGATGTATGGTGTTTGTGTAAGAATGACAACTGGTTATTGTTCGATTCAATGGGCACAGCAGGATACCTTGTCCTTTACTGTTTCTGGTGACACAGATGCTCTTGATGCAACAGTCATTGGTGAGTTTCGTTTGGTATTTCAAAGAAAGAAAATAGTATATTACGTAACAAATGCGGAAAGTTGGTGATCCCGTCGCCACAGTGCGACTACGCTCGGGTGACAAGAAGCACGAGTGCAGGGATCACCAGTCCGCATTTGTTACGTAATATACTATTTTTTTTTTTTAACAAATGCTTTATCTGATTATCTAGTATGGACAACATTTTAGCTATGCTTCTCCAGTTTAATAAAATATTTGTTTTCTTCCATTTAATAGGAACGGCATTAGCAGCAGTAACTGGAACAGCATGTACAAAAGATTTTGTCATAGTACCGAATCCATATGACGCGACTGGTACCGCTTTATTTGTGGATCGTTTCTGTGGAAATGGTTTCGTTACAGTCACAAGTGAGTATTGTAATTTATTACTCAGTGTTACTCATAATCTTCTAGAAATCAAATTACAAGTAGTTTTGGCAGCTCTGATAAATATTCTCAGTATTATTTCTACTCTCAAAACCCAAGAACCATCACCTCTATTATACAGTAATTAGTAAAGTCAAACGTTTCCAGAATCCATTATTTGTTTCAGGTGCTCTGAAACCATTTGTACTCTATGTTGTAACGGACGGAGATGAAACTGGAGAAATTCTGAACAGAGGATTTATTCTAGATTACACACAAATAGCTTGTCCGATTGCACTAGCTGTTGGATAGATAGTATTCCATTAATCTTCTAACGGTATGATAAATTTGCCCGTGTAATTTGGACCATGTTCATAGATAAATTAGTATGTTGATAATTTTCTCTGGACACAGTCCAATGCTTAAAATAAATTGAGCATAGTTAATTTACATAAAGTGTGACGTATAGACATGCATGTCTAAATATTAATTACCCAATTATTCTGTTTAGTTTTATATTTAATTTTATGGATATGAAACGAAACTTATATGTATGTTTATACTATGGTCAATATTTATTAATTAACAAATTATTGAATAAATACACTTATTTATTTCTAGAAACAAATTAGTACTTAACATACTGCTGTCCGTGACAAGAATCAACTTCTTCTCGCATAGTAGTAAACCATACGCCGACTTTAGTGTTGTCTAACAAATCTTTGAACGCGTCGCATCCCTCAATGCTCTTTAAAATACCATAAACAGCTAAATCTGCAAAATTTGGCTCTTTTCCACCCATAAATTGACCTCCTCTCACTCTAATTCCTTCCAACCAATAATTTACTTCATCATACAATGATTGTCTAACATCTTCCTTGAGGTTGTGTCTCTTTTTAAGCCGTTTTGATATCAGCCACATCGCGTAAGCTCCCACATTTACCATGAGCAGCCGTTCCCATGCAGGGAAGTATTCTTCCCATCTACCAATCTGTTGATATTTCACAAAATTAGGCATTGAATACAAAAATGTACTTTGCACAGAGAGATAAATTCCTGTATTTGGATAAAAATATACTAGAATACATTTTGTTTACTCACTTCGGAGAACCAGTTGAAAGCTTGACGTGCTTCTGCTGTTGTTCTGTACACATTTGGAGATAGAACGTGAACGAGTACATCATCAGCCCATTGTCTCCATTTTCGTTCCTCTCTGTAATTGAATAAGAATTATCAATTTATTAGTAGAACATGATAGTATTTTACTGTAGGGAAAAAAATGTTTGATTATGCATAAAATACTGAATAAAAATGACGATTGAGTCTGATCAACACTGAAATGTATATCTTTTTGTTAATAAAATATACGTACACAATATAGTCCATAGATTTTCCTTCCGGTAGATTATTTTGATACATGAGAAAGTATTTGTTGACAATTTCCTGTTTAAAAGTTCCTTTTTCATCACGGTAAAACATGATTGGATAATACTTAACGATATCTTCAATTTTTTTATATTTATCTTCCAAAATTGATCCAAGAACTGATATTATCATTGTGCTATCATTCAAGGGTTGATATCCTCCGTCAACCCTGGCCAGAAGTATTGGTACTTTTCTGTAAGGTGACCATTTTATTTGATCACGAAGAACCGGATCTACTTCCACAACGTCGTAAGAAATCCCATGATAGTCCAGAAAAACTCGTACCTGTTTATAATGTAGGTTCATATTAAGTATACCTTCTGAAATAACCAATTTTATAATAATTCTAAACTGCATTTGAAATTATTTATAGCAACACACTATAGTACGGAGATTCAGCTTCACTAAGCAGCAAGCAATGATTGATTACATAATCAATGCCTCAACTTTCATGCGTAAGAAAACGAATAAAAATATGATGAAATTATGGAAAATAATACGATTATAGATTGATAATTTTTTTTATACCTTGCAACAAAATGGGCAGGTCTGGTATTGAAACAACGTGAGCTTCAGGCCAGAGTTGTCGCCAGGATAAATCACCTGAAATATAATTCTTGAAAATTAGGATAATTTTTAGATAAATATAATGACAAAAATGAAAAGATTTATCTGACGCGAGAAATTTGTGTTAAATTTTTACGTAAATCGTCTTATAGGTTTCTTCGTAGTTTCGTGTTACTGAATAGGTTATGTTTAAGCATGATAATTCGTGGTCAGATTTGAAGTAATACCACAGGTCATACCTTTCTCGATGGTTTTATCGAGGGCATGGATTTCAAGACTTCAATTTCGGTCTGCGTACCTTCATTAGCAATGTTTTTTCTATCCTGACTTATTTTATTTACTGAATAACCTGCACCGACCAAAGCGCCTACTGATGCACCGATCAAACTCATTTTTACGATACTTTTAGGTTTGGCTTGCTTCGCCGCCGTTTGAAAGAGTCTAATCTCGTTGATCGTTTTGTACGCATTTTTATTAAGTGTATTAGTTATTTGCAAAAATCTAGATACTTTAAAAAGCACAGACATTTCTCGAACGCACTACACCAAGTACACCGAATTCCACCATTTATGTTTGTGGGTGCACGGCTGCGCACGCGCAGATCGCCACCTTGAATTTATTTAAACCTCGTGACAAGTGACGTCACACAAGCGTCGCATCGCAGACACGTGCTTTAATCCTCAGGTTATGTTAGATTAAACATTAGGCACGGCGGCAAGCGAAACATCGAATCTCGTGTCTACCCGGAGGGGTAAAATGAATTTTTTTTTTACAATAACGCATCTTTGTTCGGTTTACCCATCTTTACATAGAAACTATGAATAATAGGAAAGGAGCATAACTTTGAAAGCAAAGGAAATTATTTTCAACAATTTATGCGCCTTATTATACACAGCCCGTGGACCGTCTGATATTGACTGGTGAATTTAGTGTAAACAAATTCTGCAAGATAACGTCACCGGTGGGATCAAGAGATGGCGCCGTATGTGTCAAATTGGCGAATTACTTTTACCGCAGGCGGGTGATATAAATTTATCCAAATACATACTTCAAATTAGAGAACTTATTTGTTGAGTGACAAAAATCAATTTTATTGTCATAGATTAAATGAACGCCAATTCATACGAGTGGTTTGGATTGATCGTAACACATTAAAAGCTATCAATGATAGTGTATTAAAAAAATTTAAGAGATTTAGATAGTAAACATCTCTGGCGAAGAATGCAAGCATAAGAACAATTTTTAATCCGTGAATTCATGATAGTTAATTATTAGGTCGCGCAAATTATGAATTAGAATAACTTACCCAGCATTTAATATTCTCTTTAGTCGTGTGTATTACTTTTCTCTGTAATATCGGCTAGTTGATTATAATTGGGCACGATCTGAAATAAGCGAGCACAAATGCGCGGTAAAAACTAGTTAAAACTAGCGTATAATCGACATAAATACATACGGTACTTGAAACGAATCACATGACACGAGTTTAGAATGTTAAATAAACGTAATGGGGTCTTGATATTAAATTTCTAGAATCAAAGAGTCTGTCTCCATGTACAATATTTATTGGGAATATGAAAATGTCTTCAAAATTTTCGTATTTATGTATGTATAGTTTCAATTAACGAAACTCCGCGCATTTTATCAACATTTTATGCACATTTTATAATAATATAGTTTCATTTATCTTACCAAATCGTTTAAAGTCTGATTAGATTTTTTTTTTTTTTTTCTTTTTTTATATAAAAAAAGGCAGATAGTGCAAATTCAAGATCAGTAAATGCACAAGGTTGTCACAATCAAAAAAAATACCATAAAATCACATTAATTTATATTATACCTATAAAATCATCGTATATCTAACAGTCCGCAAAAGCGATTTTTCATATGTTATCAATTTTTTCAAATTTTTTCAGCAGAGCAATATAATATAGGTATGTATACAGTTTAATAAACAAAATGAAACAACCTTTACCGCCTCTAGTAATCTTGTCGTGTGTGTATATATCTTATTGATTTTTATATTTTTGTGTTCTAGAATTTTGTATTCCTGCATCGTTTATACCTATCTTAGAATTAAACGTTTTAAAATATTTCCAAGACCCATTTTATGTACTTTAAATTCAATCATCGTTTTATATCATGTATTTTTTTTAGTTTTTTATTTATATATTAATTTTTTTTTTTTGTTTTTGCTTTACTATATTTCATAAAAATCTTGTGCACGATATCTTTTTTTTTTTTTTTTAATTTATATTTTTTTTTTGTCTATTTTAGTAATTAACTAGACAACTTACACGTTAAGTTAATCGCGATGCAAATATTTACGAGCAAATGATAAATTCAGTTTTATTTTCTTTTTTCATTTATTTCATATTTAGATAATCATTAGGAAGCTAATAGCCGGTTTAGTTCGTATTTAAAGGCTATAGTTGATTCTTCATCTCTAAGACTAATAGTGAAATTACATATGGTCCATTGTCAGTCATTTTCCCCATAAAGATATAAATGTGAATTTTAACTTTACAGTGCGACTAATTGTAAATTAAACCGACCGCTTGATTATTTATTGGACGTTTCGACACGTTGCAGACTTTACTATCTTACGTATCAGTGTATATACATGTGTAATATAACTATGTAACCATATGCAACCATGTGCATACATAATTTCAAATAATTTTTTCATTACAGAGTATTTTATTAGGCAATACTTCATAAACTTGGATATAAATAAATTGAAATTATATATAATTTTAAATCAAATCTATTGTTTTCTAAATATGTGCTTTTTTTCTTTCTTTCTCTATTATTGAAAGAATTATACATAATTATATGTTGGTTCTTCATTGATAAATAGAATATAATTATATATCGTTCTGTCGTTTATTGAGTAATACTTAATTCAAAAAAGAGAAAAAATAAGAAAAATAATAATAATAGTTTAATTTTTCTCCCACATGCTATTGCAATAGTTTTGCAAAATTTATTATATGGATATAGTAATGTAGGGAGAGTGTTGAATACCAGCGACAACAATGAAGATCTTCAAAGGCTTTTTATAAGCATTACGATGTTATTTCAATTCAATCGTTTTACACACATAAAAAATAATTTTTGTTTTGTTTTGTTTTTTTTTATTCACTCAAACTATCTAAGTTGTTATTCCTTGAATTTTTTTTCCTCTTTTCATTTTTATTTTCTCAGTGTTCATCATAATTGGAATTATTGAAATTTGATAGAATAGATGATATTGTCTGGTAGAGTTATTTAAATAATTTCTAAACAATATTTTTGGTAGTTTTTCTATCCCAGAGTATAGCTGCTGACGTATTACAGTCTATGATATGAAAACCTAATTGAACTTCATTGAGGTTATTTTTATTTATTAATTTTTTTATTGTAATCAAGTTTTCATCACTCTTCCATAGTTTTATTATTTTTAGGCCCTCCTAGAGATAGATTTAAGATTGATAAAAGCCAAACCTTTTTAGTAAAAACCAAACCGGCTGACTTGATTGAATAAGTAAATATTGATGGCGCAGCAATATATAAAAATATCAATGTATCCCGTACTACAGCGTGAGCTAAGCCTCTTAATATCTATTATTTTAATTTTTTTTAATTCTTTATTCTTCTGTAGTCTGCTCACCTCCTTACACTTCGTTTGTGTTTATATTATTGGTAGTTTCTTTTTCATTTTATATTAATAATAATTAATATTAGTTCATTTTATAATAATATTTAATAATAACAATGCGGACGTTGCCGATCCTTATATTTTACAATTATTCTGTTTCCTTCTTCCTGTTTTTTTTCTTTATTTATTTATTTATTTATTTTTTTTTTGTTTTTTTTTTCATTTCACTGGAGCTATAAAAATCACGTTCTTATCAATTTGCCTAGCTACTTGTGTGCCGATGGTGACAAGCTCTTTAATTAAATTAATATACAATTAAAAAGAAAAAAAAACATAAAAATATGAAAGAAAATTTTATAAAAAACAAAAAACAAAACAAAAAAATCAATGATTATAATAAATACTATAAAATTCTGTACTTATGAGCGATACAGACTTATTGGAAGACGAGATGATAATCAGTATTTTAATATATTGTATCGTAATCAGAGCAATGTGACCACTCTTTCTACCCCAAGTATTTAGCATACACTTTGACAATTTTAATGCTAATTTGATATCTGAACCGATTTCTTATTCCCGCCGATAATCCATCAAGTCTACATAATTATTTACCAACTATATTTGTAAAATGAATTATTGAAGTACAGTATTCCCAGAATCACGAATGTAATAAGAAATAGAATAACAATCGGTTTTCCATTAAATTTAACATATCGCATATTTCACATTACAGTATGTAATAATTTGTTAAAAAAATCTATTTATTTGAATTCACTCCCCTTCGCATTTCTGCGCTATCACAGTAAGTTCTCAGTTATTTAATTTATTTTTATGTATTTTAATTTTTTTTTTTCGTGTGAGCCAAAAAAATAATATCCTCGAAAAGTACAGAATATACAGTGAAAAATTACTAGAAATTAAAAACAAGTATTGTTGTAAATTAGTTTTTAATGAGAATAAAATAAGAAACAGTACAATAATAATTTTCAATAATTATAAATTGTTGTGTAACACTATCTATTTCCTTTACTCAATATGTTTCATGTATTACCCATCAATTCAATAATAATAATAATAATAATATTAATAATATTAATAATCAGCGTTAATTCTATCCGTAATCATTTTTATTTTTTTTATTTTTTCATTTTTCCACATAGCTCCGAAGAACAAAAATATCGCCTTCATTATATATTGAAAAAGCCTTCTTTTTTTAAATATATATTCCCCCCTCCCCCCCCGCCCCCCCATTCCCTCCTCCGCGCCATTAAATTATTTTAACGACAATGAAAGCCTGAAAAGTTATTATTTTTTTGTTTGTTTATTTTTCGTTTTTTGTTGGGGGGTTCATGTTTTTTAAAAACATTTACGTTATTACCTATTTTTTTTTTTTGTTTTTTATTGTTTTTTGTAATCAAAGTGGTTTTATTTTTAGTTTGTCATATATATTCTTCATATATAATATATATATATAATTCGCATATATATCTCTCTCTCTCTCTTCGCCCAGTACCGATTACACTTTAAATTGAGTGTCATTTTGTTTCATCTAATGTTTTTAATGCATATGGATCATATTATAGATGGATGTTTTTTTTTTATAGTTCGTGTATACATTGTTTGCGTTGTTCAATGTGTTTGATGTTTTATATTTGTTGTTCTTTACGTAGATATTATTTCTTCTCCACAATAGAAGTTAACTTGAAACAAAACTTACTCAACCACCTTCAGCACCTTGCCAATAGCAATCGTTTTGTCTGAAAATTAATAAACAAACAGACATTAATTTTTAGCTAGAAGAAATAAATTTAAAAAAAATCAGACAAATCGATTGTCTTGAAACTATCAGCTCAGATTTAATTGAATTTATTCAAGTTTTAAACCCAAGAAATGAATATAGGTAATATAAATAATGTAACTCACTTTCGTCCCTAAGAGTGAATCGTCCCATTTGGGGAAACAGTTTGAACTGTTCAAGGCAAATAACTCCTGCACACTCGATTCTCATGATGGCTACTTGATCTTGTTTGACGAACCTCGGTCGCGTTTTACTTTTATCACCAGATTTTTTGTCTACCAAACATATGAGAGCTTTGACTGTAACTTCTTCTGCCGCGCAATGAATGTGCATAACAGCACTGTACCCGGCACAAATGATGCTTTTGTGTTCAAGAATAACAACTTGTGCGTCAAATATTTTTCCTGTTTTTATTGGTAGGTTACTATCGCATAGTACGAAACCAGGACTCACATCTTCTTCTTCAATACCCTTTAGTTTAATCTTTACATTTTCACCTGGACCAACCGACGTCACTTCTTCATCGTCTGACCACAATTGGTCTACTGTTACTGCTGTCTGTTAATATCAAAGTATTATAAAAGAATGTGAAAAATTTTTTTTTTAAATATATAAATCTTTTCAAGAATCGTATAGGTATACTCACTCTGTTAGGCATGACCAACAGCGGATGTCCCTTTTTGGCTTCTCCAGCCTCAACTTTTCCCATTACCACCGTACCCATGTCCTTGTATTTATCAACAATTGGCATAATAAAGGGTCCGTTACTCTTCCGATTTAGGGATGGTAGTTGGTCGATAAATGGTATAAAAGCATCTCCCTTGTACCAAGTACAAAGATCCTCGGGAATTGGATCTTTTAATCCTATTCCTAGTTGGCCAGATACTGGCATAAAGGTCAGGTCTTTTGCTGGATTAAATCCGAGCTTACGAAGGTAGGGTAAAATTTTGTCTCTGAAAATTCATCGTCAGTTATAAATTGAATAAAAATTACTAATTAGACTTAACTTCTTCTTTAAAATATACATTGCAATCAATGTTTACCTGCATTCGTTGTATCTGCCTTCGTCCCATTCCACCGTAGGATCATCCATTTTGTTAACTAATACTACGAGATGTTTAACGCCAGCTGTTTTAGCTAGCATAGCATGTTCTCTCGTTTGTCCCCCTCTGTCGAATCCAGTTTCGAATTCACCTTTCCTCGCGGAAATAACTAGAACAGCTAAGTCAGCCTGAGCAGCGCCGCCAATCATATTTGGCACAAAACTTTTGTGACCCGGCGCATCGAGAATTGTAAAGTGCTTTCTTTCAGTTTCAAAATACGCCCGGCCAACCTCTACCGTTTTTCCTTTCTCTCGCTCTTCCTGGTTGGTATCAAGTGCCCAACTTAGATACCACGTTTCTCTGCTTCTCTCTTTCGCTTCTCTTTCATACTTTTCCAATGTTCTCTTGTCAACCATACCTGTTAACGCCATTATTTGTCCACCAATCGTTGACTTCCCCGCATCTGAATAATTGTTCAAAACAATCTATGTATAAATGAACGTTGGTTTGTGTAAATTCATTCAAAACAAGTAATTTTTCTCAATAGGTATATTAAAGCCCGATGTGTATGTGTGAGGAATGTCTATAAATGAATATAAATACAAAACAAAAACTCATCTTATTTATACTCAGAGAGCTTGTACCTGCGATCTTGACAAACGTGTTGTGAAATACGAGTAAAGTAAATACAGATAACTGGCTATATTTCCTCCGACCAACAAGCTCTGACAATTTCTTGGTCAGGCATGATTTTATGTTCAAGTTTTTTTTTTTTTTCACCTTTTCTCTTATCTGCTAATCAGCAATATTATTTTTTTCATGCTTGAAAAATACCTTTATCAATGAACCCAATATGTTTTTATCCTCATTGTAACTTTAAACTAAAAGTTTTATCTAAATAAAAGCTAGATATATGTATACATCATACTGCAGTACCTACAATAGCGTTATTCTGCAGTTTAGTATACATATACAAAATATTATGCAGCAAACTCGTTATGATGAACTTTTGACAACGAATCTAGAAAGTAAAACTGCAATACAATCAAAAAATTACCTACATTTTGTAACAAAACTTAATCCTAAAGTATAAATCAACGAAAAATAAAGTTTAATCATGAATATAAAATCAAGTGACTCACCGACATGTCCAATAAAAACAACGTTAACATGTTCTTTTTTGCTTTTTGTGTCTTCCGTTACTTTGACTGGCTTCTTTTTTGGTATTTTCACTACCATTTCTTCATCCTCGTCAATTTCAGCCTGTAAATAAATGAAGAGATTTGATTTACGCCGCTAAATTATCACGACAAAAATAATGGACAAAAGATGCAAGATATTTCACTATACCTCTTCATTCTCAGGAGTTAATAGAGGATCTCCGTCGACCGCCGCTTCTTCCCAAGAATCGGCTGGCTGGTGTTCAGGACTGGCGTTCTTTGCATTCTGCGTACTAGGTGGAGGTGCCCCTCCCCCGGCTGGCGGTTCCTCTGCTAGAGTACCAGCCGGATCAGGTGGAACCGCCACTGAGCTGCCTCCTGTAATAATATCATAGTTATTATTACATCTGAAGTAATCTAGGTCGACGTGTGATAAAAAGATACGTGAAATTGCTATCAAATTAAATGTACGTTGATATTTTGTTCAACAAATGCCAGCGAGTATTTGAGAAGGAAAAAAAAAAATCGTTAATTAACATAAGTTAAGTGACGTAAGATGAAAAAAATTGTTCTAATTAATTAAATTGGTTGAAATTAAGAAATAGAGGGCAACTTTTATATAAAACTCAATAAATAAAATCGTAAAATATGAAAGTATTTTTATAGAGATTGAGAAATTGTTTTTACAATATGTTGCTTCGAGATTGACATTTTGTTTTTTATTTTATTATTTTGAAATGCTTATAAACGATTGATTATTCCACTCAGTGATAAAGCGACTTGTATCGTTGATAAACGAATTTAAATAATTATTTTTTGATGAAAGAATGGATTAGATTTGATTAGAAATATAAAATGAGTTAAAATATGGTAGGAAAAAAGCTTTCTAATCACCTTTTATTATTGTCATTGCAGCTGTTAGAAATAGTTAACATATGTGGTGGTATAATATATAAAGAAATGACGTTGTGGCGGATGTATATAAATAAAATGGTATTTAAATATTATATGTAAACTAAATAAACTTGTTAAAACTACGGCGCGAGAATAAACGCGTACGTGTACATACGTCGGAGGAAAAAGACGAACTGAAAGAAAAAAAAAAAGATTGCGATCACGTACGAAAAGTAGGTTGGAATGTCAAGGTAAATGGAATCCACGTTGCCCGTTGACCGTAGTCAATGCGGATGCAGTAAAATGCGCGGCACGCATGGCATTTAGTTTATTGTTAATTAATATGAAATATAAATAGTAAATAATTTTTTTTTAAGATAAGATTTCGATATTTGAGAATAACAAAAATTGTTCAGTTTTACGCGCGGTTGGTGCAGTCAAGAGATCTTCGCGATTGTTTTTTCAATCCTACGATAATGAATAAACACGCGATATAATACGTCGAGTTGTTCGATTAACCGGGCGACCAAACAAACTAAGAAAAACGAGAAAATGATTAGGAAATATTCTTGATTCGTCTTAATTGAAATATAGAGTACTGTTATTTTTGGAGAAGATCTGGGGGCTAGAAATTATCTACTACGTACCGTGGCTGGTGTCAGGAACGGCGGCGTTCGGACTGTCCCCTGCGGAGCTTGTTTCCGAGGATGGTATGCAGAAGGAAGGCACGAATTCGGCGGCGTTTACATTCAATGTTGAAAATTTACTCTCCAAAGATTTATCCTGGCCATTGGCATTATCTCCGCCGTCCGCCTGCTGCTCCCACGAGTCTGGTGCTACGCTGTTCGCCATATTTCTTAGTCTAATGACAATTACCAGCTTCGTTTATGATTTATTTTCACTAAATACACTCTCCGTTATTTCGATTATCGTTTATATTAACGCGAACGCGATCGGACGGGCCTTAAAAAATAGTTTTTAATCGTAATCTACACGCGCGAGTCACGATCCGCGTGCAGCCCCCGTGGTCTGTTCGGTGATTCGGTCTGTTCACGTCTATGGCTTAACGGAACTGCGAATATCAAGTTATTACCATTTTAGAAAACCCGATCTGCCCGTCGTCATTAAGAATCATATATTTATTGATAATTTCTCTATTAAATTACGTTTCTAAATTTATGAATCTTTATGAAACTAATTTATTATACAACATTACACTCTTACCGGTCGATCTATTTTAGCTTAGGTTTTCTATGGTCTTCGGCCAGCATGCATCTGTCACACATCTATTCTGATCATTACTCATATTTTGCAACTTAATTCTTATCAAATATTATAAATAAATTTTAGAAATAATACGACTTTCTTTTTCTCAATTTTCCTCAACACTATTTACGATGACACGTCTTATTTTCAGATAATAACCTCAACAACGACTACGTCGCATGTTGCAACAAGAATTTCCTGATTCATTACAATTTCGATTATTCATCTTTAAATAAAAGTTGACTACTTATATGTATAATTCTGCAAAACAATTTTATCTAATAATGTCTAAATCGTTAATTTTTTTAGAAATGCAAATATGTTAGCTATAACAAAAATTATGATCATTTTGTAACTGAGGCGTGCGATCTACACGAGTTCGTTAACAATGTATGTATTAATATTCGAATATTGTTGACGATATATTATTACTGAAAGTTCACCAAACCGCTATTTTTCGTCTATTATAAATAACCTCCGTGTTAGATAGCGTTTATTAATAACCGCCAAATAATGATCACGAAGCATTTATGGAGGTTATACACAGCCGGCCAGCGGCATAATTTGAGATTAGTAAGAACTTTTAAATCTTACCAAAACAGAAATGTTTTACGACTTTGGGAAAGAGGAATGTTCCAAGATATATTCCCCGACACATCCGCGTAAGTTAAAAATTCCCGTTTCATTCAATCATTTCCCCCAAAAAACAAAAAAAATTATATATATATATATAATCATCAATATTTTCACGATTTTTAATCATTTCTACAGAAGCGAAGTCATCGACTTGCTCAACTCATCTCCGCAGACAGTGTATGCAGGATTTGACCCAACAGCGGACAGTCTACACGTAGGAAATTTACTCATATTATTGAATCTTTTACACTGGCAAAGATCGGGTCATCAAGTAATAACTTTAGTTGGTGGAGCAACAGGTCAGATAGGTGACCCAACTGATCGGAAAACTGCTCGTACAGAACTAGAGCAAGTATTGATAACAGAAAATGTGAATGGTATATCGAAGAACATTGAGAAGATATTCAAAAATCATGAAGAATTCTTTTGGTCAGGAAACAAGAGTCTGAAGCCCGTAAAAATCGTGAATAATATCGATTGGTACAATGATATAAATTCTGTTGATTTTATAAGAAGAATTGGAAGACATTTCAGGCTCGGTACCATGCTGCTTAAGTCTTCTGTACAGTCTAGACTTAATTCAGATACTGGTATGAGTTTTGCTGAATTTTCTTATCAGATTCTCCAAGCCTATGATTGGCTACATCTACTACAAGTTTACAATTGCCGATTTCAAGTAGGCGGTAGTGATCAAATGGGAAATATTGATTCTGGGCATGAATTAATAGGCAGAGTAACTGATCAGAGAGTTTTCGGCCTCACATTGCCATTAATTACAACAGAAAGTGGTGAAAAGTTTGGAAAATCAGCTGGCAATGCTGTATGGTTGTCTGAAAATAAGTCCTCCAGTTTTCAACTTTATCAATACTTTATACGGACCAAAGATTCTGATGTTCAAAAACTTCTGAACCTATTCACCTTCCTACCGATTGGTAGAATCCATGAAATCTTGAGAGAGCACAAAAAAAATCCTGAAGCTCGTGAGGCTCAGAAGGTTCTCGCTGAACATGTTACTCGACTGGTCCACGGAGGTAATCTGGTTATTTAAAAAGATGATACAGCAAAGATTCATACTTTGCATAATCGTTCTCAAACCAAATTACATGAGCTTCAGTATCGATTAACTACTCACAAATGGTTGCTTTAATTCATTTCGATCAAAATTTTTACAGAGGAGGGTTTGAAGGCAGCCGAACGCACAACTTCTATACTTTACGACAAGTCTATCGAAGCTTTGTCCAAATTGAGCGCAGATGAGATGGTTAGTGTCTTTCAAGGGGCATCACTTCTTGAAATCTTGCCAGAACCAGGCTTAACTGTATTGCAATTGAGTCTGAAAGCGAAATGTTTTCCAGACGAAACTAATGCGATAAGAATTATATCTGCTGGTGGCTTCTACATCAATCATCAAAGGATTCAAAACTTAGAGGAGATTATAACTCCCGGCATTCATATTATGGCTAATAATTTGACTATTTTAAGGGTCGGAAAAAAAACTTATCACATTATAAAATGGCTATCCTAATTCATAGTGAATTGTGAGTATGCTGAACGATGTACAATGTCTTCTATATAATAAATTAGATCTTTTTAATTAAAGAACGACTGTTGTTCAAGATTATTCTTGGAGTTAAGACAAAGTTTTTATACCTAAGTATTGTTAATAGACTTAAAATATTGAGTAGCTAAGTTAGAAATTTATTGATAGTGCAAATTGTACGACATTAATCAAACGTAGTGGGTATTCTATAAGTAAACATTATCAAAATGTTGTGATATTTACAATTAAAAATATTCACAGATTCTATGTAATATTTTTCATGGCGTTTCTAGCGTCAAGAGTATCTTTCGCGTAGCGTTTTTTAACAATGGGAAATCACTTTGTGTTTGTTCCATTATTTCTTTCAAATCTGCATTCATTACACGCTGTTTCAAGAGTTCTGCATTCAACACGGACTCTGACTTGTAGAGCATCTTGTGTCGCCCACTATGTACATCTTGGTACATTTTTACTTTGTGCTGTTTTCTTATCAGAAGTTCTAAATTCTGTAAAATTAGAATAAAAAATACGGTTGATCATTCGGTACACGTATTCGTAATATGTATGAAAATTACTTGAGCTGTTTGATTATCTAGTCCATGATTTTATTCACCAATAAAATTGACTATCGACTATTTATAGCGTGCAGCTTACTCACGTGCTGTTTAATGATTTCAGCTTCAGTAATCTGCTTCTCAATTTCTGGGATAGCATCTTCAATAGCCCTAAGTTTCTCTTGATCCTTATTTAATCGCTCTAACATATTTTTCTGCAGTTCTTCCAATTCAGATATTTGAATTTCGATTTGCTTCGACTCCTGAAAAGAATGATATATGTTTAGTTTCGCAAATTCTGTACAGAAGATGGGAAGGATTCCTCTCCTGATGCAGGAGAAATGAATAGCAACCGCGAAGATTGAATTGAACGAAAATTGATATCTCACTCTAGCAATCTGCTTTATTTTTATCCTCTGATCATCGAGACGCTTTTGAAAAATAGTTCTCTGATTGTGTTGCCCTTTAGGATTTCTCTTCTCTTTCGCCATGGCTCCATCCACAATCGCGTCTCTGCGTAAGACACAGTGTTCCATGTCTTGGATCAACTTTTCTTGTGCTTTCCTCAGATGGGATAGTCTAATCTGCATTCTTTGGATCTCGCTTTTCATTATGCCTACATCCCCGAAGCAGCCTCGTTCATCTTTGATGTTTTTGTTTGTTTCTTGGGCTAGTTGTACCTTGATTAATAATCATAACATATTTTAATTGTTTACAAGAAGTGTAAATATGTATTTCTTGGTAATCGCTTTACCTTCTTTTCCCAAGACAGGCTTTCTCGCTGTAAAGAATTCAGTTGCTCTTTAGCACTGATCTTTTCATCCTCTAGTTGTTGTATCTCATTTTTCAGTCTTATAATTTCCATTTCTAATTGTTCTAGTGATTTGAGGCATTCATTTTTTGTCAATAAGTTTGTGTCTTCTAACAGGTCCTTGTAATCCTTTTGCATCGCCAGCCTCGAATTGAGTTGCAATAATTTCTGTTGATAGTTATTTATCACTCTATTCATATTGATTTCCTCTTTTCTTTGCGCTTCAAGCTCAGTTTCTAATTTCAAATTCTTTTGCTCCATTATCGTTATCTGTTTAGCCAACAAGCTCATTTCCTGTGACTGCACATTTTTTTGCTGACTAAGATTCACCAGATACCCTTCTTCCCTTAGCCAATACAATTGCAGTTTTTGATTCTTCTGCTCTGTTTCTTCTATATTTTTTTCTAGCATTATAATTTTTATATCTAGTGGACTGACATCTTCTCCACCGGTATTTTCTAGTGCTTCTTCAATCTTTTTGTTCACAATCTCAATATCCCTTTGCTTTCTGTTGATTATTGTATCGTACTTCTTTATCTCCAATTGCGTTACGTCAATTTTCTTCTCTTTAGCGCTGTTAGTATTAACAAGTTCTTCCAATTCCGATTTATTATTTTCTATAATAGTATTCAACTTTTCAATATCAAGCAGAGTTTTTCCATAACTATTCTCAGTCTGTGCCACGACAAGTTCCTGCTCTCGTGTTATGTCCTTTAAATTACGCAACAATTTATTCAAGTGTCTAGCAGCCTTGTCATGGGTCACTTTTTCTTCCAATCTAATCAATATCTGATCCTCTATTTGGACTTTTTGGCTTGCCAGTTTCTCAATTTCTTTTTCCATCGTTTTCTCTATGTTTCTATAGTGCCGGTAATCCTGGAAAAAATTTAAATTTTTCAAGAAACATTTATACAAAATAGTGAATATTCAATTCTAATATCCCTTACAATTTGAACTTCTGTAAATTCTGCATTACTCTGTTCAACTAGCTTAGCTATCTTTGTAAACTGAGATTCTAAGTGAGTTATTTTTTCCGTTTCAGCTACATTCGATTTTGTGTTAATTTGAATCTCTTCCTCTATCCTCGACTGCACTGACGTCAGTCTTTCATTATTCTCCATCTCTTTGTTAGTTTCTTTTTTCAATTTCTCTATGCCTGATTGTAGCGTTCTAAACGATTCTCGTATTTGCCTGTGAAATACACAAATGATACAAAATGAACCCCTGAATCAATTCCTCATTCAAAATAAACAATCTCTTATCCTTTTACTCACTGCCTCTCATCAGATATTTCGCTATAAATTTTATTTCTTTGTGAGATATTAGCAACAACGCTATTCCATGTGTTGAAAAGGCTTTTATACTCTCGTTGTAGAGCGTCAAGATCAGCATTTGCATCTGCAATTATTTGACCCAGTGCTATTTTTTCTTTTTCCTTTAACTTCGTCTGTTCATTTAAAGCTTTTATCTCCGATTCCACCTTCCATACTTCTGCCATTATTTTAAACAAGATATAATCCTCCTGTTGTTTTTTACGAATCAATTCTCTCTGCACCATCGCATCTTTTTCAGACATTCTTTTCGACACAGTTAAATTGCTCGATATTTCATTCTCCCATTCGCTGAATTGACGTTCCAAAGATGAGAAACTCTCCAATTCACGGACAATATGATTCTCTTTAGTTCTCTCATCTATAAGCTTCTGGTATGCCTCCTTATGCACCTCCTTCAATTTACTTATTTGCGATTCTTTTTCCTCCCGCATCTGTATCACCTCTGTTAGAGTTGTCTGATAATTTTCAATAGCTGATTGTTGCCGGGCTATTTCCTCTTGTGCATGGTACAGCTTCAGACCTTCTATCTCACGGTCTTCATCCGCTTTCTTAATAGCTGCCTCCTGAGAAAATAAACTCAAATCTCTTTACATGGAAATGAAAAGTGTTTAAAACTGAAAAATGTAACTTATTTATATCGAATTTATTTTAATGTAAAGATGTTTTTAACTCTGCGTACAAGATCAAAAATTTCATCTTGTAGTTTATTATCGATGCGAGTTAGGTGGGCTTTGAGAGATTGTTGAAACCTTTTCATCAACGGATCATCAGGGTCTAAAATAGTTGGCGGTTCTACAGTTGGTGTATATTTCCATAATTTAGTCTTAGGTCTTGAAGAAGATGCTTCTAAAGAATCTGAAGCTAGCTTTGGATCTTTGTCTACAAATCTAGGCTTGTAAGGAGGTCTTTCTTCGCTAGCTGGCGACGGAACAGCCCCTGCGTTCACTTCGCACATTGTAAAAAATTACTATATCAAGTTAGTTTCTATCTACATATATATTATATATTTAAAAAAAATTAAAATCTAGTCTACTGGTAAATGCAAAATATATTATCGAAACTGATATGGATTGATAGCCAAGTTTATTGTCATCTTGTTTGATCAATGGAAACTGCGAGCGTTTCTATGGGAACATAACATACGTATTTGGAGAGTTTTAATTTCTCGCTATGAAAAAAAAATAGTTTTTCTAATTTTGAAGTATAGCGAAGTATACGATGAATTTTATCGAGATTTTGCATTGAATTCATTTAATTGCAATCAGCGAAATGAACTAGAAGATAAGCAGAAGTCCAAAAATGTTGAAAAATTCATTGTGATATCATATCAATGTGTTCATTCAAAGCAATAATACCTATATAAATAATAAGTTTCGTCGTATGCATTTGTGAGTATTATTATATGAATAAAAAGATGAGATAAAAATTTCTCGTGAATTCTTTTTATTTAAACGAGAATGATTTGAATTTTCCCGCAGAATTTAGGGAGCATAAAATTCTTAGGAATAGTAAAAAGACGGTGATTTATTTAATTTCGGTGCCGGTGAGTTGGCATCCTGAAATAACCAGTCAGGGTGACTGACATCGAGTAGGGATTTTTTGCGATGTATTGAAGAATAAAGGAGGAAGTCTGTTTTCGTGTTAAAAAAAAGTTGTGTAAATTCTAGTTATTCCGTGTAATATCAATACCTAGAAATATATTTTACGTAGAATAGAACTATTATTTGTGATATCGGTTTAATTGAATATGAATTATTCTAATCTTGATAAATATTAAACCATCTGGTTTTTTATCGAGTCAATAAATACAGTTCATGTTCGTTATCTAGTTGTGTGATTGCGTGTGGAGTCCGGGGCCAAAATTTATCATTAAAAACCATCAAGAGGAAAAAGATTTCAATTAAATGGAACGGACTCATTGACGTTTAAATATAACGAATTAAATATATTCCCTGTAAACCTTGACAAGGTTTACCGAGCTCATGGGAATCGGTAAATTCGCTGAAAATAATCTAGGTACACAGGTAACTCTTGCCCCGTTATTTCCAACTCTGAGTAATAAAAATTGATCGAAAATATTTACCTATTAAATTCTATCATCATACTAACCACTCACAAACAACGTGCGTGTTAAATCTTCGTTGCTATTTAAAATCCTGAAATATCGCTAATGGTTCATCAATCAATAAATATTTATCTTACATTTAATTATCATATATCTTACTTTAAATTACTTCTATAGAAAATCTTTCTGTCAAAACAAGAACCAACATGTTTATCCCCACCCTACGGGTTCAACTATTGTATGTATGATACGACACAATGAATTGAGAAAAATAAGTAATTATCGTTTATTCTTTGTTGTTTTTTATATTTTTATCTATATTTAGGATGAATTTTCGATTGAGTTTCTGATTTATATTATCCTAATGTGTGATAAATTTCCGATTTCTAAATTTTTCAACACTGTTTCATGTGTTGAAAGGGTTTTTAAATCTATTGTACACACGTATTTGATTTTGAATAACAACTACAATTGGTGCATTGTGCTGTCTAATGATATAGCTTATGATCAAGACTGCCAAACAAAGACTGAACCACTGATGCAAGGGGTAATAAACCTTGACGTTAAGTACGGACAGCATCAATGGGAAACTGTCTCTCGTGTTTCAAGGTGCCATCCCCACCGTCCGCACACAATCAGCCAATTTCTTTGGATCAGAAAGACGGTGAATTACTATTCAAATGTTGAAAAGGATAAAATTTTCTTGCTTTTAGTCAATTAATTGGTAATTAATGTATTTGCCTTTTATTTTCAGAAGCAATGGCATTACGGGGTCTTTTTCCGCCAGCAACGTGCCACCAAACAAGTGCTTTGACATCCATAGAAACTCACACAAACGGAAACAGCAAAACTACTTTGGGCAACACTTTGTCTACCTTCAATAAAGTTGGATCTGATAACTGCGGATCCCTTCCAATGACTCATAATAACCAACGGTCATCGAGAGGTTTTTATGCTAGAATACCTCTGGATAGATCTAGAACAAGTTCAGGTCTCAATTTAACTGTTGATTGCAAACAGCAGAAGGATTCTTCTGAAAGCAAGTTAAACGCTCTCTTTGATATGTACAAGGTAACAAATCATCATCACCATTATAAATCTGCTTCCGTTTTTCGTGAAAATTAATACATTTTTTGTTTCTTCTGTTTATTCTCAGGATCCGCACGAAGATATTATTTTAGCTGACGGCATAGAGAGGCTCTGCGAAGACCTGCAATTAACTCCCGATGAATTCAAGGTCCTGGTTTTAGCATGGAAATTAAACGCTGAACAAATGTGCCAGTTTGGGAGACAAGAGTTTGTTACGGGCCTTAAGGGAATGCACGTCGACAGTATACGCGGTATACAGTCCCGTTTACCAGAAATTGTTCAAGAATTAAGTGAGGATGGAGAATTGTTTAAAGATTTGTATAGATTTACGTTCAGATTTGGTTTGGACGTTGTTTCTGGACAAAGAATTTTACCGGCTGATATGGCGCTGGTTTTGTGGAGACTTGTATTCACGATTCGCGAACCACCGCTGCTTGTCAGATGGTTAAAATTCCTAGAATGCCATCAGCATGTTCGAGGTATACCGAGAGATACTTGGAACATGTTTCTAAATTTTGCTGAAAGTATCGGCGATGATCTCAGTGCTTACGACGATACAGAAGCTTGGCCAAGTTTGATTGATGATTTTGTTGAGTATGAAAATGATCAGATGAATCAGAACATTACCAAGGATGATATTATTATGAAAGATAACGTCGACAAGGAGTAGGTATAGCGTGATTGTGAATTAATAAGAATTTAAGCAGATGCAATTTTATATAACTTTAAAATAGGATATTCCGTTATGTTACTCTGTGAAATTTCAATCCTAAATTCAATTGACCAAAATATTCTTACTTGAATAAAATATTTAATCACAGCCTGTGCGAAATTTCCAGGCTCTTGGATAGATTAGGGAAATAGTTTGATTATTTTCACGGATAGATTTTAGGGGAATATCCTGTTTATAAGTGTAGAGCAGTCGTTTGAAACGATGGTTTTAACACGCGGGACTTAGCGCATATGTTATATCGAAATTAGTATTATGGTCCCAACTTGTGATACATACATTACTAATAATATTTGTCTTTTAGAATTAAGTCAAAATTAGGGTAAAGAAACAAACGAACTAGTAACGCAAGGTATTTTATATACAAAGACTCGCAAGATTAGCCAATCGAGTACATATTCATTGATGTATGTATTTAATTCTATAGAAATAATTATTACTATATATTATACATATATAATTAATAATTATATATATATATAGGTATATATATAAATAATTGAGAGAAGACAATTTTTTATTGTCCAACAAGTATAAATATGAAGACAAAGTATTTGAATTGACGATTTGAAAAAATCATTTCTTATAACTGCTTTGGATGTTTTTTTAATTCGTTTATTCAATTTATTTATCTTTAATATTTATTCAAAAATCTTGTCTTGTTCTTTTTTTTTGTCTGTTTTTTTTTTTTTTAAATTTGAAGATTATCGTTTAGGCATTGATGCATGCCTTTCATTTCGTAGCTTGTAATTTTACGAATTTTATTTATATAAATAGTAAATATAACTAATGACGTTATGGTTGTATATTTCCTCCTCGGATTGGTCATGAATCATACTAGCTCGGTAAAGATAGTACGGTTCTCTCAAATAGTACAGTTAGTTATAGCGTAGAATAAGTTTGGAATTTTTCATTTCTCACAATTTACGTCTTAACGTTCAAAAACGCATTCTGACAATCTACAAACGAAAGAAATTTCACTAGGCTCTGAAAAAACAGATATTTCAAAAATCTTTGCACAACTTGAATCTGCAATTGTGTCGATATACTTAATTGTCATCAAATTTTATTACTTCATATATCTCTTACAATATGATGCATCATTTACCAGTGTTAGAGACCATAAATTAAATTCTGCATCAAATTTACTTGGTGCTTTAAAGTCCAACAATTTGTGTAGTACAATTTTAATAGAGTTTGATGTTTCAGAGGAAAAAAAAATAAGAAATAATTATTGCGTTTAACTGACATAGAGATATTTATACCCACCAACCAAATTATAGGTACCTATATTTACATAATGATTTGGATGAAAGAAACAAAAAAAAAAAAACGATTTCATCAAATCATAGTTATTTTTCGCAAATATGTACCCTCTGCCCCCGGAAGGACTGTATTTTTATAAATCGCTTTGAATCAATCTTTCGAAATGGTAGAACTAAAAATTCTAATAGCAAACCCACTTCCTGTACTCAAAATTTGTGGCCTTCTAAAAGAGCATACTAAAAATTGCAAAGAAAGAAAGAAAAATAATATATATATATATATATATATATATATATATATATATATATATATATATATATATATATATATATATATATATATATATATATATATATATATATATATATCTTCTTATTATTATTTTTATTTTTTATTTGTTTCTTTTTTCTCATTATTTAGTCACATGTATCATAATAGATCTGAAGAAATCACAGCAGAAATATTATTCAATCAGTTTATTTTTTGTGTTTTTTTTTTTTTATGGAAAGTGCCAACAAGTTTAAAGAAATTATAATAAGCCTATTAAGCGACGTGTGCTTACGATTAATGTATATGTATATCTATTTATAAACTTTTGTATATATAAACTACTCCCTACTATCACTTACTAAACCATCCATAAATAATCTATTGGCCAGGCAAATTAGTCACTAATTATAGCCATTTATTTGGAATATATTCTTTAAAACGTGATAACTGGTTACAGTTTCAGCCTGAATTTTAACAAATAAAATTTAGAAAAAAAAAAATCCACATTTCACTGCTGAGAGACGTTAATAGAAACTGTTTGTCAAACCGCGTGCATTAAGTTAACAAGTAACTTGACTAATACTATAAATCATAATATTTACGTAAATTATATCTGTAAAAACAGATTCAGTGTAGTTGTCTAGCTTGAGACTTAAGGTTTTTGCAAAATGATTTGAATGAAATGATGATAACTTCATAAGGCGTATTTCATTATCATAAATTATTTTCTAGGTTTTGGCGACTTTGTGGATAAAATTATTGAGAGAATTCACATGGTTTATTTGTAGCACTCCATTGTACAGAAATTTGTATAGATTTTTTAACATGTCAAGAGCCAATTCCCAATCTCATAAATCATCAGACAGTTAACAAGTGTACTTTATTATGTTGTATTATTGATAGTTGAGTTACATTGTTTTATTTATCCTGTGGCTTGCGTTATTATTGTAAAAAGTAAAATTGGTATACGTAAACACATTTTCTGAACTTCCACTGTGCAGTAATCTGAAATACGTATTCTTACATCAAAGAATATTATTGTCAACTTACTTTTGCTTCAGAATGAAACGATACTTCTGTTTCGGACTAGTTACTTTATCTGATGCACGTTATGAACTATTACATTCAGGCAACGTGTTTGAAAAACTTTAAAAAAATTATAAGGAAAAACGAAAACTTGACTGTATTTATTACGAACGAAATGATTGTTAAAATTATGTTCCTTGAATATAAGAAATGTGCATACGTTGCATTTGGTGAAAAAAAAAATACTAACAATGAAATGAATGAGATAGTTTGAACTACATAATTATGTATAAAAAGACTAGAAAAATTTCGTCCAATTAATGTCAACTATCGATTAATAGCCATCAGCAACGACGCGCGTTTCAAAGTGTTTAGTTAAACTAACAGTCAAACTACTTTTTACAATCTATTGACGCTTCGTGTACTCAATTTTTTTTTTTTTTTAATAAAAGAAAACAGTAATATTTAAGTAATGAATGTTATGCTTTATTTCTCTTATAATATCTTGTGTATAACTGAAAACCAATTTATACACTGCACTAACGTTTAATCATGCATTTTGTGATACATACAATAATACGGATATAACATAGAGAGACAGAAGCTACATTTCACGCTTACGTTTTAAAGTGACCATGGACCAGCCGGGCACATCTCTAGAGAAATCGTCATTCATCATTTACAATATATTTTCACAATATATTTTAGCCTTATTTCAATCGTTAATTTTGATTAAAATAAGCCCATTGTATGGAAAGCATTGAATTTATTTTCATCAGAACAGTAATTATGCCGATGATATTAAACACTGTTCTCAAGGTGGAATGTTTTATTTCTTTTTGTTTCTTTTTTTTTTTTTGTTATGTGGTTTTATTTTTATTTTCTTTTCATTTTTGTGCGAATTCTTAGAGAATATACCGAAAGACTGCAAAGTTCCTATATTTATCACCACCCGAATAATACGTATAGTCGACTTAAAGTTTTTTATTTTTTTTCATCAAACTTACAAGGGACGTTTGAACGTTGATTAACGGCGACTAAATAAACAGCAAGATTCTAGTCTGTTTTTTTATACCATAAGTCCCAGGTGCAAAACGCAGCTATATCTTATTACATTCGTATCGTATTTTTAATTTTTTTTTTTATTTTTCAATATATTTCGAAGATGAGATTACTTTTTATTTATTTCATTCTTTTTTTTTTTTCAATTTTATAATATTCAAGTCGCTGATTAGCATCGTGTTTCGTAGAGGCCACTTCTTCCTATGTATCTAACCCATTTAATAACATCATGATCAGAATAGTTCAATTTAGATTCAAATACTTTTAAATAACGAACTTTGAATCCAGAAGGAGCAAACGGGACCTCAAAATTCATTGAAATTGGCGGTCTTGTCCACTTCTTCTTTGTGTCCGTTTCCAACAGATCAATCTCAGCAGATAACTGCGTCTCTTTCATACCAGCCATTCGCTTTATCTTCCATACAATTGCGTTCTCTGATGCCTTATACTTCGCCTTTCCTTTCAAACATATCAACTGAACACCAGCTGTATTCAACGGCGTTGGTACACGGACTTCAATTTTTTGCCCAAGCAAAGAGGGCTTGAAATTAGACTTGAGGACAGCCTTTACTTCCATCTTGGTGCGGCCCACTTCGCGGACTAATGGTATGACTCGGAATGGTAGAGAAATGTCCTTAGTGGTCCGGTATCTGAAATTATTAAATTGTCTTTTAATGATTATTTCCATGTATCTAATTTTTTGGAACACGATCAAACGTTTTTGTTTCTCCTCCTCGTTGAATATAATCGCGGTTACCTCATCAATTCGAATTCACCATCAGGTGGTATGAAACTGATGGAATGTTCCGTTTCGAATTTAGAGAGCTTGACGCACTGGTGAAACTGGCAATCGTCAATAACTACTACAGGCTTTCCAGATCTAGCGCCGGGATCGTCACCTGCACTTCCCAAGCTGCCACTACCGCCTTTTACACCCTTTGCATCCATTACTATCTTGTCATTTATACCAAACTTACATTCCGGCATTCCTGATAGATAGGATTTCATAACTACCTGTTGGGAAAGAATTTGTGCTGATTATTAAAATGAATCTAAATATTGAACAGAAAATTTATCAATTTATGAGAATAATGAAGAAATGTTACCTTGCCAGCTACGTGAGCACTAAGGACTTGTCCCTGGGGACTCATCAACAAGTTAACATATTCAAGAACATCAAGGAAGAGTTCATTGCGCCTGTACTTTATCCCCTCTCTACGCCATCCGATTTGACCTGTTACTTGGGATGTTATTTGTGCCTGTTCTTCTTTTGTGGCAGATTTAACACCTTGTTGAGTAATGAATGTCTTCAAGACCCCGGTATCGCAGTTTTGCGGATAACCAAAGTCCAGAATTTCTGTAAAATTATTTATTACGAAACATTTAAAGAAATATTACTAATAATTACTGAAATTGTGAGAATAATCGATCTTTTATAAAATTATAACTGGTACTGTCTTTCGTATTTACCATCGAGTAATTCATAGATAAGGACAAAGTTGTTCTTGATATTTTCCTCTGATATTTTACCAAAGTAAGACTGCATGACCTCGATGATCTTCAATAAAAATTCAAATACCATAGCAGCATTGACATTTTGCTTTGTCACAGCAGCCAGCCAGATATTTGCTCTTTTTATATGGAAGAAAGATGTTCTAGCGATGTTTGTCACAGGTGATCTAACTTGCTGACGAGCATGGATAACATTTACACGGAAAGCATCAACCGCATTTCTACCAATATCATCGCGGTAAACTCGGGAGATTAATACCTCTCCCTTATGATTGTAGACAAACAGTCCCCCGATCATCTTGATGGAGGCTGTTAATTAGATTTCTGGTTACGCGCCTGTAAATTAAAGGATTTCAGTTACATAAGTTTTATTTTTCGCTATTTTTTAACAAAATATTTAGGCGTTTTGAATTGTAAAAATAATAATTTTGAACGGAAAAGCGAGAAAAGAAAAATAACATTTTAAACAGGAAAATTAATTATTTCAAGTATTCGACTTTATAGAAAAAAAACAGGTGAAAATTCGGGCAGTTTACAAGTGTTGACCTTCTCGAGTCATCAAATAGTATAATTGGTATAGTTTTTTTTTTTTTTTTTCGAATACTAATTGTACTTGACTATAATCTGTCTAAATAGAATAATCAATTGTTTTGGTATAATTATATTGTGCGCTTATGTCAATTGGGTTTGTTAGAGTATTATCAACACTCTATGAACGACAATTGTTACTGTTTTATGCTCGTTTAATCAGCCTGTACAGTCGTTGTCAAATGAAAATGGTTACCGATCAATGAATTCTTGGATGTATTGAAATAATTTTTCAACATTTAAAAAAAAAAAATTATATTTTTTTTAACCGTATATTCGTAGAAGAGATAACCTTAATTGTTCGTTAGTGAAATACGCTAGCCTCCAAGAAATAAATGGCCGGATAATATCACCGACAAGTTGATAAACGCTCGCGAACTATCTAATTGTTCCAAATGTCATATGACATATCTAATATGTATCCGCCTCTCTGGGAGCGAATGTTCTTTGAACTGTTGGTATTATCGATTGACAAGTGAATGGTTATTTTACTTAATGTTGAGTATTAAATGAGAGATGAGCTAATGTGAGTTTAACAAACAATCGAAGACCTGATTAAAGATAGAACATTAATTTTTCACAGATTATTTTCAACTTACGCATTCAGACAGACCACGAAAACCACAATAATTAAACCGACGGTTCAGCGGGCGTACAGTTGACTGCGAAACGCGACACCCACTTTACGTTACTACGAATGTCAGAATTGTACTACGGGTAGATTTAACTTCGTGAATTGATTTATTTAGGAAACTGTATGAGTTCTTGATTCTTATCTTTAATTTCTATTATGTGTTATTATTAACAAGATACAGAGCTGTTCGTATTTTATTTCATCTCTTTTTGAGAATAATACAGTGTCCAGTTTGACACCTTGCCTTGAAGTCGATGAATGGCAAATGGGATATCATCAAATATGATAAGCCTGTTGTTTAACATTACTCATTTATTTTTGTATACAGTAAAATTGAACAACATTGTTATAAAAATAAAAACTTTCATCGCCAAATGACATGCATTTTATTTTCATAATAACAAATTATTTTGGTAACATCGTAATTAATAAACCGATGAGCAAGTTTACGAGATTAGATAGAAAAAATAGATAAAAGAAATCGATGTTTTTAAAACAGTTACGGTCCCTTTTCTGAATATTTTAATTAATCCCGAACGATTTATTTCTTATAGCTTATTGTTCTATTAAAAGTTTTGGTGCAATCACTCCTTATTTTGAGTATCTTTGTTCATATATTTGTATCCTTCATGCCTTCGACTCCCTTATTACAAATCGTAACTTCCGATTTTGCGCGCTTGCGTAGTTTGTTCACAATCGTTGATTTCGTCAGGTTATGTTCCGTACATTTCTTCGCGAACAAAATCATCCTATAGTCATATTAATTATCATTTAAAAGTTAGATTTGTTGCATAATTATAATGAAGTTACGGATATGAGATATTACTAGCGCATTATTACTGTCACGATGGCTAATCAAGACACCAATAATAACCTCCCAGCGAGGGACGAACTTGTAAGTTAAGTTTCCTAATTCTCAGTACAAAATACCGAAATTAAATTCCAAATCAAACGATAATTAAACACTAATGACACAAACAAATTTTTCCAAGAAGTGGAAACGGATTCCATGCATAAATTAGCTGTGCTTAATTTGTTTCCGAACTAATATTCGATTCACAGGTTAAGATAGATACCGTAAAAAACCGACCTCACAATCTTTATTTAAAAAATATAAATAAAAATAAAAATAAAAATAATAAAAAAATAAATAATGTCGCATCGAATATCTTTTTTCTTTTCAATTTCAGATCCGAACTGCCGTAAAGTTTTTACAAAATCCCAAAGTAGCTCCGAGCCCATTGAAACAGAAACAAGAATTTCTTAGAAGAAAAGGCCTATCTGATAGCGAAGTTAATCAAGCTTGTGAAATAGCAGGCGCAAACCAAACTGTAACAGAGCCTTTATTTATTCCTAAACAAAATGATTTTACAGCAGTTCCGATTAATCACGGCCAAAAGTACCCGTATTATCAACTGCAACCTTACCAGCCTACTCTATTTGAAAAAGTTAAAGAAATTTTAAACACTGCTGCTCTAATAGGAGCAACAACTTATTGTATATACTGGTTCTATAAGGTGAGATCAGACTTGAAGAAGTTTGCCTTAATAATTTAAAAAAAATTTAGTATTTTGAACTCTAAATTGATGTTGGTTTTGTTTTTCAGAAATTCATAGAGCCATTTTTATTCGGTCGAAAGAGCCGCAAAACCGTCGAAGAATCTGTAACAGAGTTAGATAAAACAATTAAAAGTTCATTAAAAGATATGAAGGATTCTATTTCAAAGGTTGAAATTGACGTTTCAAAACTGACTGAAAAACATTCCATTGATCCTAGCGTACCACAACTTGTCCAAGATTTAAAGCAAGACTTAGCCAGCCTAAAGGGACTGCTATTGTCGAGGTATAATTTGGATCAGTGATTGTTAACTGCAAATTAAACAGAAGAAATATTGTTGTAATTCTAATTATATTTTTTGTAATTAATAGAAAACAGTTTCCAAGTGTACCGGCATCAATTCCAACTTGGCAACTGGCTACTTCAACAGTAAATCAAGAAAAAACAAGCGAAAGGGAGGATCTTGATGATGCAGGTAGCGGCAGTAGTACCAACAATTCCGATAGTTCGTTGGAAATGATAAGAGAAGATCCTCCCAAGAATTGATTGAGCAATAATGACTAAACTTGTTGAATAATAGCTATTTCAGTTGTAGATTTGTGTTATTGTATATTTCGGTTTAAGCAATGATAGTCGTCGGTATAATAATAATAATAATATTAATAATAAGTATAGTAAATAACAATTAACGATGTTAAGGTGTGAGCTGATCAAGTTAATTCATTTGTTTACATTAGACACTCAAGACTCATTATTACAATCTTTAATAGCGAAACGATCGGTAGATAAATACTAAGTTGTAGTTAAAACCAATGCATAATCCTTAACGATTATTACTCTTCCTATGTCAATTTTTTTTTTTTCTTTATTCATGTTTATTTGCATGGATGTTAAAAACGAATTTCCATTTTGTACATACTTATTGTGATAGTAGGGCTCCGTTGTTAGGCAAGCTTGTTAATAATATAACAAAAAGTAAAATAAATCAAGTATCTAAAGCAAATTGCCGAATATACATATACATATATTAATAAAAAAGAATACAATTATCGGATCAATGTTGTTTATTAAATAACAAAGAGAGCCGACACTCAAACCGGCGCACACGACGATTGTGTTATGTATTTTATTTAAATTTTTAAATACCCAGATATTTATTTTTCGCTATAATCAAGAATTTATTAATAATAATAATATATAATTAATAATTATTATATATATATATATATATATATATATATATATATATATATATATATATATATATATATATATATATATATATATATTTATAGCTCGGTGTATATTACTATGTTTACCCAACTTATAACACAATCATACGGCACATTCGCAAACTTGTCAGATGAGCAGTCACTCCTTATCATGCATACTTTGCGCTCTAATATGTACAAACCATGCAATAATAATGATAATAATTAATTAATTATGTTTATATTATTAGAATAGAAGCGGGCAAAAAAACAAAAACAATACACAGCTATGTGCATAATTTCCTTTCTATACCACACACAATATTTGTCTTATTAATTTGAAAAACATACGTTGATTCTTCCGGCTGTTTGAATAACTGGTTGTCTCAGTTGTCAGATATAACATGGCGTTCTCTCTAATGAATTTTATAACAAATTATTATTATTTTTTTTTTCTAACAGCAAAGAGATTTTTATTTCTTTTTACTTAATTATGTTTATTAGTACTCTTTGTTTTATTTTATTTTATTTTACTTTATCTTTATTTTTTTTTTTGCATTATTAATAATCACTTTAGGTATAATTGGGATACACTTGCTGCCTCACTGATACAGTGAGCTTACAGCTAGATATCTTCATAGTACATACAGAATTCCTAAGTTTATTCTAGTGGTTCAGAGTTCTTTTATACAGTAATTGTCTGTTGATTTTTCAAATTATTCGAATCACCATCGCCTACTACGTACATCTGTACTGTTATAAAATGTAACTTATAAAATATCGGTTTTCTGTGTGAAATTGAAAGAATTAATAGGAAAACAAAAGAAGTCAACTACCTAGTAGAAATCCCGAAGAAATTAGAATCCACATTTTTTTATTTCTCCAAAAAACCTGATCCTTGGCTCACTTCAGTCAAATTTGAATTTGAATTAGCCAATTAGGTAAATAAAAAGCAGAAAAAAATACTCAGAATAATGTATTGTGCTGACGTAGGTGTAACAGCCGACTGGTACCTGCAGCGTGCACTTACTATCGACTAATGATAAGTAAAGAAAAAAGAAAAAAAAGAAGGAGTAGTAGAAGGCAAGACTGACTTGTCATCTTATCTCATGGGTAGCGCTTGAACTTTCCTATTATTAATTATTAATAATAATTCTACGCTAGACACACTAGACTGTTAGCGGTTTGAACTCTAATCTATTCTATGGGATTTATTCGCTGAGACTATGCTACCATGTATGATGTAAATGTAAGTTTCTAGAGAGTACAGAGCGAACGTCCTGCGTAAATCGTAGGGCATCCAAGACTGGAAGTAAGCTCAGCAATGCGGTATCACCTGCGTCGCTGAACCAAGATTTTATCGGTATTGCGTTATCTGAAATATACACATTGAAAATGAATTAAAAAGATTCCAAAAAGTGTTCTGATGATACATAGAGTGAGCTTTCAATCAACTTTATCTCTTTACAATTCAAAATTTATAAATTACTTTTAAAAAAAATCTATTATTGTTGCTTACAAAATGTAAATGCAATTACTTGTCTGATAAAAGTAAAGTTTCGTATGAATTATGGAAATAAAATGATTCGCATGATCTTTAAGATTTACATTGCAAAAAATTAGTAAATAAAAAATAGTAACAGCCTCAAGAAGGCCATAATCTCATCATACTCACGAGGATAAGCTCTGTAAGCTCCAGGACTATTGTCTAGAATGAATACAGATGCTAAATCTGAGCAAACGGCGGCCAAATCTTTAGTATATGAGCCCATTTCTGGTGTGCAGTGTTGTCTGTAGTATCTCCGTCTTAAAATTCCTCTGTTGTTATCTAATTTGTCAGCTACTGCTGCTCCATAAATTTCCATTGAAGCTGTAAATACTACCAGTTCATACCTGGAAAATAATACACAACATTAATGTTTTACAATTCAATGATAATAATGAATTGAAAATTTTCAATAATTAATTTATTATTTACCACTGGCTAACAATGTCCAAGAAAAAGTCAACGTGCGGCCTTTTGTGGACAAAAAATCTAACTGGATGACGATCTATCGTTACTTTTAGGACAAAATCAGGCGGTGTACCGGGCCTGACAGTTGGTCTTGCTACCCCGTCGTGGTGTGAGTGAATTAGAGTCTCGTCTAAGTCAAGAACAAGAACTTTTCTCTTAACTATACCTGAAAATGATAATTCAGAAGGTAAAATGTTATTTGGTATAATATTATTGAGATTGAAGTACAGTGATTTTTATAGATATGATTTTTTTTTTTTTTAATAATTACATTACTTACTGAGTCGGTGCCTAGATAAAGGAGACAATGGAAAGATTTCATATTTAACTGGTTGCATCTGGGAAACCTGAAATAAGTTGTTGGTTTTGTCTTTTTTTTTTTGTTTTATTTTTCGTTTTTCCTATACTTAAATTACGATATTCTAGGTATAGTTTAAAGATGACGCAGCAACTACAACCTTATCTTATCTAACCACATCTGGAAACGATAGATGATTATTTTACAGAACACTTAAATATGTATATCATTGTTGAAATTTTGTTATCCCGAAGATGATTCTAATGTAATCAATCAAGATATGTATTTGTCAAGATAAAATAAACCTGTATGAAATACATATTAAATAATCTATACAAGATACTCTATACAATAATCAGCATTATGCAATTTGTGGAACTTGTTACGATATTTTTTAATCTAATTGAAAACAAGTAAAATATTGTAAAAAACAAGAACAGAGAAAAAGCTAAAAAGAGAGGGAAGGGGGAAAAAAAACTTAAAATAACAGTCGGGTTTCTTCAGCAATAAATAGAATGTTATACCGATGCTGTAATGATGACATACATCTTGTTGAGAAATAAGTGAAATTTCAAAAATAATAGCAAAACGACAAAATTTTATGTTTCTTTTTGTAGCTTTGGAACGATAAGGTTGTAAGTGCTGCGCTCGCGCACGAGTCTTCAGGTGCGGTACACCTACTTACGGCTCTAACCTGCTTCTTTAGCAGAAAGCAGACGCAGGTCCAAACCCGGGAGGCCATGAGGAGGAACGCTCTCATCCCCATTTGCAATTGCTTCAGCATGTCTTTAGTATGAACAACTTATACTGAAAAATTATACACTCGGTAATAATTGTCTATTTTTCTTTACTCCTTATAGAAGTTTTCAATCTCGGTGTTATACAAGCTCCTAGTAAACAAACGATTATTCCGTTTACCAGATACATGTATTCGATATATTTAATCAGTCAATAGATTAACTAGTTTAGGAATCACATTTTTACATTAAATTTATATTATTCATTATTATTAGACACTCGTTTTTTTACAAGATTTTTCTACACTCGTACAATACTTATAACACACACCACGCAGCGGCCGCCATCTTTCGCACATCGACCCAATTTAATCGTGCGCACCAACACTGCGCGTTTTCTGTCAAATGGAATTTATCCACTTTCTTCACCAACACACCATTCACTTGGTTAGATTCGAATAAAGCTCAACTGTGGATCTACGAAAACATTATAATATTTATTTAAAGAAATTGACGCGGATAGACGCATGTCGGATCTAATATCTTTCTATTTAATTTACCGCGAGATGAAATTATGGAGATTTCCATCTTTCATCGTTCGTGAAACCGTAGGAATGAAAAGAACCCGGGGATTGCCGGGTATTCTGGACAATATTTGACTCAACGAATCATCGCCATTGTAAATCGTGTGTTCTTGAAATGATAAAAATTGTGTTACCGGCGGGCAGCGAAGCGTATATTTTAAACGAATTTGCGAACGTTGGTATAAAATCAGTATGGCGTATTGCCGAGGAGCAGCTGCTTGCGTCATTTCAAAATATTGCAACTTTGTAGTTTGCGGTTGTATATTTCTCTGTTTATATACCCTCGAGTGTTTTATTCAATTTTATTAACTCGTTAAACGACTGTAATGGCGGATTTGACAGAGTTAAAAATGAACGTAGCTGCTCTGAAACGCGTCGACCCTTACGTTAAGGATATCCTCGAGACGGCGACCCATGTAGCCCTGTACACATTCAACGCGGATAACAACGAGTGGGAAAAAACCGACGTCGAGGGTGCATTGTTCGTTTATTCGCGTAACGGTGAACCCTACAACAGCGTACTAATAATGAATAGGTAATAATATAAAAATTATCAATGAAGATATTCAGCATATATATATTTTTCCCCAAATTTTAATAAAACAATAAATAAAACAGCGGCAAATTGCTCAAGAAAAAAGGATTGAAAAATTTAAAAAAAAAATACTTTGACAAAAACTACATTTCATTTTGCGATATAATTAAAATTCTCGATTTTGTGTTACATTCTTAAATAATTTCTCCTACCAAAAATTCAGTTAAAAATTTTGATTCGTAGCCAAGTTTGAGGTTTATCTAAAATTTTGAACATGGCCGACGAGAAATTTTTAATTGAGCAAATGAAATGGGAAATTTTTTTTCTAACAGAACAAACAAACTGTGATTGATAATTTGAAGAATTATTTGTATTTATTATTTGATGCTTAAGTTGTTTGATGAAAATTTTATCTCTCGTAGATTGAATACAAATAACTTGGTAGAGCCGGTCACCCAAGGTTTAGATTTGCAGCTACAAGAGCCGTTTCTTCTGTACCGAAATTCACGCTGTAATATTTTTGGTATATGGTTTTACGACAAAGAAGAATGTATCCGTATAGCAACGATGTTAAACAAACTTGTAAAAGACTCTGAACAGACGAGAAAATCATCTAACAAAACATTGACTAAAATAAAGAAAAATTCTGGGTCAAATGTTAACAGCGTTGATATATTCAGCATGCTAAGCAAAGCTCAAGAAGACTTTAATACCAATAGAGGGAGCCTTAAATCTCCGGGAAGTAATGCCTTGGTAGAAAACATGACTGGTCCTTTATCCGCACCTCTAGGACCCGACGTTACTTCTCAAAGCGTCATGGACTTCTTTGCTAAGGCTAAGGTGAGATGAAAAACAGGAAAAATCGATCTTCGTGCAAAAAAATTGTAAATTTGTTTATTATTAACTGTTTTCTTGGCCAGAAAGTAAGCCTAAATCTTTTGGTAGTTAAAGAAAGTGTTCAAAATGTGCAGTAGATTCCGAGAGTATCTAATTCCGTGGTTTTTACTCTCAAAAACTCTGAAGTAATGAATAATTATTGAATTAAAATCATTTTCTGAACATTCAGGTAAATCCAGGACATTTCAAAGCAGGAGATCAACCTCCAGCGGGAAACTCTGGTCCTTCAGGACCCGTTGCACCGGAGGCAAAACCTCTACTAGCGCGTTTAATGTCTAATCCAGCTGCACACACTCTAGAACATATTGAAAAACAACAAAGATCGACAACTCCTCAGCCAGGAGCACCAGCTCATCCTCAACTACAGGCATCGACTACTACTGTTGTCACGAACAATTTGACTGGAAATTCAGCTAATAGATCTAAAAGGAGAAATCGTGTGGCTTCTACTAATTTAGAATCTACAGGAACTACAGCCCCTGTTTCAGCTCCGCGGGAACAGCAGTCTTCTACAAATCCTAACACAACTGAGACTAATAACACTTCAGGCTTTCTCAGGATACAGTCGCCGACTAACACTACGTTGAATAATCATCAACAAGCCGCTAATTCTAATCCTAATCCATTGGCATCGTTATTTGCACACGCATCTGGACCCACGGTTAGCAAATTTTTATATCTTTGAAGATATGTTTTTAAATTTGATATGCAGAGAAGGGTTGTCTGAAAAAAGACGTGAAATTTTAAAGTAATTTTTTAAGGCGTTATTTCATGAGAAAAATATCCCACAGAAACTTCGACTTTATTGATTTAAGGATTCTTGGATAAAATTTCAACAATGTGAAAAATAAAAACAAAAAATTTAAGTTAGGATGAGAGAACTCGAAAAAATCCTTTGATCTGTTACAATGTTTACCCAAATTTTTTTAACTGATCTTTCGCCATTATTTGTCACAGCTATCAGAAGAGTCAGTATGTTCGGCACTTGGATCAGGACCAGCATTGATGCCACCTGTCATGTTTGCTGCACCTAGTCCACCGGATCCATTGACCAGACCTGTTGAACCATTGACAAGGAATCAGCTATTGCAGGCATTCAACTACCTCCTAAGAAGCGATCCTGATTTTGTAAACAAACTGCACGAGGCTTACGTCAAATCTTTTGGTGAGATATTGTCTTAGGTTTGAAATTTTGAGGCCAAGTTGAAATAAAAAAAAAAAGAAACAAAAAAGAAGTACCGTCATGCAGGATGTGATGGATGACTATTACACACCGACTGATCGAAAAGAACAAAACTAACTAAAAAAGATATTCCCACTAAAACATGTATATCTATGTATGTACATAGGTAGGAATTAGTTAGTGTTTAACGTTCGAAAATTCATGGATCTTGACTATACTCTTGAGTAAACTGCATTAATCCTCTCGGAGTAAAGATAAAAAAAAAAAAAACAAGTATAAATAAAATGATATAATAAAAAATAAAAAAATAAATAAATAAAAATAAGCCCTGGACAGTATTTTTGTAAGACGAAATATTTTCCCTGTGAGATAATTTAGTAAAGAGGGAAATGTATTCTCATTTTTTTTTCCCCCCATGGCTCGTTGTACTGTATAAACAATATACAATTGTTGTGACAATTTATGGAAGACTTTAAACTTTATAATGTACGTATATACGTCCGGTCAAACGATCCTGATCTGTGATGGCAATATAATCATATTAAACTAAGGTGTACTATGATTATGCTTCAAGAAAAAAATAAATAAATAAATAAATAAAGCACAGAGCTAATAATAAATGTTTGAGTAAGACGAGATGAATGGAATTCCTATTTTATCGAGTAACGACTTATCCTTTCTGTATTTTACCGGGTGATAAAAAAAAATCAACAACAAGGTGTATGTATTTAGCAGTGAAGAAGGAAACGAAAATAAAGAAATGAATATAAAAATAAAAACAAAAAAAAAAAAAAACACAAGAACATGATTAAGAAAAAAATGTTTAGTCAATTTTTATTTAGATTCTTGTTTCTTTTCTTTTTCTATCATTCTAGCGTGAACCCTGGGAAAGGCTATATGTAATCATAATCTCGTTGTATAAAATCGCGGAAAACACGTTTATTATTTATCTAATAATTATTATATAATATTATCACAATATAATATTTATTCGGAATACAATTAGGGCTATTCAAACCTTGATTTGTTTAACTTTAGTCGACTTTAGGCTCAAAGAAGTAGTCTTATATATTACATGTATGTTATCTACATCAAAAGCTTTTATATTCAGAATCAAATTTCTGTTATTTTAATATCAAATTTCATTTCAATTCCATTCTTTTGATAAGCTGAAACAGTTTTAAAATAGAATTTAACGAAATATTATTCTCAATCAACTGGTACACATACTTTTATCTTTCTATATTTTTTTTTTTTTTATTTATTATTTTTTTTTATTCATTATTATTCCCTACATTTCAAAACTCTAATAAACGGAGTGTGATGTTAGATAATTAATAAAATATAGATCTTATGTTGAAACACTGTTGAAAATATTTTACATTCAGTTTATGAGGATGCGTGTACGCCAGTTTTTATAGCGCGTCACACACACACACACACACACACACTGTGATGTTTGCTGTTTGCAGAAAAAAAAGAAATGATTATCAACTAATCTGTTTAGAATTTTACTGTCCTGACCTACAATCTTGGTTATATATCAAGAATAGCTGTTTAGAAATGGTCTTTGCCAATCTTTCAACATCATCATCATCATCACATATGTATTATAACCCTTTAAGTATTACCAAATTATAATAGAATAAATTTATTTCTTTGTATAAAAAATAGCGAAAGAGATTCTTAAAATTCAGAAAAAAAATAAAAATAAAAATTACATGTAGCTCTGTTTATATTCCGCGAACGCAGAATAATGTTTGGTAAATATAGTTTAAAAAACCAGATGGTTGATAAAACTGAAATAAAATGTCGTGCATTGAATATGCGGAATATGCTAACTTTAGTTTAGATTAAAAAAGATTCAGATTTTCAAAGGGTTGAAAGTTAAGAAGGAGGATGTTTATTGATGATGAGTTAAGATAAGGATTTAAGAACATCTCCTGTATACCTAAATTCTATTAAAAAATATACAATATTTAATGAATATTTTTCATAATATTCAATTTTACAATTTGCACAGCACTAATATTACGATATCATTATTAAATATATATATATATATATATATATATTTATATGTGTGTGTATGTGTGTATAGGTATGTTACAAAAACTTATATTATTTATTTACATTTACAGGTGCGAACAAAAAAAAAAAAAAATATTAGGACGAGGATATTATTTTCTTATTTAAATAATATATATATGTATGTATGTATGTATGTATGTATATGTATTATATATATATAGGAATTTGAAATTTCAGTACATTTCTGGTATTTTCTCATGGATCACTAAACGCGTAATATATCTATTTTATTTGTTAAACTAAATAGCCCCTCATAAAAAAATAATAATAAAAAAAACTGACCCATCGCCGGATGTCTCGTCGCACAGTCGCAGGTCGTCGTAAATTTAATTACATAGAATTATATGTAGGACGTTAATTTCTCCGAAATAATAATAATAATGATAATAATAACTAAAAATATATACCCCCGTCTGATTAGGTAGAAATGCAAAAATCATATGCGTTATAAATTTACATATAACAATAATAATAATAATAGTAATATTAATGTTTTTGTTTCTTCGTAAAATTCACAGCCAAGAGAAGCCTCTTAGGGCCCGCTAGCTTTCTTAAGGTCCTATATGTATAACTATAAAGGCCAACCTTTGAAAGAAGTCTTTTAATCACAATTCACAACAGCTGTTTATACACCGCATCTGATGTGTACAGTATATTTTAATTAATTAATTAATCAATTAATTAAGCAGAGCTTTCTCCAATATCTTCGAACTGATTATCCAAATCCGGTCAGAAATCTCAGGATTGCTTCTTTTGTTTTTCTTTTTCTCTCTCCCGAAGTAGCAAAACGTTCCATATTATTTGATTTATTTTTTTTTTTTTTTACAAAACAAAAATTTACCGTCAATTTTGCCAAAATTCCAGTAAATTTTTTATTTGATTTTCTTCTTCAACGAAGGAAACGATGTAGGTATGTGTAGGTATTTTTCTTCTTTTTATTTTCGTTTTTCAATTACTCCGCGCATGTTCCCGTTACGATAAAATAAGTAATTCTTCGATGTATTTTATTTTACGTATGTATAATAATTATACGAGAGGAATTTTCGGGGCACCTAATAACGGCGGCGCGTTGTCAGGAGTCCCTCTGTGAGGGCCAAGTTTATCACTCTGCGTTGGCATTGGTTTTAAAAGTCTTACAGCAAGACCTGCAAGAACCAGTAGAGCGACGAGACCGCATATCGGTACGGCTATCGTTGCAGTTCTAAACCAGCCTTCCGTCGCCTGACTTCCTTGATTACTTTCACGGATCGGGCCAAGATAAGCGCGCTGATCACCGGCTAAAACTGAAAAGAAAAAAAAAAATCATGAATCAAAAATAAATACGTGCGAAATTAATTAGAATTATTGAATTTTTTACAATTTTATTAAATCAGAAATAGAGAATTGAAAGGAAAAAAAATTTCACGAATTACATACCTCTGAGAGTCTTGTTGAGTTTACTTAGTACGGATGGATCATCTACGTGATTGCACAGGTCTTGTTCACAGCACAAAAGTCCCGTGGGACATTGCCTGTCCTTAAAATCATCCCTTAGACAACCGTGCCATGGACTACGTTCCGGTCTTAATAAAGATGGATTAAAGTTCAAGGGAAGTTCGGTGAAACAGCCTCTTCCTCGACAGAGATATCCTTGAGTAACGCATTCCGGTTGGTTGCAAAAACATCTCACTTCACCACTGACTGATACTAAAAACAAACAAACAAAATAAAAACTCATTTTTTCGTTTAAATTATTTAAATTTTATTGTTAAGATGAAAGAACAGTAATCAATCCAATGATATAGATAGAAAATAATACTTATAGCTAAAGTGATATAAGTTACATGCGCGTGAGTGATTATTCTCGGTAAATCTTGCGACAAAGTAATAAATTTAAAAAGCTTGTGGGCTTTTAGGTAATAGAAAATAAGGATATGGATTATATAGGGGATGATGATGATGAAAGAAAAGGGGAGTGAATCATCGACTTCGTTCTGCTCGGACAATCGGTTCGATTAATAGTATAGAATGGTTTGAGTAAACCTGCATAAAAAGAAGAAGAAAAAATAAAAATAAAAAAATTGAAAATAAAAACGGTAAGAAAGAGAAAGAGAGCGAGAAAAAAAGGGAACGGGGAATGATTTCAGTGGAATGTCTCTACTGGTTATAATCAGCGGCGAAACTGGAAGTCGTAAAAGATAAACCGTGCCCTGTTATGTGGCATTATGTGTTGCGAGTACTCGCACACAGATCTATGAAGATATTTATTAACGTATGTATGTATGCGAAGTATAAAAAGAGAATAAAAATGAAAAGTAAAGGAAAAAAAAAAGAGGTTCAGTAGAAGTACATGCACGCAGAGAGAGAGAGAGAGAGAGAAAACCCTCAGGCGTATTAATGAGCTCGATATGAAATAAACCATTAAAAGGCATATAAAGCGGCTGAGGCGGTCTGACTAACTAACGTCGTATTTATTATTATAATATCAAGCTGTCTTTCTCCGTCAGTTCCTTGCTCGCTAATAAGCCGGCGGCGATCTTCGCTCTCTCTCTCTCTGTCTCTCACTCTCTCTATTTTTCTCCCTCTTTCTCTATCAGTTTCTCTCGATCCTTAGCTCTTCGTCCCCGTCACTCTCTCGAAGCCCCGCGGGCCTCCTTTAGGGCGAGGGGATATGAGCGGAGGGCAAAGAAGCCCCAGAGCTTGGGATCGAATAAAAAACGCTAAAACAGCCGAGTCACAAAAGAAAGATTAAAGTGGAGAGAATATATGGAGAGAGGCATGCGGCTGCTGCTGATGCTGATGCTGACGAAGCCGCCGCTGTTGCTGCTGCTGCTGCCTCTGCCTCTGCCTTTGCCTTTGCCTTTGCCTTTGCCTTTGCCTTTGCCTTTGCCTCTGCTGCAGGCTCTCACGAATCGAGAGAACTTGTAGGTATATTATAAGCGTGTCTGTGTGTGCGTATGTGTGCGCACAAGATCGAGCGTGTGCGCGCTCGTTTAAAATAAAAATGAAGGAAAAAATAAAAAGAAACAAAAGAAAAGAGAAAAGGATGAAGAAGAAAAGCAGAGAAACAGCGGGAGGTCGCCCCGCTACTCTCAACGTTCTCTGTTCTATACAAGATCCTCACCAACTCCTCGAAGAACTCCCGAGGAACTGTTCGAGGACCGTAAGAGATGAAGCGAGACGTGAATAGACTCGACTTTAGTAAGCTAAACAAAGACGTATAGATACATACGCCGAACAGGCCGTGGCTCGCCCGCCCGGGTACCAAAACTCCCGACTCTCGAACACCGAAAACAAACATTGGGTCTCCTCCGCGCAGAGGCCCCCATTCGTTATGCGTCCGAGGCATATTAATTATTTTCCGACAAGCCTTCTTAATTCATCGTTATTGTTTTTCATCGACCGTATATTTATACACCGTCAACAAACCGAATCCTACCTATACAAATATATATATCTTATAACCCCCGCGTTGAGCGCATAACCCTTTGTCGATATTCTATTCTCATTCGTGCTGCAGTTTAATGATAAAATATAAGTACACCTATACATGTGTTTAATATCATCGGGATATATGTATAATATGGTGCAGGTATTGTGAGAGATATGTAAACTTTTTTTTTTTTTTGAATAATTTTCGCTCAGAATTTATACAACGACACGTTTTGAGTATCCAGTTTATAAATTTCGGGGTCATTGTACGTCGTATACCTATATATATTTCTTTGTCAATTCCGATCTAATATCTGCGTCAGGTTATTTAAACGATATTATAATTCTGTATGTTTATTAATCGGTGGTCGAAATAAAAATAAAAATAAAAAAAAATAAAAAATAAAAAATAAAACTAACTAAATAAATAAAAACGGGGATTTGTTTTTTGAACCGTGTAAGAAACCGGATTTATAGTTATAATATACAAAATAGATTGAATTCAAGTGTTTATTCAAGGTAGTATCGAACAGCTGGGCCCCATTACGCATTACAATTAGTTCTGTATTAAATATGTGGTCTAGAGTGTCGCGCGATAGTGCAGTAGTTTTAGTATAAAAAACAGGTTTTATTTCTAAATTATTTATTTATTTTTATTTTTTTATTTTTTTTTTTTTCTCGATTTAAAAAAATACCGTATAATGATTAAAACTTTCGTTATAACTAACTTAAACCGCGGACAGGTATAGGATATTATTACCTGTATATGTATACTAATCTGAACGCTCGTTCCCACGTACGTACATACACCCGTTGTAGTGAATTATACACACCCATCCACATACACCTAAACGAATCTGTGTATAGAGATATTTAGACGAAAAAACCTCGTTACCAAATCATTATACATATATACGTATGCATATACATACTACATTATACCCCGGTTCAATACACTCTCTTCTCTTCTCTCCACCGCTCCGTTCTCTCTCTCTCTTTCTTTCTTTCTTTCTTTCACTCTCTCTCTCTCTCTCTCTCTCTCGCTCCCTCTCTCGGCCCAGTACAGCAGCTCTATAACAGTGGTACTGCAGTAAAATATAAATATCCACTTAACGTATGCATGTATGTATGTACCTCGGGAGAAGCACAAAGCTTTTCAAAGATGGCGTTTACTCGTATAATTGGTATGCGTATCACCGCGTTATGCAGGCGTGTTAGCAGGCGAGTCCAATTGAACATTGAAATGCGTATTCTGTTTCTGACACGCGCGACGCATAAATGGGGGTAAAAGTTGGTTGTCTCGAGAATTGACACGAATGTACGCGTAGTTTCCCCGATACTATAGGGAGTTATATTGCAGTTTCTTTTACCTCATTCGTTTAGTGTGTGTAAAGTCACTGCAATATACCTACACATATATGTATCTATACATACATATAGGTATAATACAACTTTACGTGGTGCTACGTGATTACCCTGAACAATTCGCATCCTATTAATAGCACTTGCATACATAATTCGATTCTATTCTATCCTTTTTTTTTTTCTCTCTTTTTCATCTATTTGCGAGAAACTGGACTTGCGCGCAGCAGGCAAGCTCCAGGCGGGTATACTATCAAGAAAATATGTTCTTCCTAAATTACTATATATACGTATACGAGAATAATTAGTAGATAATTAAATAACCGATATATATATTCAATTATTACCGATGATATATGTTAAAATAAATTTGTCTATCTACAACAAGATTATTGTAGGTGTTTGCATTGAATAGCTTTTTTTTTTTTTTTTTTTGCTATATACCTATCTTATTGTATCTTATACATATATCTATAATATATAACTTGTTTTAAATTATATATGTACATATATCACAAGTTGTAATAGAATTATATTCGTCGAGAAAGTAGCTTGTCGGCATCTGTTAGTTTACTTTATACTTCGTCGTTAGATCAATGCTGTCACTCACTGCAGCGAATGGCCGCGATCTTTTATGTCGAGTAATATGTATATATAAGAGTTAAGCAAAGTAAAACAGAGCGGAGTGGAATATGTGGTCTAAGGTCTGCGAGAGTAAGCCGCAACGTAACGAACAGTCGAGTATAAAATTAGTTAGAATTTTTACTCGAGTGAATAATCTATAATCTATAATCTATAATCTACAATCTATATACTCTATATACATATAATAATATAAAAGGCTATACTGGATCGTGAAGTGGCGTATATACCTATACGTATATAGAAGCTACTATTTATTCATTAAATGTTATTGACTCTGTGGCTACTATACAGAAGGCGCGGTTGTTGACCGAACAACAAAGAGGCTTAAAATCTTTAGCTGCTGTTGCAGCAGTAGCAGCAGTGATATTTAAATAGCTATATATGTATACGTATACAACGTGAATAGATAGATAAAAGAGAGTTGGTATTTGTCGATTGAGAAAGTATCGTATAATGATGAAAAAGTTGTATATCATATCTATTTGATAATATATCGTTTTCACATACAAGAAGCTAAATAATCAATAATAATAATTATTATTATTATTATTAATATTATAAATAAGATTCTATTGCGTATCTTAGGGTTTTCAATTCGAAAGTTTAACGTTGTTATATTACTAAATAATTTTTTATTAATTTATTTATTAATTTTTTTTTTTTTGTGTAAAGGTAATCGTTGAATATAGGTACATGCATATATACATACATATATATATATATATATATATATATATATATATATATATATATATATATATATATATATATATATATATATATATATATATATATATATATATATATATATATATATATATATATATATATATATATATATATATATATATATATATATATATATATATATGTATATATATATGTATATATATATGTATATATATATGTATATATATATGTATATATATATGTATATATATATGTATATATATATGTATATATATATGTATATATATATGTATATATATATGTATATATATATACGTGAGTTGAGTTAGATGAAGTATAAGCTTATAGTACGGTATATTTCTCCCTGACGAGACTCTCTCGGCTATTAAATTATTCCTCGGATTGCCTCTGACATAAATCAAGAGCCGCACGAATGAGTTACAATCCCAACACTTCTTGGAATTGACCGTTTCATACGAGTTCGATAACTGCAGTCAATGCGGGGACAAATCTTTACGAACATAAATATCCGCGTGTCTCTTTACTTAAACCCCAACTCGCATATATCTACATACATATACACAATATAGCATAATATATATATATATATATATATACCTATCTCGCGGATGCATATTATATGTATATATACGTATATATGTACCTATTATATACCTAGATATATTAAATCGCTAAATAATTTCTCAACATATATAGTATATAGATATAAATTCGAACTTGAGAATATAATCGGAGGAGTTATACCTTATACCTGTCGACTTTTGGCAGCAGGTTTAGAAAAAAAAAAAAGAAAAAAAATTTTTTAAAACAAAAACATTCCGGTATTTGCTCAGACCCTGTAACTATCCGAGCATTAAGCGGGTAGAATACCGAAAGAAGAATAAGAAGAAAAAAAAAATGAAAAAAAGAAGAAGTAGAAGGAGACGGGTCAGAGTTTCGAGAGATAGGGCGTGGGGGACGACGGCAATTAGTAAGAACAATAGAGACGGACGGACTCCGAGGGACCCAGTTGTGCTGGCTGTTGGCCCCTTAAAGATACTCATGGGTAAAGATAGGTAGGTGCCTGACTATATACCTTTCTGGGAAGCACCCGAGGGCGAAGGAAAGGTTCAGAGATGCCCCTCGGACAGTCCAGGCAGTCAGGCAGACGGGCAGGTAGGTAGTTATATACTTGTATATTATATCGTACCGATAACCTGACGGCGTCTTCTATAGCCGCGTGTAAAATACTGTACTGAAAATATGTATATACATATACCTATACGTATATAGCCATTATATAGGCATACCTTTATGTGTCTTTAAATGTACAAGTACGGACGTGACACTAACTGCAATGACTTTACGAATAGGAATATCTACTTATCTGCTTATGCCTATGAGTCAAGTCTCAAAATTTTCGAGTTTGTATATGATGTGTATACATATAATGGATGTTTGTATGTATGGTCGAGAAGGGATTGCCGACGTATCTACTACCTGGCAAGTAGTGATTAGGACGCGTTTTAACTTTTAGGTTGGCATCGGATTTTTGACGTAGCCCTACTTAAATCGGCGGGCGCATAAGGGAGAGAAGGAGAAGGAGAAGGAGGAGGAGAAAGAGGTGGAATAAAGCTGGAGTATAAGAGAGCGGTGAGGTAGGATATAGGCACAGGCGGAGTTGAAAAGTAAGGACAGGCGCCCGCCATCAATTACAAGCAATTGCCAAATTACTCTAAATTATATACGAGCTTGGGTTATAAAAATTTCTATCTATTTTTTTTTTTTTTCTTTCTGTTTCATTCTTTTCTTTTCTGTGCAGTCTTCCTTCCTCCGCGCCTTTACTTATACGTACGTTCGACTCAACTCTCGATAGAGGAGGCCGCGCGCGTTCTGGCCAGACAGGAATTCTAAATGTATAAATAATGACAGAGAGCAGAAATCGCCGACGAACAGAACGATTATTACGACAACAACGACGACAACGGAAAAAAAGAAAAGAATAGAAAGAAAGAAAAAAAACGTAAAAAAATAAATAACACGAAACAGGAATGCGAAGAATGAATTTTAGGGAACTGGGATAAATACCAGAGATGATAGGTTGTTGGTTAAGTTAAGCTATTCCAGAAAGAAATAACCTGATACATGGTATAGGTACACTATAGACTGCAATGCTTCGTAAAAAGGAGCCAGAAAATAAAAAAAAAAAAAATGGGGAATTAAATTGATGTACAATTTATTTATTTTTATTTATTTTTTTTTTTTTTATTTCTTTTCTTATACTATATTATAGCATATCAAGTAATTTATTCCCGATTTGACTCGTGCTATAACAAGGTTTTTGTATACGTACTGTTAATGATTATTTCAGCTCTTCAAAAAGGATTAAAGAAAAAATCACAAAACAAAAAAATAAACTAACTTTTAAACAGAAAAAATTTCCACACGCAGGTGCTACTCCGTATATAATATTCACAGATCGCAATATCTTTTATACGTATATGTATGTGTACATACATATACGTTAATATTTATTCTTGCGAAATAACGAAATAATTTTCTCTTATATTTAAATACCCAACGTTTACGTAATATAGGAGCTTGATTTTCCTCTACGTATAATAGTGCACTTATATATACATATATATCAACATATACCTATATATAATTTCAAGTATAATTGATCAGCAAAATTAATAATATCATATACTATCATTCATATAATAAATAGATAGATAGAAAGAGAGAATACCAATCAAATAATAATCTAGTGTGTATATAGGTGTAGTAAAATATCCAAGTTCTGCATACATAAGTTTAAAATCAACGCGTTGGTTTATCCATCGCCTATACATACAGATAAGTAATTTATTTATATATAAGTTATAGTTGAATAATAAAAAATTACTCCATATACCGGATCAATAAGTGATATATATGTATGTATATGTTTGTCAGTGAACAAGATAATGTATACGTGCAGTAATGGTATTTGAATAGTATAATACTTGATTGGGTAACGCGAGTATCTTATTCACTTGTATGATACATACGTATAGATTGAAAATATAATATCTGGCGATTGGTAAACGCGGTATACATTATCATTTCTGCATATAAGCGTCTCTAATTGCAAAATAAACACCCACAATAATTATTATAAAATTGCAGCTGCGCAATTGCAGCAGTCTGTAGTAGTATAACATCAGTAATATATATTTATATATATATATATATCGATAATATAAGATAAAATATATATTTTATTTAAAACTCGAGAATTGTGACATGATCATATAAATGATTTATATTGTACATAATATATCTTCATATTTTATAATATAATATAACGAGAGTCATTTATAATGTGGGTCATAAAAATAAAATTACAAATCCTTCAGACGTTATTATACACATTATACCATAGGTAGGTATATAAGTCGTTATCTCATAATATTTAACGCAAAATTAAATTAAATAATATTGTAATACCTGATTTTTATTATTATCTATAATTTATATCGTTATCATAAATCTGTAAAAAAAATTTTAAGCTTTTTAGTTTCATTTTCAGATTTATTTCTATTTTTTCAATCGACAAAGTGAGAAATCCCTGTACTGTCCATCGATCAAATTATAAATAAATATCCGTCGAACGAGATACCGCGGAGCTGTACAGCGATATTAGTGACGAAAAAGTATATTTATTTTATTTTAATGGTTGGTTTAATTTGATACAGTATAGGTACGGTACCTATACCTACATAATGTATTTTTGTGTACCTAATTACTGCCCTCGATAGATTTTTATACCTATAAAAGCCCGTCGTCACTCATGCCTTTCTGCCTTCCAATTTAGGTACAAAATGCCGCCGTTCGTTCGCCCTCTCCCCCCCCCCCCTTTTACCAGCTGAATGATGTTTTAATGCCTTTAGGTATATCTTCGATCGTTGCACGGAGATGAATTATACGTTATAACATCTCGAAGGCGAAAGTTTCGACTCTGACTTACGGCAGCATATGCTCGTAATATATTTGACGATGGGAAACACAGAATAAAAAAAAAAGTTTTTCGAGTCAGATTCCAAATATTAATAAAAAAAAAACAAATTCCAATTATTTAATTATGATAAATCATCACCCTTCATTTTTTTTTTTTTTTTTTTTCCGTTTCAAAACGAGAGATTTATCCTGTAAGGATTGATGAAACGATTTACTATTTATAAAAAAATAATAAAATAAAAGCTTGAATATTTCAGAACCTATAATACATATAACGAGAGCTGTTCTCCCGATATTCCCCCTCTTATATACACGCAACTCTCGTGCGCTACTCGTAATAATAATATACATGTAAGAGCCGAGTTCAAACGATACGTATACATATAAGTATTGATAAATTAGCTGATAACAGAGCGTTGTGCCCATTGACACGGTTGTTTTATGTATGTATGTTATATATCTATACCAACTCGTCGCAGGGGCATAGGTCGAAATAAACAGTAGTAGTTCTTAGAGGTGTAACTTAAACAGGGTGAAGGGATATTTATCACATAAATAATGTATAAGAACTCAAACTCTAGGCGTGTTCGGATATAGTGCGATATATGCCGTGACTCAAACGGCATTGAACTAAACGTTGGACACTACGGTACACTCATCGGATTTACCCCTCGTATTATTATATATTATAGTCGTGATATTTTTGTCGTTTTATTAAACTCGTCGAAGTTATAGCACATTTATTGCAGGGGTGCAATAAGACAGACACGTATTTCCTTTCGTGCTTATAGCTGTATGAATCAGATTTTCTTATTGGTTAAACAAGAGAAGGGGAAAAAAAAAAAAAAAAAAATGAATAAGGGGGGAAACTCTGAATTGCAAGTACATACATACATACATTGTACGTACGAAAAAAGGAATAAAAGACAGTGTCCGTTACTGCACGTCGAGTTTGCAGGCGTCTACGAGAGATAGAGAGAGAGAGAAGGAAGGACAAAAAGAAAGGGTAAAAAAGACGAAGACTACGAGCTTGCGTGGAGTTCATTTGAATTCAACACATCCCGCATGCATGTTAGCCGCATCATATCGCATACCAAACATTAACACGCTTTGAGCGTCGAGGTTGCACCGAGCTCACGGTCATGTGACGAATAATAAGTGTAGGTATACAAAAATACCGAAGAATGAAATAGAATGGAATAGAATAGAATATAATAGAATGTAATATAATAATAGACAAGGATTGCGTTATGTATAGTATCAGAAATAAACATTAGAAGAAAAAATAACTCGCTTAAATAAACCGAAATGAAATAAAATAAAATAAGTATATGTCTATATAATTTACAGTCTATAATACGACACACGTTCGTGATTGACTTGAGACTGACATGACGGACAAATGAATACGTGATGTCCGTTTGAACTCGTTTCTTCGCGTGCCAGCAATGCTATGGTAAGTATATAAACGCTAGAGCGATCGTCGATCGCTTATGAATCGGTGCCCATTCGGGTTAATTCCACTTAACGACCACACGAGAGCCCCTGGAGCAAGAGCGAGACGTAGCGCGAGTGGAATCAGAAAAAGGTTTTAATAAGATGGGGGCACACACGTTAGAACCCGGGTGTTAAAAACAGTTCATCTATATTTATCTCCCGCTTCGTATATATAAGTTCGTTGGTAGTACACATAGGTATAGTACCTACAACGTCTAACTAACTAGTTTGCCTTACGCGCGAGTAAACCATGCCGCATAGTTACCAAACTAACGTCGGCGTATAGCGACTTTTTTAACACCACGATCATAAACACGTTACTATATAAGAATATTATATACACATTACGCATCGATAAACTCTTTCCTTATCTTTATTCCATTATTAATCTTAAAACTTTATATAAATGTATGTATGCATATAAAAAAAAAAAGAAAAAAAAAAGAAAAAAAAACCCGCAGCTACATAAACAACCTTTTGTTCGGTGAATTATATGTATATATGTAGTATATTCTATTTACACAATACACTCTCTAATATTTGATAACACATCAAGTCTGCGGGTTACAAGTTACAACTTGTTTCGAGTAGGTAGATTAGGACTTGCTTTACATCTGGTCTCGTGACAATTTTTATACATGTATTTTATATACATATGCGTACGTGTGTGTTTGTGCCTGCGCGTGTTGGAAAAGTCAAAAACTTTCGAACACAGACCCTTATCGTCAGATTATAGACCACACATACATACATACTTATATTCTTATTATACTGTTGCATGTGAGATCTTCCTTTTCCGATTTGCTAGAGAATTGTTTGTTTAAGTAAGACGAGGGTCTTGAGCCAACACTCCTATCTCTATTTCCCTGCACCGTACACACACGTTATGCCATAGCTGTATAGAGAACGTAAAAAAAAAATTTAAAAAAAAAAAAAAAATAATGTAAGACTACACATATTCTCAGTCCGTATATTTTTTGTTCTACGTCAAAAAAACAAAAAAAAAAAAAACTGTTTATTTTTTCTTTTCGTTTGTTGTTAATTATAATATACCTACGCAACTGATGTTTATTCTCATTTCGCAAATTAGTCAAGGTTTTATTTATTTTTTTATATTATTTTATTTTATTTTTTCATCAAACTGCAGTATGTACACATACCCAGTTCTTCGTGGATGTATATATATATATATATATATATATATATATATATATATATATATATATATATATATATATATATATATATATATATATATATATATATATATATATATATATATATATATATATATATATATATATATATATATATATATATATATATATATATATATATATATATATATATATATATATATATATATATATATATATATATATATATATATATATAAGTATATGTATAACTAAACATATAGACGTGATAATATATCTACATATTAAAAAACAGGGGGATCAACCAAGGCGCCATGTGCTTGGCGCCAGGACGACTTCCGTGTTCGTCAGACTCGAGGATCCCGTTCGCGTAGTCGGTCGTTTTTGGATAATAGTTACATACATATACTACATACGTGAGTTGGGTGGCCATGTGCGTATATATTAAACTTTCGTGGGATTTTAGAGAGAGAGAGAAAGAAAGGAAACATTTTCCGGGGTAAAAGCAGGCCTCGTACGAGTATACACTCGCATTCTATACTACAAAGTAAAGTGAAGTGCTTTGCGTTCCTTTCCATTCCTTTCCTTTCCTTCGCTTCGCTTCGTTCGTCGACTCATCCCTAACTTCACCCCGTCACTGTCTCTCTTCTTATTCTCTCTGTCTCTTTTTCTCTGCACAGCCGCGTACTTGGTTCGTCGTCATGCATGCATGCGCTCAGAACGCGCCAGGCGCCTGCGGAGTCACCGGTAGTAGTCGCATGTCCGTCCTGTCTGTCTGTTCCTTCGTCCGTTCGTTCGTTCGTCTGTCCGTCTGTTGGTGGCACCACGCAGGGACCCTGGCCGGCGCCAGTCGTCGGCACACTTTCGACCGTTGCGCTCGTCCGCCCGGGCGCATAGCACATTATACATATATGACATACCACGTACATACGTACATACATACATACATGCATACACATCTATGTACTTATATGTATATATATAGATAGATATGTATGCATGCAATAGGTGGTGGCGTATATTTTAGCCTTGTGTCAATTTTGATGATATAATTCGGGATTCTGGACACGCGCGATGCAACTTTAAACGTTGATTGGCTACGAACGCAACGGTTTCCGTAAAATACTGCTGACTGTAGAGCGGAGAGTTGCGCGCGGTTCATCAGTTGTTAAATATGCGACACGGGTTTGGCCCGATATTTATGTACATACATACATACATACATATATGCATAGGTATATAAGCATATTTATAGGTATATGTTCGTATGTGTGTATAACGCAACAACTTGCATCGCGCGCACGTACTTAGGGTACTGCTACTTCGATGTATATACATATACGTATATGTATATATGTGTTTCTTGCCCACGTATATGTATACCTCGCGTATTATATGTATATAGCACACTGTAGCCCAGTATTCAAGCGCCTAACTGGCGCCCGCCACATATTTTATCGTCTCCGTACTCTACGCAACTTATTTGGTATATACCATGCATCTATTTACTATAATGTATATAAAAATGACACGAAGTATGTATACAGTTATATATACATATATATGTACTATATATACCCATATGCGAATGTAATCATCGGTATATTATGTATTCTAATATCAGAACCAATATCTCTTTATACATACATATATGTATAAAGTTCATGTTATCGTATACAATAATGTACGCTGACCACGTATAAGTTACATATTATAGGTATGTATTGATATACCATAGATTCACGTATCGATTAATAAAAAATAAAAAAATAAAAAAATAAAAAACTTACGGTTTACACATTTCCGGTTATTCCAGTCGGTGTTGTATAAAGGGTTTTTACAAACTTTGTAAAACGAGATAGAGAATATATCAGATCTCGATTCTTTTCAGTATAGTATTAAGTATCGTGAGTATATGTGAGTTATTTTCGACTGCAGCGAGCCTTATTAATTATTTATACCTATAAACGCGGTGATTTTGTCACTTGAGATGTTTATATAAATTTAACTACATATGAAGGATCGAATAGTAGCTGTGGCGCATGCTGGTTGTAATCTCACACAGTTGCGCTATAGCTGTTGCAACAAATCTAAACTGACCGAGCGCGGACCGGCGACAAACACGCTTATAGGTATACTATATTAAAAAAATAAAATAGAAAAAAAAAAACCGTAAACGCTGGCAAAACTCGTCTTACTATTAGATTTATTACAGGTTTCGAAATGAATGTAGTAGATGCAAGATTTTCCGAGATACTAATAATACAGCTTCAGTTTTACATAAGATAAAACCATATATAATTAATTGACTAACAAATATTGTACAACCAAGCGAAGGAGAGACATGCGTAAAAGAAAAGCGAATTCTATTCAAATATAACATAACGGCAGGTTAGAAATTTATAATTATATTATATTAAATATTCTTTTATTTACCTTTGTTGTTGTTGTTATTATTTATTCTTCTCTCATCGTCGTCAGCTAGCATTCCGTTGTCGTCAAATTCGAAATTTACGGATGCGCCAGCCGTTGCGACGCTCAGGGTTGTTATTGTTGCGAAAGTTATCAATTCTCGTGGCAGCATTTTACTCAGATTTATTAAACACTTTCACTTTTTTATTTTTCTTCTTATAATATCTATTCCCTTTATCACTTTAGCGAAAATCCGTTGATATTAAATTTTCTTATTTCCTTATTAATTACTCCTCGTAATTTTCATTAATTATTTATGTAAAAAAAAAGTCTGCATTGTATTATTATTATTATTATTTAAAGAATAGCAAACAACGAGAGTCTTCGCATAAACATGTATAATATCACGGTTTATTGTTAAAGGAAACAACTGAACTTTAACAACAGGCGTTAAAACTTCCCAACTGCTGTACATAGGTAGGTTATACCTATATTTATAACTATATTCGGCAACGCGGTTGTAATATACGTCGCGTGTTTACTGCAAATTATAATTACTCTTATAGCCCACTTATTTTTCTTCATTTACACATATTCGTATAGCGGTGCGCGGCAGGATTAACACACCGTAGATCTTAGTTTCATGATTACACAAACATAATCCACGAAGAACGTTATACAGCCATACAGACACATCATTTATTTGATTTATTTATTAATTTTTTTTAATGAAAATAAATTTTAATAAGTAATAGAATACACTAGGAAAAATTAGCCCTTGGTAAGCTGCAATAAACGTTAATAATTACCGTAGACACACACACACACACACACTCTCTCTCTTTTTTTGACGATCTAATAAAATGCGAAAATTTGTTTCTCTTTGTTCTATAAACGGGGATTGTAATCATTACCAACTAATGTATAGTATGTAAGTATATGTGCGTACTTTCGAGTCCTGAGAGTCGCTGACTTCGTCGATGCATCGAAAAACGAGCTGCAACAAACAAACCGGCACTGACGATGAACTCGATAACTCGGCCGCTACTACTATACTAGCCGGCTAAGAACGCTCTCTGATAGTTTTTAAACTACGGCGGCAGCCCCTCGTTCGACGCGTTCTGGTCATACGAACGCAAACGTGTAAGTGAGGCTCGTGCTGTCCTTACAAGCTAAGGTCCCACCGTGTGCGTGGCTAAGTAGGGTTTGGTAGAAGGGGAATAAGGGAACAGAGTGGGGGACGGTGGCGCCTCAGGCCAGACTAGGCAGACGCCGGGCGTCGCAACGTGCGGTTGCTGGTGCCGTTCCTGTTCCTCGTTCTATTGCACGATGTAGATCCTTGCCGTTGTTAACTTTGGCCGTTTCATCGTCGTCGTTCCGGTTCCCGTCCCCACGTACTCTGTTTGTTTGCCTCTAACCCATTGTGATCAGCTGCACCAGCCGGCTCTATACCGAGGGCTTTTTTTTTTTTTTACATTCTTTTTTTACTCTTGCTGCTGCACCTAGGGTCCCCTCTTACCCTCGTTTATGAATCCTCGCGCATTTTATTTTTTATACACACTCAACCCTCTCTCTTCCTTTCTCTTTATTTCTACCGATTTTTCTCTCCGACTCGCTCTCCTCGTTATACAATAATTTAGTGTTATATATTATTCAAACAAACAGTGGTGCTGAGGTAGGAGGAGTCGATTTTTCTAACGACTTAATCGCCTGTAGATCGTTTCTTATGTTAATTCCATAGTCAAGATTTTGACCGGCGAACGGATCTGATCGGCATTTACATGTTGTACTAGTTGTACGGTTTACTCCTCCTCCTTCTTCTCTACTTGCCGGGTAAGGATGGGATCGCAAAAAGCTGCAAAAAAAGAAAATTGCAATGTCTATTAATACAATTATAAAAAAAAAAAAATTATAATAATAAAACAAAAGCAAGAAACTTAACGGAGATAAAATTAATAAAATAACACTTTTGCTCTTATATTCATCTTTTGTTAAGGTTTTTTTCGGATAGATTTCTTCTCTGTATAGCAACATGGTTTGAATATACGAGCGGATGTTTCGTAAAATAGTCAGTGCTGCAGCAAAGAAGCTAAGCGAATATATAAGCGGCACTCGGTTCTTAGACTTATATTATTATATATGTATATATGTGTGTGTGTTGTGATGAGAGGACAAAAAAATAAAACTAAAATATAAAGAAAAAAAATAAAATTATAATAAAAAAAGCAACCGGTTTGTTTACTTTATCCCATAATGAGTACAATTTTCCCCTCTAATTAAGAAATAAAAACTGTAAGACAATTAGCCTCTGGCTTGTCGTCGATACGTACTTAAAATGCCAGTGATCCCGATCTATCAAAAAACCGATTAGATTAGAGAAACGGAGACTGAGAATAAAAACGGTGCCTGAAACTTGCGGGTCTATACATATATTACGTCACATATATACATGTATACGTATAGACGACTTTTTCAACGCTTCTAGACATATAAATCTAATTAATTAATTATATACGAGATTCGACGGGAGAATAAATCGGTTTTCTTCTTTATATACATATAGCCATGTAGGTATATAGCTATCGGTATACATATATAACCATCAACAGGAGATTGAGGTAAAAAACGTTTTACTAGCACACGCCGTTGCAGCGGTCTCAACGAGTGGAAAGTTTGCGTGAGAAATTCTTCTCGCTAATAATTTCGAGAATGTAATCTCAACGAGTGATTATATATTGCGAAGGTATATATACACAGGTATATATACCCGTGGAGAAGGTAATACCGTGGAGGGAGCGACTAATGGAACCCCTGCAATAATTTGAACGACAATAAGAAGAAGAAGAAGAAGAAGAAGAAGTAAAAGCAAAAGAATAAGAAAAAGGGATCCCAAGAAAATGAGAAAATGAGAAAACGAGGGAACGGGGTCCAGCCTTAGGCAAAGTGCGAGCCCCCTTCTCGTACTTCGTAGAGATATTCCTCTACTCGGAAACCCACTTAGCGTTCGGTGGGCCTCTTCAAGATTAGAGGGTAAAAGACCGACGACGACACGGTGCGGGGGCCTTGTGGGGTCTTCCGTGGGTTTCTGGGTCCCAACTGCAGTCCCGGTTCTTCCCTACCTATCTTCTCGGATGCTGCGCGATATGCGCGCTCAACATTTCTGTCTATATACCGTACATATATACTACCTACATACACAAACAATATATACCTACAAACATACATATTTGAGCAGAGAATTCGTGGGGGACAAAGAAAGAGGGCGGCAGGGGGACGGGGGACGGGGTAGGATGATAAGAGAAGGCAGACTGGCGCGGTATATTCATATAGCACGGTATATGTATATGTATGTATGTATAGACGAAAAGAGAAAGAGGAATTGGAAAAGATCAGTAGAGGTCGGGGAGCGAGGGAGAAAATGGGAGAGCAACTATAGATAGCGGGAGACGACGGGTGAACTGATAGCGACGACATAACCGGACAAAGTCTGACGACGCGGTGGCGTCTATGTCGATTCCCTTGTTTTTAAGATCATATAAGTAACCCTCTAATCGCTACGTTTCTATACTCAAACAGACAAATGTACTTTGTTCCTCAAGTATTATATTATGCGGTTTTATTTCATTTATATACGCGTATATTATAACACCGTTATATCCTATATGTATAGGTATATCATAATCGCAAGTACGAAAACTGCAATATCTACTTACTGAACTTAAATTATTATACAAAATTAATAATATTTTATCGAATCCATTCATTTTACTTCGGCTGTTATTCTTCAAATACCATAAAACTCGCACTGTATGATGAATAAATTGTAATAAAATTTGTTTTTGTTCTCCCCATGATCACAGAGTAGTATAATAACGTAAAAATTATATATCTGTGGTAGATCTCGGGTCCTGGACCACTTTGGGTTTTATCTAAATTTCGTATAATTGATGCGTGTGGGGCTATATATATATATATATATATATGTATACCTATATATAAATTCGCGGGATCGTTAAGAAAAGTATAAGGTATTCTATGCTGGATCTACCGCTGAGTGCGGTGAAGCTGATAAATCGTTATAAGAATGAAAATAGAGAATTTAAAAAAGATAAATAAATAAATAAAACATATTTGACCGCTTAGGTTTTAGTTTACAGACGCTCTTGTGAGAGACTCGAGAGACTCTTCAGTCTCAAGAATCGAATACTGAAGGAGTTTTAAGTGCAGCGTATAGCTATAAGCTGCAGGGCGAGAGCAAAGCCGCAGCATTTATGAACCGTAATCTTCAAGTGCTTTTATAATCATAATTTTTTTTAGTTATTTTGTTGTTTTTTTTTTCATTAGTTTTTTTTTTTATATCTTTCTTTTCATGGTTTCAATTGCTCTTTCGAGTATATCTAACCGACTCGTATACGATACTTCGTATTATCAAACCACGCCTCGAGTACCGCGGGATCTAAGACTATGAATGAAACTACATTGTCGTTTGTCGTCGCGTTATAATATACACACATACGTATGTATGTACCTATATGCTTGGTAAAAAATTTTCAGTTTTCCATATAGGATTGAATAAACAGATCACTTGATTTATTCTGTAAATATTTTTTTGGATACTAAGCACCAAAAAAAAAATAAATAAATAAAAAAAAAAATGAAAATAGTTAAATAAATAATAGAAAAAGAAACTTATTTTTCTACGAATCTAAATATTTTATACTACATACTCAGATTTAACCCATAAATTCAGTATAATATAAATATATGTGTGTAATTTGTTTCTTTTATTTTATTTCTCGTTTTATAGTTCGATGAACACAAGTGCGTATCTCGTCTGGCAGAGAATGAAAAAAAAAAAAAAAAAATGGAAAAACATGAATAATAAAAAATAAAACGAGAGAGAATAAAACCAAGTCTTTTTTCTTTGTTGTCTGGTATTTCACTGTTATGTACACAATACCATTTACTTATGTATTTATCTAACGTCTATGTGTATATATACGTATAGACGTAATATAGGACCGACGAAAAGGAGTTTCCGATGTTTTCAGACCCATTGTATTTCGGGCGGCGCGTTGAAAATGCAAATCACTATAGAGTATAACAAAACTATGTATATACAGGAAATGGTGAAATCAAGCCTATAAATGTGTACGATTGTATATACATGTATATATATATATATATATATATATATATATATATATATATATATATATATATATATATATATATATATATATATATATATTTTTTTTTTTTCAACTAATATACCCGAATTATATAAAAGCACAAAGAATTTTTTATATCTAATTGTAAAAGAGGAGTTTTATTTTCTAACTGTATACAATCTTCGTTTACAATTATATTTTTCCGACTTTTTTCATAAATCTAGAAGCTTGCCAGATTTACATATACCTATATACCTATGCCTGTACGCTCCACCTACGTGAGTATAATAGGCGAACCGCATAATATAAGCATCGTGGAGCAGCGCATACATGGTCTGTAGAATAATAGAAAGTGACAAGTAACAATTGCGGATGACCGCGGAAAACAAGTATACCGTATATCTAAGTATAAACTCTATTCTATACTGTATACATTACCAGCTATAATAGTCTAGGATAAAAATGATATACAGCACGTGTAACGTAACGGTATACTAGATGATCGTTATTTTTTTTTCCGTGCTCTATACAAAAGGTGGACGTTTTAAAACCGGACTTTTTTCAACACTTAATTCGCACTTTTCAAATTTGCCAAAAAAAAAAAAAAACAAAAAAAAAAAAATGATATCAAAGTACGAAATTTGATAAACAGTTGCAAAAAGGAAATACCAGTTTCTCTAATTATACATATAAAACAAAGAAAAAAAACAATATAATGAGTTATATTATAATACATATATTCGCGTACCTGGTGATGACGTAACAAGCAGCAAATACCGAGATGAGGGCAGCCACGGTGAGAACAAGGGCTGCAACGTGGAGGGGTTTGACCTGCTGAGTGGTCAAAGAATTTAGACCATTGGTGCAGACTGCTGTTGAAGCCGAAGAAGTCGAGTCGAGGGTTTTCTTATCGTGATAACGATCCGGGGGGTCCGAGGGTTTGTCTATAGTGCCGCTCAGGTTGACGACGGGATCACGGTTCAGAGTTGATGTTGGTTTTCGGTGATCCTGAGGGTCGGAGCCTCCGCCGTTGCAGTAGTCGTGGGAGTCACAGCATCTCAAACGTGGCCACCGAACCCGGAGGTGACCCATCGTCGTATCGTTACTCTCAAGAGCGGCTGACCTGGGACGACTTTCGCACAAAAGTGGCGTTGCAGTTCTGCGTAGTAAAAATAACCAGAATAAATAATATATAAGAGATTTACTCGATTTTGATAATTAACGGATCAAAAAATTATTCGACGTAGATAATTTCTGTGAGTAAAATTTTTTCAAAATCCGTCGAATATCTAACTAATTCAAAGTTTGATGTTATACAAAGGTACACCTGGTATCATCATGCTATTAGAAACTTGTAGCGTAAATGTTGATATTTTTTTTCAATCACAGATCATCGAATTCTTCTTACGTTAGAATTCCGATTAAATATGATGCCCTGGGCTATGCACGACCAGTAATTGCTACCTCAAACGGTATTCGCGGTCATTTTATATAGCTGTATATACGTGGCTGTATCGTATACCTGACGCTTCATATGCACATACTCCGTGCGGTACATACACTAGAAAACTATATACATATGTATGTACGTACGTCGCATTTGAGCTATGAGTACATTATACAGGGTGTCACATTTTAGACACACACAGGCACACACACTGATATAATATTCATATATTTTTTCGTCATATATAGAAATAAATTATACGATATAATGTTATTATAGGTATAAGTTATATCGGAGAAAGTTGTATCTGCAGTGGAAGTTTAAATTTATAAAATTATTCAGATATATATCGCCGAGAATTAATTAAAGAAAACATATATTTTCGGAAGTTTTTCTGAATTTAACACCCTGTAAATACACATTATTTACTTAACTATGCAAAACTATGTACCATATAGCTGTATATATATATATATATATATATATATATATATATATATATATATATATATATATATATATATATATATATATATATATATATATATATATATATATATATATATATATATATATATATATATATATATATATATATATATATATATATATATATATATATATATATATATATATATATATATATATATATATATATATATATATATATATATATATATATATATATATATATATATATATATATATATGTAAAATATATATTATATACATATAGATATACGAAGCATGCAGCGGTGAATCATTTACGTGATGCGCCGACGGTCATGCAATTGTGTGGGGTTACTTAAGATCGCAAGTCTGTGCCTTGTGCACTACAGCAGGAACAGGAACGTCAACATATATATAGCTATACGTGAACGGAATGATTTACACGCTAGGTTTAAATGAGAACTGGCAATTAATTGCGTGTATATATAAATGCGGCCAGTTTATAGGTAGGTATTATCATCCATTTATTTAAATTATATTATACCTATATGCTTATTACTTAACTATTTTTTTTTTATTTTTTTTACATTCACGTCAGACTGATATATACTAATTAGATAAATATATTTGCTATTTCGGTATATTATATAACTACATGCACACATATATTATATATGTATACCGATATAAAAATAAAATAAATAAAAAAAAAAAATATATATATATATATATATATATATATATATATATTTATAGAATAAGAAGAAAACGGTAAAGTATTTGAATTCTAAAAATAATATAATCTCGCTCAACTCATCATTTACTTCGCACGACTGATTCCAACTCTTACTACAAACATGTATTATACCTACAAGTATAACCAGCGTGCAAGATGTTGTTTGACTTCTCAGTCCACCAGACAATATCTCTTGATTGACTCATCAGAATTTAGTTTTCTTTTTTTTTTTTTTTTTCTTGTACTACATCGCGAATGAAAATTCCTTTTCATTCAGTCTATAGACTTAGCGTGCACATACCATACCTATATGTATATTACATTTTTTTTTTTATTTTTATTTTTATTTATTATATATCTCTGATATTTTTTATCCAGGAAAAATGTCTTTCATATCTTCACGGTATAATTTGTTTGTTACTACGATCAGGTATCCGTATATAGGTTTGAACTTTTTGCATACTTCATTATAATTGTGTAAGAAGAGAAAAAAAAAAAAAGAAAAAAGAATCCGTGTTTATAGTAGAACAACAGAATCAGAATTACGTAATATGAATAGTACTCGCGTAGTTACGCGTGTGGAATTCTCTGGCATGTTGTACAGTTGCAATTTCAATTAGGTGTATAATTATTATTCTAGCTGCTAAAGCGCGCGTTGCGGAGTATAATAAAGTGACGGTTTAATACTTGCATTTGTTAATTATGTATATACCGTAGTGTTATTACGGCGTGTAGTTAGCCCACATAATTTATATATTATACATACGTATATATGTATACAAGGCCCAGGATATCTATGTTCAAACATATTATACGATTACATACATTATATCGCGTATTAATTGGTCGATCAATCGATATACGACGCGATACGAAGCATATACAGAATTATAAATTCGATTAATTTTCTTTAATTTACTGTTTTGTCGGCAGCCTCATCACTCATCACTCCCTAATTAACTAAACCTGTACCTTATACCTATAGTATATAATATAAGTACATACGATATAATGAATCTCTTCGTTCCGCACATTATATTCGCGAGAAAGTGTACACACATACATACATACATACATAAATACAAACACATTCATTCTACGGATAGGAGTACGTGTATGTATGTAGGTACTCGTATAAAGTGAAAGAATGAAGGCGCAGGCTGCAATTAAGCAGAGCTTCGTCGTATCCAGACTTCTTGTATACGTGATTGAGTTCAGTGAACTCCATAATTAACGAAAACATGTATATATGTCTTATTGGTCGGCAAGTTTACACCGACAATTAACGCCGATGTTTCCTTGAGTTATTAATTTTTTAAGTTTATTTTAACAAAGATTATCCAATCAGTAAAGAAAAACCCATAAAAATTTGAACAGCTAACGAGTTCTTCTTCACTTTGTCCCATAATCTTGCTGTTTCATCGTCTATTACCATGCGGTAAAATTATACTCTCTGCAAAGAAGAAATTCCACTGCGCCCTTTGTTTCCAGCATAAAACGCTTGACCAGGATTTCTCAACCTGTGCAATTTACGGTTTTCGAAATATTCTGTTTAAGTTTGATAAAGTTCTTTAAATAAACTGTTGACTGGATCGCAAGATGTTAAATAGCTATAATATACCTATATACTAACAGGAAAAAGAGTATTTCGTTACAAAAACGTTGTAATCGCGTGATTCATCGCGTATATTGCGAATTGGATAATAATTAGTTGTCTGGAATACAAGTTTAATGGCGTTAGTTAAATTATACGATATAGGTATAAGTAGACGAATAAGAAGTACAAAGTACAATGGCCATGTAAACAAGTTTGACGCTGGACTGACACGGCTGGAAATGACCAGTTTTTATTACACTGCACTTATTATACGGTTGTATATATCTACTCACTTTTTTTCCCTTTATCTTAAAGCATAATTTATTACTAAGTTAAAAAAATTCGTTTTAAACTGTCCCTAAGATCGAATGAGCTGCCGATTTAATCAAGGTGAACCACGGCTAGCCAACCAGTTTTATTGACCCTCTTAATCTGGGCTGCAAAAGCATCCACAGACACGTACGACGTTTTGCCGATTTTCCAGGCGCCGAAACGATGAGGAAAAACCCACCCCAAAAGTTTGGCACGAGTCTTTGTTATAGTAGCTGGCAAGCAAGACTTTAGTTGTTTCTCAATTGCTGGCTCAGTAATCATTATACTTATTAGTTATTACACTCTCGGTGATATAAACTTGTGAAAATATTTTTGCCGTTGATTAGATTTTGGCGATAAAATTTTTATAGAAAATTTTTGAATAATATACTTACTCTGTGCAACCACGGGTCGTCGTGTTTCCTTGTCCCTCGTCGATGAGGATGAGTTCTGTATAACAGGAGAAACGCGTCCTGCAGGTGTCTACACCCGCCTCAAGGCAGGCCTTGCTTGTGCACACGCACTTCCTGCCTGAAACACGTATTTTTCATTTACCATTACCCATTATTTAGCCTCACAACATAAGATCTCGGTTAGATGGATGGACGGGACACTTAAGCTGGCGTTCTACTTTTACATAGCAGTATTCTATTATAACTCGGGTAAACTATTTTTGAACCAATCGATTCGGTTTAACGCTATTACGCGCGGGTCACCCACGCGTTCAATTTTCAACCACGACACGGCATTTTGCCAAAAGTTTATATTTGCATCATGTTTTCGATCGAATCGAATGAAAATTTTTCGTTCAAAATAGTACGTGTGCAACGTTATAATAAGAGCGGAGAATTTATCCAAATCGTATATGTAGCAATTGTAGAATGTGAAAAAAATAAAGAAATATAAATAAATTGAGAAAAAAATACAACAATAGTATAGTATCAGATATGGCATGATAATATAATAATGAGAGTAATTTATTGATGAACCTTACCATCTACGGATAACAATTTAATTGTTAAACAGGTGATGATCATAGCCAGAAGTCCCACGCCTCTCGGTCTCGCCATATCGTAATTACGATATGTGTTTAATTAGCCGCGTAAATTGTACCGGGCTGTTCGTTACGAGATATGCAAATTATGCACGCCCGTATTATACCCCAAATGAAAGAAGGAGAGTTGGATGGCGCGGCGGTTCCGCAACGTCGACGGTGGACACGCCGGGCGCCAGACTACGTCGTGCGGTTCTCGTCTTCTTGACACAAAAGTTTCTTTGGAAATGTCCACGTCGCGAAACCTTAAGATGCTGTATACTAGCGGTGCTTCTCTAATTATAGTACCTCCCACTTCTTATACCTCTTTCTCTGATCGTTCGAAATCCCCCTTTTTTTTTTTTTTTTTTACAATTTTTTGTATTTTTATTTTTTTTTTATTTTTCATTTTTTGTTCGTCTTTCTGTTCCTCTCGCGCCACACACCCTCGAAATTTATTTTCATCTATTTTAATTCCATCATCGCAGACATTATTGGGTAATACTTTAGCCCGTTAATGCGTTGAAAATATTGCGGTGCTTTTGATGATCTGGGTATAGCTTTGAGGCCACCCTTTCTCACGCTCTAATATCTGCCTCCGGTGAATCCTGAGATGGAGTACATATGATCGTATTTCTTAACAGTGTAGGTATATAATATCCATAGCGGTTAGTTTACTTTAGTATATTCGCATTCTTCTACGCCGCAAAAATTATATCAACATTTTATTTTATTTCACTCGTTTAGGTGTCAGAAACTCGTGCGATTTATTAGAAAAAATAATATTCAAGATGACGTTTTTAATACTTACGTCTTGTCGTCGCGTTATGAAAAAAAGGAAATGAGTAAATTTGTAGAATCTGAGATTCGACTAGAGTCGGTGATAACAATAATTAACAGTTTTTAAACACATGATTTAACCACCTTTAGAACACCGGATTTATAACTCAACTACCAAACATCCTTGATCAAAATATTCATCCGATTTTTTTCTATTTTAAATTATTTAAAAAATCGCTTCATTAATCCATCGCGAAATAAAATCCGATTTAACTGCCTTCGAACAACCACACAAAACTTCAGAACCAACTTTACACTTATACGTTTGAGAAACGAGAGAAAAAAAAAATAAACAAATTAACTGATAATGAAAGTAAAATCAAATTAGACGTGAAAAGATTTCGCAATTAATTGAATCTGGATAAACGCTGAAGTATTGAAAAGTAAGACAGGTCTGCCTTGGCAGAGATTATCCCTTATTCTAGATATATATATTTTTTCTTAGCCATATGTATCTCTGCACGGTTTAACATTACAATACGATGAACAAAACATGTTTACCTACATGTGTAATGAAATAGTGAATTTTATTGTTAGAGGATACTGTCTCGGCAGATTGAGGGCCAAAATTTCATGTCGAATTTCCGGTGTAAACCGAGTAATTGCCGTCATCTTTTTTGGCGAATAGCCATGATCGGGATCTCCCCCCAGACGAGATCGAGGACCTTGACCTCTCCGCGTTGAAAAAGAATTTTGGAAATCTAAACTCTTGTGTAATTAAATAAACGTCTCCTTTCACAATGTGGACTAAATGTTCACACGACGTTGAAGGCTTCCTAATTGTCTATGCCTATTAATTCTCCTTTCCACTATACGACTTAACTATACTTAAATCGTCGTATATACGTATGTGTACGTCCTCAAATATTCGTGCTCGTTATAACCATAAGAGAGGAAGTTAGTTTCACGCGTTTCTAGTCCTAATTTCATTAGTATTAATTAACACGTATTAAGTATGTATGTACAATTTATTCTTTTGATATATAGTGATCCACCGCTGAGATTCTAGATTATACAGAACGGTGATAGATTACTTAACGCTTTTCACCAAGGTATCACCCCGAAGCCACGCTATAACGTGTTATAATAAGTTTAATGTATTGCTTACATTAATTAAGACCGAAAAAAATCTTCATCTTGAAGCTATATAAGAGCCCAAGTAGATCCTTGGCAATATTTGATAATGGATAATTTCAGAATAATTTAAATATTAAACAAGACATAGATGCCTATATTCATACCTGTTTAAATATAAGATTGGTATTACAGGATATTGCTGTATAATAAATTTCATGTTTTTATTTCATTCTTATCCATATATTTACAGATCCACACTATAATATGTATATTATATGTATATATACATATGTATATTTATCAAACGTAGGTGTAATTAAGTGTAGTTTAGGGTACAGAAATAAAGAGCTTGTTATAAAAACTACTTGTCTCAAGTGATTGATGAAATTATCTTTACCCATAAAATATACCTTTACGTACATACATACATACATGTTCAGTGTGCGTGTATAATCAGTTACAATATAATAAGCGTGCCCAATTAAAGGTGTATATAAGTATATATGTATATACATATACATGTATAATAGTCGATTGTTTCTAACCGATTTTTACTTTTTTACTTATTGAAAATATTGCAATATATCCACAAATTGTACAACCGCATATATTAACTGTACGTATTATACATAGCACAGTAAACTACGCGGCTATAATTACGTAATATCCATTAACATTCACACGGGTAATGCATTTTCACTTCTATGTATACGTACGATGTACTCATTGCAGCGGTGAATGCGTGTGTGCGTGTGTCTGTGTGTGTGTGAATATTAACATTTTCCTTATAGATTTTAATCATTCATTTCTATACATATATAGGTATATGTATACTCATACCGTATTTTGTCTTACAGTATCAGAATATAATAAAATGAAATATTTTATTATTATACAATACATACATATAGGTATGTATGTATACATGCTAAAAAAAGCATGTCTAAATACATCATTTACAAGCTTATAAGGTATAGGTATAATATTGTATACGAATATGTTTTATGTTTACAGATGTAGGTCTGTACAGTCATTACATCTATACCAATATGTATATGCACACAATTATTCGTTATTACAGTGTTACGTGATTGAAAAATCGAGATTGGATATTATAAATATATTATACGCATTAAGAAAAATTCAATAATAGATTTTCTGATTATTTAAATACACTTCGTTATTTTTGTAGTAAATCTGTTCACATTAAAAATAAATCTGGGTATACATATATACATAGACCTATACCCTATAATTAATTGTGGGAGATCGATTACTGTAGCAGCTGACTGTCGCAATATTTAACGGAAAAATATATCCGCAAAGATGTATTGTATATGATCGGAGAAAACTCATGCGACGATCGGTGCTAGAAAAAGAATTTTAATAGAAAAATTTCTTTCATGTATACGTATATAATTATAAAATTATATGAGAAACTTATATTTAATAATTAGCGAAGATCAACATTGCGGATTAAAATGAACTGAAGAAAAAAAAAATAAAAATACTTTATTCTGACGAAAAATATATTTTTGATTCGTTCTGATACGAAATCTTGGAATAATTAACGATATACAGTATCATACGATAAAGTGAACTTACTCATATGTGTGAGACTCGCCCGTGGAGCAACGAGAACCATTTTTCTATGCGAGGAAAGTGGTTCGGGTGTAGCGATCACATTTATGGATATCTGATTTCCATTTTCGGGATTATTTTGATCATTTCCAGATACTGAACGTTGATTAGTTCCGTGAAGATTATGTTTACAGCTACTTACCAAGTAGCTGCTCACCTAAAAATAATTCATTAATAAACCGCGACTCGATGCAGTTAAATACGATTTATATTAATACTTAATAGCAAGGAGATACCAGAGTCGTATGTACATACATACATACTCTATACACTCAAATATTATATGGTAAAGAGATACTTTTAACTTCCGGTGCGACTCTGGTCATTTAATCGCGGACACCCTGCTGATATTCTCAGCATGCAATGGTCGCGTGTGTATAATGAAATAACATAATTGATCCTTGAGACTGTCAAGTGTGACAGAAAAGAACTCCGCTATTTTATAAGCTTTAACTAATTTTTTATTTACCATTATTCTTAGGCAAATGGACTATAGTAGAATCTTATAATTATCAAGAAACTCAGGAAAGAAATGACACATTGCAAGAGCTATTATGTTTTTCTTTTTTATCAATGTTTCTGTTAAATCCGTAATTTATTTTAATAAATTATTCAAGTATATGTCGATTTCAATGAATTAATCACATATTTTCAGCAATCGATAAAAAAAAAAAAATTCATCACGACTGTCAGGTCTTACCGATGTGAGTAGAAAGAGCGCCAGCAATGCAAGACCCAACCAAAAGTACCAGGCTTCCCAAAGTTGCCGGGCTGGTTTTCTCTGTACTACACTGCAGCATTGCGGGTTGCAGCAGTACTGTTTATCCGGCCAAAGTATATCAGGCGTACAAAAAATCGGACCATTAACTGTGTAATTTTCATTACGAAGAACCAGGCTACTGCAGTCAACAACTACACGCGCCATGTCGACCTTGCTCCTACTTTATATATTATTTAAAATACAATGAGGATATACGTTCATTTATTGTTCACGAACATTGTTGAATAAACGGTTAATGACAAACTGACGAGATGATTTATATCGCACTTCACTTCCCCGCTTAAATACATTTCAAATAACTGAAATGCATAAGTTTCTACATGAAAGAACAAATAACAAAAATTGAATTCACGAATCCGTTTTAATTGTGAATTTATTGGGATTTCATTGTAACACGATACAAAACACTCTAAACGTAATTTGACGACTGATCGTTTATTTTGTCACACTTGATAAAAATTTATTTATTTTTTTCATATAATTTTACGACTATAATTATTATTTCTTTTTTTTCGTATAAAAGCTCGTTCTGTAATTATACAAAAATAGTTCTTATTATTTTATAAATAATAATATCAGACTAAGTCGTAAGTGTTAAAAAAACTTCTTATGAGTTAATTAGCGGTGATTCGATCCGAGTAAACTTTATTATATTATTAACACGCAACAGATTAACTGTATATAAAAATTTCGATCGGCACGTATATCGCCGGGATCGAAAACACAAACATATAACTATCTCTCACATGTTATTATTTCTCAAATGATTAAAATTTATTACACCTATAATATATAAATAAAATATCCACACCGCGTGAAGGGAAATGACTACGACGGTACCAGAGTTGGAGCAACTAATGCGAAATAATCGATGTTACCAATGTCCAGCTTATATTTACGCCCGCAACTTACGGTCGATATATTGACCGGCTGACCGCCGTTCCAGACGACAATAAAATCCACTACCATAACATAATGTAACTACGTTAATTTCCGCTACAAAGAAAGGAAAAAAAAAAAGAAACCGGCCGAAAATCTTCCCTCCTTACAACTCGAACTCCCATCATTATACACCGCAAATGATCATCTTCCAAAAACAATATCATCCCACTTACTCAAATCAATTAAATCATTTATTAATTCTTTGTATCAATACAAATGAAAATATTATCTTAATACTGTCCCGTTTCATGAGGAGGTGGTGGCGGTGGTGGACCCCTAGGTGGAAACGGTGGTCTAAACTGTGGCGGAGGTGGCGGCGGTGGTCCACCTTGAGAAACCGGTGGTGGAGGTGGATGTCTCCATCCAGGAGGTGGCCTTGGTGGCGGTGGTTGAAACTGTCCAAACTGTTGTGGCCCACCAGTTCCCGACGGTGGAGGAGGTGGAGGAAACTGTCCCTGTGGTCCTCCCCAATGCGGCGGTGGCATCATTCTCGACCCTTGTTGACCTTGCGAATTTTGTATAGGCATAGGAGGAAGAGGCGGAGGCATTCCCGGCGGTAAAGGTGGATGCGATTGATGCATAGCTGCCATAGGAGGCAGCGGAGGAGGAGGAATGTTTGATGGAGGAAACCCGCCTGATGGTGGAGGTGGAACCGGTGGTGGAGGAGGATGAAGATGGCCCATAGGAGGACCGGGAGTAGAAGGAGGAGGAGGTGGAGGCACGACCATCCCATGATGATGATGCATCATTGGGTGGTGCGGATGATGTGGATGATGTTGATGCTGCTGCGGAGGCATATTAGAGTTTTGAGCTTGAGAGACAGGGTTGAGAGGTGGGGCGTCCGCAAAGAGTTGATGAGGTCTATCGGCTTGACTCAACGGATTTTGAGCCGCCAGTAATCGCTCGGCAGCACTTCCGTGACGCTCGCCTTTCGCGTCTCGTTTAAATGCGTAAGAGACTGAAATCGGACGATTGCAGAGGTATTGACCATTCATTGCCTCTATACTTGCGTCTGAGGCGTCAAATGACGCGAAATTTATGAAGGCAAATCCTTTTGAGTTTCCTGTTTCTGGGTCACGCATTATCTGGAAATTGAGTTACGAGTTTTTTAAATTATTGTTTCGAATTGGTAAAAATCAAATAAAATATTTCGTTTAGGATAAATTAAACGTTAGATAATTCACATTCATTTAGCTCAAGTTTCTTTTTTGTACTTCTACTTGGATATCTAAAAAATTTTCAAGTTTTTATTGAAAATGAAGACAAGGTGATTAGTGAAATGTATAAAATTACCTTCGGCGTTTGGAGAATAACTCCAAAAGCACTAAATGTATCATAAAGTAATTTTTCGTCAACTTCTGGGTCCAAATTTCCAATAAATATATTGGCTCCGACGTCCAAATTCTTTTGATGTGCGCTTGCTTTGTTAACTCTGATTGGTTTGCCGTATAATTTAATCATGTTCATGATCTTAATTGCATAATCAGCATCTTCCTCACCCATAAATTCAACAAATCCATATCCTTGGTGCATTTGAGTGACTCTGTCCTTTGGCATGTGAACATTGACTGAAATAAGTAAAAGAAGATTAATAGAAGTCTCCCTTGTTTATATTCTGAATAGATTAATGAAAGATCGATTTATTCGGGCAGTTTTCTTACCTACTGGTCCAGATTGTACAAAAAGTTCCCACATAAGAGACTCTGTGACTTTGTCATCGAGACCTCCCACATATATGGTGGCATCTGAAGAAAAAATAAATAAAAATTACTTGTTAGCTAATAAGAATCTTGAAAAATAAAAGACGGTTAAAGAAATGACTGATAATTCGATTCTAGATAATTGATTAAATAATTAACGTAATTAAACGATTATTTGGAGGTTACGCGGCATTCAAGGAAAACATAACCTAAATTCGTGAACATTTGATGAATGAAAATAGTCAGAGAAAAGGATTTTGAAAAATATTTTTGGGTGTGTTTATTCAGGGAATTATTTAAGGATTTAATAAAACTTATTAGCTGGGACTTAGTTGGCGTATATTGATTAATATTACCTTGATTTCTTTCGGCGATCGGACCGGCCGCCATCTTTCAAGCTTGTTAATCAACGTCACAGCACGCTGACGGCTTAGCAGAATGATTTCGGGAATTTAGACGAAAGATTAAATCGTGCTGCCCTCGTTGCAGGAAAACCGTGAAACTAGTATACAATACGGCAGTGTGAGACCCTCTGTTTTACCGCAATGGCTCGTTGATAAAAACGATTGTAGGGATAGAAAATATGAGATATTACTGTAGCTGGCTCACGAAAGTCCGTAAGGCTTAATGATAAGGCTAGCTGTCTTTCAGATAACTTTTGTAGAAAGAAACTTTCCTTCATTTTGTGCCTTCAACGTTTTTTACTTTTCGCTCTAGTTGAGCCAAAAAACAGTAAATAAAACTGCAGAAAACTGTACATAGACGTCTGTTTCCACCTACATCCTTACCGGCGATAGATTACCTCTTTACCGCCTGATCGTACCCCAAGTTTGAATTTAAGCCCAAAGTTTCGTTGACAGTTGTATATTTATTCTTGATTGTCTAAGATCCCGGCCTTACTGATCTCCGGGATTTCGTATTTGACGTCTCTGTTCCGTGTGTTGACAGGTGATGACAAATCTGCGCCGATTCGCGCGTCACTCGTTGTTCCTAACTCGCGTTAAGATAATGATTATTTTTTCAATAAAGAAGTGCTGCTAATTGCTCGGTAAATTTTGTCCGATTATTACGTGTAATAAGTGTAGTTTATAGTGGCTAACTTGTCTTTGACGAGAATTAAAAATTAATAAATAAATAAAAAATTAACATTCTACCAGTTATGAATTGTTATTATGATATTATTATAGTTTCATAATCATTTGGAGGAAACATATCACCCGGGGAATCACAACTTGTTGTTACCAGTTTTAACTATAATATGTATAGGTATAGATGTGTGCGTTATGCTCTAGACCAACAATAAATTAACCGGCATTTTAATATACCAAGTGCGAAGTTACATTGTGTGATTCATTGCCTGTAGAAGCTTATCGCAGATATTCGCAAACGTTTTTTTCGTTTTTTTTAAATAACAACAATAATGTCAGGAATCGTTTTAACGAGCGTAAATTATTCCGAGAAAATTTACTTGTGGAACAGTTGATACCACTCGAGAAATTGCTCAAAATTTTTTTATTTTTTTTCCTTACTCTCGTACGCGTTTATTTATAAGTATAAGAAATAAATAAACAAGGAAAAAATACGGAAATACTTTGGGTAACGTCGGTACTAAGATAAGACTCATCGTCGAACACAACGTGAATGTAACAACATCAACGTGAATATAAATATTCATTTTGTGTGCGTGTCGTTAGTCAGTCAGTCAGTTTGTTACTTGGCAGAAAAAATTAGCTTTAAAATTCAGCCATGTAAACTACCGATTAGTTTCTTCCAAATTTATAATTGTTTATAAATAAATCTACACCGAAAATGAGCTCTAAACAAACTCCGGGTAAGGTTACCCTCGGAATGTTGAAAGGTAAGATATAGGTAGATATAATCATTTATTCATACTATAGTCATGCTTGCCTCGTGTTATTCATCATCCTCCATATTTGATGTTGCTCAATATTGCAATCTCTAACTTGTTAAAAAAAAAATATTAGATTTCATAAAAAATCGAAAACAATCAATAAAAAAAATTATTTATTTCTACTTGGACACTTATATCTCTTAAACAGAAAAAAAAACTGAAAAAAAATTAATTAACAATTTTATTATAATTTATTTGAGTAGTAAAAACGTTTATTTAAATAAATAAACTAAATTTTTTAATAGGCAAACCGATAACTACATCCGTCCCGGTTATTCGGTATCATGCTAGCGACGATGAAGTTGAAGAGCTTTATCCCAGTACAGACGACGAAGAGTTGTATACACCAGAGTCTGATCAACCATCGACAAAGTCTAGTCCATGTAAAACAAGTAGAAATAAATCTGAGGATGAATTGATTGAGAGTAATTTGGGTAGGCGATCAGCTAGCGTGGATGGAAATTTGTCTGAAGGAACACCGCCGTCTGATCCTTGGAAAATGTTGTCTGAAATTAAAGGAAAGATAACTAAAACTTTTGAGGAAAAATTGTCTGAAATTAAAAGCGAAAGAAAAAAGAATAAGCGGAGAAGTAGGGATAATTCTAGCGTCAGTGATTCCGAAGATTTAGCCGATATTACTCCAACTGAAGATAATCTCTCTGAACACCAGGATCTGGAGACTTCTTCTCCTATTAAATTCTCCAGAAGTCGTTCTAACAGGTTTACGGGATTTTATAACATCAAGACCGGACTTAAGACGAAGAATTCCGAAGAGGATAGCGTTGAGAGCGGGATAGAAGCTGCAGAATTTGCAGAGGATGATTTATTGTTGAAGAACTCTAATCCGGGAGAACCAAGCAATGATGTTAATGAATCAAAAACTGATAAGAGTTCACAGAATCTTCCAAAATCACCTTCTTTTAGATTACAATTTGATGCATTAAAAGCATTGATTCCAATGAGTTTGAACTCTGAGCCAACTTTGTCGCAACTCTTAGTACAGATAATTTATCAGCTTTTTAGTTTGCCAATAATATTATGGGGGGCCTATCACATGGTACCTTTGCCTGAGTATTTTATTGGAATTATTGCTGGGATATTTGTAACAATTGCTGTCCAAAGAGTGAAGGCTCTGGTTACTCGGACCTTGATCACACCACCTAAGATTCGAAATACCAGCACAGAGCCTGTTCCTGTGTTAGAAATACCTGCAGCAGAGGAGCATGCAGTTTTAGAACGTTTTGAAGGGTGGGTGAATCAGCTGCCGTACAATTATGACCCTGATAATTATCACGTTGCGAGAACTGTGTCAGTTTATTTGAGATTAGAGGGAGGAATACTCAAAGTTATGGAAACTAAGAGCCGAATACCAAAGCGTGAAGTCTGGGATGAGCCAAAACAGAAAGTTAGATTTATATGGAAAAAAGTATACACTCTCGCCGAAGCTGAAATTAAATTACTGCCAGAAGGTCTGATAAGAAGGAGGTAGTGTGTTCGAGTTTCCCTTATGTATTCAACTGCAAAATTTTTATTTAATTTATTAGTTGAATTTATTTATTTACTTAAAATTTTGCAGGAGATGGAGTAAAAAATATCCCATCTGTATAATGTTCGGTAGAGATGCCTTGATCGATAGCTCTTCAATGAATGAGACTTCAGAAGATGAAATACTGCAAAAAGTTGACGTCGATGAAGATGGCACAATTCACGAGGAGGATGAGACTGACGAGGATCTATCCAAGGATTCTAAAGACACTAATAAAGACATGTTTGAAGATTGCAGTGACGAAAACGGCTTGAAATCAAATATGTATATTTTTGCCAGAACCGATAGGCAGAAAGAAGATTGGTAATAGTTCGTTTCTATCTATTATTTCTTGAATATAAATATATTTAGCATGCATGAAGTGAGTGGAAAAGCAAACTTGCAACATAGTTAAAAACAATCGAAAATTAGATCTAATTCTCATCCTGCTAATTATATTTTTGTCATTTATTGAATCGGATTTGAATACTCGTTGGAATAGGTTCAGAAGACTGATTGATGGCATAAATATCGCTAACAAACGTAGCTCAGTTTCATCAATAACTGAATTAATATTACCGGCAACATCGTCGAGTACACAAGGCAGCAATGAGAGTAAAAATTCTATCGTAATGACCGGATCTTCCGAAATTCCTAACGAGCTTAGTTACAGCAGTTACATGGCACGCTACATAGATGTGAGTAATCATCTTTGTGATGATATTGTTAAAGAATAATAACAGTATGAATTTTATTCATATAAATTTTTTCCATTTCATTTTAGATGCCGACAAATACGGCGTCGGATTCTGAGACTAAAAAAAAAAACGATGTAGTATGGATGAACGCATTGTTGGGTAGAATATTGTACGATCTTCACAAATGTCCTGAAACAATAAGTTTAATTCAGCATAGAATACAGCGAAAAATGTCTAACATAAAGCTACCTTACTTTATGGAGAGTCTTCTTGTTACTGAATTAGTTATAGGCCAAGGGGCGCCTGTGATACACAAAGCGTCTCAACCAGTTGTTGATCAACGTGGTCTTTGGCTAGATTTAGATATATCTCACGAAGGCTGTCTGACTATGACAATTGAAACAAAAGTCAATCTGATGAAGCTCACAAGGGCAGGATCTGTTTCTAGTAATTCTAGTGAAATGATTCCAATCGATAAACCTAAGCCTGCTAGATCTCCAATGTTTGATAGTGATGTCGAAGACAGCCCAGAGACTTCCACGGAAGAAGAAGATAACACTAACGTTACAGTGCCTAGCGCAACCAGAGATTCTACGTTAGTTTAACGTTTATTCAATATTAATTACTATTTTTCTTTGTTTTCTAATTATGATAATCGATTATTCATAACGAAATTCCAGGCCGCCGCAATCGTCTGGCAGAAAATTCCTTAACATAGTTGACAAGTTGGCTGCTAATAAATATTTCCAGCATGTGAGTTGGTGATCTCACTAAGAAATGATCATGAAAATTATTATTTTTGGAGTTATTTTCGGCACGCTTTTTAATGTAAATACATTTTACAGGCGACGGAGATACGTTACATAAGAAGAGCAATGGAAGGCTTTTCTAATACGGAAATTCGTTTGATGGTAACTGTTTCGAGTATAGAAGGATGTCTTGTATTGAATATACCGCCTCCACCTTCAGACAGATTGTGGTATGGTTTTAGAACAGTACCGAAAATAACTTTAACTGCTAAACCAGCGTTGGGTGAGAAGCAAGTTAACATAGGATACATCACGAATTTAATTGAAAATAAATTATTGAGAGAGTTTGAGAAATTGGTCGTTTTACCAAACATGGATGATCTTATGATAGGCCTTTGCCCGAACTATCCATATGGTACCTAGTCTCTTTAGGACGAAATTTTTAAATATCGAAATTAGAATCTAGATGCGAATGTAAACATTATTGTAAATATTGGAGAAGAAAAAATTTGTATTTAAAGGTTTAGACGCGGTAATAAAAAAATGCTGAAAAAATCGTTTCAACGAATCTCGATCATGAAAAAGAAATACCCGTAAATCGATCTCGCACTAAGTAAATAATAGATTGATAATATAATATATTTTTCCTTGCTATTTGAAAGATATTTTCCAACTTTTCTCATAATTCAATGAATATTTCTCTAACTCTAAGAAATTATCTCTCTATTCAAATTTCAACTAAACTTTTTCCAATCTCTCTAATTGGTGACAAAGTAAAATTTGTTTCAAATCTTTTAGATACAATAGTGTGCCAAATAAGTAAATTTTATCAAACTTGATAAAATTGATCTAATTAGAACAGAGAAAATAAATTTGAGTCACGGATGGTATTGGCGTTCGATAAAAAGAAACTAAAAACTTGTTTAAATCCTATAAATTATCGCTTAGGTAATTAGAATTTTAATCATTTAATCAGCATATCTCTTAAGTTAATGTAGCAAGAAAAATGAAAGACGAAAAAAAAATTACAAAAACAAAAACAAATAAAAACAGGGTCACCGTTATTTCGCTTTAGTTTTAAGACAGGGCACAATTATTGTGACTATTTGTAGGAGCTATATAGTAAGCGATTTAGTCTTAGGGTATCTAACATAGTTTAAAACATAAAACTTTGAGCTACTATATTAAATGGGTCGATTTTAGGCTTGAATTATGTTATCCTATAATCATTACGTTGGTCTCAGGTACGCTTAGGGAACAGCCGATGATAATTGACTGCACTGTTACAAATGGTTTTAGGAAATTTAGTGACTTTACAAACTTAAAAACGTTGATTTATTCAGGAACTTCGATTATAATCTTGTCAACGTACAAATTGGGTAATTTAATATTTCATTTTTGTTTTTTCTGGCAGTTTTGAAAGACTTTGTTAGGAGACTTAACTAGGAGATTTTGTTGAGAAAATGTTATAAATAAATGAAAGGACTGGTTCAAAAGATTGAAGTCTAAATAAACTAATAATTTAATTGAGAGCAGGGTACCACACAGATTTAATATGCAATAATACTTTCACAGTATCTGGGTAGACAAAATTCAGAATTTTTAACAATCTACTTTGTAAATTGTGAGACATGTACTTTGGCATTATTCCAATCCTTTTATTTTGAATCCAGTTCCAAAGAATGAAAAATGAACTTCAAAATGTATTTTTTTTCTTGCACTTCTTTCATTACCTTATTGCTATTTTTACTGCTAGAAATGAATTCTTGCGTTCAATTTGCTCTCATATTTTATTGAATCACCACCAAATTAATCGTTGATCATTTTTATTGATTTAAAGATTTTTCTTTCACCACATTTAGTTGTTAAATAAAGTCAAATTCCTTTAGAAAAAACTGTTGCTCTTTGTATTTTACTTCTATGTAGTAATGATTATTATAATTTATGAATTTTTTTCTTTGTTTTATTAGGTCTTTATATTATTGTAATTAAATCAGAAAACCACCAAATCTGTAATAGAAATGCCAAAGTTAGTATTTTTCAATTATAAATTCATAATCTTTGATGGCGGTATGTGGGATAAAATTAATTTTTCCCCCTTTTGGCAGTAGCTGCCCCTCTACATAATATATGAATTTAATAATTAACTATGCCAAAGTGTAATTAGAATGTTGGGTGGTAAGAAGCAACGTAATTTCCTGTGTAGAAAAAAAAAAAAACGAAAAAAAATTTAGGAAAAACAGATAATCAAAGAAACGGTAATTCAACAAATATTCGTCTTGTGAATTAAATTTATAAACATATAATTATTGTTTGTTAAATTCTATATTTATATACCTTAAATATGTACATCTCGATTGACAACGCAGAAACATATAAAAATTACTAACTATATTTCAAAACTGGTTGTCCATTTGTATATTAATATATTTTTTGGCACTCCTTTACACTTAATGATTAACTACTACGAGTATAAAATTTAAGTTTATATATTTTTATAACAAAAAAAAGATGGAAAGAAAGTAAGAAAGAAAAAAAAACATTAATTCAATTACAATTATTATCACTAGGATAGTAAATATATCCATAAAATTTACATTCGCAATGAAAATTAGATTTTTTTTTTATTTAATTTCATCCTGACAATGTTGTTAGTTTTATTCGATTTGATCTCCTATCTACATATGATTCCAATGCATATACTATAGTTAAAAGAAAAACTCTTGATCTCTATTCAAAAAACAAAAAACAAATTTATACAATTGTTTCTTCCATTTTCCCAAGATATTAATTTCTATTTTTCTTTAAACATTGTTAGGGTATAGATCAGTATTCAACGAACTAATAGATGTTTGCTGTTTATACCAATTCGTTTATAGCTTTATAACAGAGCTTTTTTTTATCTCTGTTCTTGCCCGCAGCTTCTTTTTGTTTTTCTATGTCTTATTAAACCTATATGCTAAGCCAGCTTTGTAGAATATGATTAGGAAATAATGTCTAACCAATTATGCTGATTAGTATTTGCGTGATAAAGGTGTTCAAAAAATCACGTCAGCTTTAATCTAATAATAAGTTCATAGAACTATGACGCCTTTTTGTCCTTTGACACTGTGGGACATTTTTTTGCTTAAAACTTGCTGCTCAATCTGCGTTATGAATTCTTGCATTGATTATAGCAGGCAAAAATTATCAATAGATTAGTATTAGTTTTTATTTTGCAATTAGTTTGGATTTTTTTATTGATTAAATTTGATTTGAAAAAAAATCTGTGGAACAAAAATCGGTATAAAATTTTTTTAAATTTACAATAAATGAGTAAATTAAAAAAAAATTAATAAAATCTTGACACAAATTTCTACGTACACATGAATTAATTTGCACCGCCGTAGTAAGCCGTTTTCTTTCGTAATTCGGTTTAAGATTCACGGTGATGTTGTTGCGATTATTTTGTAAGCTATCGAATTTTTTGAGAATTAAAAAATCAGCGGAAATATTGACTTAAGATTTTGATATCTGAGTATGAATATGACAGAATGTTTGTATAAATGGAGTGGAAAAATAAGCGAGACCGCAATTTATTGAAATTATTGATGATTAATAACTAACAAAATATAAACCAAAAGATAAGATGATTTTTTTGCTGATGATGGCTACGCGCGATTGTATATATACTGTATAATATATACATTTTCTTTATTTTTTTTTTAATTATAAAATCCGATTTCCATTCCGATTTCGTTGATAGTTGAATAACAATAATGTTAATAATATTTTTGTATAGATTTTTGTATTTTCTGTTTCCTCTTATAATAATTTCGTACATACATATAATTGAGAAACTAACAACTGATTGCATGTAATTTTCGTCGTGCATAACTTTTGCCATTTGTAAAGATTTTAATATCGGTTATTTATATCTGTGTATATTCTAGTATATGCATGTATAATATATCTAGGTGTTTCGAATGTACAGACATAAAAATAAGACAAACAAGGTAAAAATAGAAAAACTTCAAACTTGGATAACAAGTAATTCGAATCACCTGCTGGTTATATTATATTATTATGTATAAAATTTTGTAAATTGCCTCGTGAATTTTGTAAATTTCTTACTATTTCGTATAGCCATCGTCCGTTGTTATAATAATAATAATAATAATAATAATAATAATACTAATAAATTATGATATTGATAACGAATAATTAGTTTTCGTTAGTATGTAAATTCTTAAACTATATATGAATAATTTAAACTGTCATCACTGTTATAATATAGGTAATTAATGTATGATTGATATACATACATACTATATTATACACAATATATAAATCGTTGTTTTCTACGGGTACGTGTGTGTTCGCTTTTCTGTACGTGTTTTCCATATGTATTTGTTACGAAATAAAGTGTTATATATTTGTTGAACCTGAGGTATTCTGTTCAATGACGTTCAAAATATTAATCGACATTGATAAATCGATACTATGCAAACATTTTTTTTCCCCATACCTGTATTTACTATAAATTTATTCATATATTTTTCGTTCATATAGTATACCTGTGTGTAATAGTATATCGTGTTGTTTTTTTATTTATTTATTTTTTTTTTTTAATCTTTTTAATAATGATTACTCAGATCGTAACTGTTACATGCACCGTAGTTTGTTATCTCATATAATTATAGGCATTACGTGACTGGAAAATAATCGAGTTTTGCGTTGCAGAACTTTGTCATCGTTCGTTTAGTAGGTATAGCTGATGCAGCAGTTAGGTAGGTAGACGACTACGCAGCAAAGTGAACGATGCAGTATTCTTCCGACAAAAAAATCTTTACTACCATAAATGGCGTTGCATGTGATCGGGTGGCTTGTGTCTCTTTGCTAGGTTTAAAAAAACAAAAAAAAACTAAAGAGAGAAAATCCATCTGAAGTATAAACTCGATTTAACCAGAATTTGGATTAGTCACTTCTTTTTCTTCTTCTTTCAATTCCATACCTCGTTTAAACTTTTTATCCACTTATGTATACATACGTATGTATGTACATATGCGACGAATTTCCGATTTGTTATTTTGTCCTCTGGGATTCCCGAATGAATTTTTTTTATTTATTAATAATATACTCAGTAAAGCGAATGTATAATACGACATGCTGGAGTCTTAAGTCTTGAGACTTAACAACAAACAACCACCCTTTTATACCCGTGTATGAGCGAGGGTTGGAATGAAAAGCATACTAGTGTTAGAAAATGAAATAAGATCGTCGGCTGCGGGCAACGTGCGTTGTCTACGCCGTAGTGTCTCGTCTCTCAAATCTGAATATCTTTACGTATAGTTAAGTTGCCTGTGTTCTAACGCAAGGTGATGAAAAAATAAACATATAGTTCGATGTGTTATACCCGTCACGGTATTTACACATCGTTAAGGTTTAGGTTTAGATATACAAATATTCCACAGCGATGAATTTGGTTAAGAATATTAAGAGGGTGAAAAATAATTTATTATATAAGATAAATTGAGGTAGGGGATAAATAATAAATAAATAAAAAAACAGCTACAAGACGGAAAGGAAAAAAAATAATTATGCGTGAACAATTTCGTATTTTATTCGTTGTTTTACACAGCAAAATGAAACCAAAAAAAAAAAAAAGAAAAATAAAAATATATATATATATATAGAAATAGATAAAGTTACTTTATCCGTTTGATAAACCTCTTATAATACAATAATATCACAGTTCAGAGATCGATCACTTATCGAAGTACAATATGAGTTTGTACATACACACTAATATACATATAATACCTATGTACACTTTTTTTTTTTTGCTTCTTTTCATTTTGTGTTGTCTTTTTTTTTTTGTCTATTCATCTTCTTTTTTTTAAATATACAAACTTATTTCTCTTAGTTGTAAATCTATTTACTAATCACTGATCAGTAATACATACATACTATATATACTGTATATATAACGCGGCACGAAATATTCATTTCAACGCTGATCGAAATCCCGAGTCTTTTCTCTATACATATACACATCATTAACATTATACATAAATTATTTCACCGCTATATTCGAAAGTCTTTTTATAGTTTATACAATGAGTCAAACAACATCATAATATACCCATAGTAGATATATTATTTATTAACTCACACCGATCACTACTAGCTCCTTAATACGCAAGAGGCTGTTTGTAATTCTCTAACTGCCTCTGCCCAAGCTTCTAATCTCGGTGCACATACGAGGGTGAGATCTCCCAGCCTCTTTTTCGCCATTATCACAAATTCTCCCTGGCCATGTCGCGCATCGCATGAACTAGGGACTCGTATTCGGATCTCCTTACGATGCATCTCGCCAGTGTCTACTTCGTTGTCCTGTAGTAAACGAGGAAAATTTAATAAAATTAAAAAAAAAAAAAAAAAAACAGAAGCAAAAAAATAAATTGCGTTTTGATTAGAAAAAATTCTTGAAATAATAGTAAAAAAATAATAATAATAATAATAATAATAGAGGAAACTTACGTCGACTTCGTCCACGCGTCGTAACATCTTCGTAACCCTGAGTACAAGTTCCGCTGCGTCAAGATCAGGACGTCTTTCGACGGCCCTGACCATACCCCTCGCGACTAAATCGCTTCTACAATAAGCCTCGTCAAGTTCCTCCTTGGAGCAAGGCCTGCATTCCCCCTCGTCGTCAACGAGGTGAGAAAACTCCAGATCATACTGAAGTTTTACTTTACTAGGTCCTGCAGTGCTCGGCTCATCTGCCTCGACGTATAAAGCAGCTACTGGGCCACGGGAATGAAAACATCTATGTAAAGCCTCGTGCTTTCCGTCTCCCGGCGCATATACTGGCCTTAAAGTCCCCTTAGCTTCTAGATAAACTCGCGCTGGGCCTGAAACTTTGACACAACCACGAAAACTGCGTCCTCCACCACCCAACAACACTACTCTAAGCGCGCCTCGTGGATAACGCCAGGATACTGCGCCCCTCGAACACCTTAGGTAAACTGGACGAACACCTCGACCGCCGCCACCACTGAAATAAAAATTTAAGAATTAATAATTTATGATGTTATTGTTGTTTTTGTTTTTTTTTTTTTTAATTGTTTTGAGGATTTTTTTGTGTAGAAATTAGACGAGGAATAATTAGCGTCGATTAAATCGTTTGGGAAAAAAAAAAAAAAACATTTAGTGTGTCGAAGTGTTATGAAAATATTATTCGGCCATAAATAGCTATACGTTACACGTTGACGACGATGAGATATTAGATTACGGATTCATTATAGCACGGTATATTTATTATTTATATAGCTATACGATAATATATAGATGAGATATAATTATTTATGCACAGGGTATGATAATATAATATGTATATCTATACATTATCTGGGTATACTGTATAGTTTATGATTCTTATATAGGTATATGTATGATTTGTTATAATAAGTACGAAAGAAAACGGTGTTGCTTTAAAAGATAACCAGTTGTACAGCTTTATAACCGGTTCCCTTTACTGCGACAGGGGAAACACCCCGTTCTCATTACCATTACCATCTCTCTCTTTCTCTCTCTCTCTCTCTCTTTCGTTTGAAAATTTTATATAGGTATAAATACAAAGCGAAGAACATGATATAGGTATATAGAATATAAATATAAACAAAGACAACACCGGTTTGTATAAGTGTTTGAAATTCTAGCGTTGAATTTATTCGTGTCAGTTTGTCAAGAATAGTATAAAAAGAGTAACAACTGTATATTAATAAATATCAATGACACGTATCAATCGACAATTTATTATTAACGTGTTTCTTCTTCGATCAAGAATCATAAAAAGAAACATACTCTACTGGATTCGATTGATTTAACTCGATCCAGTTTCATGTATTGACATTTGTTCCACGGGAGTAGGTATTTATAACCACCAGAGCATTACAAAACGAGTTTACGCCATTCAACTCGTAACTCGGTTTTAACTCGTCCGATTCAACCTCTGTCATCATTTATATTCGCCAAATGGTACACGGACTGACTATTCACGACGGGAATAATCCAGTTCCTTTTCTTTTTTCTTTTCTTGTTTATCAAGTTTATTCATAACAAGATGTTTCCCCGATATTCAAAACTGGTTTACTTATTTATTCCTCTGATCCAGTGATATTATATCACGCGATAATTACAACCTGATTAAAAACAGGATGAATCAGAGCTACTAGCTCAGCGAAAGGGAAAGTAAAAATTGTAATTCAATTCGTAGTTGAACATTTTATAAACAAATAACGATAATTGAAAATTACGCGAGTAATTTTTGTTAATACAAAAAAGACGAAAAATGCGCGAAAATTATAACCGTGTGTTTTAAATTATTTAATTATAAAAATGCAGTAGAGATTGTGATTAAAAAACTGACCTTCCGACCCAGTCGCATTGGTCAGCGGGTGGAGCAGTTGCAGTGTGCGAATGAGTGGCAGAATGGGGAGCTGCATTGACCGTGGTAACAGCAGCAGCAAAAACAAGGAGTAAAATAGCTGCAGTATAAAATACTAAGGCTGAAGATGGCCACCTTAGCACGGAGATTTTCATCTTTTGACGAACTCTCGCCTCTTATTTAAACAATCACTTTTATCTCGCTGTGCCACTGTTGTAGTAGTTTGTTTTATTCTTTTTTTTCTTTAATGCATATGAATCTTAAAAGTTTATCACTTTATGGATTAAACCACTTATGTTTAAAATTACACCGAAAAAGGTCTGCGTTTATTATCCCAAATTTATATGATTATAGGAATAACTTTTATTTGTTAGGTTTATTACAAATCCTATTCCTCAGGTTACGTACAGTTTGTTTTGTTTTTTTCGTTTTCTTCTTCTATTTCCGTATATCACAATTAAAGATACAAGAATATAAAAATCACAGCTACTTTTTCTTCTTCTTAATTTATAACTTTAAAACACGATTTATTTAAAAAAAATTTTCTTCATTTTTTTTTGTTTGTTTGTTTTTATTTTATGGCAATAATAACGACACTCTGATGACGAAATTAACGATCGTGGACGATGCGAATAAGTTCTGTTCTGATTTAGTACATAAAACGAGTTTATTTCTCTCTCTATCTATCTCTCCTTTTTCTTGTCGAGATGGAGAAAAACCCTGAATCACACTGGCGCCGTTTTACTTCTTATTTTTATTGTAACATGTATATCAATCTTTTATCATAATTTCATGATGATCGACAGATCACAGATGTGTTAAATTTGTCGAAGAAATACCGTAATAATAATCGGCGTCTTTTAAGCTAGGTACAAAAACAATACGTGTACTTTGCCTCGACGCGAAACACCACCAATAATAGATCTAGATCGGTCTACCGTCGACATGACTGTCCTATCTCTTTGAAAGTCGAGCGGGAACTGTCGCTGCAACCACCGACAGCCACAGCTACAGCGACTGCTTCGTTCGCTCGTTTGCCCGCTCGCCCGCCCGCCCTCCGCCAAACTCCCCTCGGGCCGACGAGATAAAGTAGGGGGATAGAAAATACGACGAGAGACGAAAGGGGGCACTTGAACGTGCTGTACACACGCCATACCGTGCGTGACACACGCACACACGCGACACACGTGCCGCAGCAATGGAATCGAGTAAGCCGAAGATTTGTTCTATCGATACTTTTATTTTTTATATTTTTAACAAAGAAGATACTCAATCAGAATTTAGCTTTTTTTACCCAAAAAATAGATAAACAAAAATATAAAATTAACAATTTTCATCTCGAGTCAGAAAATTGTGCAGTTTTTTTGACAATCGTTTTTTGTTTTTTTTTTTCTCTTTGGTTCTAATTTTCGAAGCATTTGTTATTTAGTCGTGTACATTTTATTTTTTTATTTTTGGCAATTTTATATTCTTCTATCTTTGCTTGAAATCGTTGAACAAGAGAAATCAAAAATAAAAAAAAAATAAAAACTCGGTATCATACGGAATTTGTTGATTTACTGTTCCATTTATTGTGGTTTGAAGCCATCGCTAGTAATAGATCAGCCTCCCACACCAGCTAAGAGCTCGAGAGAGCCAAAGCGAGAGCAACAAGTTGCCCAGAGGCAACCTGTGCTTGTCCGTGTGTATAAGCACTCAAGCACGCACGCATGCACGGCGTCGTTCGTCCGGCTATCCGAGACACACGCATAAATGCATTTTACGTTTGCGCTACATGCACGCATACGAGGATAAAAGAGAGCCGAGAATGGGCGTAGATTTACCTCGAGGCAAGCGGACCGAGCGACTCGTGCATGCTTGAAAAGCACAATCAAATGCAGAGGGCAAGGAAAGGCTTGGGCATTTATTTTCTACAGACTCGAGCTCTGCACCATTAGTTACCGAGCAATATGTGGTGTAATCGGAATTCACAATTTTTAATCCACAATACGACCATTCGAAAAATAAATCGGTGTATATAAAGTCAATTTTTAAAAAAACCACAAAAATTACCAAAATATATTATTTCACACTTCTTGAAATTCTTATTCATTTAATAATTTATAGCAGAAGAGTTCTTCGCTCTATGGGATATAAAGATACGTATAAATTCCCATTCTTAAACATCTTTTTGTTTTTTTATTATTATTTATCCTTATATATTCTTTATAAGGTATATATCTGTGGGCACCTACGTATAGACATTAATATATGGATGTAGGTATATACCTGGACAACTCCCCACCCATTGTATTGTCCGGCGACCGTTCACTTGGTATAGTTCGGAACACTGGGCACACTTTCAACTGGTCCAGCTTGAGCAGGCTTCTTACATCGTTAAAAATTACAATACCTATACCTATACCACTGTACAGGGCCTAAAATAAACTGCAGAAATTTCAACGCTGAGAAGGTATATGATAAACTACCTACCGTAGAGGGAAAAAATAACGTCTTCTCACCATATTCTCCGGAATTAAAAATTGGAAAATATTTATTGTATCGGGCATATGACACATTGATATAATACACATTTTTACAAGTTCAATAAATCGGAATAACATTTAAAAACAAAGAGTAAAAAAAATAACAAATATATTATTATGTAGATAACTTCGAGATTTTCGTTTATAAAATTTGATTATATGAATACATGTAGTTTGAAACATCTTTAGCGATGGAATTTTACTTATTCTTCTTGCTGATCATTTCGTTCAGCATTATCACCAAGCATTTCGTCCTTTAAAAAAAAAAAATAATGATCGAAATATATGAAAATATGATTTGTATATTATACATATAATGAAAATGCTCGTTTTATATGAGACAAGTTTAAAACCATTCGACGTAGGTAGATATGTATGTACATACATACATGCGTTATAACATGTATAGATCTTTGAAAATAATTAAGGAAACTTACAAGATTTGCTTTATGATTCGTTGTATGGTCATCTCAATCGAGCCACTTGACCTAAAGACGCGTGACGTCATTGTCCCAAGAAGCGAGTTATTGCATGTACACATATATACATTTATATAGAAAAGAAGTCTCGAACGCGACAAAAGGTACATATATGTATATATATATACATATATACATCGACAAATCTATATTACATATACATTTATACAATTTTACACTTCTACACAGATATACATATAGCAGATGCATATTGACCGAGAAGCGAGCGCTAGTTAATCGGACCAAATTGAGTTCGCCGCGCACGCGCCCTATACCTCTGTCTCTCTTATATTATCATCGGTCTTCTTTTACTCACTATCTATGTATACATCGTATGTAGGTATACCATACTTATGCCTATATGCATGTGAGTGATCGTACGAGAGGAGAGTAGACAGAATCGGTTGACAGTTTGATCATTTTTACGTATCTATACACATTATATGTATGTATATACAGATACGTATCCACATGTACATACATACATACATACCTACCTACAATACTCGAATGACACGTAGAAATGATTCGTAAAGAACGAACGATTAACCTTTGACCGAGGCTCGAGACATAGAGGTCAGTTCTATAAAAGAAGTCTATATACGGACAAAAGGATCAGCGTTTCTTCGCTTTTTTTAGACAAACAAATCCATTTGTATTTTGTATAAGTATAGGTATGTATGTATTTGTGAATATTTTTCTTTGCAATAGGTCAGACATATCGTTTATATTCACGTGATTCATATACGAAAAGACAAAAACGAAAAAAAAAATAAGAAAAAAATCATCTATAAAGTTGAGTGACAATTGGCGGTCTTTCTTACCGCTTATACTTAACAGCAGAATGGAGAACGAAAGCAAAGAAAATAAAAGAAAATCAATGAAAAGACTGCAGATGCAGAAAGAACATTGTCGTTTCTAATTCGAAATTTTTTTCAAGAAAGCAGAGACTTTGGGATTCCAAATCCAGCGACAACGCTTCTTCTCAAATTTCAATTGCCCTATTTTGTTCTTCATTTTTTTTTTTTTTTTTCTTTTTTTTTTTTTTTTTTTGTGGATAGGATTACGCGATGCAGACCTGCGTCGGTATTTAGCTCGTGCTTTGCAATCGACAAAGACTTGGATATATCAGAGTTTCGAATTTTTTTTCCCGAAATATAATGTAATTCGAGTTTCTATAGATATTATAATAAAGCCAAAAGATTATTTTTCTTTCCAAGATATCGAATTATCGTTAATTTTTACTAGTTTACTACCATAACGTATTTATGTATTTCTTTATAATCAACAGCTATAATATAAAAATTCTTGCTGTTTCATTCGTTGAAGACGAAAACGATATGTACGCATATTTTGTTGCATTTTAGTCCCTGTCGCTCCGGGCTATATACCCGGGAATTTTACTCCGAGCCTCCACAATCCCTTATGCTTATTAAAGTAATCCCTACGATTATTCAAAATTCCCGCGATGGTATTTCTAAATAGGTCTCTATTCGATTTTGTGAGTTTTAAAAAGTCCTCGAACCGCCTGAGGCGTATAGAACTTGAATTCCTTGTAATATCAGGAATTCAGACGGTTAGAATATAAATATAAATAAATAAATAACATAATATATATATATCCATCATCGATAAAAATCGTTGAATTTGTTTAGAAGAATCTTTTTATATAAGAATTTTATAAACTGTTGGGAAAAAAAAAAAATTGTTTTATTTTTTTGAAGAGATAATCCAGAGGTTCGAACAACTTTTCTGAATGGCCTCGAACGTGCAACGCGCCAGTTGAATGTTGAAAGTTTGGACCAGTTTAACCCTTTCTCCATAATATCTACAGTAGAGCAGTTATAAAACTCGGAATGTATATGCCTACCTACGGTGTGACGTAACTTGGCGAGATAATTAGAGAAAGAGAGAGAGAGAGAGAGAGAGAGAGAGAGAAAGAGAAAGAAAGATAGAGAGATTCTAATTGTAAAGTGAATTTAAGCAATCATAATAAAACGCTTTAGAGATAATCATTAGGTATAATTATTTCTTTGGGAGTTAGGAGATATACGTTATGGTATTATTTGTGAAACGTTAATTAATATTATTTTTGACTATTACGAAGAGAGAGAGAGAGAGGGAGAGAGAAAATAGTCAATTAATTAAATTATTTATTCGTTAGATAAGCGGATGAAAATAATAAACGAAATAAAATAAAATATAAGAAATTATGCATCGATGATATATCACTGCAGTTGAAGAGAAATTTTGTTTTCTTTTATGTATAGTTAACTATATCTGTACTTGAAATTCTTCGCTATAGACGAAGGCGTAGTGTTCATTCCCTCCGTGGGAACGAATTGTCGGCGTTAACAAACCGAACTGACCTAATAAATTAGCATTTTGCGGTGAAGTAAACATCGTCTACCGCCATCGAACATCTGTGGTGCGTTACACTGATTCAATGAGATTTTTAAAAGCGATCTATCTCTTTCTCTCTTTCCTTCTTATGTTTTTGCTATTTATAAAGTGTTTAATTAATAGATGTGGAGGCTAAACCGGTAACCTTCACATCCCACATGTTGTTAATAGTGAATGAATATATTTGTCAAATATACTGAAAAAAATTATTGACAAAATAATATTGAATAATAATTACTTAAATAAAAATGTAAAAATTGTGCGGTTTGTTTCGATGACTTACGCCTCTTCTTCAAAAGTTTTTTTATCCACTCGTTCGGCTACGCATGTTTTTGGGTTCATATCGTAACAGCTAATACCAAGCGTCGTCATTCCAGCTTTGTACTGGTCCATTGAAATGCTGCCTAAGCCTCCAGGGTCCAGACTTTGAAACATACTTTCCACGTGTCTGTAAAAAAAAAAAAAAAAAACAACAAAAAATCTATAAAAAAAATTTATGTAAAAAGCAGATAAGTAGGTAGGTATACGGAATACAAAGCCAATCGTTCCTCTATAACGTAACACGTGCTTGTGAGAATCTTTTTAATCGAATTCACACATCGAAGTCATTCTCGCCTATCCTTTGATTGGCCAAAAAAAAAGTCTTTTTCTTTTTTTTACGTCAATTGTTCATAAAATACTATTATTTCTTTTTTCCTTGTATGTATGTATGTATCTATGTATGTATGTATGTATGTATGTACAGTGAACTAGAAATCGTTAGATTCTATATCCAATACCTATACGTATATGTATAAACGTGATTCGTCACGCGTGTAGAAAGCATATAGGTATATGTATATACCTACCATTATATACCTACTCTCTTTACGTTTTATTTATACTCATCACTAAAATACAGGTTTTATATTACTTTTACGGATCTTGTTGTTGATAGTGCAGTACCAAACCAGACCTTGGTTAGAAAAGAAATCTGTAGGGAGTCACACGTGGTTGATCATTATTTAGATCTCGTGAGTTTTGAGAAAAGTGTTACTACCAGTACCTACGCCATGCCGTTGCAAGTCAGATCCAGATATTCCACGAAATTAAGCCGCTGTTATTTTGTCAAAGTTCTCTCATACTCTCAGAATTTCAAGAATTTTGCGGGGATTTCATTAACCCAATTAAATTTCTATGTACCAAAATTTTTCAACAATTTTACAAAGATTTTATCAATTTTTTATTTATTTATTCATTTTTGTTTGTCACTTTTATTTCTCGTTTATCCAACGCGAAAGAACATTTTGTTTCAAGTGGTGTGTTTTTTGTTTTTAATTTTTTACTTCAGTGTTAATCTTCTTGCATTGATTAATTAATTAGTTAATTAACAGTCTATTGTCATACGCTCTAATGATTTCATTCAACAAAATAAGCTACGCAGAGTTCAAGTTACCGTAACACCTCTACGGCCTCCAATTTTACAATTACGTATTTAAACCCACCACTAAGCTTCTTTTTTTTTTTTCTTCTTCTTTCTCTTTTCAAGTGCCTGTTTCAATCTAGTCAAGTCGTTTCAACCTTTTAACGCACATACTATAACGCTCTTCTAATCTATAACACATATGCATATACCTTATACATACCAACAACATTCTAACCGCGTATAAGCAATAAAACCAGCAACCGTCTTTACAGCCTTATCCAACGTGTCTAATGCCTCGATATATATTACAAAATCTTATATCTAATATGAAAGAATATTTGAATGTGTAAATATTCGAAAATTATAATCTTGGAATAATTGATTTTTTGAATTTTCAAAAATTCTCCATCTTTCCCTATTATTTTTTATCTCCTTGACAAATATATGTGTTTTAATTTATTATAAACTGATTATTTTAGTTACAGATGATTTGTCGTTCAGTAGAAATTTATTCGCGGAAATTGAGCACCCGATTTTAACGAAAAAAATCACGCTTCGTGAATATAAGTAGCACGTGCAAAATATACGTAGATTGTGCACGTGTATATAAGATAAATTGAAACGAACGTTATTTACATCATATTGCTATATTCACAACTCAATCATCGCAATAGAAAATCGAATAATTTTTTAAACAATTTTTAAAATTAGTTGGTAAAGAAATGTACCAATTGCTAGGCGGTAAAATTGAGTAAAGTAGATACCAGTCTCTATAGCTATAACTATAAGGATCCAGAAGACCCTCACAGAATTCGTTGCTGCTCGAGGACGACTGATTATAGGCTACGGTAAATAGCGATGACTATGAACGAACGAACAAAAATTAAAATCCAAAGAAATTTTTAAATATCGTATATAACTATTTTCAGTTTTAATTTCTTGTAAGTTATCACCAATTGAATTAAAAAAATTTTTTTTTTTTTAGACAAATTTAGAATAGAAGCGAAATTTTATTATTGATAACGCGTAACGTCTTTTCCTTTTCTTATTATTCTTGAGTAAAGATGACGTAAAAAAACAAAAAAAAAATCGACTTTAGTTCGTAGCTATCGCTAGAGGGTGGTGAGCCTTTAATATCTGACAATATCACTGCTTTGGCACGTAATCGAGGGCTAGGAGGGACACAGTGCAGCACAGGATAGGAATTATAAGTCAAGAAACTAAAATGGTCTGCTGCTGCTGCTGATGCTGCTGATGCTGATGCTGATGCATAGCAGCGGCATGGCATGGTCACCGCGGCAGTGTTAAATTATTGGGCGATGCACCTTAAACGTTCCTACTTTATTCATAAATAATTTTATTCTTCTCAATTTTGTTTGTCACGAGTTCCACGATTTCTTCACCATACCACAAAATGACATACTGTTATACAGGCAATTTCGTTTATCTTATAATCTACAGCCTTCTCTCCCCCCTCCCCAAAAACTCAATTTTCTTAAAATAATTATTAACCAACGAAATTGTACCCGAGAAATTTTTTTATTTATTTTTCCCAATTATAAATACGGCGATATGTATATATCGCAAAAAAAAATAAAATAAGATTAGAAAGGCTACATAAAGAGAAAATTCGTTTCGTTTCTAATCGGATGATCTTGACTTGATCTAAATTTCTTATGACTAATTTAAACGAAAGTTAAAACTGATTTAAAAAGAAAAAAAAAATACTCGACTTACCGCGCGGTGAAAAGAAGTGGAGGATCGCGAAGTCCAGCTCTAAAAAGCATGCATTTGTCCAAAAGGTCGGCGAGGTACTCGACTGGATCGGGTGGTTCATCGACTAGTAGATGTCCGATGAGAAAGTTGAATAATTCGAATATTTTTTTATCGTTTAAATAAAATTGTGCCTGAATTTGTGCGCTGGTCATACGCTGAAAGAAAATAATTTCATATCCATGTATATAAAGTAGGTATATATATATATATATATCATGTAATAAGTTTAAATTTCGCTCATATACTGCAGCGGGGTCCAGTAATAACTATGAGGTTATTAGAATTGGTTTTGGGAACGAAAAGGTTTTTTTTTTTTTTTAAATTTATTTATTTTCTTATTTGTTTTTTTTGTCTTGTAAATGATTATAGTGTAGAGAAATTTTAGCTAGGTATATAGTAGAAATTAACGCGTTACGCCTTACGGTAAATAAAAGGCCCAGGGAAGAAAAGGAAAGATCGTTTCAATCCCAAAGCCTGTAGCCCAAAGCCCAGAACCTATAGACCAGAGTTTAGAACGGCGCGTTAATACCGAAGCGTTTTTTTCCCAGCATACACAGTTGGCGACCCCGGGGTCGCCCTGTTTCGTAAATGTCATAAGCTACGGGGCTCGTGATTGATTGCGAACGGCTAATGGTTTCTTATAAAAACAAGCCGAAAGTAAGAGGCAAAAGCAGCTAGATTAACGTTCGAGCGGTTTATTATCACGTGCAGGATTATCGTGACCGTACATATATCTACCTCGCGTACTCACGTACCATGCGTACATAATATAAAACCCAGTTAAAATTATACGCTATGTATATTATAAGTAGCACAGGATCAAAAACACTAAATCTCTATGGGCTTCGAAATTTAGAATTTATTATAACTTGTAGTCTTTCTTTTCTTTTTTCTCTCTTTCTCTTTCTCTATTCTATTTCAACGGCAAAACTATATTTTTAAATAATTATTCTTTTGTCCAAAATTGCTCTGCGGTCAGATCAAGTTTATATAATGTTACTTTATGGAACGAGATTTATATAAAATATATACCGTGTATTTGCTTGTAGACTTCACAGTAACTCTAGTTGCGGAACGTTAAATGGGTACAGTCATCCACGGTGCGGGTGATCACGTTACGCTGTATTATCGGTATGGCTAAACGTTCGACTATTATGTATGGTACAGTAGATTACAGTCTAGATCCAATCTACGTCATCATAAGTTATGGAGTTCAATACTTCAATGGCGCGTTATACACCAACAATACAACGTCATATGTGGTTACCCAGGCCGTGGACGACTGTACTTCAGCAACTGGAGTTACTGCGAAGTCTACAAGCAAACACACGGTATATTTGAAGTAATTGAAACGGTATTAGAAAACAGTTATAGAAATTTAAAAACCGCTAATATTATACGGATACAGTAATTATTATTCATTTATATTTATATTTCTTTATATTCTTCTCTTTTTTGACGTATAATGTTTTTTTTCCCCTTCCTTCGTGAATCGATTATTTCGATCCATAGAGAGATTCGTAATTTGATATATGACTTTAAAGTAATGGTAATTGGTTAGGTAGGTACCGTATTGCGATTTCAAGATTACTTAATCGCCTAGTTCTACCGATTCAATCTCGTTGCTAATAGAATATAGTTTTAGCAAAATAGAATAATGTGTAATGTTACGAGGTAAGAATATAAGGTGGTAGATATATACGAGTATAGATATACATATTGTATATATATACGTGTATATTTTCTTAACCGCAAATAAGCGAGTCCAACCAAAATTTAAACCTCCCCCTAAGACCCCCCTGCGAATTATTATGCCTACAGCTAGCGCAATATAATTTATTATTAACTGTAAATCGAGTTTTGAAACAGGTTTCTCATTGTCATTTTATAAGAGAACTAGAGTCGTGACCCCGTAATTTAGAGTCTTATACATACCCTAATACAATCGTCTGCTTTTGTAGAATGGAATAAAGTAACAAACTGTAAAAGGAAGAAAAACAAAAAAAAAAAAAAAAGAGAATCCTTTTACATTTTTTTATTTTATTTATTTTTTTTACTTTTATAGTTTTACAGAACGACTATGAGGGTTCTGTGTTTCAGTTTTAACTAAATTAAAACCCTACGTTGTGGTGTAGAGATAGAATTTCGATGAATTGGACCAATTTTAGAAACATTCCAAACCGTTTAGGACCAATCTGTTTTTTTTTTTTTTTTTTTGTGAAATTAAAGATTTCGAGAGGCGAGGGTGGCAATCGCTTCGGGCTAAACAAGATCACTGATCTCACTCACGTCAGTTTCGTTTCGACTTTCAAACCTTTTACGACCGTCTGACGCGGAACAACTTTTCGTGCTACAGCGCGGCCTTACCTGATACAACAACCACTGATCAACGACCACATTACTAGAATTGCATTACTAAATTGCATTGCTAAAAAAAAAAAAAAAAAAAAAACAAATGAAAACAAAAATAAAAAAAATAATTATAATAATTTTTTTTTTTTAAACAGTCTATATATTATTTTGATTTAATTATTTCTCACAAAAGAGATTTTTCGTTTTTATATCGTTCGAAAACTGTATAGAAAAAAATTTGAAACGAATCTTTACATAGGTAATAAATTTTGTGATATTGTTAAAATCTTTGAAAGAAATATGCTTGCAGTTAAGTTTGTCTATAGATACGAACGCCATTGAAGTCATTTTAAAAGTATTATAAAAATGTCTAAAATATAATTACTAAAGAGTGTTCAGGGGGTATAGAAGTTGATGATATAATCACGCAACGCGTTAATGTCGAATGCAAGCTTAGCTGTCCCCCTAGGATATAATAGAGTGGGAACGAAACAAGTTTCACAAGTTAGTAGTGCAGTCTGAAAGTATCGTTGTTAGTCCGCCACGCTCCGTTAACTAACGAATGTTCTTTAAGTTAATTCGAATCCCATACAGACCGCGTAACACTGCATATGTCTACTTACCTACACACATACAAAGATATATATTGAAAACATGACTGAACACACATTACATATACTTAATCTAAAGGGGCTACATGTAACCGCGTGGCCTAGGCCTAGGCATAAACTAGGGTTTTGTTGGTACAGATGGGCGAACGATTAGCCAAAGTCAACTGTTATTCATTCCTTGAGTCAGCCAAAATAATATAGTAACGTTATACGTATATATGTATTAGTATGTGTGTATAGGTGAATTTCGTTGATAATTTTTAAACGTCGTAAAGTTCAGTTTATACATCCCGTAATGTAATAATAAATAGGCAATAAAAAAAAGAGAGAGATGAATAGAGAGAGAGAGAGAGAGAAAGAGAGTAGAAACAGATTTAAAAAAAAAAAAAAAAAAAAAAAAAAAACGGTTTAGTTCGCGCATACCAAAAGAAGCTATGGATGATCGTTTATTTATTTTAGCAAGAATTTGGTTCTAAAATATATACCTACGTCGTAATGGACACGTGTTGTATAAGGAATGTGAAAATTTTGGATGAACTTTGTCCGCAGGAGTTGCAGGATTTTATTATACATATAACTATAAGGTACCTGTTCGTTTAACGGTCGAATAAACGTCGAGAAAAATGTATTAAATGTCAGCTATTTTAGAACTGAATTTCTTTTTTTTTTTTTTCAACATTGCTACCGGATGTTCGGTCGTCGGTGTATGGTTATAGTAGATCAAAAACGTGTTAGAAGATAAGAAGAGGATTAGCGCTGGTAGCCGTGCCAAGCTCTAAGCTACTGCAACGGGGGGCCTGCGGTAGCATTATTACCTCAAGAAAAGTCATCGGTGTGTGAAATTTTATAAAATGCAGTGAGGTGATGGAATTTTAACCCTTTTCCACGTTATTTCACGGTATAATTTTCATTCGCTTAGAAAAATAGAATCGCAAAATATGATCATACCAATGCGATTATTATTGTTTTTATTAATTATAAATATTTTTTTTCTTGTTTCATTGATACAAAACTGTGATGATCGTTCATTAATGGGGTGAAAAAATAATATTGAAAAAGTTAATTTCCGGACGATTTTAGAAGCCGAGGACTTCACCGAAGCATGACATGGTGCTGGGAAGTTGACTCGTTCCGTGTGTGGGAACCATGAAATTGATCGGTATAGTAATTTCGTTTGTAATACTGCGAAGAGCTACCTAGAGGTTAAAACAACTGGTCATTCGAAAGGCTGACAATGGTTTCATTGTGAGCTCCGGTTAACTATTTTTTTTTTTTTTATATTATTCAATTTTTCATTTATCTTGGCTCAATTTTATTACAGAAATTGTAGAAATTATCTGACAAAGTGAAACACGAAAGAAAAATAAAACAAAAATAATAATTAGTAAAGAAAGAAAAATTTATGATCTAATTTTTTTATTTATTTATTTATTTTTATTTATTATCTGGGATAATTGACAATGAGTTAATTTTTTTTTTTTTGGTTTTCACATGAACCGCGTTTACCCGCATTTACTCCTGGCCAGTTTGAGGGGACTAGTCGAGCCTCTACTCTCCATATAACAAAACGTCGCTCACGTATAAGGTAACGTTATAGCAACCAACCCTCGGTATAGATGAAACCGAGGATAACCGTCACGTGCACTTAAGCCAGCGAGGCGCAGCGACAATTATTGGCGATGTGGAGAGGAAAGGGGGTACCATGCCGCCTGTCTTAACTGTGGGAAAATAGGGGAAACCCGAGAAAGTAGGTATACATATAGGTATATGTATATATACAGAAAGTCGGAAAGTTTTGTATATATAGGATGAAAATTGTTGTGGGACCCGGAAACTTTATAATTCTCCCCCATCTAGTTGTTTTTATTATTTTATTTTATTTTATTTTTTTGCTTTTCAAGATGAAAGAAAAAACAAAAAAAAATAGAAAACAAGTGGCAGGTTTTAGAGGAAAATAATATTTCCCCATGAAATTCACACGCCTTTACCCATCTGTTTTTTTAAATTAATTAATTAATATCGTCATTACAATTTCAATAAAAAAGAAAATTTATTTTGTTATAAACTCAACTTGCGAGATGATAGAAAAAAAAAAAAAAAAAAACTATATATGTATAAAATAAAAATAGTTTACAAATTTAAAATCAATTTTTTAAAAATTGTTAAAAAATTATACGATTGATTTAAAAAAAAAAAGAAACTTCTGGAAAAATTTCTCCCCCCCCCCATATATATATATATGTATATTATTCGTGCATCTAATACGGCATATTCGGTCACGTGCATATAGGGATGGTAAGGGGGGTTCAGGGTGGTCCCACGCGCAGTGCACACGCTGCAACGCATCCAGGGGTTGTAATAAATATACATATATACATAGGTATATATCTAACTTGGTATAGCATATATAAGTAGGGCGAGTCTGTGGGAAACTCAAAGTTTCACACACGCCAGTAATAATAAACATAGGGGAGTCCCCCCAGGCCCCTTCCCCACCATCACCACCACTACCACCACCTTACATCGCCTCTTCGCCCCTTTCAGACTCTCTTGACTGATGCCACATGACGCGTACGGCTATGTATATGCATGTATCTGTAGATGAATGTATATCGTACGTAGATTTATAAATTTTTCCTCGAATTTCCGTTATTCGAGGTATTTTATATAGGTATATGTATGGATTTTTCGCTTTTGCACTGTACAGATATATCTATCATACATGTACTCGTACTTACTACCATATGTACATATATCTCAGTCACGACACTATATACCTAGACACATAGCTATATTTGATACAACGTATTAAATACCAAGAAAATTAACTATCTGTGACTAGGATCTACGAGTTTAACATCTTGTCGGAGATTTTAACACGCGTCAAATTAATTCAGAGTTAGAAAGGCAATGAGATTTTAATTAGCCTATACCAATACACCTATTATATCTTGTTCTTAAAGACTCGTCGACAGATCGATATAAAGATAGACACGATATGTGATTGTCAATTAGATTTATTAGAAAATCGAGTTTAATCATTTTTTTTTTAACGATTCGAAACCATATTGGCAATCACGCGTATCATTTTAGTCATTTTATAAAATTCATTATAAACGGCAGAAAAATTACCCCTCCGGAATCTCCGCCGACTACATCATCAGACTCTCGACCCTCGTGTGCAGAACCCTGCGATATTTGGCGGCGAGAATTTTGAGACATAGATGTCGATGTCTTTGATTTATTAGGATCAGAATTTCCAGGACTCTTTACAGCATCTACGTCCATCGTTAAATTATCGGTTATATTAATTTCGATTTATTATTTCCAACTTCTCATATTGAACATTTGACATTTGCAATACACCAAAAAATTTGTTTTCAGGGCAACCGTTGCAGACTCTTTTCTTGTTCATTTTTTTTTTTTTTAAATTTTTTTAATTGTTTTACTTTGCTTGATGCACATACATACCTTAACTCCATTCCACATCTTGAATAGAAAAATTTTCTACTTATATGGAGTTGGTTTTACAAGCTAGTTACTGGAAATCTTAGCAAGCAGCTGTAACTATAGTTGTAATGGGGTCGTTCGACCGGTTGACCAGATGCGGAAATCTTTCCCCGGAAGAAGTTTACCATTAAACTTGTATTTTCTCTTGCATCTTTTTGTATGTAAGTGACGCTGACGTTTAAAAATAGTAAAATGAAAAACTAACCCCTGTGCAGCCTTATATAGATGTATATGTATACACTTCTCGTATTATATATTATTCCCTTACGTATAGGGAATGATTTATACAAGATTGAAAAATCTTACGGTCATTCTATTATAGAAATCGAAATTTTAAACCCATTCAATATTATCTGCAATCTTTATCACCGAGAGTAAATTAAAGGCTGCAATTTTCTTTATGACAAAAAATAAATTAAAAAATAAATAAAAACATATCGGCCAGGTGTTTCCCGTATCGCATCGTCCTAAGGCGTATAGTATTGCTTGTATTGCTACAGAGTAAAAAGGCCTTTCAACGAACCCGATACCATACGTCTACCTACCTACCTACCTACCTACCTACCTACCTTTCGAGAAACGAGGACATTCACACTATAATGCAGTTCACCGCGAACCTTTCACGTCGTGAAAAAATAATAACAGTCCAGTGTCAAACGGGGCTGTTTTTTTTTTTTTTTTTTTAGGTTTCAATTCAAGGCGATCAAGATTTTTACGCAATAATTTAATCACGATTGATTTGTTCGTTTTTATTCTTATTTTTCTTATACATATACCTACTTGACTTATGACAAATTCGCGGAATACATTTGATCGTGAGTAAAGAATTTCTTTAGTTTTATTGAACTAGTATAGTTTTTTTCTGACGCTGTACCTATACCTATTCGATACAGAGTTCTTATAGATATAAATTAATATTAATGTCTGGATAGAATTTATTTTTAATCAACAATGTGTCACGCACGATTTTTATAATCCCTATTACACAGCATTGAATTTAACACTAATATTCAAATTTCAGTCTCGTTTATAAGAATAAGATTTCCATTTTGTTCTCGGTTTGTTTGTTCATTTATTCTTTTCAATTGTTATCGAAATAAAAAAAAATAAAATAAATAAAAAATTCGTTTCTTTTTCTTATTTTCAAATACTTAACGCGAGTAATAAAGATATACCAAAGTGACTCATTTATATTTACGTTTTAAGTAGATGCATAAAAATTACGCCCACGACATACATCGTTGTTAATTGGATCGAGGGTAATTATGTATAAGGGAGAGGTAATGTTTAACAAGCTTCTTTAAATTTGACAAACACGTTCATAGTCACAGCTGCACCAGCTAGCCGATTCATCGAGGAATTAATTACATAATTTTATTGTCATTTAAGTATAAGTGCATTTTATAATTCATTAATTGTTTACATTATACTCGCTCGTTGCAACGTGTAAAAGTATAGGCAGGGATGAGATGAGTATGTTACTTCGAATGCTGATTGAGTTCTCGAAATTGAAGGTTAAGACATCCTCTGATTACGGGTCATGGGATTGTTATGGCTAGGTAGATCGATAGCTAATATTCAAAGTGTGAGATACATGAGCACGTGACAGTTTATCTTTTCCTTTTGTATATTTTCGCCTTGTTTTATTTATTTATTTATTTATTTTTTTATAATACTGCAGGATATTTTTTCTCGTTATGAGTTAAAGTTCGCGGAATCCTATCTATACGACCAAAGGCAAGACTCGATTCACCAATCTTTGGTCAATCTTCTTTGCCGGCCTGAGCTCTTCTTCTTTTTTGTTCAACGCTGCACTTTGAGCACTCAAAGACTGTCATGTTTCTGCCGTTCAACATTTTCACGGAGATAAAACTCAGGTCATTACTTTATTGGGGGACCATCGTCACGAAGATTTTTTTCAAAAAAAAAAAAAAACAGAGAAGAAACAAAAAAAGAATGAAAGAAAAAAAAATCGAGGTAAACCCTTTGACCCAAATTTCAGGGATCCTTGCAGAAAAATTCTTTAATTTTTTCATCATTTCTCATCTTTTCGTTCTCAATTTTTTCGAACACTTTTTTATGGTCTTTTGAAATCCTGAAATTTTACAAAGTACAAGCAAAATGTTTATCTGAAAAATAGTTTTATTCCATTATTACGTTTTCCTTGTCTTTTGTGCGTTTAAATCGTGACTTTATAAAAGGTTCCTAGAATATTTCGTAATTCATGACTCGTTTCGGTCAAGTAGTCTGTTCAACGTGAGAACTACATGACGCATTGGTGCCATTGCGTCATTTAAATTATCTTAGACGTACTAGAACGGTGACAGTTATATTATATGGGAACCCTTTGATACCCCATACGTGTATAATACTAACCTCTTTATAAATATGATTTTCCCAATTCATATTGAAAAAAAATAAAAAATACATAATTCGAGGTATAATTTCGCGAATTGGTATTCCCCATTTGTAATTTATGATATATCATATGAAATTGACTCATTTCCTCAATTAAAAATAATTAGCGATAAATATAACGAAGAACATTCAGGCGTATGATTGAAGAGCGTTAAATTCATTTTAAAATATATTTACATTAATTTTTTTTTCATTCGTTTGTTTCTTCGACAAAAATTGTTTGTTTTAAAAACAGATCATCCGATATATCTGTTGATATGTTTCAAGTTTTATTTACAAGATCTTTTTCACGCGGCCAAAACATATATCTTCCTTTTTCTCATCCCTCTACTTTTTCTTTTTCTTTTTCCTTTTCTCTCTGATCGTAAGCTCTTCAAAAATGGATCTCTGGGCGCCAAGTCTGGAAGAGATAAGGCCCAAGTCTTGAGGGTAGCTTTCGGCTTCAGACGTGCAAACATTCTTACGATGAGGGCCGCGACGTTACCATATAGAACCGTCATAACACACGTCTTGGCGCCGTATAAGACATACGTCGTTTAGTAGATTTAAAAGTATAAACTCAACTTTTTTTTTTTATGCATTCAAAAATGTACATAAACTCGTTTATTTTCTTCGGTTCATAATATCAGAACAATTTCTAAAATACTGCGGTTTAAAAAATCGGTATGAATTGTTTCGATTCGAAGACATTCACAATCCAAACGATCTTTATCTATACACGTTCAAATATTCACCTTATATCATACACGAGTACATATATTCAAAAAAAATCTACTATTTTTCATTTTCAAAGAGTCAGTCAAAAATATTGTTCCAAATGACGGAAAACAAAATGCTGTCACAGTTTGAGCTTTTAATATTAATATTAAGACGTGCCTCATCGCGATTTTCTATTTCCCATCTAAATAACATGGGAAATGGTCTTGTGGAACTTTTCGATTTTTATATCTTGAAAATTAATCTACTTAGAAAGATTTTGCATAAATACTGTTGTTCAAAATTGCACTCTCTACAAAAAAGGTCTCTTGGTCTTTTTCGATGAATCCAACTGTTTCCAAGTTAGTCATGATTAATTACCATTAATAACCAACACACCAACTTGGAATTAGCTAGATTTATCGAAAAAGAATAAGAGACCTTTTTTGTAGAGCGTTTAATTCACTACAAAAATATTTTCTGGTCTTATCAGTACACTAATGCGTTGACGAGTTATAAAATTCCAAAGTTAAAAAAAAAAAAATTTCCCATGTTATTTAGATGGGAAATAGAAAATCGCGATAAGGCACCTCTTAATATTAATATTAAGAGCTGAAACTTTGACAGCATTTTTTTTTTCCCCGTCATTTGGAACAATATTTTTGACTTACTCTTTGAAAATGAAAAATAGTCGATTTTTTTGAAGCGGTCTAAAATACATACATATACAGGTAAATGATTTTCTCAATTTTATATCGACTCAACATGCTCTGAACGTATATATGTACGTTATACCTAGTAAGGAATTACTTCCTTTCTTGACCGCGCATATCCATATGTAAGCGAAATTCGACTTTGGTTATGGTTCTGGTTCTGGTTCGTTAAACCAGATCGGCACTCCCTTACTGCAACAGCAGATATACTATAATTGGGCAAACTGGTTGTTGATACATATATGTATATACCTATACGCAACTTCAGGAGTATAATATACATATAATACAAGTATAGGTTGGTATAAATGAATTGATCCTGTCTTGTGAGCGCTGCAGGACTATGATACTAATATTTTGTTATTGAAAAAATTCTACCATGCTTTTTTTCTTTTTATTAAAAAATTTCTATTTCGACTGTTCCGGTTCCGGGACTTATTATACTCACTCACTCACTTACTCAATGTCACTGAATTTATAGATATATACATATACTATGGTATGTATACTGCAGTGTTCACACGGACTTGATACTGCAGCAGTGCGTCATACATACTATACATATACTAAAGAGATAAAATAGTCGATGAAAAAGTTTTACATCCGAAAGTTAGAGAAGGGTAAAAAATTTTCGAGTTAAAAGCACGCCGCATGTATCTATATACGATATAGGTATATATGTATAAGTATGTATATATATCGCGGGCGGGGGCGATACTTTATATACATACATACAATCATTAATGAATGAACATACGCAATGAATGAGAAAGATATATGTATACATAGGATTATATGTATCAGACATAAGATGATTTGTCGTGAGATGAGATGAAACGTGTGTTTTTTGAATTATTATTTTTTTTTTTTCATTCGTTTTGTCAATATTACTTTGAAAAATAGAATAAAGCAACCAGAAGACAAAAAAAAAATAAAGCTAATCAATGAAAAAGGGCAAAAATGATAAAATGACAAAAAAAAAATTACCATATTATAAATGAAGATACTTTAAAAATGGTTAAAAAAGATAAATCCTTTTTTGCTAATAATTTAATGCGAGTTATATAAATGAGGTTGATATTGTATAGTACGCGGTGTAGTAATAAGTTGTAGGTACAGACCTTGAGCGTAAATACACAGACATGTACAGATACAGAAAAAAATATATAATGTATCCGAGTGCGTAGGTCATAGGGTGAAACGTGGGGTTGAATAGCTGACATAAAAGCTGCTCACACGACTGGCACAGATGCTGAAGAATCAGTTTCTCGGATGCCGGACCTAACGACGACGACCCTTTTTGCCTTTCTCCCTCCGAGAAGTTCAGCCCAACTCCCTACGAGCTGAAGGTTGTCTTTCGTTAAGTTTCTACTCAGTTAAACTCCGCTAAGGCTAAAAGTATTTCTCTCTGTTTCTCCCCGTATTCTCTCACTTCCATAGACCATTTTTTGTCATCTCATATACCGTCTGCGTCTCGGTTATACACAGTCAAGTAAATTGCTAAATAGATTTTTGCCGCGTGTCGTTAAAGTGTCGTTTTGTCCTCGATTAAACCGCAAAGTAATATCCATTTTTAAAGTGTCATTGTTATACGAAAAATAAAAAGCCCTCCCCCCAAAAAAAACGATTTACCGTTTTTCTCAATTTTTATTTTTTGTTTTTCTTTATATATACACTTAAACCAAAAATTTGAAACATGAATTTGAGACGAAGTAGGTAACACGTGAAGCAATAAATCGAGACTCGAAAAAACAAAAAATAAAAAAAATAATAATAATTATAGAACGGCAGCTTTTGGCTGCTAATGGCAGAATGGTCGACCATCATTTCAAAGAGTAGATAAGGCGTGAAGATTTTAACGGAATTTAACCGTTGACAGACATGGGCGCAAGATTTTAGCCCAGGAAAAGGATGAAAAAGTGTCGATAGCCTAATGGCTTTAAAAAAAACAGAAAATTTTTTTAAAAAAAAAACGAAAAAAAAAGGTTTTTATCGAACGAATTACATGCATGAAATGATTAAATACAAAAAAAACAAAATTAAAATTTCTAAAAATAATTTCTTGCTTTTTTCTATACGAATTATTGGATATTGATGTTATCTATACATGTATACATATATTCTTGAAGGTAGGTAGGTAGGTTATAGGACCATGTAGGTATGGTATACATGAAGCGAATTACTTCATGATCGTATCATCACAAAAACTGATACGGTTTGGTTAACCGTTTGAAACTTCTTCCAAGTATCTAACAATAAAATGAGCGCCATAGAATTACACGCGATTGGGTTCTCGATCCGCTTTAATCAAACTTTAAATTACTATTTGTAGACGTTTACCACACGTAACAAATTACTATTTACACCATAGGTAAATATATTTGATATTACCAACAAAGGTGCACAGCTCTATTCGTTTCTTCTCATTTTAAAACGCGAATTAAAACCAATTTCAACCGTATTCACCCCAAAAAAAAATAAATAAATAAATAAATGAATAAATAAAACGAATTAAAAAAATATACATATACAATTTTCAGCTACCACGCTTCTTACTTGTATTTAACTATACGATATCTCTATCCTATATAAATAGTAAAGCAATTTTATTTCGCAAGAAATCTTATCCTTGCAATTTATTTGCCTAACGAGTTTATTGCCTGATGGCTATGCTAGGATACCGTAAAAGTAGCAAGAGATAGAATCAAAAAAAAAAAAAATAAAAAAACCATTATTAACTACCTACATGCCGATATATTGGCAAATTATATTACACATTTATGGTATAAGGTATGGTATTTGGGATTACGGTTTACACGTCGAGCTTTGAAGGCCATTTCTGCCTTGACGATCTTTGTATCACGTACTAACTACCTACGTGGTCGTCAGTAAGAATAATTATTTTACATGTCACGCCGCTGGCAATTTATAAGCATGAGCTTGATCATCGTATAGAACGAGTTGTAGGTTTCTCGATTACAGTCTTTCTGCGCCCACTGCTGTTTGTCTCAACGCCGCGGTATACGGAATAACCTCGGCTGTACCTACATAATATACTTATGCATAGGTATACCTATATGCACCACTCGTTACAGTAGGTACCCGCAAATCAAACGATAATCGATATATAAATAACTATAACAGCTTATTATTTTTCTTACAAAGTTGTACTGATTTCATGTTAAGAGTCACGCGATCAGATGCATCTCGATGTTTGTAACGACTGATGCATCTCGATATTTAATAATCTGCTCAATTATTATTCAGTTTGACTATATTTCAATTTTTTTTTTTTTTTTTTTTTTTCTATTTATACGCATATTAGGTTATTTATACATATATATGTATATATTTTCGAATAGAATTATTCTCATTCTAATACGTACTATAACATGCAGCTTAAGTCGGAATTCATTTTGGCTGAAATTGGGGCCAACAAACGTCCTCAACTTCGCGCCGGAAGATAAGAACAGGCGATAAGCCTCTTCCTCGTATTGTATGTATGTATACGTTTGCCTATAAAATTTTCAAAGTATTATAAACGATAAGTAGCGGCGTGGTGTGAATTATGAAAATTTATCGTTACGACGGAACTATAACGTCCGGTCCGGTTATTTATTCGAAAATATAAAAAAAAAAAAAAAAAAAAACAGAAAAAAAAAAAAAAAATCCGTATACGTACTGTAACGATAAATCTATACGGGCTGTAGAAATGAAACAGTAAAACGATACGTATATGGTATAGTTTTAATTATAATTTTAATATTTGAAACTTTAGATCTCATTATCGAATGTAAGTCGAGTAGTGTAGCAATTAGCTAACCGAACGTACCGTATAAAGTAATAAAAAGTTTTAAATGGTATTTATAATGTATATGTATATACATACAGATCGAACTTGGATCGCGTCGATCTTGAACCAAAAACAAATCGCTTCATTAAATGGTAACAACCGATCTCGTCCGTCCATCTGAATCCTTCAAGGCTACGATATAAGAACTAAAGACGAAAAGATAGAAAAAAGAAAATAAAAAAATTATATAGAAAAACAAAAAATAAAAAAAAAATAAAAATAACTGGAGACTAAAAACTACGAAACATGGCCATCAAGGAGCGGAAAACCAAACTAAACTCTTCACTTACGAAGAATTCGCTCCAACATCTGTCGCCTATAGTACGTCACACTGCGGCTATTACACAACGTTATAAAATAAAAATATACAGTGTTTAAATTTTTTTGTTTTTGTTACTTTTTTTTTTTCAAATATCTATTTCTAGGTAAATAAATTGAGAAATTGTTGAAGTGATTATTATTATATTATAATTATTATTAATGAATTATTATTAAAAATGTATTTCTAATTTGCGTCTACGTCACGTATCGTCGCGGTCTCTCTTTTGCTTTTCGCGGCGTTTGATTGTGTTTAGTTTTTGTCCTCAAGGCCAATATATAAAGGAGAGAGAAAGAGCGAGAAAGAGAGAGAGAGAGAGATCGATCGAGCCGGTCAACTTAAGTCAGGTGACGCCTGCCCTTACGCGCTTCTTAGTTAAACCTGACTAGTTTTTTTTATTTTATTTTATATTTTTTTATTTACGGATCGATCGGCGGTATTGATCAACCGATCGGTAAAGGATCGATAAGGTATTGCCAAGACGATGGTCGAACGACGTACCGGTCTTACAAAGGCTTTGTTATACGGCCGATCTAAAGTATATATATATATATATATATATATGAAGTCTTAAGAAGGACTTATACTACTTAACATTTTTGTACGTGTTATATATTAACGTTTTTATTAAATCGGTTTAAGACTCTGGAAAAATTGATAGAAAATAAAATTTAACAATAAAAAAGGAAAATACGTTTCGAAGATTTTTATTTTATTTTTCTCAGTGACGGCGAGTAGGTATGTATGTACATAATGTCTAAGGGAGGCGTGAATTGGAAATGGAAATCCTTCGGGCCTATAAGGCTCGAGACGTAAAGGTACGTGTGGATTCAATAAATTAAAGAATCTTCGACGTTTCCTCAACATCTTGTACAGGCTTACCGACGTCTACGAGCTTTTGAATAACTTTGTGCTTTTAGCACCTTCTAGCAATGCGCAAGGAAATATATTCAGTGCCAACAAAGTGAGTGGCTCTGATGCTGATGCTACTGCTGCAGCAGGAAACGACGGCTTTACCTATTGTCTATAATTATTATCCTTTACTTCCATGAACTCCGATACCCAAAAGCGAGATATATTGGTATTCTCAAAGGTCTCTGCAGACAGGGTATATATTCATTAGCGAGGGTGTTAAGTATCCCTTCGTGGTTACAGCTTTCCTTTTTCTGATTTTAGTTTACGGTATTATAGCTATAAAAATTAAAACTCGTGAGCTAGGGCTTGAAACATATATATATATAAACTTGCAATCGAATTCGAAGGAATTTCGTGCACGAATATTTCTGGAATATTAATTTTGAGCGAAATCAATCGAGGGAAGACAAAAACGTGTTTTTAGAAAATTGTCAAAATGATATTTTTTTCATGGAATTTCTTTACTCGTTGCTTTTCAATTCACTGAGATTTTTGGGCTGGACTGAAGATTCGAATTTTAAAAATTCCAAACATTCAAAATTATCAATTTTAATATTCCGAACTTTAACGTTTCTGCAAATTTAAAATCGTCTCATATTAATTCACAACTTTGACCGTTCGGAATAACGTATTTGAAAATTCGAAACTTCGACCCGACTTAAAGCTTTTTTACGAAATACATACAGCAACAAAATTTAAACATCAAATGTAACAGGGGCAGTAGTTAAAAACATCATTGCGGTATGTAGCTCGATGACTGTCGGACTGATTTAAGCGCAATTTACTCCATTTGAAGAGATAAAAGAAAAACTAGTTTGGATAAAAATTTCTGATATTTTGTGTAACAAAAGAAAAATAAAAAAAAAAAAATCTTTTATATCGTTAATTAAAGTTAACCAACTGAGTTAAAATTGATGAGAATTTTTAACGCTCGCGTGTGTATAAACTTTCAAGGCAATTCATCCGGCCGACCTCCGCATACAGTGTTGGGTTTCTTGTCCGTAGAGATTCGAGAATCGAGATTGCGGAGAGCGTATAGCAGCTCTGACAATGAGGCTAACTAAAACGGAGACTGAGACTGAGACTGAGACTGTTCAGTGGACAGAATTTGTCCGGTAGATTGTGTCCAGGTATAACTATATCTATAACTATACATCGTTAGATGGCTGCATGTAAGGTACATACATACATACATACTAGTATATGGCTAAAAACGGGACTGTGAAAGGCTAGAGAGTCTCGAAGTGACGGTGGATAACGATAAGTATGTAGAAATGGGTAGGAGTGTGACTAGCGTGAAAAATGACGTCGAGTTGGACACGATCGTAATCTGGCCAGCTGGTCTCGTTGCTAGTTTGCCCCTCAGTAGTTCATATCCTTAGCTTTCCTTATTCCCCATCTCTTGTATGTATGTACATACAACTGCAGCCGCCCATAGTAAAAGAGGATCTGTATTTCTTATCTATCGTAAAACTACCTACAAGTTTAAATATAACGTATGTGCAGTAGTTTATTATTCTTAACGCGAGGTGGTACATCGAGAGTAAATGTGAAGAGCCGAATAAACCCCAAAAAGGAAGTATGATCAGTAGGTATATATATATATATATATATATATATATATATATATATATATAAAATAAATCCGGAGAAATTTTGCTCGACGGCAAATCCGAGACCTTAAGGTATTTTGATTGGATGGTCAAATATGCGAGTACGAATTCTTTCAGGACCGCGGCATAGCCTCGAGGAATTTTTTGAAACTCGAACAGATTCAAGAGGCTAAATTTTTGGTCAAGAATTTTATACGTTGTTATATAAATGGTTTTGCTAATTGGCTAGGCTATCGATAATCGTTTATTGTTAATTCGAACTAGATTTTTGTTTTTTATTATCAAATATGACGCGTTTAAGTAAATAAAAAAAAATAAATAAAAAATGAAAATTAATAAGAGTGTGAGATGTGATATGGCGTGAAGAGAAATAGTTGATCGTGGACTTTTGTATATTATAGTCGTATTTTATTCTGTTATTTTTGAAACCAAGTCACGTAGTACCTATGCTCGCGTACTATACTATATCTATGTGGATATATAATAATGTACATATTTTATTTCTCGCTTACGACGTCTACGACCGAGTAAAATGAGACAATGCTACTGCACTGATTGGCTACAGTCTCCACGATTCCGTCATCCACCAATTAACGCCCCTGCACTCTACATCAGAGACGACATTCATGTTGCTTATACTCGACCATTCGAGGTTTGAAAAAAAAAAAATAATAATAATAATAAATAAATAAAAATTGCAAGAAGTGACAATTGGAATGAAACGAATTCTCCCTCTCAATCTCTCGCTTTTTTCTTGGTTACAAAGATGAAACGGATGAACTTTACGAATACTTAGACGAGTTGTCGATGTATTTATGCGGGTACACAATTTTAGGAATGAGAAATTGATTTTTAAATCTTTTTGTTATAAAGTTATGATTTTTTTTTGTGAAAAATTATTACGTCTAAATTACTGTCCGCCACCCACTGCGGCGACATTCTAATATATATCTAAATATATTGTACATAATTTGAAACCGCTGTAAGCGTTACAGTAGACCGATGAAGTTCTAAGCTCAAGAAGATCAGATCGAATTACCAGTTATTACTTTTCGTAATGTCAGGTTTTTAAGGGGTTAACCACTTCCGAAAATTGTAGATGTATGTATACCGGATTTCAAGATTTGAAGGATTTCAGGTGTTTTAAAAAAAATTTTTATGTATAAAATTTCAAAGATATCATTACGATTAGATTTTATAGATTATTTTTAAATTATATAAAAATTCTCTGCCAACGATTTGGCCAGATTTATATCGGGATTAATTTCTAGATTTTGTTTATTACGTGAAAAATTTCAGAGCAAGCCTTATAGTGAATCTATTAATTATAAAATCATAAATTTGTGATAAAATAAAAGAGAGATAATTTTTGCACTAAATTTTTTTTCCGTAAATTTGAAATTAGTTTAGTTTTGGATTACAATGGATGAGGTAGTTTGTTGCCATCGCTATTCTGGTATATAATAAAGTGACTTCTTGAAAGCCGGTTAGGTTCCAATAAATTCTCTTGAGTAACACTATCTCGATAGTATCTGGGTCCGGAGGAGCGAAGAGCTGCACCATTGGAGGATCGGCTGTAAATAACCATAGTCCATATACTTATATACTTTATGAAGGAAACAGGACGAAATACGAAACATGAAACAAGAAACAAGAAACAAGAAACAAGAACGACGAAATACGAAAGAGTAGGAGGAGGAGAAGGAAGAGGAGGAGAATTGAAAAAATGAAAAATGTAAGACGCGTGTTAGCTACGCTCGAATAGTTTGTGAAATTTAATCAACTGGGTCCTTCACTTCGCTTCGCTCCGCTCCGCTTGTGTCTCTTACTCGGCTTATGATGTTAGCTTAGCATCAGCTACAGTCTTTCTCGATCAAAATTCGATACGACACGTGCGGGGGGTCATTTGCCGGATGCATCTGACATCCACTCCGTAACACCAAAGTCAAGATAAAAAAAAAAAACAATCACAAATAAAAAAGGAGATAGAAAAACGCCTAAAAGTATACACATAATAACTAATCAGGACATCACTATGACCATACCAAATTTATCCATAAAATCGCAAAGTTCTGTGTAACTTTTTTTTTTAATCTATATAAATTATCTTGAATTTCATGGTAAGAATTCTAATTCATTTTCTTTATTTCCTTTTTGTCTTGTTTTTTCTTTTCTGTTTTTTTTTTTTTTTTTTCTTCGCGATTTCTAATTCTTTTGCAAGAGAAAGTTTTTGCAAATATAGGAAGTGCGCTATCAACTTGTCGCTCTTTAAGATATAATCTATTGCAATGACGAAGCCACAGCGTTGGCGTATGGGCATTAGAATTGCTAATTCGTGGAGGATCTAGGCGAACAATAATTTTATGAGATTCTGTCTCGTCGCCGCCGAGACCCCCACGCTGTGAGTTTACTAATTACAATTATAATATATGTATGTACCCATATATGTATGTATATACGTACTTACTTTATTTTAATAAGGAAATGATGTATAAAACTCTAAATGGAATAAAGAATAAATGACAGCTATATAAAATAATTATACATATGTGAAATAATTACGCGATTAAAAAGTGAACGAAAGAAACTTGGTATATAATAATTATTATTACGTGAATAAATAAAATTAGAAATAATATTTATTTAAATATATAGATGAATATGGGTACACCCTGTACATGTTTGTATACACATAGACATCGGTTTATACCGTATACTGTAGTCTGTCGGCACCTATCTTGGCTTTCGATCTCGAAAGAGAATTAAGCGTTAAAAGGTATCCGACAAGGTGCTCCCGCGTAAGAGGGTCGCTTTCAAGATGTCTCGTCAGTTTTCTTGACATCCGTGATACGTAGTCGGAAGCTAATTTCGTAGTACGATGACTCCTAGGCCCTAGGCTCTAGTTGACCTTAGTTTTTATACAATTGAAACAATTTGTGGAAGGGTCGCGGACCCTGCAACGTATACCAGCATATTATATACACATATAAAGGAGACGAAAGTAGACTGAAACCAACAGCCATAATTCTGAACACAAGCGTGTAAGTCTTTTTTTTTTTTTTTAATAAAAAATAAAAAATAAAAAAATTGTATAATTTTATTCTGTAAAAATGGAGACTTAAGAGAAAGAATTTTTATTTTTTATTGAAAATGATAAACTTGTGTTTCTTTACCGTCAAATAAGTGAAAGAATAAGGGGTATAAAATATAGGGACATGAAGAAAGAAAGAAATAAAAATAAATAAATAAATAAATAATCGTAAAATGGGATAAATAAAAATGTAAATTTGATTTCCATTAGTGTCCAAGATTCTGTCGGCAGAGTTACACCACCGATGATAATTCTCCACGGTGAATTCGGTCGCGTGCGACGACCGTATCAAGAGCTTGAATCCCGAGGAACCGGACCTACGGGTTTACCGTGTCCATCGTCTGTCCTCACGGTCTCCAAATCCGTCGTACGTCTCCGTGTTGGAAGTATAGAAAGAAGAAAGCCGGTTTCCGTTGACCATTCTCTCTCTCTCTTTATCTTTTTCTTCATATTCTTCGTATAATTTTGTACACAGCTATATGTATATATACATTTAGAAAATACATAGTACAAAAAGTATATCATTTCTCGTTTAGGGATATTATAGTCAACGTGTGCATTATACGGCTCTAACTAAACCACTTAGCAAACGTATATTATTATTTCATACTTAAATCCGCAAAGCTAACGACTACTAAGAATTTTAACCGATACGATATCGCTCCGTGATTCATTGCAGCCTATTGCATTACCTCGAAGACATTTACGATCATTTTACACTCGGCTGACCCTATACGAAACGAATCACACTTCGAAATAATTTATGGAATTAAAACCTGATCACGAATCTAAAATAATTCGCGATATTTTCAAACTATCAATACCAATGATTGAAACTTTGAGTATAATCTAAAAATTTTTGATTAAGTTTTTATTTATTTTTTTGTTTTACAGATTTTTAAACTACAATCTTTTCATTTTCTATACAGTTACTATAACTGAAATATATTCGATTATATTAGAAAATATTATGGTGTTACATAAATATAAACTAAATATAGTCATATGTATATGTATGTATGTACGTCTATACGGTGGTTAGAGTAGCAGCTGGACCCCGTGCCGCGATTTTTATGAAGGTGTTAGCTGCTGCCAGGTCGAAACTCGTATCACATGAAAGATATCGCGTATAAAGATACGAGATGTGGAGGCAGGAATAGGGGCCTCCGCCCGTTCTACGACGTTCTACTTCTACTTATAGTTATACTTATATATGTATATACGTTCCACATGAAGTTGCCGCGACTTACAGCCGCCTGCCGTTGGACCGTAACGCATAACTTGGGCTCACCGATCACCCACGCCTACCCCCTCTTATTTTTTTCTTTTTTTTTTTCTTCGTTTTTTTTTCCTGCAGTAACGTTCGCTTGTTCAGAAAACCTTTCAAAGCGAGGGCCCCCAACGCCCTGCCCTGCCTTGCCTTGCCTTGCCTTGCTTTGCTTTGCTTTGCTTTGCTTTGCTCTGACTGAGATGCCTTCAGATTTCTTGCTCGTATTTCTCTTTATACCTATACGTATGTATATTTGTACACATTCTTATATGTTATATATATTCTTTATTTACTCTTATTTCATTTCGTTTTATTCCTTGACAATAGGATAGATACACCGTCCCACCCTGATTTACACCGTTCGTACAGTTTTCTCTTATTTTAACGAGCCTTTGGTGTCCATTACACTCCCACTAAATCTCTCTATAATTTTCAACATGTATGATTTCTCGAATTGGTAATAAAATAAGTTGAGAAGGTGTTTTTGAGAGATGAAAATTTTGAGGAAAAAAAAAAAAAAAACTGCAGTGGTGTAACGAGAGGAAGGAATTTAGATCGATGACGACGATGATAATGATAATGGGATTTAATATATATATGTATAGGGAACAATGGATTTGGTGATATCGTTAACAATAAAAGGCTCTGAGTGTATGAGAACAAACGCAGACCGCGTTGGTAATATGGTCCTCGTACTAGGGCGCGGGCATAAATTTGATCTCTCTTAGTTCGGACTGCTGCTGCTGCTGTTGCTGCAACCGAGTGCACAATGGACCTCTCTACTTGGAGTGGACGGTGGACCTTTTACGTGCGCAAAGAGAAGAGAAGAGAAGAGAAGAGAAGAGAAGAGAAGAGAAGAGAAGAGAAGAGAAGAGAAGAGAAGAGAAGAGAAGAGAAGAGAAGAGAAGAGAAGAGAAGAGAAGAGAAGAGAAGAGAACAGAAGATGAGAGAGGAGAGAAGAGTAGAGAAGGGGTCCATCGAGCTCCGCGACCGCCTCCACACTTTTTTGCTTTTTATACCTTTTTACCTTTTACCCTTTAGACCCTTTTACCTTTTTACTTATATTATACCTATATACCTATCCTTCGACGAACTACAATGCTTCTTGTCCCGTGCCAGACCACGGGGGACTTGTCATTCGTTAATACTATACCCACGCCCAATATTAAAGGTTATATACTTTAAACCAAGAATGCAATATTCTATATTAGTTCAACGAAATTCTCAATACAAGATAAAACACGTTTTAAAAATATTCCAAATATTTTGAATATCCGCGGGCAATTATATATCTATTCTCTAAAAAGACACGAAACCATGCAGCATCGTTAATAATCGAGACTATTACTGCAGTATGTTAAAAAATCTGAATCACATAAAAATAATACTTATATGGTGTAAAGGTGTATAAAATTTATATTTGCACGTATTTCAAACGCGTATATTATGTCTCCCGTGCCAATATATTATATATATAGTATATACATACATACGTATGGACATCTAGGTATATGATGTGGACTGTGAAAAGAGAGATAGAGAGATACAGAGGAATATAACCGGCGTTTCCGTACACGCGTGTTTGTCGCGTTTGTGTGTAACATTGTCGGATATGGCGTTGAGTCAGACCATGCGCGCCCTGTATTGTAATTGAACCGGTTTCTCTGCTCCATTCTATAGACACCGCGTTCTGGTCCTTTCCCTACCTTGCCTTTGCCTTGCCTTCCTATGCCTCGTCTCGTCTCGCCTCATCCCATCTTGACCACACACTATGTCCGATTTTAATACATGTTTGCATTTTCATGCGAATATGGACTCTATTTCCTCGAACTATATTATATAGAACAGTTATGAAAAAAAGGTGTGTCATTATAAGATTGTGTTTAAATCTGGTAAAACGTTGCGAAATGAATTTATATATTATGCAATTTTTTTAATTTAACAAAAAAAAAAAAAAAACGTCTTTGCACATGTAAGGTATATGAAGTTATATAGGTAAACGACAAATTTATTATGTACTTAATTTAATATATAGTTTTCTAGGATATTTCATACGGAGCAAATGGAAGTAGAGTAACTTTCACGCTAGCAGAGATTACGAACGTAAATGTAACGTGTATATATATAAACGTGGAATGAAAAATGATTGAAAGTGTTTTGCTCACTGGGCCGTAGCCGTATGATGTGGAGTTGTAACGGAGCAGCCACGGCAGGAGTTCGGATACTATATCTATAATACCTGCCTTCTTAAGTTGAGACTGTGTATCGGACCGATTACTATTACATACTTACTAGGGATGAAAAGATCGTTATTTCTTCTGCTTTACGCGAGATCATGCCGAGCGTAGCAGCAAAGGATATGGGGGGAGGGTTTTTATTATTTTTTTTTTTCATTCGCGCTTACTTCACATGGTTCAAATGTTTTTTATTCATAGAGAAAAGGCAAGAAGCTAACCAGAAATTTTTTTTTTTTCTAAAAATAGAAAAATCCTTTTACATACGTATGGATAATAATATAAGGCTATTTATACATTCTGCAGTTATATTTTTTCGAAAGCAGCTGCGAAACGAAGTGATATATATATATATAAAAAGTGTAAAATGGTATAATAATTTAAATTTTAACCAAGAAATAAAAATATTTAAAATTCAAGTTTTTATTATAGGTAAAAACAATTTTAGCTATACTATATACATATGTTTGTATACCGGGATGGGTCTCTATATATGCATAATTCATATATGTTTAAAGCAGATCATTATTCGTTGAAAAACGGAATTTCGAATTAACTATATTGATGTTCCTTAAGGATGACGAGCAGATTTCAACCCTCCAGCACCCTTGAATATCGCCGTGAAGGAAAATCTCTCAACAAACTTTATTTCCTTCTCCTTTCCTCTCTCTTTCTCTCTCTCTCTTTTTCACCTTTCTCCATACACAGCAGGCATTCTTCTATGGAATGCCACGTTACCGATGCAACCAACGCCCTCGCCTCACCACGCGTTTGACTAAACTATCGACTAAAGTATATTTCAGATAAGTTTTGGACGATGTTTAAGACTAACGATCAGTTTTATGACCTTAGATTCAGAGGCAAGATTTTTGAAAAATTTTTAGAAAATGTATCTTCAAATTTATCCCTGTAGAAAAACAGTGTAATTGATTTTCTATTTTCTCTTCGTTTTCACTTTTATGTTTAATCGCAGTAAAATTTTTAGGACTAATATACGAAAGACGAAAAGTTAAAGACAAAAAAAAAAAAAAAATCGAAACAGCAAGCTATATAATGTATGCGTTGAAAGTTAGTTAGAATGTACCAAAGGCTCGCACGAGCCTCGATCATCGTGCGTCGAGTTTTTGGAATCCATTAATTTTGTCCACTCACGAGACTCACGAAGTCCCTTAGCCCCGAATATATAAGGCGGTTAAAAAAGGGGTAACAAACGTACGGATAATATGAATCCATACAAAACTAGGATGAGATGGCAAGAAGTAGAGAATAGATAAATAAGTAAAAAGTCTAATGAAAGATGCCTTCCATCTTCTATAATACGTATATGTATGTATATACGAGATTATATATTATACAGTCTATACAAAGAAATCGGTACCATTGCTCGCTTTAACAGATTAAAAGACAATCGATTTACCAAAGGATCAATCATTATTTTCAAAAATATTTTTCCTAAAATCAGAGTCTTATATGTATAGGTATGATTCCATAATTGATCGGGCAAAGGTATATAGCCTCTTATATTTATAGAGCGTGATAAATACGGTAGACCTTTCGTATCGAGATTTATAAGAAAAAAGGAATGCAACAATTAGATGATATCGACGACAAAAAAAAAAAACTAGGTATACAAATAATTTAAAGCTTTAGTTTTTCATCGTTATCGTCGGATATTTCTACACATACCGGACGTTATCTTACGATCGTGAAAAACGAAGAAAAAAAAAAAAAAAAAATGAGAAGGAAATAGAAAAAAAAAACGAGATTGTCAAAATTCTTGAAGAAGTACACATACCTACCTATATGTATAATATGTAAATATATACACGTATTATATATAGACATATATGTATGTGTATGTATACACGGCATTTAGGGCTATATGGAGTGTTAATTACACAAACTGCGGTGTGCTTTGTCCTGTGCTTAAAGGAACACCCCACGTCCTAGAAAGATACGAATAACGTGGTTGTAGTCGGCTCTTATCTTATAGTTTTTTTAGGTCCCGGTCAAAGCTAGACCTACGTCTTATCTTCACTAATAATCTTAAACGTTTCTTAGAATTTTAAGTTAACCGACATCGGGGTAGGTAGGCTTTTTTTTTTTTATCTGTAAATTGTAATAATTGTTATACTTATATACTTGTTACCGACAGATAGAGAAAGAGAGAGAGAGTTAGACTAGCTATACAGCTATAAACTCGGCTTAAGTTACGGTCCGTATTAATACTATACTTAACAGTAAGTCGAGAAGTGAAAATATTTTTTCTATACTAAATTTAAGTAGTAGAAGAGCGTAGACAAATGTTTACGTATAAATTTTCATTTGTTCACATTAACGAGAAGTCAACATAAAAAGCCTACGCTATACCAATAACAAATATCTCAGTAACGCCTCCACCGAGATTGGTAACGTAGGTATGTATGTATGTACATACGTGTGTGGTTCCGATCGTTTCTAACAGAAGTTTAAATCCCTTAAATAAAAAAAATATTTAAAAAAGAAAAAATGAAAAATAACGTAAGTATCGACGTATATAAGCGTATAGTTATAGTAGAATATTTCAGAAAATAGGAGATAAGTTCGTTTTTTTTTTTTTTTTGTATTCACGTGTGGGTGGATTAACGGTTGTCGATTTCTCAATTTCTTTTTGTTATGGTATTCATCTCGGCATTTAAAACTACGAAAAACTCTTTCGTATATTTATACTTAAACAAATAAATATCGTATGTTTCAAATGAATTCGGTTTAAATTTTAAATGTGATAAAACGATCGCAACAAGTTTGTAAAAATATAATTTAGTAAAAAAGAAACTATACTTAAGAGTTCCCGGGAATCGAGAAGAAAAAAAATAACGCATTACACGTTAATTATATAATTTATCGTAATAATTAGTAGCCACTTTGTTAAGGGATCTGTTCAGTTAAATCTCCTAATTATCTAAATTCAGTATTATAAATACTAATGGTATTTAATTAGCATTTATATGGGTCAATTTTTTCTTTTTTTTTTTTTCCTTTAAACCGTGACTGTTTAAACACGGTTTAATCTTATCACCGTAAATGGTTGAAAATTATTCTACATATTCAAATCTCATTTCGAAGAAATTGTTTAACCGGAATCTCCTATACAGTGATTGCATTTCACAAATATTGTATGTATACCTAGATCAAGGGATTTAATCTCGACGTTGTATTCACGTGAATTAATTAATCGATGACGTATCATCTCGTTAACGATATACATATATGACAATATGTTATAGTAATAATTTGAATGAAATTTATTTATATGTAATATGCGGATTTATTTCTTATTCTCATCTCCAGGATATTGCGCATATATGTAGTTTGTTTCTGGAACAGATATAGATAGCAATGTTTGCATTCGGTATATTTACCTTACGCATTTCTTTAACAGACCAAGAGAACGCACCTGCGTTGAGTTTGAGCTCTGGCTATCATCCATGCCTATACCTCTCCTTGAATCACTTATCTTACAAACCCAACCTACCTTTTACAACTTGGAGTCTTGTTCCATTTAAGGATAAGGAAACCTCGAGGTGCATTCGTGCAGCCTTGCAGCTTCTAATACGGCGAACCTGTAGACAGGTAAAAAAGAAAATGAAAAAAAAAAAAAAAAAAGATAAAACTGCAAATATTTTGCGTATACGTTAATATATAATTTGGTTATGGTATGTATCATCAGGATTATCCGAAATGAAAGAAAAATGAAGAAAATTCTGTTTCGTTAGTCGGTTACACTTAATTGCGTTTTTTTTTTTCTTCTATTTTTTTAACCGAAGATCTTCTATCCAGAATCTCGTAACGTTTCAGACCGTAAAATAAAAAGGAAGTATGTATGTATGTATGTATGTATGTACGTAAATGGTGATATACACTCATTGTTAGTTGCTTGAGGCTGAGGTTTAACTCGTTTCAATGGTTCCTATATTACATAGAAGTCTACCTCTCGTTCTTATGCTCCTGCTATTGCTGTTGCTGTTGCTGTTGCTGTTGCTGTTGCTGTTGCACTCACGAAATTTAAACGATTCTCATAAAGTGCCTCGCGTGCGTGCGTGCGTGCGTGCCTACCTGCGTGGGCGAGCGACTTTTAACTCTCGGACATATTTGGAGACCACTGTAAACACTCGAGACTCTGGTAAAAAAAAAAAAAAAAAAGAAAAGGAAGAAAAGAGAAAGAGAAAAGTCCAAAACTTTAAAATGTGGGCAACACTCCCTGTGCGGTAGCAGAAGAAAAAAAAAAAAGTAAGTAAATTAAAAAACTCGGGTAACTCAAAATAAAATTAGTATATGTATACGTAATGTGGTTAAAATCCTCACGATTTTTTATACCTACCCCAAAAATCATCCATCATTTCTTACGAAACTGCGATCATCTTTGAGTATCTAAATATTTTTTCCCTCTCTCTCTCTCTCTCTCTCTCTCTCTCTCTCTCTCTCTTTTCTATATTTTTTATTTATTTATTATTATTGTTTTTTATTTTATTTCCTTCCTGTATTCATACTGTGCAAAGGAAACATGTTTGTGGTATCCATTACCGGAAGACAAGAAATTTCCTTTACAAGTAACAGAGGTTTACCTGTCTCGCATACAACGTTGTACTAATCGAGTCTTACAGTGAGAGTTATTAAAGTATACATATGCATATTATTATACAGAGCTATTACATACTGCTACACGTAGCAGTTGGTAACTATTTATATACCTATACACGAGTTTCATTTTTCAATTCCTTTTTTGGGATTTGATTATGATTGTGTATGTACATACTTGTATTGAACATACTGAATCGTCGATGTCAGTCCTGCAGGGGAATTAGAAATCCGTAAATATTGTTTAAGGATTTCTTGTTTCGAAATTATTACTTTTCTTATGTATGTCCATAGATATAATAGGTATGTATGTATCCTATGTATGTACATACATACATACATACATACATACATACATAAATAAAAATGTAACCAAATTTATGATAACCAGGTTTTATAATCAGGATCAAAATCTGTGCCTATAATATTGTGAAAATAAAAAAAGTAAGATATTATGCTGTTCGGACGTTTAACGGACGATCGTAAAAACTCTAACATCCGGTTTTTGATGTCTTATTCTCGTTGTAAGAAATGCACACACACACACACAAACACTTGTATGTACATGAGTGTGTGCAGTACGTGAGCGGTTGGATCCTCGGACTTTTTAATCCTAGGAAGTAAAACACGCCGCTGAAAGGTCAAAGGGCCTAAATGTGATCGGCAATAAGCCCCAAAAAAGAACCGCTAAAAGGATCTTAGCCTCAAAATATACTGCCACGCCTCCAGTATCTATTAGGCCTTCACTTATTCACTCGGACTTTAGTATAGGGCGTTTAGAAAAATCAGTGCTAAGATCTTAAGACGTATACATATTATAAAAAGTCCGAGTCATTGGCATATTTTCAATTTCAAAGTCACTGATTAATAATATAAACCCAGTTATATACATATTTTGTCTATATACCTATGTATGTACATACCTATATGATAATTCGATTTATATTCTCAACAAAAAGAGAAGAATGAATGCTTGCAAATATATCCACGTACAGACTACCGCGCCATAAGGAATAATATCAACGACGAAAAAAATTTATGCGGGCGAAATTTTTTTTTTTTTTTTCATTTTCATTCTGCACACAAGTTTTATTCTCTTCATTTAATTTTTTGTTTTTTTGCACCGAATAGAATCGCTTTTGATATAAAAAAAAAAAAAAAAAAAACAAGTAAAAAATAAACTCGCAAATTATATCCTGCAGATTTTTTTCGTTTGTTTCTTCTCTCTCTCTCTCTCTTTTTCTTTGTACTCATTATACACAGTAGGTATTTCTATTTCTATGAACGTCAATCGTCACCATTATTCATACAGAATAAATAATCAAATCTATATCATAGGCTGCATGTGTGCAGATTATTGTTGCGAATTATAAAGTTTAACCCTGACACATATACTTACGTGAATAATTCTATATGTATAAATACTTACGCACATGATTTAATATACGTATTCCAGTATGATAAATACGAGTTTACACTACCTATATCAGTTTGTATACCTTATACCGTCTGCGTGTTTAACCGGGCTCGGCTGTCACTATAAGAACAATAGCATTCCCCGACGCCGTAATATAATCGTGGCATTGTTTACAATAATGCATAATAATCGGTGTTTCATACATCTTATTCCTTTTTCTCTTTACTATCGCCGTTGGTTTTCATACGCTAGTATTATAACCACAACGAATATAGCCATAGTCGAAGTAGCTCACGATCAGCTCTGTATATTAACAGTATAATACTTTAGTAATTATACCTACATAAATCGTAAAATTAAAGAAAAAAAAATTTTTCGATAATTTTCATTACAATTTTTTCAACCAACAAACCGTCACATTATTTCTGCAGTAATTTATACGTAGGATATAGGGTGAATCAAGGACGTAACTGAACGGCTAGTAACTCGACAATAAATTAGATACTAATTACTAACTAACCGCATCGATGTATAAACCTGCTCCTAATTAAAACAGATTTTTGTAACCGCTCGGACGCTAGTCATCAATTAAATGTAAGAACGAAGTACCCTACAGCTTTGCCATGCTGGTATAGGACAAACAGTGTCATTTGTAAATCGACAGCTTTTGACGTTTTAAAAGAAACTTTTTTTTTTTTTTATTATATTTTATTTAATTAGTAATGAATCCAAGATTTATGCAAGTTTTATTTATTTATTTTTTTATGCAAGTACGTAATAAAATTTGTGATTCGAACAAAAGTGTCTTGTTCAGGTATGTACATACATACCATACATAATAGCACGTGGATTAAAACTACTGTTTCAGCCACTTTTTTTCATTCACCGTATATCACGGACACATTGAACATGCATATGTTGACTATTAAAAAAAAAATTATTTTTTATTAACGATCTGGAGATAATCGCACGCGACTTGTATGACTTTCGCGTTTTATACTCGTCTGTTAAAGAATTTAATAGTAATTTAGGTACAGGACAATCAGCAGTTAATCTTTAAATTCACATCATACACCCATTTAAATTATTATTATTATTATTATTATTATTATTATTATACTCACGCAGTTCAATCAGCTCTGATAAAACCGCAATGAAACACGAGCCCTCTAACCAAAGAACTCCTTACAATTTTATCGACAGGTAATTAAACGAGATTAACTCAAAGGAGGCTAATTATTTTGGCCTTTCGTGTCGAGTGCATTCTTTTACGGTATGTATCCTTTCTATCTTATACAGATCCCATTTTACAATAAAAATTGTAGATTAAAATCGCTCGATTTTTTTTTCTTTTTTTGTATCGACAGATTTTTAAAAAAATTCCTTAAGATAAAATTTTTCTAATTTATATAATTATTGGATTTTAACAGAAGTTTTATTGTACCAAGTCGAACGGAACTTTGCGTATAATGTATAGCGAAAGGTTGCGGCGAAAGTAACCTCCGGACATGTACATACCCGCGATTTGTGATCAATCTTTAAAGTTATGTCACGGTATGTTATATATCACTCGTGCCTACGCTAAAACCTTAGCTCGTGCCAGTCATAACTAGCTAGGTATACCTATATACCTATATATATATATATATATATATATATATATATATATATATATATATATATATATATATATATATATATATATATATATATATATATATATATACAGTAATTGCAAGTGGTTTCGCTCTGGCGATCACGTCTTGAGTTCACTTATTTATTTATTTGTATATTTATTTATTTATATACATATTATATATATAATTATATTTATTATACTTATACAGCAGACAGCTGATCGAAATGGAAAGTATGACCCATATACATATACATACATATGTATACCCGATATATAGGAATTAGAAACGAAAAATCTGAAAAAGAAAAATCTTTTTTAGTTATTTTCTTTTAGGGTTTAAAATATCAGTCCTCCAAATTTCAGCATATAGAAATATGAATGCCTTTACATAGCTGCATGATGCTTTACGGTGATATTAAGTGAAACAGAAAATTGCAAGGTCGTTTTAACGCTGCTGTTAGGAAATAACTAATTTAGTTTAGATTAACATGATATATATTTAAAGAGTTTAATGGTTTGGTTGAGAAAATGTTTTCGCAATCTTTTGAAATTTGTTATTAAAATTCTTGATATCATTGCCGTATTAGGGGAGAGATTTTCTTCCGAGCTAATTGCATGGTTAATTGAATAAACCAAGCCTCTACATAATCCCTGAAAAATTTTCAAGGACTGTTGACCGATCGTGAACCATATGAACTACACGTATTAATATATTTTATAGCAACGTTTATGAGTATTGGTATCTATATTCTCATATGTATGTATAAGTTACCGCGATACAAGGTCCTGACAATGAGTCCAGACGTCGCAAAAATGCATTCAAAAGCCCCGCAGCGATTCGCCTAACGTCCTAAACGATGCAATGCCATACCATGTAGGCTATTTATGGAGCTTTTTTTTTAACTTGGTCTGGTTCTCGGGACTCACAAAGACTCAAACAAGAATCCAAAGCAGTTTTTTTTTTTAATCCACGATTTATATTCCAGACGCAGATTTTCTATACAAAGTAGATCGTAGCTTCGTCAAAAATTTCTTAAAGGAACACGTAATATAAGCGCGAGTATAAAACATGTGAAATTTAAAACTAACGGGAATCAATCCGTTTTTTTTTTTTTTTTTTTTTTTTTTTTTGAATTTCAGTAAATTTTATTCATCCCCATGCAAGTCTAGAGGTTTTTTTTTTTTTCATTAAGATTGATCATAATTTTTTTCCTTAAGTAATGAAAATCCTTAAAACGTAAAATTCGGAATAGAATGTCCAATTTGAAATGCAATAGATCGTTGTGTGGCTTTCCTTGACTTGTTTCGAGACAGTGAATCGTTTCAATATTGAAATACGTTCAATAAGATTTACGCGCGATTCGAGGGACATCTAATTCGATGTTGGACGGGGCCTAATCGTTGCGTGTGCAATTAAGGTACGGTTTCTTTTGAAGGCTGCAAAGATTGCGTCGCAGTAAACCAGTTTGTCCAGTATAATTTTCTTTCTCTTTTGCCCCCTCCCTCTCTCTTTCTCTCTCTTTATCTCTTTCTCTCTCTCTCTCTCTCTCTCTCTTACCTGTATAAAATGGTATCTCGCCGTTACCTTCGCTCCTGTCTCTTCTCTTCTTCAACGTATTCCACCCCAAGCCCTCGGGCGCGCCCGTGCTGCATAGTATTATCATCTCGCTCGGTCCAAATTTCAGAGGCTTGACCAAGAGCGCGAATTCTCCCTTGGACAAAAAACATGATAAACAGAAAAAAAAATTAAAAAAAAACTTCGCGATGCTTATATATCTCGTTAATATTCTTTAATATATATATATATATAAGAATTCCTCGAATCGCGACATTTATAAATCTGTTGAAATCGAGGGGCTTTAAAGGTATCTTCCCCCATTTTGAACTGAGCAGTTTTTTTTAATTTTTTTTATAACTGGTACAGATTTATATAATTTCAAACTGTTTTTGCGGAATCTGTGCGGGTGCAGGTGAACCCCGCCCGTTGACCAAGAAGAAGAGTTTGAGGTTTTGAATCCTCCGCGTTCGTGCAGGTAGCCTTGGTATTATATTAACATCCGTCTGGGCCTCCGGGGTGTGGGTGTGTCTTCTTAACCCTCCTGCAGGACTCCATCTTCCTCTCTGGAGCCTCTTCATCACTGAAGTCTATACATATATATATATATATTTTTTTGTTCTTTTGGTCTTGGTCGGCGCGGTGAACCAAGGTTGATTACAAGGAACCTTTCACGGTGGCGCAACGCGCTCACCACAACTGAATTTCACAAAACTACATTTTGTACTTGATATTTTGTCCTCTGTCATTCTCGTACCGAATTTTAACAGTTCCGGTAACATCGAGACCCTCAAAACCCTCAAAAGACTGCGAGAAACGAGTTTGAAAAATCGTATAAAACAAGTGAAATTTCATTACTTCTTTTCTCGTTTATTTATTTATTACTTTTTTTATTTCCCGGATAATATTACGCCAACTTTTTCATACTTGAGAAAGAAAGTCACTTTAGTTGAGTAACGGTTAAACCCAAGACTGGGTTATCTTTATCTTTAAGCCTTGTTGCTCGAGTCTCGCATTGGCTGATGACAAAGGTGCATAAAGAACCTGTTCTAGTTTACGGTCCACCATATAAAAAAAAAAGAAAAGATAAAAAAAAGAAGAAAAAGAAGAAAAAAAAAAAAAGAAATAATATATACGCGTTGATAAACTGGCCTGGAAAGTGGAAAGAAAGACAAATGGGAGGCTGTGGAGGAGAAAACTGCCTCAGGTCAGGACAAAAACGGTACCACCCTGCGGCGAGGATGCGGTTCTTCTTGACCCAGACCTAAACTCACCCCTAACTGTATAAGGCCAAACAGATCTTGTAACAAAAGTTGGGTCTAGAATTTAGAAGATTTTTTTCTTTTTTCTTTCATAGCTCGTTGTCAGGATAAGTTTCGTAATTATTTTTGCGGAGTGTAGATGACGAAAGGGTATAATCGACATTTTTTTCTAGTTACATATAGGCGTCTAGAAGGATCGGTTTTGGAATAGAAACAATTTTCTATAAAATCGATGAGTAAATTTAAGGCACCGATTTCGATTCCGTAAAATGAGAATTTTTTTTTTGTTGCAAATTTTGTCTGCGGTCCGTTTTTAACTGTGGATTAAACCAGGCAGGAGGATGTATAGCCAGCAAGCATGCTCCTGCGCTGCCATCATGAATTGCGGTCACGCGTTACACGCCTGCAGCCTTCCGCGCGGAGAGAAATAACAAGGTCCTGTTTTTCGTGTCCCGAAGCAAGCGCTGCAATCGCGCTGTTGAATCTAATTTAAATAAAAACGATGTTGCTCTGGCTTGTTTGACAAGACGTCTCTAACACCTCGCTTCTCTATCTGTATTCAAGCAAAGCAAAGCAGTGCAGCGCATTGTTTTACCGAATAGGAACAAATATCTCAGGGTCTATGAATAATTAGTATTTTTAAAAAGAGGCTAAGTTATTCTAACATTTAATATCGAAAAATAACAATTAGAATTTTTTAATCAAATTTACAATCCGACTTTTCATTTAAGTGACAATTATATAAATTTCTCATTAAAAATACCAGACTTTTTCTATATATAAGGGACTTACTCTGGACTCACGAGCCTTCCTAGAAATAACTTTCAAAATCCTTGTCACGTTTGAATATAAATATTGTCTACCTACTACCTGTCTATATTTTGTTTATTATTCTTATTCAAAAACTCATTCATATTCCTGTCACGTATAATGTTTTGTAAAGAAAAAATTCCTGACACGTTGCTCTTTAGAAGCCGAACTACTACACCTACCTTGTCACTTGTATTTATTTACTTATTTATTTATTTATTTTTTATTTAAATTATAATAAAAAAAAAAAAAAAATCATCTTTTTCAAAAAGCAAACTCATATTCCTATAATAGACGAAACTGGAGTATGATGAGCAGCAGTTCATCTCTGATCGGTTACGTAGGTCAGAGATAAAAATGAAAAATGTGACGAAAAGTTGAACCTCTGAAGTCCTATAAATATATTTTTCAGTAATCTATATCTGAGGCAAAAAAAACCGACTTTAAGGTGATGGGTATTGGAAGGCTTCCGGTTTGCCCTCCAGTGTGTAACAGGCAGTAAATTCCTTGGGGTGATCGTCACCATCCAGAGACGAGAAATGTTTTACGTAAGGCTTCTAAAGCTTCGAGACACCCATCAGTTCCATCCCTAAATCCCACGTGAATAAAATGTCCATCGCTTATTTTTAAGCCGATTAAAATTACCGGATCAATATAACCGACTTCCTGTTTTTTTTTTTTTTTTTATTTAGTTTTTTACTTTTTCTTTTTCTCCAGTCTTCTCTATCGACATGTCGTTTTCACGATAGTAATAATAATAATAATAATAATAATAATAATAATCGGTATACAAAAAAAAATATCTCGTTTCGCTCGATGGATTATTAAAATTTCGGCATTTTTAAATCGTTCAAAGTAATTTTCGACGGTTGATTTAAAATCGTTTGATAGCCGGCAGCGCAAGTTCCCTTAAAGTTTTTTTTTTTTTTATAATTTTTTTCAAATTTTTCTTGCCGTTTAAATTGAGGTGAACGTAATGATTTCAAGTAACCGCAGATACTCGTTAGCGTAAAATCGTTTTCCAAATGGCAGGTGGTTAGTAGCTATATATACGAAAGTGTGGGTTCTTGTTTATGGTAATTAATTACGATCATAAACGGCCGTATTAATCGACGATCCTTAAAGGTAGGTATACCTACCTACTGCAGTCAATAGATTTTTCTAAAAAATCTTTCTCTCCTGATGAATGGCCAACTGAAAACAGGGACTTGCCTCAAGCAAACAACATGTTTCCTATGGACGAATGGTCACGTATCAAGTTTCAGCTCAGGTTGCAAGACTCTCTTGGGTTCTTTACTCGACGTATCTTCTCCTTAAAAACTTGGAAAATACCGAATAACTAAATTTAATTACTCTCCGGGTGAGGTAGGAATATTAAAAGACAATACTTAGACGATATTTTCGATCTTCTTTTTTTTTTTTTTATATTAAAAAAGGACATATGACCACGTAGATATACATGCGTTTAAAGTTTCCCTAAACTCAAAGATACAGAATATCGGAATTAACGTGTCTGTAAAACTTGTTGCAGTTAGCTCCTTTGCAATTGTCTATTCCGAAGGCACAATGCGGCAATTATTCATGCAGCCCGACAGCAGCACGTGCTGCCCACACCGAAAGTTTTTTTTTTTTTCTTCTTCTTTATTTTCTTTTTCTTTTATTGTTAAGGTCCTGCAGGGTATATCTAGACTCTATGAAAGGAGGCAGGAACCCTCTAGTATTTTAAGACCTTCTCGACCTGTGAACAACTACTGCAGGTAAATATAATGTATATATACGTATACGGTGTTAAGAAGGAGGCGAAATAAGGCCACGGAGTGTATAAGAAAAGGAAAAAGTCAACAGGTTTGCCATTTTTCATAGCGCTTTGTCAGCTAAAAATCCATTCAGGCAAACAATAGCCACCGACAGGTTCTACTTTGCGAGGTTTTGTGTTCTCGAGGATGAATTTTACCTCGGTTTTATATACCTATATATATATAGAAAGAAATTCCTATCTTACTACTACTTACTCCCGACCATACAATACGTGACTTCGTCTTCCTCTTGCCACTTTGCGTAACAATTGAAAAAACCACCTTATAGCCACTCTAAGGAGGATGTGTCTGTCGACTTTACGTCTCCTTAAAACACTACCTCTTATCGTTAAATATTAAATCGTCTCAACGATGGCGCTGGGTTTTGAAAATAATAGAAATTATTTAAACAAATCTTACTAAAACCTAAATACATAGTTAAGTGTTAACCTCATATCTTGACTTTTTATAATCCACGAAATTACGATATCTTACGAATGAGTCGTCCATAAAATCCCTGAGTATTTTATAAAGTGGCTGTCATCACACATCAATGATCGATTCAACAGATATAACGTTCACAGTATATGATAAGGTCAAGAAACAACAGTTGGCTAGTATATTCTTATGTATAGTTGGATTGTTATGAGGTTTGGAATCTAGTTTCTCGCTGTATTATCTCTATGCTAAGTTTCCTGAAAGCCAGAGGCGAGGTTTAACTGTTTATCAAATAATTTTGTAGGAGTGTAACCACCGACCACCTCATCTATGCATACCAACGAGTCCCTGGTTACGGTCTGTGCAGAGAGCCACCCAGTCAACCAGCCATCCCCAACCACCGTTCGCTGAATGTAAATATAGACTTGGCCAGCTGTGTGTGCGGTTAGGGAAGAAAGTTTAGAGTTTAGCCTGCTGCAGGGGTATAGGAGAGGCTGCAAGCGTCGCTGTGTGCACTTGGATCTCGTTTAGTGTGTCCCCCAAGCTTAAGTTTAGGACTGCATAGGGATCTTAGAAACCGACCCACGTGCAACAGGTCCAGAAAATCACCTCGTAGCTCCTTTAAAGAAAGGGAAACAGACGCGAGGGGTGAAGAAGATGAGAAGAAGAAGAAGAAGAAGAAGAAACGGCAAGGGACCCTAATTCCATCTAAAAATACAACACCGCGAGTGGTGGAACAGCCGACTTTTCACTCCTACGAAGTGTAACTTTATTAGGACGAAATTCCTGACAACCAGAGGGAGAAAGATAGAGATAGGTGATGTTATAAGAAGGGAATTATGCCCCTTGAGCTAAGCTCTAAAAAAGCGAAACAGTACATAAGGATTATCGTGGACACTTTTTGACGCGTGTATTTATCAGATCCTTTCACGACAAGGTAAAGTATAGTAGGGTCCGAATTCTTTTATGAATACATACATACATTTGGATTGTTTTCCTTTTACGGATTGATGATAGCTACGTTATTCTCTGACATATAACAGATTCGCATCATGTAACCAGAATTGCAGACTAATGTGTATACCCACGATACTTTTTATCCTTATTTTATACGTTAAGATATCATGCCCACTCTTTGAAGAAGGGAACAACCGGGAACAATACTATCTCTGTTTGGTCGCGTGGCCTGTGTTCCTGGCAAACCTAGCGAGAAATGAGACTGTCTCCGATGACTCCTCCGTATGTATGTATGTACGTATGTATGTATACATGCCTTACACGCATGTTCTTTATACACTTTAGTATATTTGCACCTTGATACTAGCTGAGATATCTGTATCCGATATCAGGTTGACTTGGCACTACGTATTCAACCTTCAGACTTTTGTCAATGATATTCATTTGATGATAAAATTTTTTTTTTTTTTTTCTGTCCAAATTAATGTCGAATCGCGAATAATTTAACGAAAAAAAAAAACAAAAAAAAACGTCAGCCCAGGTTATAGTATACGGAATCAGCGCGTGGTCAGTAAAGTTGAGCTTCGGATGCTCTTCGCTCGTGCGCTGATTGGGCCCAATCTTACTAACTGCTGGTGGGGCCGGCTGAATCATAAATGTAGAATGGTTGACCCTCGCCTCCTACGTGCCACTGACTGCCAACTGCACGTGGGTGGAGCCGTAATTTTGCCTGAGGCAAGTTTTGATACTCATTTTTGCATCCGCGATACTACGTTGTGACGACGTCGCGGTCTGGAATCTCCACGTCACTTTTTACCCTGTTGAAATTTTGTTTCTTTTTATTTATTTTTATTTTTATTTTTATTTTTTACTCGTTGGTTGGGTTCGTTCCATATTCCTCATCCCTTTTCGATACCTTTTCCTTTGTTGAACGTATTCAACGACCGAAAGAAACGCGTTGTCGTATTCGGAGGGAACGATCGTCGTTAGATAAATAACCTTATATGGAGCTTTTTTCGTTTTCTTAATATTTGTTGATTTTTTGTTGAAACAAAATTTATCGAAGATTTTTGTTTCCACGTAAATCGATTGATGGTATTGAATTTGGTCATCTTTATTTTTGTTTAATTTATTTATTTATTTATTTATTTATTTTTTTTTGTTCTTAGAGAGTGAAGAAACGGGTATGAAGGCGTTGAACCGTGCCTTCGTTATCTCCGTCTTTGTGGCGCTCTTTCCTGTTTCAAGTCTTTTAAAATTCTGATCTTCACTCTCATTAAACCCACGCGTTTGGTAATATACTCATCGTCATACGGAGTCCACGCGCCAGGACTCCGCCTCGTATACTACAAATGTTATAAATAGCCTTGTAGCTTATTAGTATGACTCTTTGTACACAATATTCACATATACATATCACACATAAACGTTGCTATAGCATAGCTACGACTATCCTGCAGCTAATCAACCTTAATTTTCATCCCAGCTTCAAGTACGCAAGAGTTAAAAAAAAAAAAGAAAGAAAGAAAAAGAAAAAAAAAAAAAAAAAAAACAATTTCTCTGGAAACAGGAAAAATACGATACTTAGGTACATTAAACGTGGGGAATTAGTAGTCTTACACAAGATTACGTAGATTTTATTACGATATGTATAATACTCTTACTGAATAAGTCTGATCTTATTTATGATTCGACTGTAAAATATTTCCAATGAAGAGAATTAATTTTTTATAAAAAAACAGGGTGAAAATCCTGTTCGCCAATTTGGATGGATTACTCTCTTGACTCGTCATTTATGATAAGGAAGTCTTCGAGTGTATAGAGTTTCGAGAAACGTTATAATGAGACGGAAACATCAAGCAGTAAAATTACTGGATAAATTTTTGCGAGAAATTCATCTTTTTATATGAAATATAAATTCAAAGTATATAAAGTACCTACGTCGATCGTTTCTGCGAAGTCTTTTGAGATAATAAACACACATTGGTTCGAGTCTTCGTCGTTGACTGGTGATGAAAGTGATAACGAATGTACAGAGCGAAACTGCGTTGTGGTATTATTTATTTATTTACTTATTTATTTATTTTCTTTTTTTTTCTTTTTGTTTTTGTCCTAAAGAAATATCGGCTGTTTTGTACACGGCGGTGAAATATAATGTCTATTCATAAATCTTCATTAGCTGAGCGAGCTAGGAGCGCGAAGGAGGAGGTAACGACAAAGATAGTCATGTAGGAATTTAAATAAGACGTCAGCACATTCCTAGCTTACCATGACTATTATTAGGCTCGAGTAAGGAATTGAGATTGACTAGCTTTTTATTGTCAACATAAGAACCCGATTAATACGTATCGTTCATGGCATAAGAAAGGGAAATAAATAACGATTAATTAGAACCTAACAACGCAACGTTTGTATTACATGTTTAACAAAATAAAAAACACCGTATCTTGTTCATTTTAAATTTTTTATTATTCTATTCTTCTACTTTTTATATCGCTTAAATTTGCAACGTCTATATACGTATATATGTATGTACTACATACGTTAAGTAACACTTCCTTCCTTGCTCTTTACTCTTTACTCTATTATTACTCTTAACTTTTATCCTCTTTACTATATACTAGCAAGTAGATTACATTTTTTGTACAACTTCCGGGGAACCGAGTCGACTGACCCGTAACGCCAAAGGCTGAATGTCCCACGCGGATGTGAAACCGCGATAAAATAAAAGGTCTAATTATACAGCCAAGTAACAGAACAATAATTAACTAGCTAACCAACCGCAATGGTACGACTCTAATCTGACTAATATCTTCTCGTCGTACTTATGTTAGTGTTAGAATTAAAATATCCGACTTCTATACATACAATACAAAGTAAATTCAAGTTTAAATTGAAAAGTTGCGCCATCTGTAAAAATTTTTTATTTTTTTAAATCTCTCTGTCTTACCAACTGCCGATAATTTTATCCACATGGTGTAAAACACCTCACGTCCTTACTGGACAATGGTAAACTCTACATATTACGCTGGTTACTGGGCTTTGAAAATATCGGTTAAATAGGAATCTAGATTTAAATAAAATTTTTTTATAAATTAAAATTTTCATTCAAGAAAAATTCCTCTCATAGTCTTTATTAAAATAGAAAAATTAGAAAGAATTGGACCAGGACTACGAATAGAAAAAAAAAAAAAAAAAAAAAAAACAAAACAATAAACAGAAAAAACAACAACCCGGGCTATACCTACTTGTGGTCGAGCATTTGTATTCCGGGTATCGCTTCAAGTACCTGAATAAATAGACGTATACTTTGATAGTGAAGAAAATAGTTTGATTTAAATTCATGCGTGCAATGATGAACCGCTTTTCTGAACGAAGTTGCATTCCATCGATTTATTTACTCAGAGTAGAAAGTTTCATTGAGTACCTATAAACTGCAGGTGCTTCAGATAAACGATTTTTTACAATTAACTGTTTACCTTCACTAACTTATCAAGTTTACATAATATATACTAATTAGGTAGAGAAGAAAGAGAGAAGGAGGAAAAAGAATCAATTTTTGAACGCCTGTATCTAGTCCTTTCTATTTACTCTAAAAACTTTCTAAAAAGTTGAGGAAATCGGTATGACTATGAATCATTGATGAAATTCAGGTTTTTTAAGAACCGAATATAATTTATGCATATCGGTTGGTGTATAATAAAACCGAATTCTATTGGTATATGTAGGTACATATTTAAATAAAAATATAGAAAAAGATTGTTCTATTTTTTTGAGGAACTGAATCAAGAGGGAAAGAAAAATCGTTTGAATTAGTACAGAAATTTGACCGTATGCTGTACGCATATAGACTCATGCACTAATCACTAGAAATTGAAAATAGATTTCTGTCTAAATCGGAACGAATGGAATCACCCCTTTGACGAACACTAACATCCGTACATACATATACAGACTGTGAACGTTAAAGGTATAAAGAATGCTGTACAGATCCCTCGGCATTAGTCCTACGAGCTATTCGAGACTTTAACTTTTTATTTTGGTCCGTGAAAATTCTAAAAAGAAAAAACAAAAAATTGTGTCTTATACAGCCTTGACATTCCGGTAGTAGAACTGTACGCGAGATATACGTATGTACATACATACATACGTCTGCTTATACATAAAATTCGCCAAAGATTTACATATTCTTTTATATTTTTAACGTTAAAATTACAACAGTTTATCTTTTTAACTTTTTTAACACGACAACACGACGTGCTCATATAGTGTTGAAAAATTGACTAATACTATGAGCGATGAAAGCTTTTAGATTGCGGATTGTAAATTTGTAATCAATATCAGTGACAAAAAACAGAAGTCCATCATAATCGTAAGTAGAGAAATATAAATTTCAATTTTTATTGTCCTAGCGGAAAATCGAAGTCCTAAGATTTTTGACAAACGTTATAACTATATTTCGTTTATCAATCAATGATTTTCTCCTTAGCAGGTGAATGTGTTTAATATAATTCCTGACAGCTCAGAAGCCGGTTTTCGTAATGTCGTTTTACTTTTTATAACTTTATACTATCTAGGCTTTTTCCTCATAGAAGTATGTAGTTCAGACGCAGCACAGACTCCAAGATTTTAAAGCTTCATATTAAATGTAATATGAAAGTTAAGAATTCTGTAGATCACGTCTCAATTTTGTTCTTACCTTATTAGTTTATTTCCATTTTTTTGTTTTTACTTACGAAGATAGCGTCGTACTTGCTCAATGTGTCACTCCCACAAATATACATATAATGTGATACATATATATTTGTGGGAATGATAAACTTTACGAATATATAGCTATATCTTTGTATGTACTGTACATACATGCATTCAGTATTGTTTGTAATATGTTTACGTAGACATGGATTGAACAGAATATCGTTTTGATTATAGGGTTGAGAATAACGTTAATAAGTAAACAAGTGTATATTTAACAATAGTATATAATCTTATAAATTCATTCTTATCTACAATTTTTTTTAATAACTATACAATAAAAATACAATATGATTGATTTTCATCAATACGTTTCGTCCTTTATACAGATATATAATTATTTAGTAATAATAATTAATAAAATTAGTTGATTATCTTTACAGATATTTCATGTGTTTGCAGTAGTACGTATATATGTATTTACATACCTATATATACACAGTCTGAATAATGCAATTATTAAAGATCATACCGCATGTAAGTGGAAAGAGTTCGGAAATAATAATAAATATATGAAAAACGATCGAGGATTAGATATCCGTGGTTATAGAAACAAATATGGAATTAGTGGTTTATTTACAATCTCTAAAAACCCTTCATCTTCATTATAATAAGTATCTAATCCTGTTTACTAATCGTCGTGCATTACTCGTGGATTTCAAGGAATAAAACTGGGTTAAATAACAGCATAGCACTTTAGATGTAATAATACGTTCAATAAGAAACGATATCGTTTCCTCTTGACATTAATAGATAAACTTATATCCATAAATGAAAGATATAGCCCCGTTGAAAATTGTCTTAAGTTTGGTAAATAGAGATTAAAAAAAAATATATATATAGATACCATAATAAATTATCTACCTAATAAATACGTCCTGATATATGAGAATTGATTGTCTATAATCAGCTAGGGCATAGTAAATGGGGCAAATAGTACATTTCTATTTTTTTTTATTTTTTTTTATTTAATTTAATTCAATTTTCATTTTTGCTTTATCAATCGACTGAAGTATATATAGGTATGAAATATTTATCTTGAACACAGCCGATGTTCTTAGATTTTTAATAAAAAAATACATATATATGTATATATCTATATATTTTCTTGTGTCAGATTAAAAACAAAAGTCTTTTGAGCAATATTCCACAATCCCATCAAAAGTAGACTTAGTTCAGTTATATCTAATCTAAAATACATCTTTCATCGTACTCGTTTTGTTGCAGGCATGTATTTGTTATTTGTTACCAAAAAGCGTAAATCCACTCGAATCAGCAACGGGTTAAGCGTGAGATTGTGAAAATTTTTTGAAATAAAAACATAAATAATAAAAAAAAAAATATAAGAAAATAATCAATTGAATGGATTATTTATTAATCTCGCGATTAGCCGTAGAAGATGATTGCCTTTTTTCGCCAGCGAATCTTTGTTTAGTATATTATATATACCTATATATTTTTTGTTTTCCTTGTTTATTCGTTCTATTCGATAAACGCGATCACGCGTCGAGATTAGTAGCTTCAACAAGTGCGGGACTACCTTCAGGATTTTCCTTAGACTTTTGTTGTCTGAGAAAAAATTCAACAAGACAAAAACTGATGGTACCTAAAACTACGAAACATACTAGTATCCCGAGTTGGATATAAAGACCGAGATGACTGCTGTACGCGAAACTAATAGCAGCAGCAACCGATTGTGTAAATTTAAATAAAGCAAATGCTGGAGCACTATCTTTAGCGTAAAGTACTCCTAGTAAGGAATAAACCTGTGTGTTAAAACACGCATCTCCAAAACCGAGGGCTACAGCACCGACCATTGCTAGGGCAGGTGAAGCCTGTATGTAACCAGTTTCTTCTGTGTCTTTGAACGGCGAACTATCCGGTAAATTTAAAAATATTGTACAAAATGCAAACATGTGAACAACAAAACCGATTATAACAATCGGATCACGACCAAATCGCGCGGTTTTTGATGCCAAAATACCGAACAATGCACCGGCAACAACTTCTCCAACTCCGATACATATACCGGATAAACCAACGAGGCTTTTCGCGTTATCACCCATTGCTTTCGTGAATCCAATACTCGACGAATAAACACCAGAGAAAAATGTCAGGACTAAACCAGCGTAAAAAAATGTTATTGATAACAACATCATTTTTCCTGTTATGAAAAGCCGGAATGAGTCTCTCAACGCGTGCCATGCAGCTGTTAATGGCTTCTCTCTTACTGGTGCGGGAATGTGCAATTCTTTATCGGCGTTAGATATGCCCTCGGCCTCACCGATCTCCATGGATTGAGGTGCTTTCCTAAGAGTGGCTAGCAAAAGGCTTCCAGCTATTGCGACGCCTGTTAATACGCAAAAGACTGTTGTTCTTGTTGTTTTTTCAATCGTTGTTCCCGTGAATGTAAAATAGACAAATAAATTTCCGATGAAAAGAGAACACTGAAATATTGCCCAAAATAAACCAGCATTTCTGGCCATTGTATCGCTGTCACTGTTCTGCGTAAGGTACATTCCTTGACCTGTCCATATCAAGGCTGCACCAAAACCTAGAAGTGCTGATACTGAGTAAAGAAGTTCAGTCTGTGCGATCAGAAATGAAGCGATGAAAGTTACGTAGCAAAAACATCCTGTCAATATCGCTGTTCTAGGACCCGTTACCGAGATGAAGGAAGGTGCTATCCAATTGCACGTTGCAAATACTGCATATATTATTGCAAGACTTGTGTACGCGTCAGCGTTAAATGTTGGATCTTCATGAGCTATGCTTTGTAGTACAGTTTGCTGCAACATTCATCAATATATGGTTTAATTCAAATATAAGAATGAACGATCATGTAGAATCATTTTTACACATCTACAGGGACAAGGCTTGTACAGGATTAGTACAGATTTTGAATAGAAGCTGTACATTCGGTGATATATTTCGATGGAAATGGTGAAAAACTAAAATGGTTTGAATCGTGGAATGAATCTTGTTCGTACTGCAGCTAGGTTATTCGGCCTCCAGCATAAAGGCAACTCTGACAAATAATTAGCTATGATCAACGGTATGCTTGGATAGATCGTGCGAGGTATATCTATCGTCGTTATAGAGTATCCGCAATGCATTGTCGCCGATTCTTGGAACTCTAGTAATTCGATCGACAAAAGTATGCTGCAGAAATCGCGAGTTAATATTTAGAATTTGCAATATTACTGCAAGAGAAATGGTAGCTGCCACGATCTTAAATTCAGAAACGGTCTATCCAACAAGGAAAAAGACACAGAATCACGGGGGAAAAAAAAAACTTCCTTCGCGGATCTGCTGATGGGAAAATCCAGGGACAAATTCACGTCATAGGTATAAAAGCTGAATTATATGTGATGCGATGATAGTTTTTCTATTTGTTAATTAAAAAATGTTATGAATTTTATTGATTAAGATTAGAATTGAAAATTTCGAAAACATTTTTAGTTATTGTGAACACGCTTACGTTAGTATCATTAGAAAAACTTGATTCTTATACATTAGCTGGCGTGTTAATTAAACTTGCTCGATTTTTATCTATACAACATTTCGGACTACCTCCGGATTCCTAAAATCGTGAAATTTAATTATATCGTATCGATAGAATAAAAGCAAATAAAATATGAGACAAGGAGATTTCAATACCAGTTTCTAAGTTCTACTTAACCATTCTATTCGCATTTTTTATAGACGCGCCTATATCTACGTATCGAATATGTCGTTACATCACGTATACCTATACATCCGGATTGTCAATTGATCGGTCATCGATTTCATCGAACCCCTCAGTTATTGAGGGAAAAATTTTTATCCAGTTATATTGAGCATGTGTTGTCGACCTTCCTTTTTTTTTTTTACGAGATAACGTAATTTTTACTTCTTCCTTTCACTTCTCCTTATCGTCGAGGTCTCTGCCCGGCATTCGTTGACAATATTGCCACAATAAATCTTCATCGAAGTTATATTTTGCTAAGATACTTCTTGCGGTTGATAAACCGATTATTGTTTTTTATTACTTTAGAATTGTACATTATACGAGAGCATTTACGGACCAGACTACGTAAAGGCTACCGTGTTAAGGTCACCGATCTTGTGTTGCATACATCGGAGGAGTAATGAGAGAAAGACATGTCTCTGCTTTCTAGTTATAACCTTTTGAAATATTTGTTTTTCAATTAAAGCTACAAATATTGATTACCAATATTGTCAATTTCTTTTGTTGACATTCAGCCTACATATCGTAATGACTAGAAATTTTAACTACAAGTATAGATAACCATAAATGTGGACACGCAAAGTATCTCAACTCTTGCATAAATTGAGGAAATATATTATATATATACTAGAGAGAAATTTATTGTCGTTTACTAAGCTCTTACTCGAATACTTTCGATTTGCTAGAACATGCCTACCATAGTAGGCGTGTGTCAGTTTAGTTTTTTAATAATCTCTTCCTTTAAGACAGTACAAGTATTATGTCAATTTAATTTCAAAAACCTGTTCACGCCGGGCAGACTTGTGATATATTTGAAGATACAAAATATTAAGCAATACCCCGATTTGCTATATCTATCCCTTTCTCTTTTACATATCCAGTTTGATCCTCGTAAATTTGATCCATCGCGTATTGTCAGATATTTCTACATCATATACCTAAGCTATGATAAACTGATCGGCTTTATCGGTAAGACAAAATAGAAAGTCGAACTGGAACTACTTGTTAGATAGTTTTGGGCCAAATTACGAAACGCATAACTCTTTCATCGTTTCGTCGAAATCAAGGTCGTTAGACAAAATCTTACTAATAATATTTGTGAGGAAAATTAATTTGAAGAAAATAGGCGAATGAATATATCTTGTTAAAGAATAACAAACATATAATACCATTGATTATTTAATTTAACAACTGTATCGGAAATAATTAGTATCTAATTAAATTTTTAATTTGAGTCATAGTAAATACAGACGTTAATCATATTCTGTCTGCTGATTTGAAATTGAATACTTGTTGTTCTTTTGTTTTATAAATAGTACGCATATTTATTATGCATGTTTGTGTGTAATTTGTTAGGCATTTTCTATCGTTTTCTTTCTTTTTCCGTCCACCTTCCTGCCAATGACTTCATCGCTTTTACACCTTTACGTAATTTACGAACACTACTATTATGCAACTGAAAGAAATTAGACGCGCGATGCTAGGTGGGAGAAAGCCGCGATATTTAAAATACTACGTAGATACAAGATTATGAGTTGGGATGTGTGAGCTGTAGATGCGATGTGAACGCGCGGGGAAACAGCTGATCAAATGTCAACAATAGGTTCAACGTCGGAGTACTATTTTTTTGGACTTTAAATCCGCCGGGTATTTGATTAAATTCATTGTAGAGGAAAAGTTTAATATGACAAATGAAGGACGAGAATAATCGACAGTGAACTTACCTCGATATTTCCCATCGTTTGGAATGCAGTAAAAGTCAGCATAAATCCGGAGCTTAATATTAACACATTAAAAAGCCGATTGTCGAAAATCATTTTGATTTTTTTTATTTAAAAATTGTTCAGGAATGAATAACTTATAATTACTATACACTCATCAGGTCAACTACTCGTCTAGAAATAAATTTTTTCCTAAATACTAAGGAGCTGCGGCAGCGACATGTGTTGAAACCGAAATGAAATCTGTCAAAGATTGCAACGGCACCACATACTGCGCCGCCCTCGATTGTATACCAATCTCTCTGAAGTTAGCCATGCTGAGTCCGATCGAGGCTATTAACCATCGACTTTATACGCTTATATCAAGATTCGCGGCAGCGAATCGCCGCCAAGTACCGTAGGGAGGCGCGCCAACTCCGAATCGTTTACCAGAGCAAGCTCTTGTTTTTGTAAAAAATCTGTCATATCTTTTGAACCGCTCAATATTTTTTGATAAAATTCACGGAGGATCAAGATCCAATTTTCTAACGTTTCTCTTTCTGTTCTACCGGCAGTAAATATACACAACTCGCATCAATTTCTTCGTTAGACAATAACGAAGAGATTGGAGTGTATATTCTCTATTGAAAGACATACTAATATTGATTTCATTCTACACTGCAGCAATTGATCATTTTCAAAACAATCTATGCCCGTCAAATTTGTATCGTCATCCGAGATAACTTCCTTTAGCAAAACTCATCATTACGCGGATATTCCAATGGATTGAAACCTATTTGCTATTTATCGCTGTATACCCGATTTTTTACTTTCTAAAATATCTTCTGAACTTCAGTCAACGAATTAAAAAACAAGATCAGATTATTGCTATACAGAAATAGCTTTTATATGTATAGAACTACATAAAAATAAATGTACAAATGGTGTTACAGATAATAATTATATTCTTATTATTGATCTATGTGTACATGGGAAATTATTTTTCATATAATAACAAAATCGTTTTTGTTCGGATTCTATCCAGATCCCGCGTCGTTTTGAATCGCCATATCTACCGATGCATCGAGATTTCTTAGATCTCGAAATCTCGCTGGTCGATACATCGAACAAAATCGAGAAAGATAAAGCGTGAAGGTTGCTGGAAAAGCGAAAAACAAGGTGAGCACTGCTTGCTGACTGCACAGTGCAGCACAAGCCGAGCAGTAAATTCATGAATAGAGGTGTACGCGATGCGGAAAGAAGTGATAAGTGATAAGAGAGTTCTAAAGAGAATCATTTTCTGCGACACGTAGTTAATTTGAAGTATAATAAGAGTGAAACGAGGTGAATAACGGTACATAAATAAAGTGAATACCGGTGTTTAAATAAAACTAAAATATCGCATTTTAAAACGCCTCAAATATATACATATCTGATATAAATAACTTATCGAAAGTGGAGGTTGATCGTCGTCCCCCCGAACACCGAATAAGTGAGATCATCGCTAGGCATTATGACGGATCAGTATCTGTTTAAATTGTCGTTCGTATTCTTGGTAGTATTTATTTCTTCGGTAGAAAGACTTCGCGTAATGTATGTATCAGGTACCTCAGGTTGTGGTTATAAATAATTAAACATTATATGTATGATAACAAAGATTGAAAATAATAATAAAACGAATAAATAAATATAAAATATAATAAAAAGTAAAATAAAATCAAATAAAAAAAAGGAAGAAATATAAGGTGTACACAATCCGAGCGTGCGCGGTGGGCGGTTCGGTTCGTACCGCGATTTCACTGAACTGTCAAACGAAGACTAAAAATCTCAGCGACCATGAAGAAACAATTTTTCAGGGTGAAACAACTCGCTGATCAAACATTCTCCAGGTACCTTAACTACAGCCATTGCTAATCAATTATTACGCGACATTTTATTCATCGCTTTGTATTGAAGTAACCTATTACTGCTCAAACGACACAGATAAAATGACAGGTTATAAAATATAAACTCAACTCGAAACAGTGACTTTCCCGCAATATTTTTACACCATGTCTCATTTTTTATTAGACCAGAAATTTGAATTCATATTATCAACTTTTCCGTTTCATTTAATTCTTTGATCGAATATATTCTTACTTAAATAACGAAATAACCTCTCGTTAATATATACTCAATGTTGAATGTTACGAACGTACGAAATATCTTTGACAATGATCTATTGTCATATCTTTTGCTAGTAGAGAACAAATTCTGATTATATTACACGAGATAAAACATGGGCATGAAAACAAAATTTCCATCTACCATTGTCCTTGTACTGTTTAAATTTATGCTAAAATATTCGGTTTAGAAAATGTAACATTGGTTTGTTACATTTCACATATTTCTATCTCTCTCCGTCTTTCAATTGTGAATAATATAACTGCTAAATCAAATTTCGAGATTTGATTGAAAATCATTTTTTGGTTTTCTTAGAGCCGGAAAGACTGAAGTCTTGACCGACGATTTACAAGCGGCAGATAAACATGTCGATCAGATCAGAGCAGCACTTACAGGGCTTAGCAAGAGGCTTGGAAATGCTCCGAGTCAAACTTTGGCCCAAGATCCAGCTCAGAAAGAAAAAAGATTGGTAAGATTATGGAAAAATACGTAAATTAATTTTAAACTAGTTCAGAAATAGTAGTGATGGTCATTTATGTAAACAACGACTGCCCTCTCTCTATCTGTTACTAGTTTTTCGACCATATTTTAATATCTCAAATAGTGAATTATGTTTGTTTACCATGATTCTATCTTGCCTTGAACAAACACTCGGCATGAATCATCCTTCTATTTTGAATTGTTAACAGGAAAAGAGAGATAGGGATTTCCCGGGCTTTTAAGATACAATGAATGATGTATAAAAGACTTTAAAATGTCCAATTCTTTGATCTACAGTTTTTGTTTCAAATTCTATTATCCATCTGTTTAAGAAATATAAATAAAAACAAATACGATACAGTTTAAATTGAATCCTTTGTTTGAACTGATCATACGTATGTAGCAATAATGTCATGCTTGTATTCTGCTGACCACAACAAAAGATATAACTGGTAAACAACAACTGGCAGACATATAGGGAATTTATTTGGAACTATATCGCATAACAATTCTTTGTATTATGGTTTTCATAATCTACATTCCATTTCACATTGTGTCTTCATTAGATTGCGTTTGAAGTTACTCTTATCAGTTTGCTAATGCTATTGAAAAGTAAATTTGTTATAGAGAAATTGAGAATATTCAGAATCTGGAATTTACTTACAGATAATCAAACCACAATAGCAACTAGCAGATAGCTATGAATATAATCTCTGTTTTATCAACAATAAGTTGTTTCCCTCGTTACCATAAACGTTTTGTTTCTGGGTAAAATAAAATACTTTAAAACAATGTTGTATATTGTCTTCTTAATAGTAGTTCATTCATCTTTGTCTCAGTAATCAAATTATTATATCAAAACATTCAAACTATTAAGTCCTGGATATTTGATAATTATTTCATAATATTTATTCTTATGAGATCTTCATCATTTTCTAGAAAAAATGCCCAGAGTATATTCTTGGGCAAATGATGATAGAAAATGCGTCCGAAGATGGTCTTCTTGGATTTGCATTATCAGAGTGTGGTAAAGCACAGATTGCTCTGGCTCAGGAAGCTGTAGACCATGAGTCTAAAGTAGAACAATATGTAGCTGCACCTTTGCAACAAATTTTGGAGACAGATGTACCAAATATATTGAAACATAAACGGAATTTAGCTAGACTAACTTTGGATATGGATAGCGCAAGGACTCGTCATCAACAAGCTACAAAACACAGTGCTGGAAGTAAGTGTAATTGATCTTCAACGTAAATCATATTTCGTAAAAATTATAAAAATTTCATTTTTTTACCTAAATTTGTTCAGGCACTGGAGCCACAAAAGCAGATATCTTGCGAGAAGAATTAGAAGAAGCCGAAGGCAAGGTTGAGCAGTGTCGTGATCAATTAGCAGCCGAAATGTTCCAGTTAATGTCCAGAGAAACAGATTTGTCACAGACTATTATTCAGTATGTTAAACTACAGCGAGCCTATCATGAAAGTGCCTTACATTGCCTAGAGGATCTAATCCCTCAAGTGGAGAGCTACATAAGTAAATAGTTTATGTTTTCATTTATTTACAAATGATAATCTATGAGTTCAACAATACTACTAGATAGTTTCAAAAGAAAATAATAAATTTGGATTATACAGATCAGATTATTTAAATTATTCATTTTATTTGAATAGATGACAATGAAATGAAGCCAGTTTACGGCTACCCATTGGAAGAGCATTTGCGTGTAACGAATAGAAAGATAGCTCTACCAATTCAATTGTGTGTATCTGCCTTGTTGAGGCTTGGTATGGAAGAAGAGGGACTTTTTCGGATAGCTAGCGGTGCTTCTAAACTGCGAAGAATTAAGTTGAGCTTTGATGCATGTTGCCTAAGTTTGCCCACAGTCCTCGAGTATAGAGACCCTCACGTTGTTGCAGGGGCACTAAAGTCGTACTTACGGGAACTACACGAACCTTTGCTCACCTATAAGTGAGTATATGTTCGAACATATAAATGTCAATTGGTCAATGACCAGGGCAGCTATAAATAGATCTTGCACATACAAACCTATCGAAGAAGTGCCGATTGATTTGAGGAAGACGGAATATCAGAGTGAAGTTTTATTTAGATCTTATCGTGGTTTTGAAAATAGATAAAGAAATTCCAAATCTATTCTGCAAGGATAATCTTCATTTAATACCCACCAAAGTGAGACGGGGTTTCTCACTACCTATTATACAATGAGATCTTTATTGAGCTTGTTGATTGAGTTTAACATCCAATTGATTTGACCTCGGTTGTGGATATGACTTCCACTGATTTAACTGCCGACATTAACCAAGTATATTTAATGATATAAACATGCAACATAATCGAAGATTTGCAATAGTATCGCTTAATTCTGTCTACCAAGTAGTTATATCAGATTTAAAAGAATTATTATATTTAAAATTATGTTCAGTGATGTTATTTAGATTTAAATCATTCAATTAACTGGGATTTGTGATTATAAATTGCTTGCTTTAATGATAATATAAGAATAATAATGAGAACATTTCAATAGATTATACCCTGAATGGATGGCAGCTGCTAAAGTCACCCAAAATGAAGCAAGACTACGTGCTCTCTGGGAGGTACTGCACAAGCTACCTCCAGCAAATTTAGAAAACTTGAGGTTCCTAATTAAGTTTTTAGCTGTGCTTACCAAAAACCAAGATATCAACAAAATGTCGCCTCAAAATATAGCCATAGTTATAGCTCCAAACCTAATTTGGAGTCCACAGGAAGACGGCAATACTATGGTGTAAGTTAATTTACTTTTTTCGCTTAAAGACTAAAATTTTCAATGAATAAATTATTTACAAAGTTTTTATTTCTTGTTTTTGAATTACAGAATGAACATGAGTACAGCGAACAGCTCTAGTCTAATAGTAGATCAGTTAATAACGTATGCAGACTGGTTTTTCCCTGGTGAAATAGACTTTGACCGGGATCTAGACGTGAGTTTTTTAAATGGTTCAGAAACTCAGGGAATTGGTATGCGACGAGCTATTTCAAACAGTTCTCTCAGTGATCACGGAGGCAGTCCTCCGCATGGGAGTCCTAAACCTGCAACTCGTAGAAAAAATAAACCAGCCCCAACACCGCCAAGTGGCACTCCGGACAAACATGATAAAAAGTTTGACGATAAGGTACCACCAACACCGGACAAACCACCGAGACCGGTTGTAGCTGTTACAATAAACAAGGCAACATATAAGACGCATAAACACGACGTAAATCCAGAACCTGTAGTTACACATCATGATAACAAGTCTGATAGAAATGATAAGAGTTTAGAAATTGATGCAAAACCTCTAGGGTTTGAAATTATTAATAAATCAGATATTGTCAAGGCTGATTTACAAGAGAAACAAATAGAGCCTAAATCACCTCCGAATGATGTACAGAAAAATGAGAATAAATCTGAGCAAGCTAAACAAGAGATCAGATCAAATCCTCACATCGGATTTGAAGGCTTGCATCAAAAGGACACAGAGAATAGTCTAAGTCGATCCGTTATGGAAACTGAACATGTTGAGACTTGTTTATCTAAGCCTAAACCTGTTCCGGCAGAAAAACCCTCACCTTCTACCCTAGAAAGGCGAAGAGTACCTGTCGCAGCTCCGAGATCTTTAACAGTTATAACACAACCTTCTCCAGGTTTGTGAATTGAATAGTAAATGAAAGAGTGGTTTTACTTGAAACTGTAGTTCTTTATCGTGGTGATATATAGTTTCCCGATTCTGGGGGAACGAAAATAAAATGAAATGAAATATCGCAGCCAAATATGTATTCTTTTCATTTGAACGATTGATATTTCTGAATTTCATTACACGTTTACGTTTACTTTGTTTAATTTTAGCCGATGAGACTGTTGAATTACGGAGAAAGTCAGAGGAACAGAATATAACTTCTATAAGTGTGAGCAGCATTGAGAGAAGCAGTAAACCGGCTATCCCTGAGCGTCCAGCAGGCCTGGTGCGTCCTTCAAGTCTTATTAGGCCAGCAAATCGTCAGAGTACTGAAAATTTAGATGCCGAGTCCGGAGTAAGTAAAAATTAAGTGAAATTTGAAGCAGTGGTCGTGTTTAAAACACTGATTGAATTCTAATTGTAGTTTCTATCTCTACTCTGGTTTATTCGTTTTTTTAAAAACGAGACCTTAGACGTGGAATAATTCCAGTTTTCATTCCCTCCTCTTTTGTTTTTGCTTTTATTTTTATCTACGTAATCCTTTAGTTATTGATGAATGCACCCTGTTTTGGTTTTATTCCTTTAATTTTATTACTGTTTGTAAATATCCTAATGCAACGCAAGGCTGTGTGGATTTATTATAAAATACAGCTCATGATTTTCATGTTTTTCCATGTTTTTCATGTTTTGCATACTACAGAGTTTATTCTTATAAAACGTATGTACGTTATATTAATCGTGCTTATAAAATTCTCTTGAAAAATAGTTTAAAAATATATAAATAATATAATTTTTAAATATTTTTTAAATAGTTAATTATTATGAGATTAATAAATATTCTATTATACATATAAGCAGAATTATTCTGTAAGAAAATGAAAATAAAATTTACAAAAATGGAATTCAGGATGAATTTTTAATCATCATCGTATACTCTGTATATATTATAAGCTAGAAAAAAAAAATGAATAATAATTATTTTAGGCACTCGAAATTCAATTCTGATGAAATTATTTATTTCAACTTTCAAGTCGCTAGATTCTGACCAAATAAATTTTAGCAGTTATAAAAAATACTTTGAACTTGATCCCGGATTATTATTATCTTAATCCATAAAAGATAAGCAAGCAAGTGATAGAGGTAAAAATAGATAAATCCCCTGATTCATTGCTGCACACTGCTGCAATTACATACAATCAAATATTCATAAATTTTATACAAAGTCGTATTTCTGAAGCATATATTTTATTTAACGTTACAATATATCCAGTAAATCATCTAAAATAATACGATTATTGGTGATAAAATATGACTAAAATTTACTGCATGGTTTTTCTCTTTCTTGTTTGTTCTTTTTCATCTGGTCTTTAACTTTAGGTAAAAATTAGAATATGACGATTTATTTCTTTTCACATTACGTTAAGCAATATGTAATAATTCATTTAGTTTTATTCATAATTCAAGTTTAGCTGCTGATTCAGCTTTGGCAAACATAGATTACGATAAACATACAGAAATCTAAAATCTGTACATTGTTTACGGAAAAATTCTAATGTTTTAAATTAACAGTTTTGAAAAATTAACTAGGGTCAACTAAGTGGAAGTTTGTTATCTACAGCATCCCACAAATTAAAATGATCACCTATTATCGGAAATGAATATCTAACGCAAATTTTGAGTGAGTAAGTCGTTGATTCGTTAGTACGTTGATGGAAAAAGATAAAAATGTAATATTGACAATACTAATGCTTCTGTAAATAACCATGGCCACTGTAATATAATAACATCAAAATTCTGTAGCAATTTATTCAAACAATGATATTCTAATCAATAATAAACATAATTTTCGTTTATTTTGTGCAGCCATTGACATTGGAAAGAGCGCATATGTATTCGGTGGACAAACAGCAGGTTAGTATAATCCAAGTTCGCGGGAACTTTACAGGCCCGAACAATTCAGGTGACCACAACAGCAACTCTGGTCCGAATCTTCAGAGAAGTCCAAGCGTCGGAAGTCGACCGGCGTCAATGTCTTTGCCCGGTGAACATCGTCCTGAAAAACCACCTCGACCTGATATACCGGAACAGATTAGATCTCACACTAGAACCAGATCTGAGGGCAATATAATCGACGTTCAAACTCAAACCGAAACAGTTATTGTTCCTAAAACGCCGCAGCAACCACCTCCGCCTTCGCCTAGATTTCTCCAACGACCTCCTAGACCGCAACCTCCACCACCTCCACCTCCAACAGCCAGGGCTAAGTCTGAACACGAAAGTACCAATCTCTAGGTAATTTTAGATTATTATTAATTACCTATTCACCATTTAGTCATTTTTAATCGCTGTTACTAGTAAGACTAATTGAATTCAATTTATACAATTTATTATTGTTCATCCCAAAAGGTGAGATATCTTATTTGGAGCAAAAATCTTGTTGGGTATGAATCAGTTTGGTTTGTGCAAATATTTCTTATGCAATTATTGATTAAGATTCAATGTTTGTGTACTAGAAAAAACGAAAAGAAAATATTTTATTATTAATTAAAATGTTTTAAACATTTACTGTTCGAGTATTAGCTGATTGAGTATTTTTTTAAATATTCTCTTACAACACTTCATTATAATATCGTAATTAACTTGCTTATAAGAGGTAGAAAGACACAACGACAAAAAACAAAAATTATATGTATTTTCGCATACCTATATACTTATAATAATCTACAAAAACTTTTTAAACCGAATTTTATCCGCGTTTCAATAATTATTCACAATCTGTTTCCGCAGTGTAACGCATACGGAGAAAAGTGAAACATAATTATCCTAAAACACAATGCTCATAGTCTGAAACTTACGAATTTCCTCAAGTATTATACATACTTCGCACAAACATTAGTACGCTTGTCATCAGAAAACATAATTTGTTGTTTTTCTAATATCTAAAAATTAATTGCTATGGATAAATCAAACTCGTCGCTTCAAATCAAGACGTTTATACATTATTAATATGTATTTTGCTCGATATTTTATTTTTTTTTTTACTTTTTCCTAATGAATATCACTGATAATATAATCACATATCCATTGATGAAGTTTTGAGAAAGCAATTTTAAGACTGCTTTGTGAATATTTTTTTCCTAGTTTTACACATTATTCTCTTTACAATGACCACAGGGAGTAAAGAATGACAATTATAAGGTGCTAGCAAGTTATTTAATTGCTAAAATAAAAGGTTGGTTAGGGAATGGTAATATTGCCAATAACATAACGCAAATTAGACACAAGAGTGATCTAATTAATGGCAACGAGTCAAATAAGATGGATTTTAATGTAATTTCGCTAAACAACTTGTGTTGATATGAAAATAATTAAGTATCGTTTTTGGTTTACAGCAAGAATATTTTCAAGATTATCTGCATAATTAATATTACAAGGTACCACGTAAACGTGCTAGATCAGTATTGTGAACTATTATCGAGTTCCAAATTATTCATGATAAGTATTGATCGATTTTTTTTGCCAATCAGTTTTGATTGGTTCGATTAATTAACCAGGACTGTTATTTTGCATTTTATTGTATTATTATCACCCTACAAGAAGTGTGTTGTCGTTTATTTGTTGGATAGTTCCAAAAGTAATTAAGATAAATATATTGAAACCACGATCACAATCCAAATATGATATGTGATACAGTTACGATTGAAAATTTCATTTTACATTTATATCAAGATATAAATAAGCACGTGCTAAGTATATAAATTAAATTTTTATTGTCGAATATTAATGAACTGATTCGGATTTAATGATAATATACAAGTCAAGGGTTTTGATTTAAATAATAAAGCCATGTGTACCTAATTCAGAATTAGGTTGTCGCGCCTTCCAAATTTATGCATTTATGGTAGCAGTGAACACCATCCATTTTCGTAAAACGTTTTATATATTATATATTAACTGCCTAATAGGTTGTTTTTTTTTTCCAAACAAAAACACTGTATTAATTAAGGCAAATTTTCGACGTTAAATCATTCGTAGTTATTATATAATATTAAATTTGAAGAAGAAAAGAAAAATAATATATTTTAAAGGTCTTATATAATAAAACGATAATAAAATAAAAATGACATAATTTTAGTACGTAAGTTATAATCTTATACATAAATTGCTTACTACGTCACTTCATATACAATTATTGATTATTGACTGATTCAATATGTCCTATACGATCCCGTCAATAAGATTAAACTTACCTATTACTTTCGTTATATATTTTTTTTTATTTATAAGCTGCTATAATTTATATTAGGTTGTTAGACTATTATAAATTTAAGTTCATAGAGTGCAATTTTAGGATTTATATTCTTTACGTATGTATTTAGTTGTCTCGAAATTGAATAACCACTTTTACAAATTATGGGAAAAAAAAATCTTGTGGTCATTGTTTTATGTTTATTTCTGATTTTGTATGTTCAATAATCATCTATTATCAATTCAAACTGTCGAATATAAAAAAATAAGTCACAAAACTGCACTCTGCAATTCATTTTTTCGTTTGCCGGGGAATTCAGGACTTTTTATAAATAAATCATATTATCATGCCTCTTCGATTTTAATTAATTAATTAATTAATATACGCTGATCAGTTATTTACTGTCTTTAAAAATACAGGATACTTACCGATCACTAAGCAAGCATTATGCCTAAATAAAGCTTCGGCTGTGAGTATATTGAAGCATCAAAGGATTTATTTGTACATAAATAAAGCGTTTCTCTACTCAAAATTTTGTAATTTGTGTGTACAGAGATAAAATGCTTTTCTAGCAGTTTATTTATCAACCAAAGTTCCAAAGCTAAATTAATTTCATGTAATTCGCAACAAGTTATAATCTCTCACTTTATGGGTATAAAGAAATGATAAAATCGTCAAATTTCAGATTATTATTTATTAATACAATGGATACAGACATAAAGTACATAAAGTTAACTATTTCAGTGTCAAAGCAAGGCCGCTATTTGTTCATCTGCTACATCTTTAGGCGTCATGCCGTCGTTGTCTTTAACACACTGAGCACCTAAAGACAAAAGGTATTTTACTGCGTCAGCATGTCCGCATGAAGCTGCATAATGCAGAGCAGTTTGACCCTCGTTATCTCTGGCATTAAGGTCAGCCCCGTTTTCAGCGAGACATTTTATCGTCGGCATATAGCCTCGGTCCGAAGCCCAATGTATCGGCAACATACCACAGTCATCAGAAATGTTTATGGATTTCTGATCTTTAGATACAATGTCTTTGACTTTTTCTTCGTCCCCGTCTTTCACCCAGTCTAACAAAGTCTTGTCGATATCTCGAAGTTCTAAATCAGTGTTGGGCAAACGGCTTACTGCTACCCAAGCCTGAGATCCTAATCTAGCGTCTTTTTCCCAGGTAGAATCCAGCTTTCCTACTGCTCTGATGTAGCTACCCATAGCCACTTCTTTGCTCATATCACCCAATGCTTTCCAAGCTTCCCATTTATGTTTAGCTTGTGTTTGATACCAGCTGGGTCTCGGAGTGTCGCATGGCCCAACAGTCGCTTGTTTATAAAGACCATAAAAGCCAAGAAGTTGACCAGAGTCTAACTGTGCAGCTAAAGATTGCAGATGATCAGCTGCCCTACCAAAAGTCTCATCCAGATCGGATATTTCGTTAGTTTCGGCATGTGCCATTATTGAATATTTTTAATATGATCTGTTCTCGTTTATTCTACTTTATAATAATTTGTTTTTGTTTTAGACTACTCTATCTGTTCAGGTACGTCTATTACGCGAATATTCAAGGTATGTCCTTCGAGCATATGAACTGCCTTATTCTGCACTGCGTGCACTGATTTTTCAGTACTAAATGTAACAAATCCAAACCCTCTGCTCATGCCAGTACTTCTGTCAAACAATACAGACGTCTTGGAGATATGACCAAACTGTGAGAAGTATTCTTTCAATTGTTTGTTAGCTACGGTCCAAGGCAAGTTGCTAACGTACAATTTGTTGCCGATTCTTCCAACTTTGGATGCCATGACAGTCTTATATTATATATTATCAATTTAAGAAGCTCTGCGAATATCTAATAAATGTATCGTATGATCTTGCATTAACTCTTGAATATTTATACCCGAGTTAGCTCCAAGACCAGCTAAAGGAATGTGAGTACAAGTTAATCCCCACTTATTTAGTAAATGCTCTATAGACCAATCAGCGCTACGTTCTTGATAAGTACACAAAAATCTAGCGTTTGAGTTTCTTTCTAATAAAAAAGCGACTGTTACTACAATATCCTCAAATACTGTGGGTTCGTAGAAACAATCTGATCCTAGAATCAGGTCTAATGGACCTATGGAGAATAATCCTGATAAAAAAAGACCCCAAGTTACGCCGACTACTTTTACTTGAGATAAAACTCCGTTCAACTCGCAGCTTCTCTTTATATGCTGTAAACTTTTTGGCAAACTAGCAGAGTCGCTTAATGTCACTAATGCTCCGCATTTACTAGCTACTATTCCGGGTAAAGCTGTTCCAGAACCAAGCTCCAAAACTCGTTTTCCAACCAGGTCGTCTCTATGTTCCCACAAAAACCACGCAAGTACAGGAGCCGAAGGCCAAGTGTAGAAGCTGTAACTTGCCTGAAGAAGCTAAGAGAAAAAGAAAAGGATAAAGATAAAGATGATAATAGAAAGATTTTGGTTCTTTTTTATTTAGATAAATTATAGAAAGTCTGAATATTGATGTAAAACTATTCAAAAAAAAATATGACTTTAAGGTTATGTTTAGAGTTTCGATGTACGATCGTAGAGATTTTTAGAGACTGATACGAGGTGTTGTGGAATTGTGCCGGACGGGTTAATGAATGATTAGAGTATACGGGTATGTGTTAATTGATGTTAATCGTGGTTTCATAAAGTTATAATGTGTAAGGGCTAACCAAAAATGCGTAATACTAGTAGCAGTTGTTTGGTTGATACATGAGTAGTTTAATTGAGGTTTAAAATGATATAAATAGTATCGCTCACCTCGGGTATGTAAATTTCTAACGATTCGTCGTCTTGTTCACCTTCCAAGCTCCTTCGAGATGTGAAAAAGAATTTTTTCACTTGCTCGGAGGCGACCCCATCGGACATTGGGCCTTGCGCGGAAGGACTTGAGTGAAACCAAAAACTTTCTTCTAATCCCGGCATAACTTATATCGATGTGTTTATAATAACGTATTAAATATTATTTAAATATTTCATAATTACTTTATAAAGGACTGGGTCTTCGTTATGAATATTTTATATTTATTATATTGTTTCATTTAATTATGATTAAAAATTAGCTTTTATTTTGTCCTGAGTATTCGAGGTGAATCGTCATGCGCAAATCTTGACTCTTGATTAAAAATGGAGGAGGTTGGCACTGAGAAATGTCTGTCAAGAAGACGTTCCGCGACTGTTAAACCATTCCGAGTTAAAGACGAGCGTGTTGCGACATTGAAAAAGGTAGAAATAATAGCGATTATTTTTAACAATATTTCGCTTTTATAAACCGTTTGCTAATAGTCCGTTGATCAGTGGCAAACTAATCTCAATGTTTTTTTTTTTTTTTGGTTTCTCTCTTATATTCTTTCCGATGTTTTATATTGTAAACAAATACACTACATACTTATTTTATTACGCATCTCAGGTCGCTTCGATACTACAAAAATCTGAAACAGATCGAACTCATGAGGAAAAAGACATTCTATTATCCTGCGGAGACGTCGTCAAAGAGGTTAACCTCAGGTATGTATACATACATCATTTTCATACACCTACACTCCGTCAATTATTAATTATTATTATATTTCTTTTTCTTTTCTATAACACAATTATGTCATATCTTAACTAGTTTAACTTCATTTCTACCTTTCTGAAATATCGTTTAATTGTTTAATAAGACTCCTGTTTACCTAAAAATTTGACCACTTTTAGCTTCGATGCTTGGTTAGGTTTTGTGGTTTTCCTGTTTTCCTCAACTTTACGCAACAAAACTCATTGACATTATCGTATTATATTCTAAGAGTAACAAGCAATGTATTATTATTATTTAGAAGCATTGAAGCATCATTTCTTAAATTCTTTTCACTCATTCAATGGCAACTAATGAAACGATTGAATTATTTTTAAAAAAATTTCCGTAAACTCTTTGTTCAATTTCTTATTTATTTTTCTTTCTACATATATGAAAATTTTCTATAATAAAAGGCAAGAAAAGCGGGACAGAGTTAAGGCGAGACTAGAAGAAGTTGAAGATGCTTCAGAAATTTTGGATGAAAAATGTATGCGGTTGGCGGCAGCACTCAGTCGAGCAACTTCGCTTGCTGTTTATACAGGCGCTGGTATTAGCACAGCTGCCTCGATTCCAGATTATAGAGGAACCAACGGTGTTTGGACTAGATTACAGCAGGGGAAAGATATTGGGTAAGTTTGCTAATGAATTTCACAATTTTTTTGCAGGTCGGAAGCAAATGCAGAACTATTTAGAATTTTTTAACACTAATGTGTTCATATCAATTCTCTTACAAAAGAGATATTAATCTTCTACTAATTAAGACTCTATTTACTAATAAATAAGTTAAACTCGATAAAAATATATATATCCTCATTTCAACCCATGGTATTTGAAGTCAGCTAATTATCTCTAATGCACAATGCAAATTATTCCTTTACGACAATTTATCAATCAATCAATGTACAATAAGGCCAATAAATGGTACAACAGACTTTTATTACATTGCTATGATATATGAATCCGTAAAACGTTTCAAAAAGTAATAAAAATTATTTCTTCTATACAGAAATCATGATCTCAGCCAGGCGGAACCCACCTTGACACATATGGCGCTTTACGCACTTTATAAAGCCAGAGTTCTTAAGCACATTGTATCACAGAACTGTGACGGTTTGCATCTTAGAAGCGGTATACCTCGTACACTTTTGTCAGAAGTACATGGAGATATGTATATCGAAGTCTGTAGAACGTGTAAACCAAATCGGGAGTATTGGAGGCTTTTTGACGTGACTGAAAAGACCGCGAGGTATTCTCATGGGACAGGAAGAACTTGTCACAAGTGTAATTCCATGCTGCAAGATTCAATTGTGCATTTTGGTGAGAGAGGTAACTTGCCCTGGCCGATTAATTGGAACGGAGCAAGCAGAGCGGCTAAACAAGCTGATATAATTTTGTGCTTGGGTTCGAGTCTTAAAGTATTAAAGAAGTACCCTTGGCTTTGGCAGATGGATAGACCGGTGAATAAAAGACCTGCTTTGTACATTGTTAATCTTCAATGGACACCTAAGGATGAAAATGCAGTGTTGAAGATAAATGGAAGATGCGACGAAGTAATGAAGAGAGTAATGGCCCATTTAGGGCTTGAAATTACGCAGTATAACAGAGCCAAAGATCCGATATTTCATCACGCTATTAAACTTGAATCTAGCGAAGTGTCGACAACATCACAACCGTGCCTGGAGGAACCTTCCATTATTGATAACGATTCAAAGAATTGTATAATAGATAATCAAAAGTCGGAAGAAACTATGCCAAAAACTGAAGAAGACTGTAATTCACAAATCACTACATCTGAGCCGATGACGGCTTACCCTGCCCCATTCTTCACAGCCTTACCATTTCTTTCTATGGGCTTGCCATTCCCTCCCATGTACATGTACCCACATTTAACGCCATTTTTTTATTATCCATTTATTCAAGTACCTCCCTTAATGATCGAATCGCCAAAACCAAAACCTGCCTGTTCGTTTTGTATGGAAAATGAGGGGTCATTAACTTGCCTATTTTATCAACGAGATGGTGACGATCCTATGACTACAGACCTTTCAGCAACTGAGAATACAGAGTCTGAAATTGATTCGAATTTGGAACCAATACAGGAAAGCGAATCTTTAGTTTTAGAAACTACGCCGATAATAACGTCCGCTAAAAATCCCGGATGGTTTGGCAAAGGGTATCGTAAAGGTATGAGAAAAAAACGGTAGCATATAATATCGCTATTCATAATATTTTTTTTCATGCGAGTATGGAAATGTTCCTGTTTTATGTCAACTTTATATATATTTTGTGAAGAGAAAGCATGACGCAAGAATACGTTATTGATACATTACATTATATCATCATCTTCATTATCACCATCATCATCGTCATTATGAAATGCTAAACTCACGAGCTATTTTATTGATCAGTAATATAGGTACTTCATACCGAATCTTTTATTTACTCAATTTATGTTATACATATAAATAAGAAACTGTTGAAAATTTGAAAACATTTTTTGAACATAAGTTTCCGAGTATTTGAGTAAAGAATGATATATCATGTATAGTTTTGTCGATATATTTCTTTTATATTATTATTTTTTTTTTTTTTATTTAATACAGTTTCAATTGCATATTGAGCGAATACTGCTAACATTGAATTTTGAAACTTCATATTTTGCGATATAAATAATGATGAAATAGTTATTATTACTACCATAGTCCGTAAATTGTATTAAGTGAGATAATAACGGGACTAACAGATTCCGTAAATATTTTCAAGCTTTGAAATTTTAGCATCCTTTTGCCTGTTTGACGGCTACTGAGTGTATAAAAAGGTAACATCTTCCTGTGTTACTTGTATAGCAATAGAATTCACATAATTGTTCATAGTTAACTTAATAAAAAAGTGTTCAATTTTTTCGTGTGCTAAATTACAATTCACACTATCATTAATGATAAATAAATGTCTAATCATTAGCTTCCAAACTGTATAATTAAATCAGTTTAGAAATCGTTACATTATTAGTTACGTTCGTTTAGTTTTGAAATTATAGCATTGGCTCGATTTGTTTTTTTTTTTTTAATTTTTTTTTTTCACTCTTATTTCCAAGACGCATTTTATTGATTATCTGTGCATATAGATATATTAATGGTATTTCTTGCATTATGCTTTTTTCGTTAAAGTCGACTATATACTATACGTATATATATATATATATATATGTATATGTATATCTATACATACCTATGCAATTATTATTACTGTAACTTTAGAATTATTTTATACTTATAAGTATTATCATTTATTATTTATTTATTCAGACTAAGCTCTGTTTAAAGAGCTTTTATGCTAAAAATCAAGAAAAAAATGTGTTAAAGAAAAAAAAAAAATTGTCAAGCAATAATCGAATTGTGAAATTAAACACACACACTCCCTGTGAATTATAATACCACTTATTGCATCTATTATTTATTAACAATTCCATTCGAAAAAAAAGAATTCTCAATAGAATTTCTGAAGAACGTTGCTCTGAAATCATATTACAATCTTGTATACGACATTTTCTTGCTTTTTGTAATCGATTGCTTTCTATAAATTATTGTATTTATTTTTTTAATGGTTTTTTTTTTCCTCTTTTTTTAGTCTTTTTTATATATTTCGTATTTCGTCATAAATTCAATAATATCAAAATCGAGAAATAAATCTGTCGGCAATCAGTTTGTAATATAGAATCTCAGGTATCAATAAATAAGCTTTTATCCTTAGCAAAGGACGCCCTCTTTTCTCGAAACGAAAACCTTTGCGGGGGAGTACAGCGATCTGTTTGGACAATATGAAAAGGAATAAATAATTGACTGACCAATGTTTTTTGAGGTAAAAAATCAGCTATTTATTTTTATCAGTTATTTATTTTTTTCATTTCATTACGCATAATTACATCGGTATATTCATATATTCAGCGGATACTGCAGCCTAGAAAAATGTTCGAAGTGAAAAAAAAAAGGAGAAAAAAAAAACTGGTTTGCGATTGAATTTTTGGGTCGTAGCCAAACGAGGAGTAAATCCAGTAATTTTAAATGCCACGAACGTAGAGAATCATGCCATGGTCATTTAATGTTGGTATACCATACGATCCTATAACTATAGAGCAAATGCTATAAAAGGACAATGACCTTTTAAGATACCACTAATACATCGCGGTAGAAAAAAAAAAGGAAAAAAAATCCTGTTACGGTTTCTTTCGGTCAAACTAATCTCATTCTGTATAATTGCATCATTCGAATCTCGAAGTGTATCCGTAAATCTTACGAAAACTTTCCACGCGTTGCAAATTAAATAAATTAAATTAAAAAAAAACAGAATAAAACGAGCATTAGTGGAATTTTTAAGTCAGATGTCCTTATCAGAGTGTAAAGATTGTCTGTATTTAAGAGTAAAAGTCATGAAGACCGCAGGCAAGTAAGTATTCTTAGTCGAGAAGCGGTTTGGATCGATTGGTCGTCATACGTAAGAAAAGAAAGAGGGCAATTCATTCCAGGCTCTTTGTCACTTGACGTCAGATCCACAACCTTTACGATAACAGCTGTAATCCCCCTAAACTCTTGGAACGGCTTCGCGCATACGTACAAATACATACATACATCCGTATCCTCGTATCCATACGCATACGATGACGATCCGTAAGTCGCGGACTAGACTACGTACAGCTCTCAAGGAGCAATCGATATTATTCTGGGGGTAGGAGACAGCGACGACGGCGGCGTCGGTGGTGGCGTCGGCGTCGCACGTTCACAAGACACTCGTGCGGTTTTTAAGAGCCGCATCGTCCTGGCGCTATACGCGTCGGACGTGGGCCGGGATAACTAAACTAACCGATACCCTCGGTCCTACGCCGGCTACATACTACTCATTAACTTATTACACATTATCCTAAAATAAGGGATTCGTACATATATTCGAATTATATCATTAATTATTACCGGGAGCTTTATAGTACTTTCGCTAGCTGTATATCCGTACCCTTATAGCGTATAACCATCGCATACCATATACACATGCGTGTATTTACCTAAGTACATAGCTAAATGAGTAAATCTCTGAAAGTAAACTCTCTCAAGACGTAAAGTTAAATCGGAAATATCTTGAGTGGTAGCGCGCTGCAGTCAAGTGAGTCTGCTGTAAGTCTGGATAGACTTTCTGAACAGTTTTTAAGCCTTGAGCTGCTCAGTCTTACGTCCCTCGGTTAAACTTCGTTTCGTACTTCTGTGTCCAGACCGATATACATCCTCAACGTCCTACTACCGACTGACTGACTGGCCGAAGAGCCAGATGACCCTAGCGGTATCGCGCGAGAGTACTCTTCGCGGGGCTGCTTCAGGACTTATAAATAGTGGTGAGTGCAGAGCAGAGCGTAGTAGAGTGAACGTATGCGGAGAGAGGAGAAAGAGAATGAGAGAGTGCGAGAGTGAGATAAAGAGAGAGAGAGAGAGAAGCCCAACACGGTTGGAAAACTCGCGGGTCTGTTGCCATGGCGACCCCCCTGCAATCACCCTGCTTCAACACCGGTTCTCTACAATCCTCTACTTGACTCTAGCGGCGTACACTCTTACACTACCGCGCGCGGCACCCATCGTTCGTTTTGCCGTAGGGAAACCCGTTCCAAGGATTCCCCCGGCATAGGTATAATATACACGAAACAGGAGGTGCCATTTCGACACTAATTACGGGAGTCATTGCCGTGTGGTAGGTAGAGCTTTGACTCAAAGACCAAAACGTCAAACGAATTAACAATAAGATGGACATACATACATGTACAATATATTATTGTACTGTATTATTGTATATTTGTACGATAATTGATTGACGATGCTTGCAGGTACCTTGAGTAGATATAATCATGTTATAGGATCAAATGTATAAGATTGTCTGAGAAATAGAATAAGAATAAGAAAAAGAGAAAATCTCAGTGTCTGTCATATGAACTGGAGTATTTGCAACCCGATATTCAAACGAAACCATTGAAATGCGTGCCCATAAACCATTTATAGTTTGGAAAAAGGAAGAACCATTGCCTAATCCTACAGTGTTTTCATTTGGTGTTTTTAATTTCCTTACTCTTTCGTGTCTAGAGGGTGTAATTAATATGTTTAATTCGTAGCTAACCGCGCGCGCTGCAAAGAAGTCAATTGTGAAGAGTGTGCGAGATCTGAAAGGCTAACGAATGTTTTTTAAGCTCACGGTACTTATTTAAGGTCAGGTGCAAGGCACGGAAATATGATTACATATACTTTGTCAATGAATTAAAACGAGAGGGAGGGAAATTTTTATTTTTTTTTCTATTCTGTCTTTTTATTATCACCAGTGGAAATTTCTTTACTTTTTAAAGCTTGTTTCGAAATTATGATCAACGTTTACGCATTTTTTATTTCATTTTTTATTTTATTTTCTTTCTTATCTGCGGCTGTTTTTATTCAACTGCTTTTATACTGCAGTCTGCGGTGTTGTATACTTTCTCCTTTATGCGGCACAGTGGGTATATTCATTTGACGAATCGTTGCATTCGTACAAAGTATAAGTATAGTACGCTGCAACATCAGAGCTTTAACTATTGCACAGTAATCTCTGTCATCTCTTTTTATACTATCTAATTGTCCATATTCTGCGTATACGAATAATGTAACGCAAATTTCTACTTGACTACGCCATTGCGGCTGCAGCGTCTACCCATTATTTTTCTCTTCTTCTCCTTTTACTACTATTATCATTATTATTATTATTTTTTTAATTCTGGCACTCATAGTCGATCTATCCCGCATTACTCGATATTTCAGGACGCGTGCTCTAGTTTCTTCGGTACTACACTTAGGTACCACCCTGCTGCAGGACTTTCGCTTTATCAATGTCATCCCCTCATTGTGCCGTACAAGCGACTTACGACCTATCAGTGCCTTATGGCTGTATCACAGGCGCCAATGCTATAGCTGGCTTTTTAGTACACATAGCTTTGCGGAAATTGAAAATATTTTATTAATAACTTGTGACGTTCTTCATTCAACGTGAAAATCTTTACATATTATAGTTACGGAGGAAAATGAATGACAGAAAATCATTTTTGGTAGTTGAAGTTAATTATTTTTTTTCTTTATGTTTATTTTTTTATCTTTTATTTAAAACTTTTTTGATAAATTCTAAGCCCAGGTAGGGTAGTTGTTGCTCTATCTGTAAATTTTCGGATCTTTCATTGAGATTGGATTTTACAAAGGGACGCCATAACGCATATGTGATATCATCTTAACGCTCGTTGGGTAATTGATGTTAATTAGCTCTATTGTGTCGTGGTCGTCGTCGCATACATTATTCGGTTTAGTCTGGTTGAATTGGTTGTTTTCAGCCCGCATTCTGCTTATACGTACTCATCCAGTTGTCTAGCTAACATAACATAACAATACTTATTCATATCATGTATAATGTATATGCGAATTGAAATAAGTCATCGTCCCTGCAGCGCCAGTTCAGAGTGGTTAAAATGCCAGTGCAAACCTGAGGAATAATCGCATGCAGAAGTTTAAGGATTAAAAAAATGAAACAAAAAAAAAAGTTAATTCTGTTTATTTTGTAATCATATTCAATATAGATTAAAAGAGTCACACGTAGAGATGCGTGTGTGTGTGTGCGTCTTGTTTATGTGCGTCTATTTTGGGCCGACGTCGGCGGTCACGGCGGCGTAAAAAGTGAAATTTAAAAACTGTTCGACACGGTTTAACGCTTTCCCTGCTTTCCCACATTTCAGGGTGTACGTTATTATCTAATCTTTCCCTTATTTGCCGTGCTATCTTTCTTGTACAAATCGTCAATCCTATCCGTCCCAGTCCCAGTCGTATAGTATACGAAGGGAAGGGAGTAGCTAAGCTCTTGGTCGTCGGCGCGATAACTCCGTTCTCAAAATCCCGAAATATAATATAACCAGGTAAGAGTATAATACTCTGTAATAATATTTCTTTATATATAAAATAGAACGAATATATATGAAATAAGAAGTGAGTCAAAAAAAAAAGAGATAAAATGAAAAAAAATGCTGAAAAATCATGCTATAAACAGGAATCACAGCTTTAATCTAAACCTCTAATTTTCTCGTGGCGAACAACATCACATTGCGCCGTCTCGTTTAAATCGGCTTGATTCGGCGATACTCGTTAAACCTCGGAACCATTCGGCTTAACCAACGCGCGTTTATTCGGTATGTGGTGGGGGGCGAATAATGGACTCGCCCAGGCCGGTAGTGGAGCTCTGGTGGTTCTCCGTGGCACTAGCCTGTCAACGGGTGTCTGTCTGCGGATGAGTGTTTTATAAAGATTGTGGGAAGTTTCCGTGTCGCGTAATCGCGAGGCAAGATGATTGAGTGGCTTGAGTTGCGGGAGTTTAATAACGCGAGTAGTGTATATTGTTAGGTTCATGTTTACTCTTAAATAATAAAACAGTATATAATAATTATGCGATAATAAAATGACGCGTAGGACTTGCCGCAGATTGAAACAGTTTACGTGCGCGCGGCGTAGGTGATATTAGCATGGTGTTTACCAATTGTGACTTCAGCAACCACCGACTGGATTCGAGGTGACTGAAATTACCAGGAAATCACGGGCCCGCCATGAGAAGGATAAGCGGTAAGGATCGTATGATCTTATATAAAAAATAAAGATAGGGATAATTTTTTTAAATAGACTAGATAGTTTCTAGCGCGACATAATTCGGTTTGAAACTGTCGGAAGGTTTTCTTAAGTAGAAAAGAAAGAAACAGAAATGAGAAAAAAAATAAAGAAAAAAAAACAAAAAAAAAAATCGTAAGACGAAAGAAATACTGTCCCCGATCGTTTCTTCGCTACTAGGAATTTCTTTAACCTATTGTACACTGAACTTGTAATAAAACCAAATAAATAAGAAAAGTTTCGCGGTAAAGGGAATCGTGGATATACGTATAAGATGGACAATAGTATATTATAACAGTAAAAACACGACTAGTTTCTTGTTTTCAAAACCCCCGACTAAACGCGAACAAAAGCCAACGCGTCGCCGACTACGTCGAGATCCAGGTATATGCATAGTAGTAGTATGGTAGTAAAATGGTAGGATAAATATGCATGCGAGTTACAACAGCTAGAATATTTCTATTCTTTATCAATTTTATAGAATAAATATTTTCGCAATTTCCTATTCTAACGGACAAAGGAGGTAGGATTTAAAAATCTGTTATTACTATGCAAAAACGTTATTATTATACACACGTTAAAATCACTCAGCGTTAATTATCTCTATACGGTTTTTATAAACGTGCCGGTATAGTGTATGTAACATAAACATATGCGCGGTATTCAATAAAAATGAGCGTGCGTTGAAACAAAAAAAAAAAACAAAAAAAAAATTTAAATAGAAAAAAAGGTGTATTATCGTCATCGTAAGTAATGCACGTCAACAACTAGGAGATTATAAACGTATGTGCACACATTCTTATCTTAATTGTTTTAATACAATATATTATTTTTTCAATCATTGTTTTATAAAGAAGAGTAAAACAAACGAACAATGAAAAATTATCACATACTCGTAATGTATTATGTTGCGAACGAGAGGCATGTATTCTATAACGTAAACTTTGACACGAGGTCAGAGCCATTATAGACAATATCTCGTTAAAATTTTAACAATTTTTGTATTTTTATTTTGTACATTCCAAATGTTTAATTAAATTTTTTGATTCAATGTATTTGTTATTATTATTAATATTATTTTTTTTTTTTTACGAATTTTTATCACAACCAAATAGCGTGTCTTTAATTAATTAATCCTTTCAACTCGAACCTATTCTCGTGATTACACTCTTCTACCAGTAAAGCGACAGTGCGGTAGACTAGGTATATACGTATGTAGCGTATCATCGCGAGGCAGAGTCGAGGGAGCGTGTTGTTGAATGTAATTCTTTTTTTTTTTTGAAGTTTTTTTTTTTATTTTTTATTTTTTTGTTTTTACATATGTGTATACATGTCGAGTGGAATATTATGTTCTTCTATTTTTTTTCTTTTTTTTTTTTTTTCAATTTTTCCATCCTGTATTGTAACGTCCCTGCAGAGGATTGTAGTAAATTTTCACTCACATCAGCAGCCGCGTGAGTTTCATTTAAAACTTAAGTCTAATTGCAACGTTTAAAATAAATCAGAGGCTAAAAAAGGGAGTGTTTGAATATTAAATGAAATTTGGGGTGTATTTTTTACTGCCGAAAAGAGGCGAGAAGAAGAAGAAAAAGACGTAATAAGACCTCGAAAAAACGGTGAATGTAATAACCTTTTTGAAAACCAGAAAACAAAAAAAAAAAAAAATAATAATAATTCGTAAATTCCCTTTCATTTTTCCCTCCTTACGCTATAATATATAATATGAAGAAAAAAAAAAAATTCAAAGAACTTTCGCAATTTTTTTTTTTCCATTTTCTCTCTTTTTTTTCTTTCGTCTTCTCCGAGTACCAATTGCATGGGTAGGTATATAACAAAGAAGAAGGTGAGTCCTAAAAGTCCCGAAAAGCTACCCGAGGCCAAAGGGTTTCATGGAAGAAACCCTTTGACGAAAAAGATTATGTTGTAAACAAAGTCGTGAGACGTTATAAGGGGGGAAAAAACCGAAGAGAGTATAAGAGACAGAAATAAAGAAAGCCACATATAGGTATCATATTTCATATTATAAAGGTACCACCTTCTCTATATATACTACGCGACTATACCCATGAGTGCAGCATGTGGATGTGAACTAAAGAGTAAAGAAACATAATAACATCAGGGTTATAACCTGCATATAACAGCAGGGAGCCACGAATATCTAGCTAGTATAGCCTATACCTTATAGTCGTATGTATATAAAAAGAAATAGATGAGAAACGCTATAAGTTATGTATAGGTATACGTAATTTTGATGCAGCAGCAGCAGTAGAGAGACAGAACAGAGTTCAAAGTTCTCTGACTGCTCGCTGCGTTATAATCGAAGTCAAGGACAATTATTCAAGGTGCAGTGCGAGGTAAGAAAAGTTGTATATGTATAAGGCATGTATATATATATATATGTATACATATATAGGTGGGGAAAGGAAACACGCGAGAAATACGCGTCATCTTAAATCCGAGCTACGATCTGATCACGCGCGATAAAAGAAACGGTGTATTAAAAACGAAAAGAAAAAAAAAAAAAAAAAAAGATGAATAGATATGATCTATAGGTATGATCTACACACTAAAGGTGTATAATAATATCTAGTATACGTACATAGATTTCTTTATTCTTATTATATTATACAAGTGTAATCTTATGCGCTTGCACAGCGTTTAATTCTTACATTCGAATAAAAAGTGAATAAAAATAAAAATAATATAAAAGAGAAAAAAAAAATTAAATTAAATAAATTCTCATCGATCTTCGGTACTGGAATTACTATTGTTGACTATAGATCGTTGTATCTAGGTCCAGTCTAGTCTAGTCTAGTTTAGTTTAGTTTAGTTTAGTCTATAACTATTCTTCTCGCATTGTGTGCGTATAAAATTATCTCTAACTTTAATAATAACAAATATAAATGCAAACAGAAATGAAAGAAGATGAAGAAGAAGAAGAAGAAAAAATAGAAATATATAAGAACCCTGACATGCTTCGCGTTCTTCTCTATATCTTAACAAAGCTCTCTAACGTGCCGTTCGGTACCAACACTATGTTTATATAGTATCTAATCGCGTGCTGCAGCTACGACGAATAGAGAGACTAACTCGGAATTAGTTTACCGAGCGTGTAGTAAAAATAAAAAAAAAAATCTTTTACACCGGATTTTTGTAGTCTAAATAAACAAAAAATAAAATAAAATAAAAAGTGAAAGAGAGAGAGATAAATAGATAGAGACGAATATAAAAGTTAAAAATAAAAAGAACAAAAACATATAGAATGTAAAGTAATCGGAATTTATTCAACTGGGAACAAAAAAAAAAAAAAAACATCTTTTTATAAATTAATTGAAGAATTTTAGTTTCTGAGTTACATACAGAAAATTATTTTCATCTATAATTTATTCAGTTTGAATTTTTTGCGTATTTCTATATATAAATTACATTGTTTAGAATAGCGAAGAATTGCGGATCGTCTAAAAGTCGAGACAATATGACAGTAGTAGAAGTAGTATGTATAGCAGCAGCAGCGGCAGTAGAGGTTTGCTGCTGGACCCATACTATTAGATTGATCTCGGGGATTTGCTTTCGTATATATATACATGTGTGTGTGTGTGAGTTTGTAGAGACAGACATGCATTATACATGGTTTTAGACGTACGTACGGGACAAACGCGTGTCTACCAAATGTATTTCCGAGCTAAAGTATAAGCCTCGCGTTATGTTATGTTATATGTAATGCTATGTTATGTTGTGTTATGTTATGTTCGAGAAGCTGCGAGTGTTGTTCCGAGTAACACGCGTTATAGTTTCGGCAATTCAATTCAATGCAATGCAACGCCGTGTATATTAAGACGCGCTAGCAGCGAGTATAGTATACGCATGTAGTAGAACGACAAAAATAAAAAATAAAAATATAAGAACTTTTTTACCCGGCTTTTAGTTTCGTTCCTTTTCGTAACCCAATTTCTTATTCGGGGGTCTTCATTCATTAATGAAGTGAAATGAAATGGAATAAAATGAAATGAAGTTAAGTTATAAGGAGCGGCGATCTCGCAGCTCCTGATGATTGATTAAGCAATACATACTTTAAACTACCATCAACATTATTGCATTTAGGAAATTAACCCTCTTATATTTTATGCAAATTGCGTAAATTTTATTTACTATAATAAATTTATTTTACAAAATTTTTTCAACAATTTTTCAATAAAATTTTTTTTTTTTTTTTTTTTCTTACTTTTATTTGTCTGTAATTAACGATCGTTATTCGAATACGATCAATTATTATAAAATGCATGTAATTATACGTATATTTACGTCAGTGAAAGCTTTAAGATTATAAAAAATTCATGAACTCTTTCTCGGAACTGTCGACCATAAAGCGGAGAGCTGTCGTTCAGTGAATAAATGAAAAGATTGCAAGAGGGTAAAAAAAAAAAAAAAAAGAAAAAAAAAGTTTATTCGACGAAAAGCTGACGTACGTGGGGGTCAGTATAAGAGTAGTTGCCAATCTGGCACCTGTAGATTCGTTACATCTATGATACCGTACATATACATATTCTAGATTTCTACGGGTATAAATATTTATAATTCTTATACAAAACCCAAGGACACCTTTTTCTTTTTTTTTCTTTTTCTTTGCTTCTTCGAACATTGCACACATCCTTCAGTTTTAATGAAAACAAACTGTCTTTTTCAATTGCTTTAGATTTCTCGCTATATACATATATATATATATATACATATATACCTATGTACATACTAAATTATACAATAGTGTTTAAATTATCATGCAATCATCCTACACATTTTTTTCAATTGCTCAACAACTTATATTACTATATATACCTTTAAATAATAGTTACATAATCGCTGAATCTGTCCTCTCGTATATTAATTGAACGGTATATTTTATTACTTCCACATTCTACCGAGTGTTATTCCTGCGAAGGCATATATTCCGAGCTCCTTTTTCTGTTCTCACCTCCAAGGGTATGTAAAAAACAAATTATTTTGCCCAAATAAACGAAATAAGAAAAAGAAAAAAAAATAACAGTAATAATAATATTATATTTATTTTTATACTAGTTAAATTTTTTCGTAGTAGTTCAGTCGTTGATATATACATATATGTATATAGGTATGTACATATATAGATCGTGAATTCTGACGTAATTGGCATCCTTCATGCTTCGTCGGCAATCCGTATCCACCCTTGAAATCCCCCTTTCGCTGTTCTTGACGCTAGCTCGTGAGGGTGTCGCGGTCTTGTCACGTACGAAATGGGGATTGAGACTTTAGTTTTCGTCTTCTTTTTGTTTTATTTATTTATTTTTTTTTTGTTTTATTTATTTATTTTTTTTTTCAACTTCTTTATTTCTTTCAAATTTTTTATTTTTTTTATTTATTTTCGAACAGTTTGTTTTGTCGTCGATCACGTATAAATTTTGCTGGGTTAAACAAAAATGAAAATTCTTTTTATTTATTTATTTTTATTTTTTCTTTCTTTTTTTGCGCCACTGGACCCTAACCATTTAACAAACAACACGCGTTGTCGTCGTTGTATGTATGTCCTTACAATATTATTAATGTTATTATTATCATTATTATCATTTATTAAATTTAGATCCATATAAAATTGTTACACACAAGTACCGTATAGTATGTTGAAGGTATTGTATGTACTAGTATAATAGCACAGTATAGCTCCGCAGTATGTGTATAATATGTAATAGATCATTATCTATCTATAGATATATTATTTTACACTCCATTGATTTGATACGTGATTTATCTGGGTCCAAATCAGTGGAATAACGTCCGCAATAGAAATTCTCATTTTTATCGCTCATTCGTATTTGTACATATCGGCTATTATAACAGTTGGAAATATATATATATATATATATTTATATAAATTCGTTCATTTCATTGAATATAAAATATCTCAAACTCGAATGTATAGGTATAGATACGAAAAAATTATTTTCTGAAAAATTTCATTCTCCTTTCATCAGATATGATTGTCTTTATACACTTGAAAGTGTTGTATATTTGTAAAATGTACAAAGTGTACAGAAAATTGGCTGAAACAGGTTAAAAAAAAAACAAAGAACAAAAAAAAAAAAAATTATTTCTCGTTGAATTGTTTTTGTTTTTTCAATTTTTAATTTTTATTCTTGACACGGTGTATTAACGTATGTAAACGTAACCGAGCCTGCGGGAGACAGGAGAAAGAGAGATAGGGTGAGAGAGAAAAGAAAGGAGAGAGAATAACCGCTAGGGGATATACACGTTCCTCTCTACCGTCGTGTGACGTTGAGGTCACCTGCCTCAAGCCTGTGAACCACGAAACCAAACCAAACCAAACCAAACCTGTAGGTACTACATACGAATGGAGACGTAGTGGTGAAGGAGAGGCACTAGGTTAGGTAGGCTTATAATCCCGCGGGCCTCGTACGTCCGTCTCGGTTCGGCCCTCCAGTCTGCTGCGGGAGACATTAAATTCCTTTTTGACGTTCGCTGCTGACGACCTCCTAAAACTCCTCATACCTACTTTTATTTTCTCTCTTTTTTCTTTTTATTTTATATATATTTTCTTACGCTTTTAAGCGAAAGGGTCGAGCTCTGTCCAAGCTCAAACAAAAAACTGGTCTCTAAATAAGACAAAAAGAAAGACACATATATATACATTCTTTTGTATTTCAATTTATTGGCGAAAATTTGAAAAATAAAATTAGATTTCAGATTTTTTATTTATTTTATTTTTTTTGGATCGTTGATTTTAATTGGATTTTGATCTTTAATTGACGTATGCATATGTGATTATATTACACGTTGTTTATTTTATACGTGATTGTATATATATGACGTAGTTTCAGATCGTTAACTCTGACAGGTGTCGCTATGCATATCTAGTCCGTGTAGATGTATGTTATACTTACGTGATATATACATATATGTATACCTTATACATACGTGCGAGTTTAGATTGCAGCATATATAACAGAAATATACTCGTAAATGTAAACGTTCAGTTAGTCAGGTAGGCCAAGACAAAAAGTGGTGATATACCATTGCCTTATAAAGCGTAGTCTTCGTTCACGGCAGCACACAAAGTGTAACTCTTGGCGTAACAGAGTCAAGTTTCGAAAGTCCGAAAGGCCGTATATGTTAAAGTAAGATCGCGCGGAACGGCTCATATAGCCTACGATACTGACGATGAAACCCTTGGGCAGGTTGCTACTTAATATTGCCAAGATTTTCGAAATGAGAAAATGAAACAAGGAATTGTTTTTGAAAAATTAAAACACCCTTTTTATATTGTGAAAATAAATTTTAATGTTAAGTACAGATGATAGTAGTTTAATTACGAAATTTTTTTTTTCTTTTTTTTTTTAATTGTTTGATCGTCGTGTCGGTTCGGATCTTTTGCTTTTCTTTTTTATCGTGTCGCGTTTCGAGCACGAGGTGTTTCATTCGTATTCGATCGTTCGTTCGCGATTCGAATTTCAATTGAAATCGCTGTTCAAATGGTCTATTATATCAACTGGGTACAAGCTCCGTTGTGCTTATAGTATTATTATTGATTTGGCAGCTCCTGCCAACGCCAGAGATGTCACGCTGCGTGCAGCTGCTCCCGTTTTCGTTCGTTCGTTCGTTCGTTCGTTCTCTGAGCTATATATACACATCGATGGGTTACCATACGTATACGTTATAACCTACCTATACAGAAAAGCGTCGTGCGTTCCAAATTGGAAAATTCGTTTCGTTCCACGCACGGCGGCTCTCACTCACTCACTCACGTCCCCTATAACTATCCTGTACCCCGCAGCCCTGCCTTGCCTTGCCTTGCCTTGCCTTGCTCTGCACTAGCAGCTCTTATTTGCACGCACACTAAACCCTCGGTTACATTTATATGTCTGACACGCTCCTGTTATGTTTAGATAACGCCATTATCTCCCCCAATGCTGGGCAGCTTGGCCAGATGTACCTAATAAAAATTAAACTATCAAAGTGGATTTAGGGTCAGCATATATAGCTGCTGCTGCTGTTGTTGGTGCTGCTGCTGCTGCTGCTCTTTCCTGCGCGCGCTTCTTCTTTAGCTGCATCGTTCATATTTATATACAATATTTAGTTTTTTTTTTTTTTTTTGTTATAAGTGTTTAGTCTTTTTCTTTTATTTATTTCTTATCTTTTTTTTTGTTCTATAAGGGATGTTCCTATTCTTGTTTTGTGTTCATTACTATTGTGTCTATTTTTTTTTTTTCTTTTTTCTTCATTCAGATTTACTTATCAATTTTTTTTTTTTCATCGTTTCATCTTCTCTGTCGGATTTCTTTTTTGTTTTCTTTTATTTATTCTCTTTTTTTGTTTGTTTTAATGTCTTTGTTCATCGACGAGTATGACGACTTTCTTTCTTCTATATCTGACCTCTGCTGTTTTATTATGCTGAATACGTTTCGCCGAATATAGGTATATACTATATACATATATATATATGCGTATATAGTATGTATATTTATGTTTCTATAGCGAACTGGCAGTATATTGTCATCCTGTAGCAGCAACGTATACGTATATACATTATATACACATACATACCGTACACCCACCTCAAGCTTTCGGTTCGAAGGTTCGCTTTACTTTGGGCACCCCCTGATGTCTTGACCCTAATTTAGAATTCATGTTCACTCTTGCGAAGTAAAATTCGTAAGTTTTATTTTTCTATATATTTATACTGTATATATATCTATACCAGCTATATCATCCAACAAGCAAACTTAACTTAGATTATCCTTCTTCTTTCTCTTTGTATTCATTTATTTATTTATTTATTCTTATTCGACGTGATCTGCTTACAGACTTTACAACTTATTTCATACAGAACTGCTTCTTTCTTTCTTTTTTTTTCTTTCTTTATCTTTCATATTACTCATCATATTATGCATCATGTATATATGCGGACTTTGAACGATACCAATATCTTTTCTCCATTTATTTTATTCGTTACATATATATATATAATATACTATATACGTATATATGCACATAAATAGATAAAAGTTAAGGAATCTAACTCGTTGCATAATATCTCTGAAAATATATATAGATATACATATTATATACTATATTATTATTTGCCTGAAGTATATTTATGTTTCACCAAATAATGTCTATTACACCTAACTATACTTAGAAAGGTCACCTAATCGCATAATTGGTGATAATTTTTATACATATTTAGTAATTCATCCATCCCGTATTACGTAAGGTACACATATTATATTAGTTTAATCTTTTACACCTTCTTATGGCTCATATTTCAAGGTCCGGGTGAGTTATATTCACACAGTGTATATACATATTTGGTAATATCTATTCATCATGCGTCTAATGAATTTTTTCTTTTCTTTCTTTCTTTCTTTCGTGGTTTTTTTTTTTTTATTCTTTTTTTTTCATATTACCCAAATTTCTTTCATTATACGTATATATACATATACCTATGTATGTATGTATTTATTTATTTATTTATTTATTTATTTATTTATTTATTTATGTGTATGGGAGAAGAGGTGGTTTCGTGGAAGGAAATATGGTCCGCTTAGTATGGGCGAGGGCGTATACGTATAACGGCAACTCGTTTGTAGAATCCCGATTGGTCCTACGACCTTGAGAATTGAATAGAACGATTCTCACAGGACTACTAGTAGTCGACCCGTTTCAAACGCCTTGAGGCTATGCCTAGGCCTCTTATTCTACCTCATTTTACCTGACCTAACCTTAACACTTGAAAAAAAAAAAAAATAAATAAAATGAAATAAAATAAAAAAAAAAAAAAAACTTCTTTTACCCCATTTTTTGTTGTTTTTTTTACTTTTTTATACCTACTCACATTTAATGAAGGTTCCCACAACGAGATACGTATCGTGGGATTTGGGAACGTGGTACTAACCGGAAGGCAAATTTTTTTTTTTTTTGATAATTATTTTTATATCTTAAATTAATTAATTAATTCATTTATTTATCCTAATTTTAATTTTAATTATCAAACCCGACAAGGCATAACATCTAATCTTTATTTTTTAATTTTTATCTTTTTCTTTTTGACGGTAGGTATAGTTTAAACATATCCTGTGATAAATGAGAGTCTCGCAAGAATTAAGCGGTCGTGAGTAGAGTGATACATGTAATGACACATGGAACATATTTTATAGTTTTAGTTTGTTTTTTTTTAGTTTTTTTGATTTTGATTTTATTTTATTTTTTTTAATTTTTTTTTTTCATGCTCCAAATATTTCCATACTATTATAGTACATATATATATAATATTCTATTCAGGAGCTATCCAACGACCTATTCATGTGCCTGGCTATTGATCCCTTTGAAGCTATTGTCAGTACCGCGAGACGGAATACGACGTGTTATTAAATTCAAACGGAAATCTATTTTTTTCTCCCATTTTTTTTTCTGACTATTTTTATTATTATTCATTCTTATACCTTGCCTCGGTATTTTCACCGAGATTATTTACCCCATGCCGAATTATTTCATATATATGTATATCAGACCGCTTCAAAAAAATCCTATATTTTTCATATTCAAAGAGTTAGTCAAAAATATTGTTCCAAATGACGGAAAAACAAAAATGCTGTCAAAGTTTGAGCTCTCAATATTAATATTAAGAGCTCAAACTTTGACAGCATTTTTGTTTTTCCGTCATTTGGAACAATATTTTTAACTTACTCTTTGAAAATGAAAACTAGTCGAATTTTTTTGAAGCGGTCTAATGTATATATATATATAGGTATATAGATTGTATTTTTCGTTGAATTCTTTCTATATCCATGATTTTGTATCTTCAATTAAAACCGTAATTACCTATAATTATTGACAATGTTCGGATTACGTTTATAAATGTCAGACGGTTAAATTGATCGTAATGCGAATAAAACTCGAAAGAAAAGAAAAAGATGTTAATGCCAAATTGCGATCTCTTCATGTGTCTGTGCGGTCTATTACGAGTGTGTGCAGGGTTGCGCGTGTAAAATAACGGCACCTCATCATCCTCCTGCCGTGAGATTTTTTATTTTCTCTCTATCTCTCTTCTCCATATTTCTTTTTTTTTTTTTCGTGGATGATTACTTAAGATTCTAACTCATTCTACATGTATAGGTATTTTAAATTTAAATCCAAATTTAATACCCAAAGTGCGGACACTCAGATGACAAATTCTGCTACTGCGCAAGAATTACTGTATATATATACATATGTATATTAATATAAATGCGGATTTATCTTACATTAGTTTTATTGGCCGTTGCAGATTAGGGTCGTCCTCCCACGTCATTATATGCAGGATTAAGAAAATTAGTTGAAAATCTAATTCTCTATTTAACCCTATTATATATCTATATTATCTCTATAATACTCTTCAATTTTAGAGACTCGAGACTCTTCTACACTTAAGTCTATAACCTTATACCTTATAACTACCTACGGATGAGCTTAATCTATTCAACGTATTACAATATATAGATATAATATGCATATATATTATATATATGCGGTAATTATTAGTGACTGTATAAAATCTGTATGTACCTACACGTGTACGTATATATTTATACATGTGTAAACGTCTAATAGCGTAGGTAGTTTATATACAATTCTATATTTAACTTATTTGAAAGTATAATAATATAAAAATTCATCGAACCGGAGACGAATTTATCCGTCTAATTGACGCCCGCGCGTTTTATACTCACTACTACTTTCAGCTATGGCTAAGGAATTTGTTCGAGATTTTAATCCCCTTCTATTACAGTGTATAACCTGGGTATACATATACGTAAGTATGTATGTATATGCAGGTAGTTAGTATAGGTATGTATTATACAGTAAAATCTAAATCCACACGACCTCCTATTCCATACACGGTCATAGCCTCCATCTATCTATATACATCTAGTTATATACCTAGCACACGAGACTTTCAACCAGTTGCTTTACGTCTAGTCTTCTCGCTAGTTAAACTAGTTATCGTGTATATATATATATATATATATACATACATATATATATATATATATATATATATACATGTACATACGTTATATAGATATGTATAGGTAGATTATAGATATATTCTGATTTAGCTATACACATAGTACCTAATTGTGTACAGAGTTATACAATATAGTTGAACAGTTTCGTTTATTCTTTCTTTTCTTATGTTTCGAAATTATTTATCTATTTTTATTTTTCTTCTTTTTTTTTCTTTATCTTTTCATACCGGAGGTTTAATCGTTGTAGAAAAATGTTGAGAATGACATTATGTATATGGTAATATCTAACTACGTTCGTACATACCTACAAGAGCCAAGAAATTCAGGATAATTCTAGTCACGCGGGAATCAGACGTACGTTCTATGGAAATGACGTAACCGATCACTTGCTAACTTTGTGGAAAATCACGTAATCGTCTATACTCTATGGTAGGTATATACTTGGCAATGTTTATTGTACAAATATCTCTCTATATGCTCATACGATTTAAAGAAAATTATTTATGTATCCATTCCTCGGTATACTTTATACATATAGGATAGTAAAATTATTTTATGTCTTACATATGTATATTTCACTGATATTATATTCGGATATATTGTATCAAACGTCGTCGGTATACGAAAAATTATATCTATATATGTATATGTGTATATATATATATATATATATATATATATATATATATATATATATATATATATATATATATATATATATATATATATATATATATATATATATATATATATATATATATATATATATATATATATATATATATATATATATATATATATATATATATATATATATATATATATATATATATATATATATATATATATATATATATATATATATATATATATATATATATATATATATATACATATATAAATGCAGCTATTAAACGACGTAAAGAAACAAACAAACAACAAGAACAAAGAAAAGAAAAATTAGGAAACAATATGGTATTGCATACATATCTATACTGTATATACATGTGTAACGAGTAATTATACTAACGACGTACATAATATAGAAATGTGGTATATGTAGGTATATCATAGTAAATTTCCAGAAACAAATCAATGCTAATAGCTCTTTTCCTTTTTGTGTCTTTTTATGTGTTTTTCTTTGGTTACGTTTCTTTCTTTCTTCTTCATCTTCTTCTTCTTCCTCTTCTCTTTAATTACTTGTCCGTAAACTGTATAGGCATACATTTATGTATGGACTGAATAGTAGTATTGGTAGTAGTATCGGTAGTAGTAGTAATAGTAGTAGTACAGCTGCATCCTGTTTGCATATAGGCAAATCTACTGGACACAACACGCGTTATATCGAGTCCTTAGGCTTTCGATGCAGTTATTTATGGACGGTGTATAACTATGTGATATATACTATAGTATATTACTTAGAATATACAGGTATATACTGTATATATATATATATATGTATGTACGGAGCATACACTTACTTTATGCTGAACAATTTTCGCAAGCTATATAGAAGAAGGCAATTAAATATACTCTCTTCGTGGTATTATTTTTACACATTTAATGTAATACCGAGAAATATAGTAATTGCAAAGCGATTTACTGTACATACTTTATATACTTTTGGTTAATTTCAGTTTCTACGTATTCTTTAATTTAATATACCTACTATATATGCATATCTATTTAGGGTTTAGGGACCGGTATATGTATATATATATACAGATATAGAAATTTACCGGTATTCATTGAAATACTAAACAACTGCAGGTATAATACATTGTGAATAGTCGAGTTTATATACCTTATACGTATAGTCATGACCAAACCCTTCCGTACTTTTCGCATTTATCTTCTTCCGTGTACGTATACCTAGTTATACATATAGGTATATGGTATACATAAATGCTCAAGATAAAAAATAAATAAATTAATAAATATATATATACGTAATATACGTATACGCGCCTAATACGTATATATACCTATACTATACCTACATCTAGTCGACAGTGAAACTGACTGACTCTTATACAGAGAATAATTATCATTCTTATTTTTACCTTCTTTTTTTCTTCCTGTAATTTTCTATTTAAAAATTTTTATTTTTTTAATTTTAATCACGAAAGGTAGGCACAGTAGCCACACGCACGTTTCATATTATAGGTATATATACGTAATAATATCTAACACGAGATTCTCCAAGGTCGGCTTTAACACGGTTAACGATTGCATATCTATATGTATGTATGTACATACATGTATAACTGTAGATTGGTATGTATACGTATGTGTGTATGTATGTATGTATGTATGTATGTACATATCTAAACTCCTTTATCTCTAAACTTTTTATTATCCTATTCATTTATCAATTAATTTATACTCAATCTCGACGCTAATATACCTGCTTCTTCCATGCTTATGTATGATACACATACACACACACGCACACATATCTATAATATATTGCTATATAACACAACGAATCATATAACAAGGTTTTAAACACGCTTTGAACATACATCTAACTCGCGATTAAACTCGTTCATATGTATGTATAGTACTTATTTTATTTATTTATTTTTTTCGTTTTCTTTTTTCTTTCTAACTGGCCTAAGTCTATTATAGTTAATTATAACTGTATCTATATCTCTTCTTGAGTATAAGAAAAGAAAGAAAAAGATAAATAAGACGAAAACCTGCTACAGGTGCTTCAATTTTAATATATAACTAAAAATATATGTATATTATGCATACACGTGTATATAGGGTAGGTACCTTATATATATTATCGTATTTTACCTCTGTACGATAAGAATTTACTCGTGTACGCACTGTACACCTTGAAATATGTGTGTGTATAAATAAGACATAGATATGCGTCCTTGAGTATATAGATTATCATTATTATTTTTATTATCATTATCATTATTATTATTATTATTATTAGTTTTTAGAGGCTATAACAGCTGTGGCGATTGAGAGGTTCTACAGCCTGACATATATGACGTCCTCCACGTGGAGAGAAAATCTATATCTATATATATATATTATGTATATGAGAATAGAGAGGAAAGAGAGAGTGAGAGACAGAGAGAGAGAGAGAGAGAGAGAGAGATAGAAGACTAGTTAACTCGATTGTAGATATTGCTGCCCCGGGAATATAACCCCCTTATATAGCTTATACCACCGCCCATGGGGATTTCCCCCCCTTTCTTTTTCATTTCGCGGGACCGACCGCGGTGCTGGAACTTAGTGAGACGCAATTTCATCTATATAGCTATAAGTGGGGTGTATGTCGAGAACTAAGGCTCGAGCTAATGTGTGTGGGAAAATATAGACCTGCGAAGAGAAACAAAGCTTGCGGCATACGATGTGTGTGTCTGTAAGTCAATTTTTTTCTTTTTTTTTTTTGTCAAAAATTAAAACAAGACGAAATACAAGGTAATTTTTTTATTTTTATTTTGTTATTAAACGCATTGTTCGATTAAAAAAAAAAATTGTTTAAACAGTTTTTTGTTTTCTGACATTTGATAGGCGGAAATATGCGAAATACATTTTTTATTAGAAAAAAATAACTTTTCGTTTTCTTTTTCTTTTTCGTTAAAAAAAAAAAGAAAAAAAAATTCTTTTGGAATGACAATGAGCTTTCGGTACTCCTCCCTCTTAGCCTTCTTGAGCTTCTGGTGTAACTTTTCGACGAGACGCGATGGACGACGGCCTCTAGGGGACGAGAATTGAGACAATGCGTATCGAGCGAAGCTACGCGAAGCACCCAAGAGCACCCAAGAGTGTCGGAGAGCTTTATGCAGGGTGACAGGGCGTGTATATGTATATGTCTACCTATATATATATATTTACACACACATATAAATATACATGTCGTTGTGTGTTACTGAAGGCTTGATGAGAGAAAATTAGAATTTTTTTTAATCTCGAGAAATACTCGACGAAATTTTCTTTCATAATTTTATACCGCAAGAATATAAATGTATACATATAACGATTATGCAAAGCAGAAAGAACGCGAGAAGAAGAAGAAAAAAAAATTGTAAATTAACTTTGTAACATGGTATTGGAATTTTATAATCTCACCGCGTGGTTATTTGATTCATTTCTTTTATCAAAGCTGGGCGGAAACACGCGATGGATGAGGTTGTGAGAAAACTAACTGCAGTTCTGTTTTTCTTTTTTTTTTACTTTTTGGATATATCTCAATTCTCTCAGAGAACTTAGGCAATCTTCCAAATGCCCCAATTCTAAATTGAAAATCGATAGAATTTTCGGGAATCACGATTGTGTCCGATTCTAATGTATAAAGTAACATACACAGAATCGTTCGAGCAAAAATATTGAATTTTTATATATCTGCAGTGTTCGTAATATGAATACATATTAGGACAATCTATACCTATATTACACAATATAGTTTTTTACATACTATAAATTTTATTCATTTTATTATTATTATTATTTTTTTTTTTACTAGTAATGATCAACAATAATTCCAGGTTACCTATATGATACAATATTTTATAGTTATTCAAAAATTTATATTTATTTATATTTAGTTTTTTTTTTTGTTTTTCTGTGGATCAAAAAAATTTAGTAGCAGTAATTTTTTTTCGACTTATTTATTTATTTACTTAATTATTATTAAATTTCTTTATCAAACAACAGTTGCAAATTATATTCTTCTAATCTCACGATTTCAGCGTAACAATTAAGTTCACAAATTTCTTTACGATTATCTATTATTTATTTTATGATTTTAAAAGAAAAAATTGTATAGCTATAGTAATAGTTAAAATTTTCTATATATACGTAAGGTAGGTACATACACTGCGAGGTATAAACTACAAGTTATAGGGTAGTATATAGGGTGCAGGATAGGCGAATGTAACTATAACTCCTTTTACGCGAGTATATAGTGGCGAAGCGCCGCGCCGCGCCCACGTTTATCGATTTATTGCCTTCTTTTTTTTTTTTTTTTTTTTTTTTTTATTATTTTTTCGTATATTTTTTTTATGTAATAGTGCCTTGGCAGAACAACCAATTCATCAAATTTCGGATTATTAATATGGAAAAATGAGGGCTCGTTAACTTGGCTGAAATATCTTTAGGCTATATATCTATATCAAAACCAGAGAGTAATAGTCTGATAAGTAGAACCTGACTTATATTTACGAGTCGAAAGACTTTCAGGTTTACATTAGTTACGTTACGAGGGTGGGAAAATTTACATTATAATATATTATATAAGCAACGATTGATACACCAACTATTATACATCCAACACTCATGTACATACATACATATACATAATATACGCTCGCAGTTTTTTCTATACCTGAATTTATTTTAGAATATTTTTCTACTTTAAGTAAATCAAAATTTAGAAGAAAAAAAAAACAAAAAAGAGATAGAAATTTTAATTTAAAAACGGTTTATAGTTTTATACGAATATCTTTGCAATGTTGCAAAGTCTCGCGATACATATAAAAGAACGTGAGTTTTAGTCGAAGGTCGTTCTCAGGAATGAAGAAGCGGAAACAGCTCTGCCATAGATCATTGAACTTTTTTTTTTTTTTAATTTTTTTTTTTTTTTCTTTTATATACCTCGTTAGTTAGATAGACGCATTCCTACTACGACACCTCGACTGCTTCCTGAAACTCCTGATTTTATTCCGATCTGGTATTTTTCGTCACACTGTATCTATGCACATATAGTGAACATAGCTTTTCAAATTAGTCATACAAGAATTTATATATACATATATCTATATAGTATTATAATACATGACGTAGACTGTGGAGAATTGTGTAAACGAATAACTCCGCGCAGCTGTTGAACAATTATTTGTCCTCGTCTAGTCATAGAGAAATATATACATATCTATTATACATATATATCAACATTTTAATATACATATATATATATATATATATATATATATATATATATACCTAAACGAAATTTAGAAAGTTTTTTCCTCATTTTCCTGTTTCGAAATTTATTAATTTTCAAATTTTTAATATATGCCTTGTTATACAGCGAATGATAATAATAATAATAATAATAAATAAAAACAATTGTTAATATATTGACTGAAGAAAATTTTCTATATTTAGGGTTTTGGTCGCGTGTCGAACGACGAATCTTCCCTCTTCTCTCTATCGTATGGTCATTGAACCTTTTGAACCGATCAATGAATCAACCGACACTTTCGCACCTCTCGAAGTGTCAAAACTAGAGAAGAAGTGGCTACCGGGGCCACTTTGCTCGAGTGAATAACTGAATAACTATCAACACTGTATATGTTGGTAGTTGTACAAAAAATAGCCACGGTATATTTACTACACTTGCGATATAACCTATATATATGTATGTATCTATATACCATTTTGTCGAAAATTGGTAAGACAACGCAGTTATAACTCGTGGTATCTGTATCTTTGTACCACTTGAACCAAAGTATAATTACTCGCTTGGTATATTACGATAAGATCGGGGAAAAATAATTTCAACTTCGTATTTTGTAGTTGTATATGTGTATATATATATATAGGTATACACAATATATATTATAAATATGTATATCGTAGAATCGTTAAATACCCTATTGCTTTCACTTTGCACGGGCGTATTATGCTAATTTTTTTTATATTAAAGTCAAGCCTATACCGCCCACTGTACCCACAATCAGGTATATGTATATATGTATACACACATATATATTTTTCTTATAATCCATTCATAAATCCCTCCTTGCTTCATCGGTCGTAGGAAAATTATTATCATTATGTACGCATTCTGTGAATAATTGCAATTTATCTATTTCTTATCTACATATGTATATGCATATATATCTACACCGAACATACCTATATAATATATACCTATAATATGCTCAAGATCTTTAAAAATAAAGAACTTTTCTTTTACATTTTTTTTTTTCTTCAATTGCCAATATATACAATTTTTTTTGAAATATTTTTATTTTATTTATTCTTTCTCAATCGTATATATACATTCTTTCTTATACGATCGAAGTATTTCTTCACCGGAGACCTTCGTTGATACAAATGGTATGTATAAACGGAAATAATTGACATACCTATTGCTGCAGATACATCCGTATGACTAACTAAGATTCGAATTCCATGAAACTAATTAAAGTTTGATCAATGAATAATTCCACCAGCATCGTTGTTTAGTTAACTTACTTACTTACTTAGTTAGTTACTGTCGCGGAAGAGGTGAAGTATAGTTTGCTAATTCATTCGGTATAAAGTAAGTTCTTAGTTTACCTACGCACCCGATCAGGAGGACCATCCTACGCAACCGAACCCGTCCACCTACTGACGGCCTCGTCGAAGAAGTCGAACCCGTCGTCTGCAGAGAGACCCGGGACCCACGCGTACAACTTAGCCCCGAAGGTTTTAAACCTGCGACTGCAGAGTAGATCAGACGGAAAATTTAACTCCGTTGATCGTGGTGGTGCAGTACGGTTTAGAATTACGGATATATTTTGTGGATTTTTATTTTTTTTTTATATTAGTGTTTGAGAAGAAAAAAACGGATCGAGATAACGAAAAACGAAACAAAAAGGAACGGGATAAAACGGAAAAATTGATACAGTGTTATACCGCGTCGAGTTTTATTTTCTGTTTCCGGGTTTTAATACACATTATCGTCAAATAATAACATAGTGTTCATTGTGTACAATGGCTATTACCGCAGTGTCCAGCTGTTTAGGACCCCCGCCGTTACCGCCTGGTAAACGATTTCTTCAACGTTCAACCAAGAAGCTTTCATCTACTTATCACAGCTTCCGTGATCCGGCTATAGAAGCATGGATTCCAGGAACGATGATAAATACATCGAAAGAAAAATTTAATCGACGACAACAAAACCCTGCTGTATCAGCAGCTATTCCAATAGGAAATTTAATACGAAGTCGTTCGGAAGGAAATTTGACAAGAAAATGTGAAGATCAAATTTTAAACTCTAATCTTAGCCCTTTGGATAAATGTATCAAAGCGATTTATGGAAGTTGGCGTAATTTAATGCAACGTAAGTTTTATTCTTATCGCAAAAGAGATCGAAAAATTTATAGGTTTTCAATTTTTATTTTTTATTCATCGCATCGATTCAACTAGAGAACGAACATTGCCGTGTATAAGTGTTAATCTCTATTCTGATGTGTATAGTAGGTATAGTTAAAAGAACAGGTTGTTGCGATAGCTACAACGATTGAATTCTGGGCTACGTGGCGGAGCCCGAACCGATCGCAATCTGAATTACTGACGTTACTAGATAACGTGCAGGCAAGTAGCAGTAGCAGCAGTAGCAAGGTATTGAGACAGTTTTTCAACCACTATAATTCACTCGACAAACCAATCTTTACGACTCGAAAAGATACAGAGTCTCCTCGTAGTTCGATCCGGTCGATCCATGAGGGTATACATATATATACATACATATATATATTTATATATATATATATATATAAGTGAAATCGAGAAACTAAACGAAACGAACACGTATATTTATTTTCTATCTTTAAGAGATTAGATGGTAAAGTGTTACTTTATGCGTAGGATATTATGTCAGTCGCGTGTCTGAATATGTGTCTCCTCGTAAATCTATAGATATAAGGATTTATAGAACCGGAAGTAGAAAGCAGTAGCTGTAAGCGAAATAGATGATAAATAAGTAAATAACTACTTTTTAATATTTCTTCTTTCGGTTTTAATATCATGAGAATTTTTGCAACTCGACGATCTGTTTTTTTTTTTTTTTTTTAACTTACGTCGCGGGTTTTTGCAGTCCCGAATTCTTCGAATCAGTTTCAAAACGTGCAAATATTAACAGAAGCAAACAGTCGAGGTAGTACCTATAATATCTAACTATCTGTGATAACGAATGCCTCGTTATACTCTCTACTTTACTATACATACGACTAATTTTATCAAGTTATTTATATGAGATTAGTCATGATCGTTTTCGTCTTTAAGCTTATATTTTATGGTAAACGTTTCAACAAATTCTCCATAATCTCTTTTACAGATTTTTTTTTTTTTTTTTTTCACTTGAACCGTAAATTCGATTGTCTATTACTTCATTCAACATCGTTTCGTCCTTGATATTAATTGTACAACGAAAAATAAAGAAAAAAAAAATGAAAAATAAAAATAAAAAAAAAAAAATAAAAGAAATTATACCTACCTGTACGATATAGGTATTATAGATATACACACGTTGGAATTTGATATCTGATGATCGATATTTGATATCCGTTAAAATGAAGCAATGCGTAATTTTTGCGGTCGGTTTGCGCAGATCGCTTCTCATTTTTCCACATCGTGAACATTGGCGGATATAATTACCGATTCTCTAAAGATATATCTATATAAATTTTTTTATTTTATTTATTTTTTTTTTTTTTCAACAAATTTAAAGTTTTGATGATACATTTTAGCGATTTTTGAACACCTTTAAGATCTTGAAACAAAAAAAAAAAAAAAAAAAAAACTTTCAAGTACAGGTAGAATTTAGCTGTACTTATAAGAGTTTTATTTATTTTTAATTTTTTTGTTGTGAAATTGGAAGGATTGATAATGTCCCTTGGCAATTCTGTACGAGTACAGAAGCAATTTGCGAGCGTTAATTAACGCGAGTACCTACTACTACGAGACTCTTAATGATTAATTAAGAAACGTTTCTATGGCAACGTCTTGCTCAGCTTGATGGGCTTCCACGAGCAAGACGCAAGAAAGGCATTAAAAATCAAGTCGTTGGTATATGTATACATATAGCATATGATTTTTGTTCCTCAATTGTCACTCGTTGAAAAACACCCCCTTCCTTCCTAATTCCTTACTTACTTACTCAGTTTCGTATATGTACAGACGGTATGCATGTATGTATGCATATTCTTACTTACTGTCAACGATAGCCCCGTTTCGATAACGCGAGTCGTTTTACAGCCTGTTTTATACTTCACGTATACCATAAATTCGCTAATGCAAAACGCTTTAAACTTCAATTTAGGCTTACATTTATTATTAACGCCTTGTAGTTAACTTTGTTTTATATATAATATAGGTATATGTATAGGTATTTATGTATGTATACGTACCTATTATGTATGTGTATATATGGGTATAACATAATTGGTGCGCAGAGAATATTACGCAATACAAACTCGTTAAATCAAGTGGAGAGTAGAAACTAGACCTTCGTTAGCAATTAAACTTTATAAAGTACTTCAAGCGAATTCGTTATTTATTAGTGAAATTTGAATTGCGAAAAATTGATACTAAATATTTTTCTCAGTTTCTGACGCGGCTCGAAAAGAGAAAACACGATTTTTTTTATTCTTTATTTTGTAATTAAAAAAATAAAAAAAAATCGTTTCTTTTTCTTTCTCTCGTATTATAATACAAAGTTATAGCGAAAATTATACAAAATTTAACTCGATATATAAGGTTCCTGATTAATCTCAGACATGCACGCATATTATTTGAGAAATTACTATTCCAGAATTGAGAGAAAAAGAAAATTAAAAAAAAAAAACTGTATCCTTCAAATGATGATTTTTGTAAGAATAAATGCAAAAAAAAAAAGAAAGAAAATCTTACGATTAGTTTGAACATTTATTTACACAAATTTGTCGTCTATAGATAATTTGAGGGCAGAGGGATCGAAATGTTTACATAATTTTTTTCAATGGCAATATAGAAAGAAGAAGTAAATAAATAAATGAAAAAAAAAAAAAAAAATAAAAAAAGAGTAGAAAAATTTTCCCACAGCGTATAAATCGTGCATACTTCGGTTATAGAATCTTTTTTATCTTTTCGTTTTTCTCACGAGTTACCCAAGCAATTGACACGGTGGTGCAGTGTTTACTCGAATTCTTCTCATACTTTACCTTTATTTTTTTTTCGTTTTTTTTTTTTTCTTTGGTTTTCATTTTTCGTCTTTTTTCGTCACGTTTTTCGCACCTTTAAAACGTTCGCGCCCTCAGGTGTCCCGGGGTTTGTGCTACGTTCGGTAGTACACCCACGATACAGGCAAACAAACGCGAGCGGATTATATGTATATTTCTTGTGAAATGAAATTTTGGGACTCGTTTTTGGTCAACCGTTTATTCTTTTACTTCTTCTTTTTCTTCAGGTATTTATTTATTTATTCATTTTTTCAAATATGGTACGACGACGACAACGTTGTCTTCTTCTTCTTCTTCTTCTTCTTCTTCTTCTTCTTCTTCTTCTTCTTCTTCTTCTTCTTCTTCCTCGCGTGCGTGGGAAGATATTAAAGAAAAGAGCGGGTCTTCTTCTCATATACGTATACACCCTTTTCTTCTGCGTCGACGAATTCTTTTTCTCACTCTTTTTACTCCTCTCAATCCTTTTTTTTTTTTTTTTTTCTTTTGGTTTTATTTAGTTATTTATTTTTTCTTCTTCGTTTTCTTCTTTCTTTTTCATTTGCCTCTTCGCCTCACTTGCAGGCTTTACTACTGCAGAGGTGCTTTGAACAACAAACAAATTTCACATCGTGTAACCCAAACACCACAGGGTCCAAGTGTGAACTCGATTGTTGTTGTTTCAACGCGATCAAAATGGGGTTACTTTTTTTATACAACCTATGTATGTACATACATACATACATACATACATATGCTCGGGAGTTTCGAACAGGTGTACACTACGAATATCTGCACTCTTATAGGTTCTTCTCCTATTTTTCCTCCTTTCTTTCTCCCTTATAAATATATACAAACCCGGCCGGTAGTTAGCAGTTGAATATCTAAATATTATACGGAAGTTGGAAGATCTTATCCAAACTGTACATAATTTTCTGATATTAAAAGAGTCGAGCTAGCTATTTCTTATCGAAAATTTAAACTGTAAATTTATTTATTTATTTACAGTTCTCAATTCAAAGTTTAGTCATTCAAATTTTCCGTTATTAAATAATCATTTTAACCACATATATCCGATCGAGAAGACTGACAAAATCTGGTTTTGTCGAGTCCTTGAATAATAACGGGGGTAAAGATTCCTCGTTGCTTTTTTATTTCTTTTTTATTACATCCCTCCATTTTAATTTCTTCATTTTCTTCTTCTTATTCCCGTTCCTGTTCTTCTTAAGAAGTAACATATATCGTGTCCCTCAGCCTGCCTCAGAATACTAGTATCATTTCTTCTTTCGTTAGAATGGACATTTTTTCCAGACGACAAAACTCGTCCGATTTAAATTTAGACGCCTTCCTACGCCATTGAAAACCTGTTCCTCGAGTATTATACAGCCACGTTTTGATGCTAAGGTAAGAAGGTACATACATATAGGTATATACTAGGTATATACCTATATATATATATATATACTACCTTCATCCCATCGTGTTAAGGAGGGGTTTGTTGCACCGTCGGTCGGTTGGTTTCGTTCCTGCTATGCTACTCCTTGCCGGCATGGAATTGTCGGGGGTGGTGGGAGTAAGACCGCTGGTTGTTCCTTGTCCCGTAGTATAGGTAGTTGCAGTCGTGTCATCGTCGTCCTCCTCGTGTATTTATTTATTAAACAAAAATCAGAAAAAAGAAACACAAATACATACCAAACAAAAAAATCTATCGCCAAAACATTGTCATCAATTTTTTTTTTTTTGTTTTTTTTTCGTTTCTGTGTGTTTCTCTTCCCTTCATTCCATGTGCAGTTCTTAGTGCGGAGGATAACGTTTTAAATACAGGTGGTACGAAGATTTTCGAAAATCGCATCTTATTCTTTCCGGATTGATAAAACGACAAAACTAATTAAAAAGATAAAAAAATATTTGCCCAATTATTATAAGATTTTCATATAAAACCAATTTCTGTTCTTAACTTGTGTACCCAAAGGGTGTTTTTATTATTATTATTTAATTATTATTTTTATTATTATTATTATTATTATTATTATTATTATTTTGTTATTTCTTTTCGTTTAATTTTTTAACAGTGGGCGGCATGAGCCGACCGTCGAAAGCAGTGGCCCAAGTTAAAAAAGTAGCTCCACCAGCGGTGCCGGACGTATTCCGTCACTCGGGTTCGTCTTTTGGATCAGCAGGATACGCGAGCAGTGAAGATGGTTGTTTTTTATCAGGTAGTGGAGGCGGTGGGGACGATGGTTCCTACGGTATGCCCGCAGGAAAAAGTCCAGGACCGATTTTCACACATCCTGGATTCGCATTTCCTCCTGTCGTCGGAAAATACGCACATGCCGAGGACCAAGGTAAACATTGATAAAATTAAACTGAAAAATAAAAATGTGTATTTCCTGTTTTCTCTTTTAACTAAATATTGAAAAAAATAAAAATATTCCTATCTAGGCATCGACATGACTCAAAGTCCGGGGAGAGATAGTCCTGGTAGTTCTGGTTCAGGTTCTGGATCTAGACACTCGACTGCTTCCCTGGATTCCGGAAGAGCTTCCGGTTACCATTTAGGTCCCAGGGGTCCGGGAGCCCTAGCTTCATCCCCTAGATGCTCGATAAGTTCGCTAGGAAGTCATCCAGATCGTCCAGCAGATTTAGACGTTGTTCATGCCTGGCTTACCGAACTACAGTTCGAAGAATATTTCACTTTGTTCGCATCTGCGGGATACGATCTCGCTACCATTACTCGCATGACTCCGGAGGATCTCACCGCCATAGGTAAGCATTTTTTTTATTTTTTTTCCTTTTTTTAAATCTATTTTTGTGTTTTTATTAATTTTTTATTATTTTTATATTTTATTTTATTTCTTACGAATTTCGGTCTATGTAAATATTATTTGCAATACTGAATTAAATATACGATTTTTCCAAATTTAAATCTGATTTACATACACATCATATTGTACCGAAATATTCGAAGTAACTGCATCATTTCTGTTTTATCTATATTTTCAAGAACTAAAATTGAATTGATTGTGATTAAAATTGAAGTGACAAAACTGCTTCACTATGTGCAATATCTATATAAAAAATGAGAAAACTTGAATTAATCATGATTTTTAACAATTTTAAGCAAACAGTTGTGAATAAATTTGTTCAATACTTCTGTAACTTGTCTTTTATTTTTTTTGAAAAAACTATAAATAAATACCCAAGTACGAAGACTAGTTATTTTAGAAAAATTGATTTATCTATACCAAATATGTAAACGACGTAAAGACATCCGATTTTTCCCCAGGTATTAAGAAACCAAATCATAGAAAGCGAATCAAAGCAGAAATCGACAATTTAAACGTTGGAGATGGATTGCCAGAGCATGTGCCTGGCTCCCTTGAAGAATGGTTGAGACTTTTGAGACTGGAAGAGTACCTAGGCGCTCTTCAGCAGCAGGGAATGCGATCAGTCGAAGACGTGACAACCCTGACTTGGGAAGACCTAGAGGACATTGGTATCGTGAGACTTGGTCATCAAAAACGATTACTACTGGCAATAAAACGAGTAAAAGACATTCGTGCAGGAAAACGTATACAGCCTCTGGATCTCGCACGTCTTCCGCCTCACCCTGGGCACACACAGGTAATTGTAAGATCGTCGTTCACCATTTTAAAGAAAAATAGCCCCTTTATTCATAAAATTATTCTCTTAATTTACATATTTTTTTAAATTCATCACAGGATGTTGTCATTCAACGTGGCGGACCTGACCTCCCATCACCTGACGAAGACTGTTCATCGCCGGTACTGAGGTCCTTTCAAAGAGCAGGAACTGAGGTGAGCTCAACCTCAACCTGGCAGAGTATGTACGCAGCTATGCCACAAAGCTTGGATTATAATGTTGCGAGAAGCGGACCTCGTGGAAAGTCTCTTGAAAGCCTTGAAGATGCTCCTCTCAGTTATCCTCCGTCTCCAACTCACATTCAACCACCTCCTCCTGGATGGAGACTCAGGAGCTATGAAGACGGGGATTTAACACCCACTAATGAAGCTGCGATAGAAGCTGGCGGCGGTACACTCCCTAGACCAAGACATTGTCTTGTACGACCGAGACCTGTCGCCAAGGTGTGTTAAAATATCAATGAAAAAGACATTCTTTGTTGGAATACTGATTTATTCAACATTTTTAAATACAATTTGAAATTTTTTTTAACTTATTGCAAAAAAAAAACTGAAAACTTTCATAGAATTCTTACTTGAGGATTTTGAATTGCATTTACAATCTATTTTATATACATTGAATTAACAGAGTAGCTACTTATGGTATCAAAAAGATCACAGAATATTTATATCAGTGTTATCCGATCATGAACTGCAGGAAATAAGAAAGCGAAAAGCAAAAAAGTGAATTTCTTTTGTAAGTTTCCCTTGGAAATGTAATTCTTTTTGTTAAACATAGGTCACCGCAACTCCAGGACAATTCAAATCACTGCCACGAGACTTTGACAACAAGTATCAACTAACTTACGGGCTTGAAAGTAGCCCACATTTGCCAAAACGTCGTCCACCATCACCACCACGACGGCAAAGTTCGCGTGAAATTGGTCAAGGAGTTGTAGGAACAGGAGAAGTAGTAATAGATTGTAGTGGTCCGGTGCCTACAGCCACATGCGACGATATGCTTCCACCACCGTCAGCTCCAACGCTTGCACAGTCCGCCCAATCCCAGCAGATCCGACCACACTCATCAATGTCACGCTCTTGGGGAAGCGTAGGCGTTAGCGTGAACGAGGAACACGAATTAATCGCATCTCTCGCCTTGCAACACCGCAACGGATCTGATGCTAGTTTTAAGGTAAATTTTTTTTAGTATTTTCTTTATATTTTGGCTTGAATATTATCTGTTAGATGTTTCCTGTTTCGTACTCAACTGAAAATAAATTTATTGTTGAATTGCAGTCAAGTTCGAGCACGGAATCAGACTCTTTACCGTTCGCGAATGAGAATGCGGGTACGATAAAGCAGAGGGCAGCTAGAGCTCAGGATTACGCAAGCCCACCAATGGGCAATTTGATGGGACATCATCATTCAACAACTAGAGCTGGTCAGGAGACAGGAGATGTTTTAAACGACATTGGTAACATGCTTGCCAATCTTACAGACGAGCTCGACGCTATGCTCGAAGAAGAGAAACGCCAAGGCCTGAATCCCTAATTACTGCCTTTGCTCGCTGCTACCCCTCGTAGCGCAATTATTGTTGCCATAGCGATGAGATAATTGATGAATTTATTGAATACGAGACATTCCTTACACCCCTAAACTGTGCGGCACGATAAAGATTAAGGAGAGGTGGCTTGGCAGGTGGTAGTTATTAATTACAGAGGAATAAAAATCAAGGCAGCTTGCTATATTTACATATTTGAAAATCTATAGTTCTATTCACTGCTCGATGGTACGATGCGTACTTATCTAATTTCATGGAATCAAATTTTTTACAAATGCAAGTTAATAGTTACGATTTTGATATTGTGATCCAATTTATGAAAAGAATTTTTTTCTGTTTATTTTTGATTCTATGAATGAACTGATGAAGTTATTGACTACTATTCAAATTTAGTTTGGAGATATTGAATATTAAGTTTACCGCAGTGATTCTAATACAATTTAATGTTATTGTAGCTTTTTTTGAGTTACATAAAATGCAGATAATTTACTATGGAGTTTTAAAAGGATTTCAGATGTTCAAAATCTTGGATTGGTTTTTTGATGTACTTTTATCAAAGACTAATATTCCATTACAATATGGACCACCGTGTAACAATAAATAAAATAATAATATTACAAAAAAATAATAAAATAAATAAAAACAAACTAAACTAGATACTTGAAGTGACTAACATTATTTATTTATTGATTGATTGCTTGCAGTAATATTATGTAGATAGTTACATACATATATATATAACGTTTATTATTGTATATTGAATAATATTACTGTAAATTTTTTTAATGAAACAAAATGCAACGTACATTGGTACATACATATAACGTGTAACGTGCCGCAACTCCTTTTTTCTTTCATACGTGCTCAGGCGAAAATAAACGCGCACAGTCGTCTCTGCAAATACGCTGTGCTGTGCCCACACACTACTTAAGAATTACTTAACTCTTAAGATTATTCAATTAAAAATTGGGCCTGATCAGCTCAGGCCATGGACTTGTCTTGTTAACTACTATAGGTGTATAGTTATATATAGATGTTATTGGCAAGCAGTGATTTTGAGTTTTGTACCAACTCACTGTTTGGACATATATGTATTAATTTAATTGCTTTAATTATCCCGACGAATATTTCGTTATAGTTAACTAGAATATTTAACTGATTAACTAAAAAAAATAAAAAAAATCTTTCTTTGGGATTTTAGCTACATGCGGACGTGCTGTGCTGCTAGATTATCCGAAAGATCAAATTAATAGTTGTCTTTTTGATATCGAATCAATTATAAATTTTACTAACAGAATTTAATCAATTGCACGAGGAATTATTTTACATTCTAGTTTATTTAGACGAATGTCAAAAGTTTTATTATAAGTTCCTAGACTTGTGTAAGAAATAGAAAATTGTTACATATACATATACATATACATATACATATATATATATATATATGTATATGTATATGTATATGTATATGTATATGTATATGTATATGTATATGTATATGTATATGTATATGTATATGTATATGTATATATATATATATATATATATATATATATATATATATATATATATATATATATATATATATATACATATATATATATATATATATATATATGTGTATAATATATATACATATATATATCTATCAAAAACCCTTCCCTGATCAATAATATCCTATATACTTCTCGCGCTGCTATACTCGCTTTGATTTGATCATGCATTTTATATTATAATTATTAGTTTACATATTTAATTAGATAATACATCGAATTTTATTGTGCACACCTATTTTATTGTGTAGCACTTTGATTTATTCTGCGACAAGTTGTCAAATACCTACAATCACTACTTGCCTATGACATATACATATTATATTATAAATATATTATACTAGTTATAGTTTTTGTACAAAGGTATGCGCCAATCAGTCTCGCTCAGCGAGTACCCGCGTCCGCCTAAGCTGTATTGTACACCCCCCTTCCATGTTGGTTTAATATGCATTAAATATAACATTATAATAAAGACCATTGATCTTTAAATAAAGCCAATTGATGCAGTTCTAATCGGTTTCTTTATTGCTTCTCATATCTCCAATGCTATTATTTATTTACACATAGTTTCTCCAGTTTTTGGGATAATGTATTAAATGATCTGTGTGATGATTTTGAAAATTATTATCGCGTATTGTTGTGTTTTGAAAAATATTTAATATCCCTATGAAACAGTATCATCATCATTTGTCATCACCATATGAACTTATACGTCATCATAGAGGTAATGGATGCACTGATTGCGGTGAAAGCAGTTGTCAATTCGTCCACGAAATGGCGATACCATTTGGCATCCCGTAGGTGCGACTTGCCGAGCAAGAACGAGCAGTGATCTTGACATTGAGTAGGAGCACTTATCATGGAGTCAGTGACCCTCATGGCCCCGAAGTGTTCGTATGCGGGGCTGCGTTAACGAGAAAAGACCACTGATATCTATGACGCAGCTTTTGAATTTGAATACTCGGGACCTGCTAACCTGTATGCCAAGAAGCAAATAAAGAAAATCGTAGATATTTATTCTTAATAAACACCTACATTGTATCTATGCTGCAACAATAAATTCCTGGACATACCAATGATCGATTGCTTCGTTATTTTCCACTTTTCCCACCCTGCGACCCTGCTCATTATTTCAAATAAGCGTTAGGTGAAGATGTGTCTCTGTGGAAGTCTCATTCGCTCACAAAATTTAGAGTTTCTGAAATTTTAAGTCGAAAAATTGCTCCTGGTATCAGGAGAACATCTGACCCGAGGAGGTGTGCTGAAATTTTTGGCGGGAAAAATCAGGAGCATATGTCTCAGCAGGCATGCATTCGAATAGATGTGTCTCTATGCATATCTCTATGTATGTCTCATTCGCTTGCGAAATTAAGAGTTTCTGAAATTTTAAGTCGAAAAATTGCTCCTGGTATCAGGAGAACATCTGGCCCGAGGAGGTGTGCCGAAATTTTTGGCGGGAAAAATTAGGAGCATATGTCTAAGCAGGCATGCATTCGTATAGATATGTCTCTCTGCATCTTTCATTAGCTTACAAAATTTAGAGTTTTTGAAATTTTAAGTCGAAAAATTGCTCCTGGTATCAGGAGAACATCTGACCCGAGGAGGTGTGCCGAAATTTTTGGCGGGAAAAATCAGGAGCATGTGTCTAAGCAGGCATGCATTCCCATCGATGTGTCTCTCTGTATCTCTCGTTAGCTTGCGAAATTTGAGATTTTTGAAATTTTAAGTCGAAAAATTGCTCCTGGTATCAGGAGAACATCTGACCCGAGGAGGTGTGCTGAAATTTTTGGCGGGAAAAATCAGGAGCATATGTCTCAGCAGGCATGCATTCGAATAGATGTGTCTCTATGCATATCTCTATGTATGTCTCATTCGCTTGCGAAATTAAGAGTTTCTGAAATTTTAAGTCGAAAAATTGCTCCTGGTATCAGGAGAACATCTGACCCGAGGAGGTGTGCCGAAATTTTTGGCGGGAAAAATCAGGAGCATGTGTCTAAGCAGGCATGCATTCCCATCGATGTGTCTCTCTGTATCTCTCGTTAGCTTGCGAAATTTGAGATTTTTGAAATTTTAAGTCGAAAAATTGCTCCTGGTATCAGGAGAACATCTGACCCGAGGAGGTGTGCTGAAATTTTTGGCGGGAAAAATCAGGAGCATGTGTCTAAGCAGGCATGCATTCCCATCGATGTGTCTCTCTGTATCTCTCGTTAGCTTGCGAAATTTGAGATTTTTGAAATTTTAAGTCGAAAAATTGCTCCTGGTATCAGGAGAACATCTGAGCCGAGGAGGTGTGCTGAAATTTTTGGCGGGAAAATCGAGCGCCTTATTACATGTAACCCGCACGCCATCCGTGTAATCTAAATTTTTGTTGCATAGCATTAGGCGCACCAAATTTTGCGATTTATAATTTCTGTAAATTATGCCATGTCTTCTTACGCTTTTTGAGATTCACTCACCTTATTCAATACCTGAAATGAAGAGTCACAGTAAGGGGAGAATAAAAAATAACAAGAGTAATTAATCATAGGTATATCTGGGAATTTATTGCTGAAGCATCAATACAATATTTCTCATTGTCAACGTTATATCATGGTTTGTACAATTTTGTGATTATTTCTTATAAATAAATATGTATATACGCATTGCAAATTATTAATGATGTCTCTATTTGCTTATTGCTGTACAAGTTCCTATAATATATACAACATTTTGTCGGACAGAAGTTTTTCTCTTGATTTTTGTCTGGTAGTCGCGCCAGTTGTTCGATTGCTAGACAAAAATACTCCAATTTCGAAAATTCACCTATCGGTGTATTCACGTAAAATCGGTGTTCCGTAGAATTTTGAAGAAGATTTGTTGTAGATGGGCAGAACCTTGATCGCCTCGTTGGACAACGCCTGTGAAGATAAAAACAAGACAAACAAGTATATTGGATAAATTAGCTTAACATGTTATTCAAGCAAATATTCTTGACTAGGAAGCAAAGATTTTGCAACTCTGATCATAGGTCTGACTCGATGTCGGTAATATTATCGCTGTTCTTAATCAAATCTATTGTAATCTATCTCTAATGATTAATTTTGTAAGCCCATTTGAACCGTTTTCATATCTAATGTAAACTTTAAACCATTTTCAACAGAAGCAAGAACTCTAATGTGTGAGAATGAATGTACTGCCTAAATGATCAGCTTTTACAATCTCATCAATTGTTATGATCAGTAGCTGAGGCTCCAAAGTAATTTATTATCAATATTGAATTGTATTCTATTTAAACAAATATAAATGTGCTACCGAATCGATTCAGTAGTAATCTACATTTATATTTATTTGCAAACCTATGAATTCCTATCCTTGTTATTCAAATATTTCCTTACGACAAGACAAGTCTACATTTCAATAGAGTAGATAGAGTTAATATCCATTTTCTTGAGACTCATTAATCTTCTCTCGTTTTTGTCAATTGTACTTGACTTGTGTCATTGAAAATATAGAAATTATTTCGAAAAATCACGTGTTTCATTTCTCGTAGACTTACCCTATAGTAAGATATACTAGTAACACGAGAATCACGTCAATATATTACCTTCAGCACTATTATTATGTCATCTCTACCATATCGCTGGCAATTGAGAAGATCCAAGTTTCCATAAAAGTACCTGGGGTACCGTCAGAGCAGAGGGACAAGTGGTACAGATGTCATTTTCTCTCCAGTTCTGAAACATGGAATAATAGTTGGGATTAGAAGAACAAACATTGTCACATCCAGAGATATCGACTGTCTAGGTATCTGATACTAGAATACGTTTCAGCATTGATTGTTTTGTCGATATACACAATTAGATAGGATCTTTGGCTGCTATAATATAAAGTTCACCATTGTATCGACTGAATATTGAGTCAGGACTAGCTGGGTAGTGTTGGTTTGCGTACAACTCCAACCAAATAGAGGGTAGTACTCATGCATTCGAAGTATCTGCTCTGCCTATTCAACTGTATGCCGAGCAATAATGCTGTTGAAAAGTTAAATAAAAGGTTAAATTAAAGAATAAGTATTTCCCTAAAAAGAATTTGTCAACTCCAATTGATTTGACAAATTAGGTTCACCTTTGTGAGTGGCGGAACAGACAATAAAGCAAATAACGCTAAAGTACGAGAATCTCGGAATTATATTGTCCGATTAACGGTATAGTCCTACCTCCTTAACTTTCCAGCTTCAAGTGTTTCAGTTGCTAGAATTTTGGAAAGTTAGGGAGGTTCGTGACCAAAATGGCTTCTCCCACTCTACTCTTCTAGAAGGAGATAGCAAATGTACTTGCACTGGTCTTTCTTTCATGAGGGGGTGGGCGACTGAGGAATGATGGGAGTAGCGGTTTCCTTGACCGTTCCTGACGGATGCAAATCATGGAATGTTACAGAGGGAAAAGTTAGGGAGGTAGGAATGTAGTTGTATTATTATTAGTACATTAAGATGACAATTGTTGCAAATTTTTTCACAGACATAAAAAGTTCATTGAATGAAACTTGGTTGCGTACTTGAATCAAAAAACGGCACGAGAGGTTAGGTTCGCAGGAAATTCAAGATTTTCACAGAGTTATTCATGGGTAGAGATAGAATATACTTGAGAATGAACAATTTCTCTAATTATAACCAAAATCTGCTCGTAGCAATCGAATTCTTACTCACTCTGTTGATTGATTATTACACACAAATATCAAAATACGCAACATGTAAAATCTATCCAATAAACATATTTCAACCATAATTCCGGGACTTTTGTTATTTGTCAAACATAATAAACAAACTGCTTCAGAAAAATGTCTTGCTCCGACCAATTGGTTACGATATATTTCGTATCATCAATAAGCATTGGACATTCTAAAAGTTTCTGCTGTTGTTTAATATTCATCGTTGGTAAAATAGCGATTGGAAAACTATTATATTTAAAACTCACCCACGTGCTATGTCCTCTCGTTGATATCAGCCTTTTCAAACCATAGCGTACTAATTGTTGACAAACCTGGCGACGCTGGGCATCCCAGGTAGATAATCGGGACTCGGGATGGGAATGAATTTCCTTCATGGTAATGGTATTATCTAGCCGTACACGAAATTATTTCCACAGTACAGGAAATTCGCATATCTACCATCTTGACTCGTCGACGCCGCAGACTGTAAACGTAAACTCGAGTTAAAGCTCCAACATCGGTGCGAGCCGCTCGGTATGTGTGGCACCGTGCGTTTACACGTAAATTCTATGGTGAGTGAGCGACTGTAGCGCACCAAGTAGTGGGGCGCTAAAGTAGGGTCGTCTGTGAGCCACTCACGTGTGTGCGTCTTACTCACGCGGCACCCTAGTATGTGTGAGTCAAACTGGGGCGATTTTTGTCAGCGCCATCTGCTAGTGGGGCGCGAAAGCTCTAGTATATAAGGCAAAGTAAATAAGCATACCCCCATCACGCTATCCGCACCTCTATACCTATCTTTACTCAATGCCCTCACCATGCTGTCCGCATCTCTATACCCATCTTTACTCAATGGTCTAACTATGATGTATGCGCGTAAACATTGGGGCCGCACCTACGATCTAATGTGCGTATACCGTGACTTTCTCTGTGAAGTGGAACGCTAGGGATACCAACTCAATACTTCCGTATTCCAGGGAGTGCGTTCAACCATACCCTGTTCGAGCTAACATAAAATAACAATAGTTAGTCTGCCAACCGTGAGGTATAGCGAAGGCCCTGATTGGCCGCGGCGATCAACCTACAGCCAATCATCACTCTCGAGTTTAAACAGAATAAAGTTAGCTCGAATAGGGTATGGTTGAATGTGCTCCCTAGAATACGGAAGTTTTGAGTTGGTATCCGTAGCGTTCCGCTTTCTGAGAAAGTCACGGTAGGTATAGTTCGTGTTCAACATGTTTCGATTCATGCATCGGTGAAAAGAAAAAAACGAAAATAATAAGAAAATAAATCAACAAAAAATAAAAAGAAAATTGGATATGTCATAAAACTTGTGAATAAGCATGATGTTAGCGATATGTGACAGCGAGATAAAATAATAATTATAAAAAAAAAATCTGAATGTACTGTTGTCACAGATATTGAAAATATTTGAAAATTATCTAAAAATCGATGATACTACAGTAATCTATCCTGATTAATATACAAATTATAATATTATGAATACCAACATGCATAGTATGTATATTTATGATAAGAAATTTTAACGATTTTAGTTTTCTGTGGTTTACGATAGTGATGAAACATTAAAATAAAAAATAATTATAAAAAAAATAAATAATTAAAAAAACAATTAATTAATTCAAATCTCAAACAGTTGTACTGCATACGAGGATCAGAAAACTTCATTCTCTTAACCTCATGCGCCAATAAATGAATAAATAAATAAATAAAGACCCAATTTTATTTGAATAACAAATAGGAAAACAATAAAGATTAAGTAGAATGACGGAAAGTTTGATAAACGAATGGCTCGCGGATTGTGCGGATTTATCTCCTACCGAACTACATACATTTGCCAGTACATTATCCCAGGATAATGAGATAGTAAGAGCTCTTTATGCTGTACTTGACGAGCGAAGTAAATACAGTCAGGTATGTGAACTGTTAATAAAAATCACTCATTTTCATACTGGTAATAATTCACGAAATGATTTATTAATTTCGTTATTTTTTTATAGCTTGTCGATACAGTATGCAATCAATTATATGGATTTTATCGATCAAGAGAAATCGAACTGCAAAGATTTACTCTGCAATTTTTACCAACTTTGATGTATATTTATTTAAACTCTGTTGCTCATGGTGATAAAAAGGTATGACAACATTATTTAAATCTCAGTTAAAACAAATATATTATTTATAGATTATTATTCCAAGTTTTGTCCACTTAAACGTCACAATTATAAAAAATTAAAAAAAAATATTATATAAGAACACGTTTTTATCCTACGCATGTATGTATCTTGCAATTATTATTGACACGCTGATTGCATGTTGCGCAAACTCTAAGTCAAAGTATGAATTATATAGTCTTATGTAACACAGTAAGGAGTTTTGTTTTATTCTTTTTCTATATTTCTCATATAAGGATCAATGATCTGGGTTAATCATTTTACTCTAGATTCTCTTCTCCTTTTGATAATTAATGCATTATTCACACATACGTAATGTAACATATTTTGTTTTCATGATTTCTAACAGAGCTGTCGTACCGTCGAGACATTGCTAATTGGTTTATATAACTTGGAAGTTGTCGATGAATCTGGACAGCCTAAAGCAGTCTCTTTCAGATTACCTTCGCTCGCTATGCCTTCGATCTACCACGAGGTTAGATACGAGCGCATACTGATTTACAGTTTATTCATTTTTGTTAAAATTTTTTGAATTCACATTCTTTAAATTTTTCTAGGTTTTAAATTATGAAAATTTTAGTCAATAAGCTCTTGAAATATGATATTACTGTACAAATACATCTCAAGTAATGAGTCATATTTTATTTATTAGCCATTAACTTGAATTTGTGACTATTTAGTTAAAAACTTGAAAGTAATTTATCAATATTATCACAGCCGATGAGCTTGGCACCAGCATCCTTGACTGAAAGTGCTTTACGTCGTTTGGAAGAATGCAATACTAAGCTAGTCAGTTGGGGTCCGTTACCGCAAGTGGAAGCTCTGAATGCTCAGAATAGATTGAAAGTTATGACTGCTTTGTTGTTTGTCTATAATCAGCAGCTCAGTCGTCTCGATAAATCAGCCCTTGAACAGTTGTGCAAAGTTGCCACAAAGTGAGTCAAAAGTGAAATCATATCACACAAAATTAACTCCACAGTTTACATAGATATCTATCCAAACAACACTCCGTGTAGGCGGCAACAGATAATAAACCGTTTATTGGCGTTACTCATGATAATTTTATAATTATGTAACTTTCTGTTCTGTTACATTGCAGACTTGTAACACAAGGATTTACAAAGCCGGGACACCATCAGCGATCATCTTATGGAAGTGATTCCAGCTTTGTTCCAAGGCTTCTGCCTCGTATACCTGTTTCGGCTCAGTTTCTTCTCGAGTTTCTCCATGCTGTATACTTTGCTATGTATGCCAGAAGTTTATACCAGTTAGAATATTGGTTCTTCGAAGTTATAGATACAGCAGATAATAATTCAAGCTGTATTATTCAATCGTTTTAGGTATAATGACTATTGGTATGTGGGCAGTCAGGCTCTGGAAGACATCCATAACAGAGCGTGTTTTGAGGCGTATCCGGACGTCATGCTAGTTACGAATGCAATCCGTAATTCTAGTAGCTCTGGTTCTTCTGGTAAGATGATTGGGGTGAAATAATGTCTAGGATTAAGAGTTTTATGAATTTTCAATAGTGTATTAGACTTTGCTTGATTTTATCCACCGTATCAAGAAATTTGCAGTTATTTTTACTCTTTCTTTCAAATTCAGGACAACCTGGTGATGGACCAATGGGTATCAGCGTCGCGTTATCTCCAGCAACGGCAACTGTCACTGTTTCCAAGTCTATGATCACCAACGCTTCATTTAGGACAAAGAAATTGCCAGGTAAAAAGATCTGTAAAACTAAACTGATCATAATCAGGTGTATTACATTAAAGACATATTAAAGTATAATGACTCGATGAAATTTCCTCGATGAATCGATTGAAATTTTCAGATTCACATATAAATTCATACTTTCATATATAAACTGTTCACTAATCTTGAGTATGGAATGTCTGTTAGTAAGATTTTCAGTAATTCGCTAAATGTTTATGGGAGAGTCATAAAAATCTTTGATCATTTGTGGGAATGAAACTGAATTGAAATGTTGTGATTAAAAAATATTTATTTACAAGTTCTATTCTAAACTACTTGACGGAACTTGAAGCATGAGTGTGAGAACGATATGCAGCAGAATACCAATCCACTATTTCTAACTACGTAACCACATGTGCCTGCTAGTCATTCTGAATAATTGTTTATAAATGTAAATTGTAGTCGTGGTAATAGTTGAATGCTTTATGGAGTAACAATTACATTAGTAAAGGGAGTGGATGTGCATTGGTTGCACGTATGTGTCTATTAGACGATCTGGAGGAGGAGTTGTTTGGATTGGCTGAGCCCCAAGCTGTAAACATCCAACAACAGCAGCCTGTTATGTCGACTAGTAAGCATCGTACTTGGCCCTGGCGACATGCGCAACAAAATTCTCCAGATGAGGAGGATATTGGACAAAATAAAGCTAATTCCTCCTCGTCTAAGGACAGTTCTAGACGAGAGAGTATAAACAGTAACCAAAGTTCACCGAACAAGTCTTCTCCTAAGAAGAAGAAAGACGAACAATCAAAGAAACTCGATTCTAATAATACTCAGGATTCTGTGCCTCGAAGATTGCGCAAGGAATCTAAAGAAAGAAGCGTATCTCCTAGCGAAAGCAGGATGAGCGCTGGTGCTAGACTTTATAGAGTTTTGGAAGAACAAACACTGGATGATGTGCTCGGGGAATCGGTCAATTTGTATATAGGCAATATTAGACCAGTCAGCCTTTGTTCTACTGCCGCTTTGTCCACAAATACATGGTATCGACTAATATTTAATCTCTATGAAGCTGTCGCACCGTCAAACTCTATGCAGCAAAATAATATCTATGTTGTAAAAATGTCTGGCTCATCAACATTACTTTTTCACTGCACTAGCGTCTACAATTTGCGCAAACCCATTCAATAATGGTTTTCGCTTTATTTCAGATTCACCGTTTACTACTAATACGAAAATACTCGACTAAACTCTGTTGTAAACACAAAGACTTACATAGTTGCATGAAAATAGTCTAAAAGTGTATAACGACGATGCCACTGCATGGTATGACAAGAATTTCAACCGATCAAACGCCAGTTAATTGTATATTGCGATTTTCAATTTTACGTTTAACAGGACACTTTGCACTGAAATTTTAATCTTTCTATTTGTTGCTTACAACAGAAATTTGAGAATCACTAAAGAATGCTGCAATCCACATATCTGCTTTCATAAATTATTTTTGTTGGTATTTAAAGTAAGAGTTCTTGCCAGTATCATATTCCTAGTATCATGCTTATAGGAAAAAACGTATTATACCTAAATTACTTTGTGATAAATAAATTGTTTTTAATGTTGTGTGCACTTATGTGAAGATGTATTTAGATGTAAATTGTGATGATTGGAGCTAATAATACAAGAAAAATGTGTTTTTTTTTTTATTATGTGCAGATGATATTCCAATTCAAACTGTAAAAGATGATTCAGGGGGCGAAGGTAAGGGAAACCTAGTTTCTATATCAGAGGAGCAAGAAACTGCTGATACGAGTCGTGCTGGCTCTCTACGGCAGACTAAGGATTCAAAGGGTACTTCTAAAATCCCGAGTTTTCCTGGATTAGGAAAAAAGCCTAAAGATAAAGATGGAAAGTCATCGAAAAATGGCTACGTTACAAATAATGATAAGGATAAAAAACTTGGATCACAGATAATATCGTCTAAGGAGAATATAAGAGGTAGCCGTTCTACCCTTAACAATGACACCCAAGAAGTCGACAGTTCTGTGAATGGCTCTTCAATGAGAAAGAAGAATTCGGCTCTAGAGAGTAATTCAAACATCTCAGATTCAAGCACTGTGTTACTTGAAAATGAACGTATGGGCGTGGTATCTGAGGCGGTAGAAAACAGCAATTCAGAAACTCTTTTAGCTCTAAGAAATCTCGGCGAATCAGAGTCGATAAATAATTCTGTTCAAGTCAGCTCAGTATGAGTTTACAACAGGGTCAGAAATCAAAATAATTTGATAGTCAAAATTTAATATCTTAACAGGTGAGGGAGCAATTAAAAAAAGTAGATGATATTAGCACACTTTCAACGAAGGTTTTGACCACGCTGCTTCCTTGCTGAAATAAATTTTTAATCGTGTAAAATTTAATCATTAATTAATAAGGCTATGCAATCGCTGTTCATTCCAATCAACAAGCGTACAAAGCCTTAAATCAAGCATTGTTGAGTTTATATATGTATACATATACCTTGTATTAGTAGCTCGCATTGTTTAGAGCAAATAATGTTATCGATCGGAAATGAAAAAGAATTTATTCTTCAATTGGTGGCAATTTACCTTGTAGCCAGTAAGTTCTCAGCGGCTTCCGTACTTTTGGAAGTTACAGTTCAATGTATATTGAGAATATACGATAGAAAAAAAACCTTCCTATAAATAATATAGTTAACACGTTTAGAGGCACATCCTTATATCGATGATGAATTGATATTACATTTGATTAAGTATAGTTGAAGAGTAGAATTTACAGATAGCAGATTCATCGATGTTAGCATACTCTTTTAAGAAATTATGCTAATATTGTTACGTTGTTACAGGTCATTGAGAAAATTGAGTCCTTCGTAGTGAGGTTTTTTTTTTATATTGGTTGTTTTTGTATTTTCTTGAAAGTTTATTACTTTCGGCGTTATAACTTACCATATTACATATTGTTTTATAAACTGGTATCGAATAATAATTAGATTTTATGAATTATGAGTAAGACAGGATCTCTCGAAATAATAAGCTGGTATGCACATGGTACAGAGAAGAAACGAAGGATTAATGGAGACATTAGAAAATAATAATGAAAGAACTGTTTGTATAGAATTTCAATACAAATACCGGCGGTTGATTCTTGCTCATAGATATATCCGGTATCTGGATAATTTAAGGATATAATTTATTGTGAATCATCTTATTCGTTATTTTTAAAAATTCAAATGAAACGAAAAAAATATATATTTATGTTTTAACGAGCATCTTTTAGCACTGATATTTTTCATATAATCTATCTGATTACAAAAAAAAAAGTTTTCGTTACATTCCCTTATGTGATTATTACTCTTTATCCTTATTTTTGAAACCATTTTTGTCTCCAGCGATGAGACACACATGATCTGTATCGAAAATCATTATTAGTATTCTCTATTTCATATATTATTCAGTATGAGATATTATCAATGGTCTCTTAGATCTCCGTCAAGAATACACCAGGGTAATGGACTAACAACTTCAATTACGGTGATAACTGTTATATATATTGCTTACAGAGCGCCTTGTTCGGAAAATGTAAGCATTTATTACTGCTGTATCAAATATATCAATGTTGTTATACTTTTCGAAGTAATATATATATATACATAAATATATATATTTTTGTTTTCTCTTTTCTAACGGTAATTCATATTTCAAAGCATTTTTAACGTTTCAATGTTATTATATGCAATTTATAAAACAGCATGACTATAACACCTTTTACTATGACAGCATGGATGATCATTGAAAATTTATTAATTGTTAATCATTTTTTGTAATCATAGATTCCTGTACAAGTATATTATGGCTTATTGAAATAAACTATAGCAATTGATCAGAGAAATTACTCGATTTCTTCATCGTTAATTAAATACAACGAATTATCTTTTCCCAGGGACGCAAAACCTCCCCTTCCTCCCTCTCCACAGGCAGCACAACAGGCCTTCTATTCATGTGTAATAAAAAATATCGTGTGCATCACGAGAGGAAACGATTTCGCTCCCTCGGTGTAGTCTGCTACACACTCGGGTGCGGAATGGTATTTTCCTCTCTAGATGTACAATATACTATTTTAAATTATCGTATAAAAATGACACGTAAATGGATGAATGAATGTTCGATTTAATATACAATATAAAAATGATGTCATAAAAAATTACGTTATATTTCATCGATTGAAAATCAGTTATCAACGATTTTGATGAACTATTAATTAATATCATATTTGTCTTTCCATAATTTTTCAATCTCCACTTGCTGAAAATAATTTAAAAACTGCGTAAGTGTTCGTTATTAAATTAATTCAAAGAAATTCGAAGTTATTATGTACCTTTTGTATCTCGTTTGTGTACAGCATTTGACAATCCTTTAAAAATTCGGCTATTTCTTCGGTAAGACTTGTAATTCTATTACTTAATTCACCTTTTTCGCAACGTGATTGTCGACAACGAATTTCTGCTTCTTGCAATCTCATTTCTACATCCTGACTTTTACTGTAATTATAAGTAGTTGCATTTGAATTATGTATTAATATTTATTTACGATCAAGTAACTACGATTTCAAAATATCTATTACTAGTTTTTCAACGTTCAAAAATTCAAAGTTCGACATCAAAACTTCATCCATTTAAGGGAAGAAGATAAAGAAAAAGAAAACGACGTATACACTACCTCAGTAATTGCATATGCAATTTAACTAGAGGAGCAATGTGTTCTTGGCACTGAGCATTTACTTCATCAGCTTTTCCTGTATCACATTGACTGTTTTCATCTGAGTTCGTGAAATCCTCGTGCAAATTTTGTACAACAGCTTGCACTTCGTCCAATTCTTTCGATATCTCTGCTTTGATTTGAGCCAATTTTCTATGTAACAAAAAAATTGATATTTCAGTCAATTAATAATTCATAGATATACTTTCAGTTTCGTAATTTTTAGTCTTGCCTCTATGATTTTCGTCTATTCAATTTCAATTATGCGTATGTGTCATTGACAAGAATTTTTCTTTATTCTTATTCATAAAAATAAATAATTCTGGTGATAAAATTTAATATTTTAGACAAAAAAGTTTTATCTTATTAGCGAGAATAACTTAGGTATATAACTATGGATAATTTACTTAGATTGTTGGTGCGCTTCATGTATTTTGGAAAATTTCTGATATTCCTGAGTAACGAAATCTTGTACTTTTTCAAACAGGCTTTTCAGTTCTTGCTTGGCACGAAGTCTGTCAATCAATCCTTCCAATTTTTCTTGTTTTTCGGTATAATCTTGCCGAAAGTTGCCTAGTCTTGTTTGGTATTCTTCTGGAGATTTCACTACCGTCTCTTCCATTTCAACGATTTTTTCGTTCATCTGTTTCAAGATCAAATAGGTTCATCAAATTAATATAGTAGCTTCCAAACTCTCTAAATACGAAAAAATTAACACAAAATTTTTCCTCGATATTTTAAGTAGTTTCAGGAACGTTTTTCTAGTATCTTTACGCAAAATTGAACGTTTTGCGATATCACCTTTACAACTTGTTGTTTAATAGTCCCATTTTTTTGCTGTGCCTGTTGTTTAGTCAGTTTCGCGATCTGTGCTCGTTTTTCCAGCACCTCTATCCGTTTCTCATTTTGATCCACTCTTTTTTCCGCCTCTTCTATTTGCTTGATATACTGAAAAAGCATTGAAAATAATATTCGGAAAGAGATGACGAAATTCTGAAGCCAACCCTTGTGTTTATTTTCAATTTCATACACTGGTTTGTTTGAATGACGAGATATTACGGTGAAAAATTTGAATGATTTTTCAAGTATGTATCAAAATTTTTAGTTTTCATAAGAGTTATTGTCTTCTGGATATTACGTATTTTTATACTTTTTCTTTAAGAGCTGTTTTCTTTGAGTTCTCAAGTACAACTTCTTTCCTAAGGTCCATAACTTCATTCTTTTTCATGTTAAGATCATTCTGAGTATTCAATCTGCTTAATATTGCTTCCAAGGGTTCAGCAAGCTCGTACATTTTGTTATTTGTATAAAGTGAAAAATTTAAAAGCGTCCGAATCATTCTTCGGGCTTTTTTGGCACCTGTAATGAAATTAATATAAACAATTAAAACTGGATTTTAACAACTAATCTGAAGAAAATGAAAAAAATATTATCAAAATATAATTATCCATATAAAATAAAAACCTGGGCTTGTAATATCAGTGAGATAAAGATCTTTAAGAAATATTCGGTTTCCTATTTTCACCATAACTTCATGTAAATTTACCAGACTTATCACCTCTTGGTGAGCCTCAGGATAAGACAAGCTTTGTTCTTGTCCGAATGTTGCCTAAAAATAGATTAAACAATTAAATTGTCAATAAATGATATTAAAAAAGGGTCAAGCATACTTTGAGATAAATTGTAAATTATAAGTTACCCTTTGAATTGTCTTTCCATCGATTGAGAGTCTTGACAGAAATGTGAGCATGATTTTTACTATACATTCTGAAGTAGGATTCTTCAAGTCAGCTAATGTTACTGGATAATTTTCCTCTTCGAGTATATTGTAAATTTGTTCAACATCGTGATCCATGATGAAGAAATTTGCAAACTTGATAAATAATTAAGTGGAACTTGTTTATTCTCAAGTTTATTTTTAATCTATAAACAACGTCAGTTGCATATATGAAATTAATATCATCTAAAGTTTTAAAGTTTGATACAGAATTTTGATAATTTAATTTAAACAAATTTAAGAAATTGATTTTTAAAAAAAGAAACTTTTTTCAAAAATTCATAACTCGGGATCTATGAGACTTGCGGTTATTGTATAAACACGAAAATTAGTCGGATTGTTTCTAATTTCGTTAAATAAAAATATAATACATAATTTATAATAATTGAAAATTACGATAATGACGGTTTTATTGGTATAAACAAGTCGAGCTGCGAGCCGGTGGAACGATACAGATATGTTAAAAATAAAATATAAAAGAACACAGGAGGTTCCAAGAGTTGTGACTATATGTTTGAAATAATATACACAAGTCACAAAATTTATTAGAATTTTAAGGACAATAATATAAGGTTTAAATCGCAGAGGCCTTAACCTTAAAGAATACGAAATTTGACAGTTAGAATTTTGTACAAACCTCTGTGACACTTGAACTTAAATATAAATCTTTGATTTAGGACTGCCACTGGCGTTTTTAACACTCTGTTTAACAATACTGAATTATTGATAAATTATTATCTCCAACAAAGTACCACAGTTCAAAGGAGTTCCTCAGTTTGAATTCACTACATGTTTACATCTCCAACGGCCGTCGCTTTTTGTCTTGAAATTGTTTATAATTAGTTCGTAAGATGGAGCCATGAAAAAGTCAAACAGATAGCGCCATCGTATCGACGATTTTGAGAACTACTTTTACCGCAACTAGACTGGCGGGAATCGATGCGAATTCTTCATAACTTGATACCTTAATTTTTGAATTTAATATCTTCGCTCACCTAATGTGTTTGTAGGGCACAGTAACGAACGCATATCATTATTTAGAAATTATACGAAAATTCTGTGAGACTGGACGTTTAGATGCTAGGAACTGAATATAAATAAATAAGATGCAGGGAGATTGAAGAACTTGCCGAAACCAAGACCAAGCAAAACTCATAATTTAAATTATCGTTAAACGGGAATCGAATTCATGAGTCAAATTAACTTGAATAATGGACTAATTGTACTTATACATACATAAAACTCCAAAAATCTTTCCATGGGATAGTTTGATGAATTTTTAGTTTGTATTAAGAAATATTGGAGTAGTTGGATCTTATAATCAGTTTAATATATTTAGTTTAATCATAGAATATTGTTTTTTAAGCCCTTGGTGGTGGGATATAATCGTTGTCTCGCACTGAGACACGTTGCAATGCATATTCCATATGCAGAGCGTGTTGCGATGCACCTTGAGTACACTTTAGATCCTTAAACCAACACACATCACCACACACCTGTTGCTTTTATGGAGTTTAGAATAACGGGGAATAAAGGGAATAATAGACTCGATGATACAATGTCCCTTCAGAACTTTATCTTCTCCTATATTTTAGAGCGGAGATACCGGATACCGGATACCGGATACCAGATACGAATACGAATACGAAAATTATATTTATAAGGATTGTAGAATGGAGAAGATAGAAGAAATGGATAATGAGACGGTTAAGAATAAAAATTTTTAGTTACATCCCAATCCAGAATTTTAAGTTTTACAAATATTAAAATAATGCATGATATTGTTATCATATATTTATGCATACTTAATGATGTTATATTTCAATTTTCCAACTAGCGAAAAAACTTTTGTTAGCTTTTTATCAAGACTTTTATACAATCAAGTTGTATATGCGGTATATACGTATACAGCTATGTATGTATAATAATGTTTCGCCCGAGAGACGGTCTCGTTAAGTGAATTACGGGAAAGCAGGCGTTAACACCCTTGTTTCCAGGTAACATAACAAAACATCAACTATGAGTGACGTAAAAGATGAAGCTTTCAGATATATTCACCTAGATTTGATCTCGAGATTCGTTAACTACGCGAACTCGGTTCTTCCCATAAAATTATTTATTTCCTTTTGTTTCCTGTTCCATTTCTGTGTTATAACATAACTTAACAAGCAATTAGCAGCTCATTAAGACAGTATAATGTGCGATAACTAGTCGAGTATTTCAGAAGAATCTTCTACTGATCTATTTTTTTTACTCCAAATTTTCATTTCCTGATAAATTTTTTCCAAAAAAAAAATATAAACGCCGTTCTGTTGTTTAAAATTACACAGCTTTTCTGAAATCCGAATATCTCTACCGCTTGCAGTAATTAACTCGTTTCATGTTTACACACGATATCAAATATCTCAAAGTTGATTGGCTCAAACAGACAATTTCTGTGAAATCGACGGTCAATAAATCATTAATTATAAAATCATGACGATAAAATTGAGAAACACGGATATCTCTACGTTGTATATGGTATCGAATTGTGAAGACAAAATAAACCTTCAACGAGGGCATGAATAAAATAATTTGATGGGTTTGAAGTAATATTTAAATAATATTTCTACAAGTATTATCAAATTTTTATAAGTAATTTAATAGCTCTTTCAAATTTTTACCACATTCTGATTTTCACGTGTATAATATAAGACATGATTATTATACGTATACATAGAATGATCTGAGTTAATACACCTAGGCAGTAAACCGTTTGGCTTAGGGTACAAGCTTCGCAAGCTCAGCGTGAATGTGTCATTATTCTATTCACCGTTATATTAACTCTCCATTCTTACCCGTACAAGCTGTACGCACACAAATATACATAAAGTAAGATGCAAACAGTTGTACCTTATAGGTATGTGTGGCTATACAGCAACGGCATTCCCCCTCATTCTTCCTTTTTCCTTCTTGCTCCCTACTACATAAACACCGAAGTCCTGAATTAAATCTGTCGCTTGGTAATAGAGAACTAAACGGTTTTCTAGAGACTGTAAGGCTGAGGGTTGATCCAATGCTCACCTCCGCACTTTAAACTTTGTATAAAATCGTTAGAGTAAGGGAGCCGAGACGCGATAAATTATCCGAAACGTAGCGGAACGTTAAATTAATCAGAATTGCTAAGGCTAACAAATTTCTGACGAACTTTTAATGAATAAGCAAAATATATACGAGATAGAATGAGAGAGAGAGAGAGAGAGAAAAAAAAAAATGCTTAACAATTGTTCTTCTCAATTTCATTTACCCTACTGCGGTTAAAATAGAAAGCAAAAGAATAATTATTGCCGCGGTTTTGTTTCAGGTCAATGTTAAAATGTATGTACGTCTTTTTCTCTGACGTGGATTCGTCAAGTTATTTGTTGTAGTTCACAAAATAATAAATAAATAAAAAAAATAAAAAATTTGAAAACAAACAGTTGGAAAAGTTACATTCAGAATTTTGGGTACTATACGCGGTTACGAGCTTTTAACTTTTGTTGAACTTTGTCAGCGTTTGTTAATCATGTGAATGATATTTCCTCACATTTAAATGGAAAATTAGTCTAAAATTGTATCGTATGTATGTATACGATCCTTGAGACTTTGAGATTTTACTCTATAATTTTAATCCCGGTATACGGGACAGTGGCTCATCATATATACCAGCAAATAGAGATAAACTACAAACATTTCCATGTGTAACGCTTCTACCCGTAAAGCTTCTCGTTCAATGTAAGCATCTCTTGGGAGTGCCGAACGACATTACACGCGTCACTCAACCGATTTACTACGTTCATCGGGAATCAAAGGCCATATTAGAAATGGATTGATGTAATACAGAGATTATCAACACATTGTATAAGTATCGCCGTTTATAGTCTACCGATTTTAAATGAAAAAAGATTTAAAAAATAATTTCATTTTTGTAATTTATCGTTAAAGGAAAGAAGATCAAAAAATAAATGGACCGATGATTATTTCTCATTTTCATTACCTCTGCTACTGTTACTGTACCTTAGCGCTGTTATAAAAAATATAATTTCATACATGCAATATAAATATATTGCAATTAAAGTAGCGATAAAACTTATGGCAAGTGAACCAGGTACATTATTCATGTACTAATCCGAACTGAATCTCCATTTTTATTGACTAATATTTACATTCGAATTCATAACGCGAATTATTTGTAAGTTAATTTATTTTGATTTTGTTTTTTTTTTTTTCTAATAAAAATTCAATAAGTATAACAAAAGTTTTCCTATTTTCTTAATATCGTTGATAAATCATCAGCAAAATTAACTGGTAATATAATATAATGTTAATTTAGTAGTTCTTTTATTTATCTCATTTTTGTTTCGATTATCAAAAAATTCTTTTCCTGAATGAAAACTCTGGTGATCCGGAAAGGTCATACACTTAGGATACATCAAGGTTGAACCTATGACGTGGGCAGCTTTCTACAGACTTGAGTCTCTCTCGACACATCGACATAGCAAAGGCTAATCCCACGGTTGGCTAGCCAGAGTTGGTTGGCTATTTCTACCCTCGGTTTAGCCCTTTCTAAGAAACTGTGCGGTATGCGTCAAGACGCGTAACGTGCTAGATGGTTAAAATCTCAGTATCCCTAAAGACGTGGTAATTATCTAGAGAAGTTTCGAAGCTTAGCTAAAGAGCCCCTGGGCTGTTGTCGTAATCGCCGAATTGCTTACTCAAAACTTAACCCCTATACCGTTTTAAGCAATTCCGTAGCTAATTTACAACGACAAATTTGTTACACATGAATACGTATACATGTATGCCTTATGTAGTTGATACACTTGACTTGAAATAACAGAAGAGAAAATACTTCCAGAATTAAGTATTTTGATTTCTTTTTTGTTTTATGACAATCGATGGGATTTGTATTCAACAAATAACGATCTATAATACTGCAGTTATGTATAAACTGAAAATCGAGCTGTAAATGACGTCCCAAGAAAAATGCTCGTATATGAAGTAAAGATTTATTACGGTGCAGTGCGATTGAAAGATCGCGAAATCCTTACGTAATTAATAACTTGCTGCATCCGAACGTCAGGAAGTCGTGAATTTTTCTCGATAAGAGTTAATATATTCTAAATTTATGTTATAATCGGGGATCAAAATTTCGGATTTATTTTTTACCTGCCCAATTGTTCCACGAGTTTACAAAATTAAAATTATTTAAAAATCAGAAAATCTTTGTTGGCCAATTTTATTAGGTGAATGAAAATTGTCACTAGAGATCGTCAATTCGTGTAGTTTTTTAAATCCCTTTGAACTTCTCAGCCTTTCTATATATAGAAACTCAATTCAAATTGAAACGTAGTAATTTTCGTCGAAGATATTTATTGAGATTAATAAACGACAAAATTATTCAAAGTGTTCGATTATTAAATTGGAGTAGCTTGATTGGAGTTTGTCGGGTTTGCGTTTGGTCGGTTCAAGATCAACAAATTTATAGTCAAACCAGCTGTTAGTCAATAAGCAAGTACCAGTCCCAGGGAACAATGATCAAACTTGTCGAGTTCTCGACTCGGTATTAAGAGACGTCGGGGATAATTCTGAACGCACTTTAAGCGGCCGAGTGGTTCGGGGACTCATGGGTTAAAAGGAATTCTACCCTGTATGGGAGTTGGGGTTTAGGTGTGCTAAACAGCGTAGGAAGTAGAAAGCAGGAAGTAGGAAGCAAGGATCAGGCTTCGAAGCAAAGTGACCCCAACCTGCAGGTGGCCGATGTATCCAGGGTTTATATATCTATATTTTCTGGGAAATAGGCGGATAATGCCATAGCTCTGAGAGTAATGCGTCGTACGTATAGGTACGCGGATTTCTGGGTGAAATTCTCCCCATTTCAACCTAATTTTTTTGAGCCCTGAGGTTCGCTTCATTCTCTATTCCTTTTACTCTTACGAATTTGAATAAGTGGATTCTCCTTCCTCATATTTTGTATTAATAAAATATAAATATAATTACGTTACGTTTGTCATAAAAAAAAAGAAAAAAAAAAAAACTGTACGAAAAATTTCCTTTACTATAATGTTAATTCACCTCAAATAAATGGAAAGAGTATTAATTTATTTTTCTCTCAGCTGTAGGAATTCAGATAAAATTCACCTTTATTCAAGCATTTTTATTCTTTCTTAATATTGAAATTCAATTTATCACATTTATGAAAAAATAATTTCAAGATACCAAATTCCATTTCATTGTATATTAATTTATCTCGATTTTTTTTTATTTTTTATTTTTTTTTTGTAACAATTGGAATGTCTCAATCGCATTCTAAAGAAGCTTACTTTTGTGTGTCTCTACGATAAAATCCGAATTATCCAATAATCATTCAAGTAGGTATAGAAATTATTTTTTCAATTTGATATACTGAATGAGATTCACGTCATAATCAAGATCAAGATTCAATTAATTAATTCCATTGGAAAACTTTTCAAAAGGCAGTTCATAATTTATATACAAAGAAAAAAAAAAAAAAAAAAACAAAGCAAAATGAGAAGAACAAAAAAAAGTGGTCCGACCTAACATTTGTGTTAAAGAATGTCTAAATTTTAAATATTTTATTCAGAATCTCATGACGTCCGACATGAAATTTGTGGGAATAAAAACTTCTTTTAACAAGAACGTTCGTGCTTAGGTAGCCAGATACGAGGTAAAAGTTACGTTGTACGTTTTCTGCGTTTTCATTTCCCCCCTTTTTTTTTTTTTTTTTATTATTTTCAGATGTTTTAATTAGGCTGGTACACGTCCAGATTATAACGTAAATATATGCACGCAAGGATGTTAAAATACGTAACGCACACAGAGCATGAATTAGGCTCCTCTGATATAATTAACCGTTTTAATTAACGGCATTAATAATAAATATAACAACGATAAATATACGATAATAATTAATTAATAAATATCGATTATTTTAAAACAAAATTTATTTCATTTTTTTACGACAAATATCGTACTAATGATCATTATGCAATCACTGACACTTGATTGAAATGTCAGTATCTCTGAAGGATAGCAAAAAATATTCTTGATTTTTTTTTTTTTTTTTTTAATAATTGGGTAACTCCTCGTTTGTCAATCTAATTGATTGTTTATATAACTTAAGAAACATTGATAACAAGTTGTTGTTATTATTATTATCATTATTATTATTGTTAAAGCTTATAGGGCATTCGCTGCTTTAAATCAAATATTTTTATTTTCACAGGCCAGAAATCAGGCTGTTTAGATACTCGGTTTATGATGCTGATATTATACTGAATTAAATATCTCTATATCTACCTATTGAAAATATTATCTGAAACTATAGATCTCGATATAACCTTATAACGTATAGAAAGTCGAATTTCCGAACATAAAATATCTATTAACTCACGTTGAAAAATAATCCATCGTTTGTTTGACCAGAAACTGATTGCGCTTCATTATTGATAATGCGGAAGCAAGTTAAGCTCTTTTAGGCTGTAATCTCACGTCAATCAGTCATTTTTAGTTAAGCTCTTTTTGAATTTTCAAATATTGTTTCAAACATTTTTTTTAATTTTCGAAAAAAATCATGACTCACAATTTAAATTATCGGAATAATTATACTAGCAGATTATTTTAACCCCTTGACATTAAAGTCTATATATGCATAAGTTTTAAGCTCTGCAGCGTAAAAATTTTTCACCAATTTCATATTTAAATTCGAAATTATATGAATCAAGAGGCATTTAAAATTCTGATCCCTTTGAGTGAAGTCTCAGTATCTATCGTCTGAGTGAGACTAATTTCGATAAAAATTTCATGTATACAAAAATTCCGTAGTTGGTATACAAAAGCCCGTGGGAAAAGTACGCATTTTCAAATTCCATTCCAAACTGAAAATATCCAAGCAAAATATCGGTTGAACGTGTTTTAAAATGAATATTTTCTGGCTCCCCTTTATATACGTACAGCTGAAAGGATGGGTTCAAACAACCCACTCCATGAAATTGTGCAAAATGTAACACATCCCATAATCACCATAAGCTGAATAAAATACATGCGTAATATAATTTTCTCTTTGCAAATTAGCCTGTTTTAATTTTTTATTTTCAAAATTCAACCCGTGGCGTAAAATTTCATTTCTACTACTAAGCTCATTAGTCATAGATATTTTTTGGGGTTTAATATTTGAATTTATTTTTTGTGACGGGATTTCATCCACTCGATGCATCAACCATAGCGAATTTATTTCCATGACTTAATCACTTGATTTCCTTAGCGTGCAAACGCTCGGTAATATTCAATTCCGTCCCATAAACTGCGTGTCCTGTTGCTTCGCGCCCGCCACTCACCGGCAACGGGCATTTAAGGGTGTGAGAGTTCGAGGGGGTTTTGACGGTAAATGGGGAAAGGGGAAAGGGGAAAGGGAGAGAACAGGGAGTACGATGGACGCCCATCCCCTCGAACCCTGCTACCTCCCTGCAACCCTGTGGCGTCCCGACGCCCGCGCCACGACCGTTGATATAAAGTGGTCGCGTGCTTGCAAGCTCAGTCATACCACCGCCTAGTCACGAACTCGCAGCATCCCTTTGTGGAAACGAAAAATCTTCACCGGAAGTCCAGAGATACTTCGAGAACCCCATCCACCAACCAACGATCCTCAAGTCCTTGAAATATTAGCTCATTGCTTCATACAATTATAAGGTACGAATGTATTAGATAAATGAACTTTATAAAGTTACTTTGCAGATTTTTTTTCAACGTTTACTCAAAATTTTCACACTTTTCTTATCGAAAGTATTGTAAAATAAATTTTAGTTTTGTCTATTCCTTAATTTTTATCAAACAGTTTCAAAAAATAATTTGAGGGTAGTTTTTTTCTTTTTTTATTGTTCATAATTTAGAAAGATTCGGGTAGCTGACTACATGGATTTCCCAGTCTTCTTCACGATGGAAAAATAGATCTTTTTGACTTTGTCTCTTTGATATTAACAATTATCGCTGAAATATTTTTAGTTACGTATAAATTGCAGCAATGAGTGTATCGATTGGCAAGGAGGCATTGAGATGAAAAATTAATTACGTTATAGAAGTCTCTGTTCGGTCGGTCTTGAATTTTGATTGATTGTAAAGATAAAAGAATATTTCAACGAAAAGTTCAAAGAGTTTTTCCCTTTATGACAGCTCTGACGGCCAGTTATATTTTTGATTATCAAAGGGCAGATTATATTCTAATTTAATATCTCAGTGTGAATTGTAAACGTAGCTCTCTTTGTGAAACTCTGTTCATTCGTTTATACATACCCATTATACATTTATGAAGCTTTTCGATGCTGGAATTGAAAAATTTTAATCAAAACTGTTATCCTAATTTGAAATTTTACTGAAATATTTTTCTAGTTTCGAATCCTCACTGCACTTAAATTAGTATGAAGAGAATTTTTGCAACGTATCGTAATTCTTAACGCTTGAGTAAAATTACTCATCAAAATACAGCGAAGGTATACTGTATCAGAATTTTGTACGATTATGACTGTATAAATTGAAAAGTAAAAAATTCTTATTATTTATCCTAAGGCTTATATCCTCGCGGAAAGTATCCCGAGAAAAGTAAAAAAGAAATACTCCAAAGATAAAAAAGTTTAATAATACCTAAATATTGAAGGATATTTGATTGGAAATATTTAAGATATGCGATATTACGTCAGGTTTGAGTTAAAAAGATGTCCCCCTGCAGCAGAAGTTGTCGACTTGAAAATTTTATCGAAATTTTTCTCACGTTTGTCTGCCACTCAACAGGGTTGATATAAAGAGGGGTCAGACTCAGAGATCGGAAGATATCTGGACCACTTTATCTTGTCGTTCAAGTACAGGGCAGTAAGATGAAATCCAGAAAATACCACGGTCACCATGGTCAAAAGAGAAAAATCGATTTCAAATTTTTATTGCTCTAACATAATTTCACCCTCTTTCGTCCAAGGGGAATATAGTAAACTATAAGGTTCGCAAACCGATCAGAAGAAATATAAAGAAAATGGTAAAAACAGACGGAAGAAAAATTTCCTCTTTTCAAGTTTCGAGATGTTTTGGATCACTGGATTCTGATTAGTGACCCTTTTAGTTGTTCAAAACCTATATACGAATATTACTCGATCGATGTATCGCGTTTTTATAGTCAGCAAGCTAAACCGAAGTTATCAAGGAGCGATAATTTCATTGATAAAATAATCGAAAATCAATAAATTCTCGGGATTGAATGCACCGGAGTTGACCGCAACGTAGAGGCGGTCAATTTCGTGACCATCCTGCAGAGCCAAGCCCTAAGGATATTAATTATACTACAACCACAATCTGAGCTGAATCGTGTATCGATTTTATTAGCTGTATTTAATTTTTTATAAATGAGAGTTTTGCGTTATTATATTATATAAATTGATAAGTTAAATCAGGTTAAATATTTCTGAAAAATTAATCGTTTCCATCAAGTCCATCATCCACGTTACTAACTTTAAAGCTTTTCAAACCTCAGTCGATTTGCTCAATTTTAATACTCGATCTTTGATGTTCTTTCGTTAAGGGAAAAGAATTCCTGTGGTATGAAAGCCCTTTTGAAAAACCGTCGGATTACTGTGATACAAAATTTTACTAATATTACTCAAAAAATTAATCCCGCGTGTTCGTAAAAGTTAATATTACTGGCTTTTTGTATTTCTATATACTTACGGCATTATATATGTATATACGAAAAACTTTTATTTCTCTAACGCAAAGAGTCTAGGTTGACACTTTTCTCCGGTCGACATAATCCTTTTCTGGAAAATGGGTCTGCAATGTTTTACATCAAGAATAAAAATTTTATAATCCTCCGCCAAGGTCTTACTTATATTATTATTATTTTTGTTATAATTTCACTTGATAATTTTTCCGGAGCATATATCAAACGTTGAGAACGAAAAAATTCCTTCTAACTTCTAAGTTGTACCTTATATGAGAAAATTTACTACAAACTGAATGTAATTGCGTGTCAAATATTTTAGAACGTCAAGATTACAGCCCTATAAGCTTACGGAAGTAAACTTTGTCTTTCATCATGCAGTAATATCGTTGTAACGATTTATCGTTTAAACATTATCGTGTTATACGATACGGTTAGAACATTTAGTTAAGCTTTAAGCTCATTTGTGTATCTCACTCTCTCTCTCTCTCTTTTTCCCTACGAGTATGTCGTACTTTATCACGCAAGAATAAACCGAGTAAAAGTCTTGTATGCGAACTAAGTGACAGCCTGCTGTGTGTTTTTACACGTTCTCGTTAACTTGATCAGTAAATATTACGGTTTAAACGAAATGAAGTAATTCCAGAAACCGTTTAGAACAAAACCAGCAATTACTGGATAGAAATACAAAGGGGTACGATAAAAGAGTTTGGATATCATCAAGGGGAGAAAAAGAACACTTGCTTAACGAAATTCAAACATTAATTCTGATCTGTTCTGTTCTGAATCTGATATCAAATATAAACCCTGCACCCTGAATTATCTTACGGTTTTTGTATTCATTTTGTTTTTTTTTTGTTTGTATTTTTGAAATAGATAAGTCCACGATTTTGATGAGAAAAATTCAATAAGAACTTGGGTATAGCCTGACTTATAAAAAAAAAACTTTATAATAAAAGCTGTAAACGAGTAACTGCAGAGGTTTTAATATATTACCGAGGTCTGTAAGCGGCGTTTTACTTTTTCACATTATATATCATTTCAATGAGAGAAACTCCTAGCTGGGGAAAATTTATCCATGAAAATGGCCAGGAGCAGGATGTTCAATTAACTAAACAGAACGTTGTCGTTCTTTGTTATAGCGGAAAAATAGTGAATGTTTATTAAACTAAAAAAGAGGGAAATAAACTACTTTGATAAAAATAATAGATTCAAGCGTAGAAGCTGCGTTTGACGTATATTATTAGTTTCCATATATATATATGTATATCGTAATCGCTACCTACTACCAACATTTTTTATCGATAAAATATCAGGGGACAGTTTAAACAGAAAACATTATTTTCAATTTATTGTGCTCATGGCTCATAGCTCATTTAATTAAGGCAATGAAATGATCAAAAGAAACGTACGCTCAGTCCTTCTCGAGATTTCGTTTTTTGGGATGATGGTACGTGACGGGAGTAGGCTTCCCCGTTTACGCCGTTTATCGTTAAACGGGAAACAAGGCTCTTTGTAATTACTGACAACAACTTTACCGCAAAAAGTCCACCACCTATAATTTTCTCAATTAAAGACCATTTAGCAAAGCATTTTCATTTAAAGAAACTTAAAAATTAGGCAAAATATTTCCCATTATTATTTGCATTGCAAATATAATTTATATCTAGACTGTGTAAAGTTAAGGTAAAACAAAAAATATAACGTAATCGTCGCCCAGATTTTTATTCGTATTTAAAAGAAACGTTCATTAACCGCAGGTACTTAGTCCTCCTCATTTTTTTTTTTTCTTTCTATTTCTTTTTAACTTTCGACGAAAGAACGTAGAGTTTGAATTCTTGAGTATTACGAGGGTAAGAAAATTGAGGAAACTTTTTTACGTTCAGAGAAATGATCGTTCGCTTTTCAAACCTTCGATTCTCTATAAACTTTTTAGTTTAGTGCAGTTAACTGCCTTTGACCAAACGCGAGCAATAAATCTTTTCCTAAACTGTGAAAAAAAATCAAAAATAGTAAAATAAAATTTATTCTGCCAATTTCATGTGTGGTATAACCTCAGATCCATTAATTTCTTTACGTCGTTTTTCCGATGATGAAAATAAAAATATAACTTGACAAAATTGATTAGCACTAAATTTTGACAAATCAAACGTCGTACGAAAGGTAGAAATTTTTAGTCAATTAATATCAACGAAGTGTAGTTTTTTAAATCATATCAAGCCTGATCATAATTGATCGTTCAAAGAATTTACACAGATACGGTACAACAGTTTTTTCAAGAACGCTCGTATTTCACGTAGAAAAATTCTTGAAGGTTAGATCTGTAAGAGGTTTCAGTTCAAATGGTGTTTGACAAATTCATTTATCGATTTCTCAAGGATAAGTATATTTTAAAGAGCGTAAATTATTTCAAGATAAACTCGGTCACGGTAATAAAATTGTGACAGAAAATAAAGGAGACCAATTTTTAGATTGAATAAAATTCTCTTCACGACTTAAGGTTCCAAGATGTTTAAAATTTCGATCGTAAATATCGAGACTTATACGATACGCCATGAAACTATTTCTACTTATTTTTATACGTATGTAGGATGTGTTATATATATATATATATATATATATATATATATATATATATATATATATATATATATATATATATATATATATATATATATATATATATATATATATATATATATATATATATATATATATATATATATATATATATATATATATATATATATATATATAAATAAATAACTCACACGTATTGCTAAACGTGACTTCTCACAAAGTACTCGTATCGTCTATTACTTCTCCTTAAGTATATTTCCTCCCTTTGACGATTCTGCATTTAGAGTCATGCAACACGTGAAATATAAGGCTAGTAGCTCTACGAGTAACGAAGTTTTAGTTACTGTATGGCGAAGCCACATTAATTATAGAGAAAGTCAGTCCACGAATGGTTTCGTTCGTGTATTAAGTATAGTCAATGGGAGAATTATATAGTTTCCAGTGATAACTACCTATGGTGGTTTATAAACGGAGACAATCTACCCCGAGACTTGGGGAAAACCGTAATTCTTGTCGAACTACTATATTCTGAACAAGATGTAATAATGGGTGGTAATATCCGTGGACTCACGTATATATAACTACTTTACGTATGAAACGTGTTTTCATATACATAATAATGTTACGAGACTTGTATTAGAATATTAAAGACCCGTGACGCGAGAGTTAAGTGATTTTTTTATTTCCATAAAAATAATTCACCTGTTTTAATTGAACCTAGATTCTCGTCCATTATATAAAAGTTTCAGTGTGCAGATAAATTCTGAATTATCATTTCAAGTTGTTCAACCATAGCCTTTGTCCAACGCGACGGTAAAATTCAGTATTTCAAGCCTGCCGCAATGAGTCAGACTTTAAATCTACAGGAGCTGTGCTATATTTCTCTCCATGAATTTAACAATGACTTGAGTTATGGTCGCGCTTTAAGCTCGGTAACAAACAACTGCAGTACACTGTAGAATTATTAACAAGTTTGAGCCTTGCCGTATCGTCGGTTAGAATTTTCGAACCATTACCACCACTCGCGAATCAATTGCAGTCTGACCCTTGCAAGAAATATGGAGCAAACCCAGCCGTGATATCTTCTCTTTTTTCGCATTTTATGACGAGAAATTAGTAGAGTCACGGTTATTTTAATCGATTTGTTTTCAGAATCGGTTTAAACGAACTTTAACGATCAAACTGTCTCTATTACCTACCAGAACCATTTTATTAATTAGTACAGTATTACCTTATGGGTATTTCTCGAGGTCAAATCGTTGTTATAATTATTAGATAATTAACTGGAATGACACTAACTATCCTCGAGATTTGATCATATTAGTTAGGAAATGAAAAAAAAATTATCATTGAGTTTAAGTTTAAAACTAGGTTAAAACAAATGTAATCGGATGACAACTTTATGCTATAAGTTTATGAATTGATTTATGAATTTTTTTTTGAACTTTGATAATTTGAAAATAGGCAAAAACATGTCTCGTTTTTTATATTTATTTCAGTTGAAAATGATGTCCATGAGAATAACCATCTGTGCAGCGATCGTGGTTGTTGCTCTGATCAGTCTATCCACAGCTTTGCCTGCGGCTGACAAGGAAAGATTTCTCAATGAATTGGACGTGAGTATTGATTGAGTATTTTTAGATATTAGAATAAAACAGTGGCTTCAGGAGGTTGCGGGATGCGATTGTAAAACAATAAAGTTGTTGAATAATTGTTAGATATGACATGTCCACGTGTCGTCGCGTGTTCACAAAGAAGTATTATAGCTAAACTTAAGAGAATACTTACGAAAGTAAATTACTTTCTTGTAACTTCAAAGCAATTCTATTTTACCACTAAATCATTTTCTATTCATCTCAAAGAAAATATATACCTATATATGTGTATATATATATATATATATATATATATATATATATATATATATATATATATATATATATATATATATATATATATATATATATATATATATATATATATATTTAACCGAACAATATTCACCATTGTAAAGAGTTTCCCCTTTGTTTTCCATTGTCCAATTTTATCGTAAGCTTTGACGATAAAATTGACTTTTTTTTCTTTATTTTTTATTTTTGTTTCTTATTCTCTTATGCTTTTTCGCTTCTCATTTTCGAAAATAACTACCTCACTTTTTTGGTCCTAATACAAATTCTAAGCCATTTCAGAAATTGGGAAGAAAATGAATAAACAATAGCTATAAGGAAAATAATATGTGAGGGGAGAAAGAATTTTATAAATAAATAAATATCTATCCATTTTCTGAGATTTGAATATATAGTCTACTATCCGTGCCAGAAACTGTCTGCCCTGTAGGATCCAAATTTACTCATCACTTCTTCCTACTTGCAATTTCAAGTCTGATCATTCTCCTTGGTTGAATTATTAATTAGAAAGATTTTTCGCAAAAATTTCAGCGTTGAAAATTGCTCGGTTTCAAATAATTTATGAGATCAAACTCGAGTCTAAACTCAGCCCTTGAGTGAATCTGATTATTTATGATCCGATTGGAATCGAAATCCTTGATCCATTTGTTTTTTAGACTAGTTCTTTTTTTTTATCTCGGATATCTCATCTCCATGGAATTACTCAAGTAAGCAATTTTCGAAAAACTTAGACCAAGTAATTAGTTTAAAGTTATAAAAACTTTAGAAGTATTTATTTGCGAGTCATCAAAGACGGTGGTAAAATGGAATTAGATAATTAACTAATTACTTTCCTTCTCTTAAAAGCCAGTTTCCTTGCACTCCATAGTTAGAACAATAATTAGGTACGACCAGATGTAAAATTTTCTTGAAAATTATTTCCTGAATTAACATTTAGCTAACAGAATTTACGGTTAGAATTGTTGAAGTGTAATTAAATACGAAGTAAGTCAATAGACAAACAAATTAAGGTAACTTATGGTTTATTGTTATTAAGTTTTCGTTTGTTATTTTTAAAACACAACAATTTTACCTGAAATTTATACAACTAATATTTAGCTAAAACTGTTCGAAAAGGATTTTATTTATCAATCAACCTTCGCTAAATCGACCGATTTCCTGGTCTTGATAAACGGTAACGACGTGTATGTATGTACATACGTACCTACGTAACATAAATTCAACGTACTGGAGTACTAACATCGACCATATACACGTAGTTACGTAAAACGTATATCCCGTATCAACGACGTCTTGTGCACATAGAATTCTTCATTTTCTATTTTCCAAGCGTCAGATAGGGAAAGCCTTCTGGGCTCTAGGGTAACTTGAAATCGATACTAATAGTTTGACAGAATAAGAGTAGGAGAAATATCGAAATACAGTTTTTATCAATTTTTTTTTATTAACGCTATTGACGAAGGTTATGCATCGATTATCATTTATCGATATCCTGAATACATTTCTAAAGGTATTTTCTCTAAGAAATGAACTTCTTGATATTAAATATTAAATTTCGTAATCAATATCCAACGAACTATATGTCTAATTCGTTCTTAGAATCCTTTGGATTAAGTAACGAAATTTTTCTTCGTGTTAAAACATCAACAGCTATGCTTATCTCTGATTATGAGGTAAGCTGAGCGTGAGAATATTAACATATTAACTTAATTCGAGGACTAGGGATTTAATGCTACAGCCATGAAGCGTGACACGAATTTTCTTCAGTGTAAAAGCACCAGGAGTTGTAAAAGGAAATTAATTGTCAAGAGTTGTATTAAATTCTAATTATCGTATTTTGTGTATTGTACGTTCGATAGACGGATCGTAAATATTTCAATCGAGATTGTATTTCGGAATATTGAATCCCGGGAAACTCAACAAGTCGTTCTGAGATTCCAAGAGAGGTTCAGGGGGATTTAGCAGAGGCTCAGGAGTCAGGGTAAGACAAATTGAAAGGGAGAGAGAGAGTAAGAGAAAAGGACAAAGAAAAGGAATGGTGGTAATCTGGGGTACTCTACTCCCGATATTTCGAGGATCTAATTAATAATCCGTCAGCAGCTCATCGCTCGGTGATATTTATGCGAGGATTTCAACACTGAGGATTGATCATTTCTTTATTTAAAATATATTTCCACATTTTATCAAACTTTATCAAAGTTATTCGTTACACATTAAATGCTGTTCGCGTTCCGGGATTATGTAACAAAAATCATTCATGTTAATAATTACGTTAGTACTTACAATCAGTGAATTAACGATCGCAGAATGGGAATAGATTTCATCAAAAGCTGTACAATTTTTTGATAAGCAATATTCAAACGAGGAAAGTTCACGAAAGTTAATAAAATTTCGATTTTGAGACAATTCGATATTATACCTACGTATTTTTAATCAAAGGTTAAATCGTCTGTTAAAAAGCTACCTTTCGTTCGCTCACAATTCAATATAAACGTACATACAACACCGGAGAAATCCGTGTAAATTGTGCAACGTCCAATTTGCGTAACGAATACCGTCGATCTGCTCTTAATTACCTCAAACAACATCACGTCAATAATTGGACTGACATGACGTTGAGTTACGCATTCACGCGGACGTTCCAAAGTTAATTCTTTGGATCCCCTACCCGAAAATTGGAACGTTTTTTAGGCCTGCAATATTATTGTACTAGTTTGAAACATCCGTGTTAACAAATAAAAAAAATTTACCTTTGATCGGCTGATATTTAAACAATAATGAAATTTAGTCAAGAAGATATGCCACATTAGACTGGGCAAAAAAATTCGACTATTTTTTTTTTTTTTTCAAGTATATCGAAAATATTGTTTGGGGTGACAAAAAAAAATTATTGTGAGAATTTGAGTCCTTAATATTAATATTAAGAGGTCCATCATCGCAATTTTAGATTTTTTTTTTCCTGAGCGGATTTTTGTCTTGGAACTCCCAAACCATTGAGTTAAATAAAATCGACTCGAAGATATTTTTTGAAGGAAATTGAATACTCTACAAAAAAGTTCTGATTTAAATTTTCCGTCAGATGAACCGTTTCCTTACAATGATGCCTTAAAAATTGGTATAGTTTTACAATTTGATCTTTCAACTTTGGAATTTTGTAATTCATGTAAAAATCAGTATCCGTAAAAAAAACCGATAAATATTCTTATGGGAAATCAAATGCTCTACAAAAAAAGTCTCTTAACATTTTTGGTTAAATTCACTCCATCAAAAGTTATTCAAGGTTAAAGAAAAACCCGCTCAGGAAAAAAAGAATCTAAAGTTGCGACGATAGACCTCTTAATATTAATATTAAGGACTCAAATTCTCACAATAATTTTTTTTTTGTCACCCCACACAATATTTTCGATATACTTTGAAGAAAAAAAAATAGTCGATTTTTTTGGCCCAGTCTAATGCCACATGGATTAACCGAATGCTTTGATTAAACAGTGCGTAAAAAAAGGCGTTAAAGGGTTGTTAAAAGGGATGGATATGTATTAAATATAGAAATGGAAAAAAAGTGAATAAGGAAGAGATGAATGAAGGAGAAAAACAGAATAGACGATGGTAAAATAAAAGCAGAAGAAGATGAGAATCGTGAATAAATATGAATATGAAATTGTGTAAAAAAAAAAAACAAAAAAATTTAGAAATGGCTAGCAATTAGGTTTTAAGAGCAAACCTGCAGAGTTTTAACAGAGAGCGTTGGGAGGTCCTTGATATTTCAAATGCAAGAAAACCGTAATTATTATACGCCATCTACAGCCTCTTTTGAAGAGGACAGAGGACCAAGAGACATCTACATTCTAATACGACATGCCTCAGCGGCTGTAATATGGGCTTGGTAAATATTAATAACCAGCAGTCGTTGTTCGGTGGAACTTGTTCCCAATGAATATGTAAAGATATTCCTTTAATTAGACATGACGGAATATTTCTAAAGGCTCTTTTTCCAATCATTATATTATAAAACTCGCCTCGTCGGTCAAACAACCGACAATAAAAGTTCTTCGAACTTCCCGAATTAACAATTTCAATATAAATTTCAGCCAGCGAACAAAAAAAAAAAATAATAATAATAGTGCTCGATTTTAATCCTCGATTATTAATTTTTAACTTAACGTTAACAAAGGATGGACTACCTATTTTTTAGACTTACTGTGGTTCACCAAAGAAGAAAGAAGCGAGCTTTGAATACTTTTTAATTTTTTTTTTTTTTTTTTTTTATCAATCAAAAACATCGAAATTGATGAAACGATTTAGGCACAAACTTGAAAGATTCTTTAATATCGCTGCTCGAATTTTTTTTTTTTTTTTTTGGCGGATTGAACTATGCTACACGAAATTTATCCGCAAAATAGGTAATACGATGCAAATAGTGTAGGGTTGATATCTATATAATCTGTACCTCAGGGAAGAAAGTTTGCGAGGCTGTTTGTAATATGCGAAGACAAATCTGGGGTATAAATATATGTATATGTAGAGGAGAGTAATTTCTACGCAAATTTGAAGTTCCGTTTGGGTTTTAGGTAGGTAATACGTTACTGGTATACATATGGTTTGATAAAGGAGGTATATAAAATCGTAGACTAAGGTAATTTTGGTAACAAGTTTTTGTACCGATATGTAAAATTGAAGCATGTGTATGCCTTATTCTTATTCATAAAATCTGGAGAGTTGTGAATCCGGAAATTTTGAATATAGACAAGATAGTAGGTACATACGTATATGCATGTATGTTTCTGCAAGACTCATGAATAACGCCTTTTAAATATCCATCAAAATAACTGACCACCAACTTTGCTTGTTGCCTTAATATGCCTCATTCAAAATTCCTCGATTAGAATATTGCGACCCGGTTACCTCGGCTGTATCCATCCATATTATAAACTTGATTTATGACTGAAAAAAAAAACAATAAAAATAACTACGTCGATATTTCGGACCGTAAACGATTTTTTGAACGCCATTAAATTCCGCTTACGAATTCGCATATTGCCGAACTACGATTCGGTTTATAGATTTTCGACAAAAGAAAAAAAAAAACAAAAAAAGTTCCATAACTCCAAACGCGGAGTTTGATTTGCGGTATGAAAATTATCAATTTTATGTCATATTGTAAATTTTGAGAAGATTTGGAAAAATGAAGAGAATAAAAATTCTTCATCTCCAGATATCCGAATAATGAAATCTTTGAACATTTTATTTGGACTTTTATTATATGCAAAGTAAATGTCTTCGAGTCATCATCCCATCTGTGTCTTGGTATTATTTCGTCACAGTTTCTATTTTACATCGTATATTCTCGCACCAATTGCTCACGTTCTTTCAAGATACATGAGGAAAGGAAGGTATTATACTACCTTGCGGTGCGACGAGGCCAAACAAATATTCATAAAGTTTTCTCACCCTACAACCATCACCATTTGTTCCACAGGCCTACCCTCGTCATCCATTTCTCGACGAGTTTTATCCCGATGACAATATCATACCGTGACTTTATCTTTAGTTGGTTTTTGACTTTGTCAAAAATATTTCCAGTATCCGCCTACACTAAGGGCTGTAATTTTCACAAACTATTGTCAACCCCCTATCTCACAATCCTCTAAATTAAAAATTCTGAATTCGATTCATGGGATCCGGTATGATGATAATTGTGACTGACGTTAACAGTAACTGACCATCATTATAATTTTCGTCACGTTTATGCTAAAGGATGAGATTTTCGCAGCTGGGTATTTGACAGACCATCCCTAAGGTAGCGGCTCTGTCAGGTCTTGAAAAATAAAACTTTCCTCATTTTCTCTTTACTTAATTTGAATAATTATACGATATGCATGTTTCACGCTATCTTTTTTTTATTATTTTTTATTTTTTTGAAATATAAAAAAACGAGCTTCACAGTTTGTCTTTACTTATTTCAAACGGTTTAACTTGTTACCATGAAAGTAAAATGTTGAAATTTAAAACACGGTAGGTTATAGGATATGCTTTACACTATTTAAATTAATTCTGAATGGTTATTCGTTTAAATCTGAATTACATATGTACGTAGCAGTTTTATATATGCAAATATCTGTTGGCTGTAATGAACAGCATCGAGACAAAACTGAGTAATAAATAAATGTCCGGAGTATATTTTGTGACATAAATTCACCCTCGATCATATCGAAAATGTACACTAATTATAATTGAAACAGGCATTATAATCATGGGATGAAACAGAGACGACTATTGTTACGATCAAAGCTTGATAATCCCTATCTCGTTAATTAAAAGTTTCAAACTATTCTATAACGAGAAAATATATAATTATAAGTCAATGATTCCATTTATTAGTTATCAAACTTTATAACATCGCGAATGTAGCAATCCAGGGATGATACAGTGCATAAAATTGTATCTTATCACACGGTATTCGTCTTTTGACATTATAAAAAAAAAAAAAAAAAATATATACATGGAAACAGTTGCCAACATGTAATATGTACTGTAATTGATAGGAGAGTAGCCTTTAATTTATTGCTAACGTAAAGTATATATTTTCACGTCCGGATCGAATAGACCCTCAACTTCAACTACATGCTTGCTGCAGAGTTGGATTTCAAAGTATGACTAATGAAATATCTTGAAAAATTATAATGAGATATTTTATTTTGCATTACTTTAGATCGAAGAAAAGAAAACTGTTTTTCTTTGCTGCTTTTTTTTTATTTCGATTGTTTTGACTCGATTATAAAAAAAAAAAAAAAAAAAAAATAAGGGATGAAAACAGGGAGAACATATTCAAGAAGAAAAATAACGTCAAATTTAACTGACAGATGAGACCCATTTGTTTTATCCACGTTTTTTTTTTTTTTTTTATTATTCTTATTCTCTGTTACCGCATATATGTATACATATACATATATGAAAAGCTTGTAAGAAAACTTTCTGTCTTTCCGTATGTATAGACCTACTCGCGAAATTTACAACCCCCCAACTTCATCCATCGATTTGAATACATCAATTCAACTCACGCATTTTCTTCGATTTATTATATAGGTATGGAAATTTAAAGTATGTATGTATTACGTACATACATACATACATACATACATATATGTCTATAGATTGGCGTACACAGGTGTTGTACATTATAAAATTCACCCGTGGGATTGTACATATTACGCAAAGAGACAAATAATTGTGCATTTTCAAATGTTCAGTGAGACACGTTCCTGTACATCAATAAGACTTCTTCTGTGCTAAAAAAAAAAAAAAAAAAAAAAAAAAAAAAAAAAAAAAAAAAAAAAAAAAAATACTAAAAAGAAATACGAAATTCTTTTAATGTGATAAAATTTATCGTTAAAATGCGAATAAGTGAGTTGGGAGATAAAATTTCACCCTGTGTATAATGGAACAAAATAAAGAAAGAAATACAAAAAAAAGGACGTGAGTTTAACTGAACCGTAAAATGCATATATTTGTATTATGGATACAATTTAATCCTTTAAATCAAATGGACTGACAATGAGTAGCAATTGCGATGTAGCTGAAGATTCGCAAGCTTTTAAAACAGTACCTACCAACATTGTTCGATAAATGGTAAGATAAAAAATGCTGACAATACATACAGATAATAATTTAATGGTAAATGTTTGAGTGAAATTTTTTTTTAAGTCATGTGATAATTAATCGCGTGTGGATTAAACCGGTAATTTGTTTTTTTTTTTTTTGCTTGCAAACTTTGTTTAGTTGGGAGATTAGAAAAAGTTATAAATTAATGTAGTAATGTGAAGTTAGGTTTTAGCTGGTTTAGAATTACGAATAAGCTTGCAGGGTGAATAAGCATCTGGCAAATCCCATTTTCCACCTTCGTTAAAGGACGTGGAAATTTACCAGTTTAATTAGTCCAAGATGTTGGGCATGTTTTCCACCCTGAATTCGGGGATTTTACTAATTTAGAATATACCTATAAGTAGGTTAAACCCAGAATTTGTTTCTACCGTTAAATAACGAGTTTGGAATCGTTGGACCCACCCCTTAACGTTTCTCGTGTCGAGGTGTCAAGCCAATTAAAATTAGGACTTGAATAATGAGGTTTAAGGGACAAGTTACCAGAGCTTTTCTACTTGCTCTTTATTAATCCAATTAATCTCATTCCACTTTCTGCCGATATTTCAAACGCATTGAGAACTTCTTGTACAAGAAGTTAGAAACTCTTGTCAAAGTATAGACGGTACTTTTAAGCTACTATAAAGTACTTAAACCTGTATTTCCCATTCTCATATCGAACAATTTTCTCCTCTTTAAGTTTAGCCATAAAATTCTAAAACATTAATACAACAATATAAACTTCTGACTGCTTACTCAAGTTCGAACATTAAGCAATACGAGATCAAATTAGCCACCGGGTGTTAAACAAAGTCCTATTATTAAATTGCGATTAAATATCATGAATGAAAACTAAATTACACAAGTAAACGAGACAAAGTTCATACAGCGTTTTATTTCGAATCGTTATCATCGTCGAAGGACAAAACTCTGTTTGTATCAGGCTTTTAGAATGGTATTAAATTTATTCATCGCAAGTAATTAAGATACAGATAATCATTATTTAAATTTCACATTAGTTTGCTCTTTGTCTTTGCCAGATTTATTACTCTAGTGAAAAATTCACGTCAGACGAAAGTTCACGGGGTGATTCTTCTTTGAATAAATTTGACTAAGCTATGCTCTGAGATTAACTAGCTGCATTCCGTGTGAACTATTTTTTTACTTTCAAGTACAGGACAATCGGGATTTATTAAGTACTAAAAAAAATTATTAAAATTGTGTTCGTGACGTTTCACTCTGTGGAAATATTACGACGAATTGAACTTGATGAAATTGTGAAAATTAAATTAAGTCCAACAGATTTCTTTCTCTCAATGAACTCACCACTTTGTTATTATCTTAATTTTTTTTTTTTTTCTTCATTATTCATTTTGTTTGTTCTTAACACCGCAAAGCACGGCTTACATTACGTTGAATGATACTTAAATTTGTACAGAGAATTTATTCCATTCTGAAAAAATAAACTCACTATAATATCCTACCGTATAACAAAAGCAGAATTCTCGAGTTTTCTTTTCGCGTGGTTTCTCTTACGTCTGCATTATCCACGGGGCCATAAGAATCCTTTAGTAATTTCGCAGTATCCTTGATATGGGATACGTACTGCTGACCTAGAGAAAAGCAATTTCACTAAAACTAAGGTGGAATTGAAGTGAAGATTTTCTCGGCGAATAGAAATATCACATTCGTTTAAGAATTTTCTACGGATTCATGAGGCTGGGTATATCAATTCCATTATGATCATTCAATTTCAAGAAAATTACAAACATTGAAAGAAAATTGGATCATCTTCAAGTTGGATATTCGACAATGTTTCAAAAACTAAAACACAATTATTTTATAAAGAGATATTTTAGACTTTAACAACTAGCTTGAAAGATTGATGGATGTGAGTTTTCGACAAAAAGGTCCTGGGAAGATTGGCTGATAGATTACGAATTTTCTTGTGTTATAAACTAAAAACCGTTTGATCACATTTGGCGTTTATATATAATCAAAAAAAAAAGGTCTTCAAGTTTACAAGCTTTAATTGCAAACTTTTGAAAATCTATTCTATCTGAAAAGCGGGAACTATGCGAAGCCCACCCTTTGGAATAGTTAAACTTAACTTGGGATAGACTTTGATCGTCACTCCTTGGCGATACGGAACGTGACAAATAGGATCTTCAAACTCAACAGAGGAACGAATACCCTTGGGATTTCTCACGGAGGTTCTCAACATTCTCAAAATACCTTACAGGAAATATAATACTCGAGAGTTTTCTCCCGATGTGATTATATCATATACCTTGAGTAGGCTTCTCAAAAAAGAAAAAAAAAAAAAAAAAAAAAGCGTCATACTCGATGAAAAAGAGAGATTCAAACCGTGAGCGAGGCTCTTTTCTTATCATTCGAAAAGGAAGCGGAGAATAAAAATAATAAAAATAAATAAATAAGAAAAAATTGGATATATCTGTTTGAATTTTAAAACGAGGACTTCGTTAAACACTCTTATAGGTATATATTTACTGAGAGACGATCCTTTGAGTTTGAGAAAGCCATCGGTAGCGAGTGAGGTAGGTACTTCCGATGTAAATCATCGATTTGAATAGCCTCAGAATGTATAAATGAATACGGTTTGAAAATTGGCTATGAAATTAGAATCGATTGTTGTTTAATCACTTCGTCTGGCTGAATGAGCCGGTCTACTAAAGTAAATTGCGAAGCAATTGAATCTGGCAAAGATTGAACGGTTTCGAGTAGAGAAATCTGTTTGATTACAATTAAACTTTAAATGGAACGTTTCAATGATGACAATATATTGTTATTCTCTTTGGCGTGAAAATAGAGAGGGTGTAAATATGTACAAAAGTTTAAAGCAACCAATTTAATATAATATAAGAGAAAAATAAAAAACAAACCTACATACTTTTATAATTTTCTCTCTTTTATTTCTTTTTTTTTTTTTTTTTTTAAGTATCTAATACCCATACTTGAACATTGCATTAAATTGACCCGCTTTACGAAACTCTAATTTAATTAAAAATAATTAATTACCTGCATTTTAGCCAGCATGCTCATTGCATCAGAGACCTAATTTAGTTTCAACCAGTTTATATCATGGTGAGGTTAAATTCTTGGAAGGAATGAAGATTGCTTAATATCAATTACTGAGAGTATCGAGTATAATTTAAAGTGACAGCCTCAAGCTCCGACGAGAATTTAGTATCTATAATAAATTATTTTTAAATATTGCAAAAAAAATTTTGCAGATACGAATCAGTAAGATTCTCTTAATTATAAAAATTGATAGAAATTCTAAATTGACTATCTAATTATTATTTTTCGATTGTTTCAGCTTGTAGATGACGACGGAAGCGTCGAGACAGCATTGATCAATTATCTGTTTGCAAAGCAAGTTGTCAACCGTCTTCGTAGTCAGATGGACGTTGGAGATTTGCAGCGTAAACGAAGCTACTGGAAGCAGTGTGCTTTCAATGCCGTTTCGTGTTTTGGAAAATAGATTCGATCGAGCTTACATCAGAGCTTCGACGTCTAACAGGTCGGACATCTCCTCCCCGAATCCTCGATGTAAATTAATGTAGTGTAAAGTGAATATTCAATCGTATTTAACAAAAATAAATAAATAAATAAATAAATAAATAAATAATAATAATATTTTATGAGGTAATCTCTGTGTATTATCTTCTCTCGTTTATTTCGATTAGCGTAATATGACGCGTTCTATCTATATATAGTTATAATATATAATATGGGGATGAAAAAAAAAAAAAAGAAAAAACCATTAAATATTCACCCTGCACAGTTGTAACACCTAAATTAAATCCCACTGTAATACGTTGATTTTTTTCCTTTAAAATTATGAATATCTATATAATTATGTAAATTTGAAAAGATGCAGAATGGAGCAAAAGTTTAGAAAAAATTCTATACATCACCCAGATATCATTGACTATATCATAACTGGTTAATTAATATTGAATATAATTATGATTGTATATGTACAATTACGAGGATTAATGGATTTGGCTTTGTTTGTATAATAATTTGTTTTATAAAATGTCAGTATACATATATATATATTAAATAAAACTCTGCGTAACTATAGCATCATCAGAATATACTTCTAATGTTTCAAATCATAGCTTTGCATTATTTATTATTCATTATAAACATCATACCTATATGTATGTATGTATTTACGTGTTCGAGAATTCTCGATGATTTTATCTACAATTTATGTATAAATAAGCGAGGGTTCGATTAACATTCATCTGGATTATACTGTAGCTAGAATAACCCACGTGCTTCGCAGGTTATATGATTGATATTGTAATTAAAAGAAAAAAAAAAAAAAAACAGGAAAAGAAAAAAGTAAGATTACAAAATTGTAGTGCGATTCACCGTCTTTTGTCAAAGTTTAAAATCAAAAAAATTACCTACCTTTTCCTATTTACTTATGGTATAGATACTGTGTCCTTCTTCTTTTTTTCTCGTCGTATCGTGTATCCACATCATTAAATAGAAATACATATCATTGACGATTTTTTATGTGTTTCAATCAGCCAATTTCCATCCCAATTCTGCCACAATTTTCACACACAAAAGAACAAAACAAAAAAATTAATAATAATAAAAAATGGAAGTATACCTAAGGCATTGAAGTTGAAGAACGCCAGGTCTTAGATTAGATTTTTTCTACTTTTTTAATGGTTGTTTTCGAATTCCGGTTATTGTGTTTTGATTAAAATTATAACGTGAGTTTATTAACTGGCACGTGTCCGTGAAGTAGAAATATAATCAGTCTTTAACATCGTATGCCATACTGAATTTACTACTTGGAGATAAAAAATGTTATTACTCCCAAAGAACACGTCTCCACACTTGTACCTACGTTTCAATATGATCAAAACTTGAATCGTAACTTATATTAAATTAAATATTTTTATTCTTTACCTTTTTCTTCATAATTGTCAAACTTTTAACGATAATACCAACCCCCTGTACTACGTGATAACAACTTGCAAAGAAATCATCAATTCTTTTAAGCCCAAAACTTCATGCAATGCAACCAGTTGCCTTGGCAATTGCAGGGTCGAATTTCATGCGGGTACACCGAAGGCATCTTTATCGGATACATTAGAACGTGCAAAGATTCCCTGAAGGTTTTAGAGTTGTACCATTTATTGGTACCTTTTGGCGAGTTTCGACCCTTGGGATATGATGTGCATGTATGATAGTATTTTTATTGAAAATTCAAGTACTGGTATCGATATGACTCTGTATGATAGTTGTATGTATGAAGTTGAGGTTGTTCACTATCTGCCATGAATTTCCGATCACATAGATACCTAAAGTTATTTGAACTCAGAGTGTGTATCAGATTACGAATCACCCAACACTATCAATGAGTAAAGGAACCCCGAGTTTATCCAATTTCTAAAGGACATCGACAAGAATGACGACAATTTGTACTGTGAATGTAATTTCGCAGTAAGAGGGTGAGGATGGATTTCCAATATCGCTAGCTACCGGAAGCGTTGGAAATCAATTTCCTGTAACTTATAGTTGCTTCCGAGTGATAAAAATACAGCTCCTTCGGGTCAGCAGCCAGTTTCATACAGGGCGGAAACAATTTTTCTATAAACTTTAATCCCCCGGAAAGATCTTCGGCAATAATTACAATCTATCAAAATCGACTGCAGTTCGTATTTTGATTTCAGAATTAAAATTGATACACAATTGCCGAGGATTTGTTCGTATGAATTTATTTTTAAATCGGGTAGACATGGATTAGCCATTTTTCTGATTATTGTTTAATCAATTGTCGATTACCCTGGATGGCGTGAAAAATGACTACTGTATATTTCCTGGCCTCATATATGAGTATTAGTAGATTAGTTAATTCATATTCGATAATGTACAATTGATTGATTTTTTTATTTTAAAAAATAATTACTCTAATTATAAATATTTACTTTAAACCTGATGTTTGCAAGGACAGGAACAATAAACTCCGGTTAAAGTCACGGCAAAGGGTTCAGGATCTGGTACTTGATGATTTGATAAAGAGGCCTCAACCCATGCCTCTGTCACGTGCCGGGCCATCGATGGAAGTTCTCTCTCCTCCTGGAAAAACGTCATTCGTATTAAGTAAAAGAGAATAGAAAAAAAAAAATAAACTGAATCCAACTAGCCTCTATCGGTTTAATCAATTTTATTTATATGCGGAACAATTCCGGTTCGTAAATAAAATTATTATCAATGTTGACTGTGCAATATCTCGATCGATATGTTCCTTCAACTATTTTTTCAGCTTTCAAGGATGAAGGATCGCTGACATGTTTCACTGTATCTTTGCAGAAGCCTATGCTATGGTGAGAAGCTTTTTCTGATGAAATTTCAACAGCAATCTTACTAAATAATGCAGTATACATGAGATATTTGTTCGAAGTCTATTCTTCCGCAAAGTCTCAAGTCCCTCCAGGGCAATATTGAGCGATATATGATCGTCTGGATAAAATACGAGTTAATGAATATCAGAAATGAGATTATAATTCAGTAGGGAGTAATTTTTTAGTTTAAAATTGTATGTGCATAACTGATTAAACAAGCTCGAGAATTGCTATCAGGGATCGTAGTAATGATGCAGAATTAATGACAACGGGTCCAGGGGATGCTAAATTTACAACACGAAGCCAGTGGGATAAATCATTATGTTTTACTTGACATAAACCTGCTTGTATGTTCTTGAAGTAATTTATTGTTATTCTGAATCCTCATCTTCAATTTTTAAGATCAAATTGAGTAAAGAGGGAGAGAAAAACAAAAAACCAAAAAAGAATAAGATAATTTTCGATCACTTAGTCCAATTTGAAAGGCAGTAGGGTGAAAAATTTTTTTATCGGTTCTGCTCTTCCTTTGCGCTCTTGTTGAGGGCAGGATTCGACCGAAGAATAAAGACACGCAACTTCATGGTTTCAGTTTTCCCCAAGTTGCCAGGTGTACTCATGTATCTGAGTGATCGCTGTTGCGGAGTATAATTAGTTTAATTACTTTCATTAAGGGCGCGAATCACAGACGCCAAGTTTATGATACTATGACTTTTAAGGGTGCTAGTCAGCGGCGTTTAATTAACGTTGTTATAAATTATTCTACCACAGAAATAAATTACGTAAAAAATACTAGGATTTCGATATACTTGAAATACAAATAATAACAAATTCTTTTCCTCATAATATACACAAATTTGAATTTGGATTAATCTCTTGATTAAATATTTAATACTCGATACAAAGAAATCTGAAATCTCATTCGATATTGCGGAAGATTTTGCAAAAAATTTGGTATAGTATCTTTTATTTATTTATTTTTTTTTTCTGCATCTTTCCCGAGATGTGCGACAGTGCTTATCAGTGAGACGTGGATAGGAAAATAGCGTGCGAAATTTATACACATGACGAATCGATTTAATTTTTTTATTACTCGGTTAATAAATGCGGGTATATTTTATGCGACTTGGAAATAAATCGATATTTTATTAATCGCATGACTAATACACCGTGCAGAAATATGTGTATATTAACTGGAAAAGAAATTGAATTAGTTTCAGAGTACCGGGATCCGTTCCGATCATGAGGGCCAAGGTTGTCGTTATAATTTTATTCTATTTACGAATAAATTTGCCAATTGTCCAAGGACGACAGTACCGCATTAATAAAAGTGAAAATGATATCGCAATACCAACTAATCGCATTCTCTACGGGGCACGAGCAAATGTATTTGATTTCCCATTTATGGTAGGATTGCAAATCGGTTATGGTATATGCGGAGGATCTATAATTCGTAGTCAATGGGTTCTGACCGCGGGTCACTGTATAGCCCAATCGCCATGTCATTACGTACGAATAAGACCAGTGGTATGGGAAGATGGACGATCTATCGAAGCATCTGCGTGCTTCGTTCATTCCAACTTCTTTCGTCATGGTTATTCGGATGACATAGGTCTGGTAAAAGTCAACGATAATTTTCTTCGTGATCCATCAATTCGAGTGATTCCTCTACCACCGGCAGGTAGTTTCTATCCATCAGGTACACCGGCTACTATCGTCGGCTATGGCCAAATGGAAAACAACGTTTATCCCAATACATTATTACGTGCAAATGTACGAGTTGAAGATTGGAATATTTGTAATGCAAAATTCAGGGAAAACGACTATCAATGTCAAGCAGATTTGCGTTGTAATATACCGAGAACAGTTGTGTGCACCCAAGGTGAAGGAAACAGACCTCCTGGTACTTGTCTTGGTGATTCTGGTGGACCTGTTATTATAAGCGGCACCGTAGCTGGTGTCGTTTCATTTCTATTAAGAGATGGAGACTATTGCAAGTACGGTTCCCCCTCTATGCACACTGGTATCGGTAATTATATACAATGGATAGAAAATATAGCTGATTCTAGAAGGGTTCACGATGATGAAATAGAGGAACAATCTGCATATTATGAGACATAGATGAGTAAGATGACAGATCGACATAGACTTATAATAATCACAAGAATATCAGAAGGAACTGTTACAAACACCCACAGAAAGAAGTCCAAGACTTTGTAAACTGTCTGTTTATAGTAGTAAGAGAACTGATTTTGTAAAAGTGACACACTTTCAAATATATTATGTATAAATAAATACAGATCATAGATCTACTTTTTCTTTTATTATTATTCATTTGCGATGCAAATGTGATTCAATAGGATTTGTCTCAACTCTATGTAGAGTTACTGCAACGGTTCTCCAGTCACGGTAACTACTTTTTGAATTAAAAACTACACTATATTTCAATCTACAAGTCATCAACATACAGCTATAGAATTTTCACGAGTCAAATCGCGATTTTAATTATCCAACTGTAATTAACGGACTGTGTATATGCGGTGCCTGAAGGTATATTAACTGACGAAGAAATCAGCATTCGAAGCAGAGTGTTGGATCTACTTCGAATATGAAAGCCACAGTTTTACCCGTGATACTGACGTGCGTTCATTTATCAATTATCGAAGCACTTAATTCAATAAATTTGAACTCAGATTATTCCGCTGATTCCGGCAGACGAATTCTCTTTGGCAAGCCAGTGGCCGTTGCTGATTACCCGTTTTTAGTGCAGTTAGAGGTTAATGGTTCTACGAGTGCAGGTTCCATCATAGCTAGTCAATGGGTCTTGACGGCGGGTCATTGTATATTCGGACACGTATGTTCTAAAATAAGTATATTTCCAGCAGTATGGAACCCCAGGGAAGTTGTTCATCCAGTCATATGCATTCCCCATCCTGACTATAATGACTATACCTATCATAAGTACGATATTGGCCTGCTGACAATCGCGGAAGATTTTCTTAAAGATGGACGAGCCAAAGCGATTCCTCTACCACCACCAAGTAAGGTATTTCCTGTGGGTACACCTGCCTCCGTTTTTGGCTGGGGACAAACGGAACGCGGTGATCTTTCCGACGTTTTGATGAAGGCCGAAGGTCTGGTCGAAGATTGGGACGTGTGCAATAAAAAATGGTTGGACAGTGACTGGGAATGTCTAGCAAATGAATATTGCATCCCTGTGAATATGCCGAGAAGAGTTCTGTGCACTCAAGGCCAAGGCATACCGGCCTCAGGTACTTGCTTCGGTGATTCTGGGGCACCTGCTGTAATAAACGGCATGATAGCTGGCGTCATCGTATTTGGCATATCGAAGAACTATCATTGCCAATTTGGATCACCGTCAATGCACACTAATGTCGTTGATTACCTACCGTGGATATATACTTGGATTGACCCTTGGAGGGACACCAGTAACATGCATGTACAAGCAGAAGATCATTAAGACTATAATCACGCAAGATAAGATTTAAATAAAATTATTTTCAATTGCATTACCAATTCTCTGTGTCTTATTATAGCAGTAAAAGTGCTGATATTGTATAATAGAAAAATACTTACCTTTGGGTTACTATTAATTATTGTATTTAAGTAATACTATAAAAACTTTATAAAGTTCTATTGTAACTTCGGGACAATTGAGGTAGATAAATTGAATGAAATGAATTTTTCAATCAAGGTAAGGTTAAGCTACCTTGAAATTAAAATCACTGTTACTTACCAACAACAAGATTTACCACCTAATCTACTTGACGAATTCACTACTCCCATTGTTTCATTCCATGGGTCATAAACATAGATTTTATACGAGACAAAAGGCAATTTTAACCGCCAGTATGTGATTAAAAAACGATCAATGTTTAGTCGTGGTATATTAACACCAACGAAGTCGTTATTCGAAACAGAGTTCTAGATCCACTTTGACCATGAAGGCCAAAATTTTATCTGCGATCTTAACGTGCGTCATTATTTTACTTGTCGAAAGAATAAATTAAAAAAAATTGAAAAAAAATGGAGCGGTCAATCACAGTTCGCGTATTCTCTTCGGTGGGCCAGCGGATGTAGAAGATTTTCCATTCTTAGTAGCACTAATATATGGAGATCGTTTGTGCAGTGGATCCATCGTAGCCAGTCAATGGGTAATGAGCGCAGGTCATTGTATATCCAAACGGCGATGTGATTCTATAAAAATATTTCCAGCTATCTGGCGATTTAGAAATAGTATTACCCCGGAAGAATGCCACAACCATCCCGAATACCTTCATCTCCCATTTGTCCATACGTACGATATCAGCATGATAAAAATTGGGGGAAATGTTCTTCAACACAAAGGATTAACAACAGTACCTTTACCTGCAGCACCAGGAAGCCACTATCCCTTTGGTACTTGAGCTATTACTGTTGGCTGGGGCCAAACGGAAGACGGAATTTATCCTGATCGTTTATTATGGACCGAATTCCGAGTCGAAGATTGCAATGTGTGTAATAGAAAATTCGTGGCAAACGACTTTGTATGTCACGCAGATCCGAAATGCATCTCTTTAGGTATACCGATGAGAGTCCTGTGCACGCAAGGTGGAAGAGTGAGACCTGAAGGTACTTGCTTCGGTGATTCCGGGGACCTGTTCTAATAGACGGCGTTGTAGCAGGCATAGTTTCATTTGGACTCCAGAAAAAACCCACTAAAATGTGCCTGCATCGATCACCGGCGATGCACGTTAATGTCGCTGATTATCTACCGTGGATCTATCATTATATTGATCCTACTATAGACGGGAGTCAAATCCCGGTAAATCAAGAATATGTGATCACTCTAGAATCTTGACTGTATAAAATTGACGATTTCATTATTAGAAATTAGTTATAATTCTTACATACAATCTCTGGTTTTACCATCTTTTGTAACTTGTAATAACAGAGCTGATTTTGTAGAAGTATGCTGCACCAAAATATATATATATATATATATTGTAACGGTAATTTCCCTAAGTTCGGGCGACCCAGAGAAATTAATCCGAAAACAAACCTGGCTCCAACGTTGAGGATTTGGGGAAGGTGTTGGGCGCCAGACTCCAGGGACGGAGTCCTCTCTCTCTCTCGCTCTCGGCTAGCTTAGCTCTAGGGGTAGAGGGATGTGGTGGGGGCGATGAATAAAGACACCGAATACGAATTATGGTTTAAAAGAAATAAAGTTTATTGAAAAAAAGAAAAAAAAAGAAAAAGGTCGCGAATTACCGCCCGCTACCTGGCGTATCTTACAATACAATACCGGGACTCTACTCTCAGTAAAAAGAAAACTAATAATTGATAATCAATAATAAATTAAAGAAAAGACTCTACTCGCAAACAAGACTTAAATCTAAGCGTTGCTCAGCAGTCAGCTGTCAACTCGCTCTCTCTCTCTCACTCTCGTGGGGACGGGGTATCGGCGTAGACTCGCTCGCTGTAGACCGGAGTCTAGCGGCAGAGTCGGGGAGGGTGGTGGGGGACGGTACACTCTCTCGCTTGGGTGTCGGGGAGTTGGTGAGTCTCTGCCTCGCTGCAGCGCACTGCGACGCGTGACAGCAGACGACTCAACAATATGGCGGACGCGACTCGCTCGACGTTAGGTGCGCAGCGGGGACTCAACCGGCACTCTAACACGCAACTCGCCGATCACGTGGGACTGGGGACGTTTAAATCTCTGCCGTCTAACGGACAGGGATTCTCACTCGGGTCTGGGGGTTGCTTTCGGGACTCTCTGCACTCTTGGGGGGTTGTTGGGGTTTTCGGGACGGGACTGGGAGGTCTCTCGGATATTTGGAAAGATCCTACCTGGTACTGGCGACGTTTCCGGCGAAGCTGCGGCGTCGGTACTGTTCCGAAGAAACGCACGTGTCCGTAACGCTTACCGGGTCGTCGTGTAATCCAATTCCACGGCAAAACCAATCCGAAACACACCAAAGAATTCCGGGGTAGATTCAGGGATGTTTTAGGGCACTCTCTCTCTCTCTCTCTCTCTCTCTCTCTCTCTCTCTCTCTCTCGGGATAGCACAACTTGTCACTCACTTTCTCACACGAGGTGATAATCGCGAGGTACGAAGATGGACTGAGGACCTTTTCCGCTATCAGTGATTCTCACCTTTGCCACCCGTCAGGCGAGCGCGGCTGACCACCGGTCGGCTGCTAACCGTGCCAGGTGACCAAGATGGCTCCGCGAGGCAAGGGCGGTAAGAATTTGAGTAGCGGAATCGGTACTCGGTACTCGCTTGGGTCTGGGTATGCTCGTCAGGCTGGTAAGGAGGAGGTCTCAACGTTTTGCCACGTTACAACACCCCTCCGCCAAACGGAACGTACGGGTTCACTCGGACGCTTCCGCAACCTCCGACTCAACCAGTCTCGATCGGAAGCCGTTGCTTCCGGGGTCGAGACCGGGAGGAGTCCGCAGGCGTAGAGTCGGGACCGGGGCTGGGACCGGGACTGGGGTTCCACCTCCCCCTCGTACACCCCTCCGCCCAACGGAACGTACTGGTTGACTCGGACGCTTCCGCAACCTCCGACTCAACCAGTCTCGATCGGAAGCCGTTGCTTCCGGGGTCGAGACCGGGAGGAGTCCGCGGGCGTCGAGTCGGGACCGGGGCGGGATGGAGGTGTTCAGAGGGTCGAGGGGCGGGGGTGGGGTTTGTCCATCAACCCCGCCAGGCGAGCCGGCGGGCGAGGTGGTCCGGGGCTCTCTCTCCCGGGGTGGGGACGGGACTCTGACCCAGGCCGTATCTCCCAGGTACCTCGCGCGTAATCCACCCGGAACCCGAACGCGGTGATAGCATCCAGGCCGAGGATACACGGGTATCCAAAGGAGGGCGCGACACGGATGGCGACGGGGCAGGTTCGACTGCCGATGCGCATGGGCATCTCCATCTCGCCGGTCACGGAATCGATGGCACCGTTAGGGTACACGACGTTGCTCACGGCGTCGGGGGTGAGTCGGGGAAGAAGGGTTTGAAACTCGGCCATGGCGGGCCCACCGAGGTATGTTCGGCTAGACCCGGGGTCGAAGAGCGCGGTAACCCGTCTCCCGGCTATCTCCACCTGAAGATAATACCGGGGGTCGCTCTTACCTCCTCGGAACCGAGAGTCGTGGGTCGACATCAGCGCGTTTTCCGGCGCGGATCCTGAGCATCGGCCACAGGCCGCGTCGGTGACTCCTGGGGTTTGGCACCGGGAGCACGCGATGTACGAGGGGGGGTGGGGGCACTCTCTTACGAAGTGGCCGGGGTTGTAGCACCGAAAGCAGCCGGCGGGGTACCTGATAGTCGCGGCGTGATTGGCGGGGACTACCGGTGGACCACCAGCGGGCTGTTCGGGCACGTCATCCGGCGGGGGTGGGGTGGGGGTACTCTCACTCTCTCTCACTCTCTCTCTCTCTCTCTCTCCCTTCCTGTGCCTCCGGCGGCGCGTTCGGGACTTCGCGGGTGGCTCGTCGAGAGCGGCAGTCAGCGCTGCACCACTCGCAAGAGCCGGCACGGGGTAGCTCGCCGAGGTAGGGGGGGTGGGGCTGGCCGGGGCTGGGACTGGGGCCCACGCGGGGTCGGCCGCGGGGCTGTGGCGCGCGTACTCCGGCGGCACGGCGCTCTCGGAGGCGGGTGGGGGTACGTCGGACTGGCCTAAAGCCCTTACGGCTTCTAACCGTCTCCCGGCGTACGCGAGGGCCTCAACGGAGTCATCCTCGGTACGGGGAATCGCGTACCTGTGCCGCGGGTGGGGATTCGCGCAAGCCACGTCGAGCTGCTCTCTCCTCGGCCAGGGTTGGGGGTGGAGGCTGGGATTCTGTTGGGGTTGAGGGTAGGGGCTCTGTGGGGGTTGGGGGGGTGTTTCCCGCCTCCGGGGGATGGGGGGTGGTTGGTGACTCTCCACCAAGGGGAGGAAGGGGTTCACGGGCGCGGGGTGCACCGGCGCGAACGCACTTTGTCCCAGGAAACTCTCGGGTACCACCGGGTAGGGAGGATTGCCAGGGGTAGCTGGGGGGTAGCCAACGTACTCGGACGGGGTGGCGGGTACCCTTGGCGGTGCTCTAGGGTACCCCGGGAACCCCGGAGTAGGTGGTTCTCGCCCTCGTACCTCCTGGAACGGTCCTACGGAACGCGGGTTTGACAGCACTCTACTCGTGGACTCATACTGCGGGGAGGGGGCGGCAGTATAACTTTGGGGGGTGCTGACGTACGCGTGGGGTCCCGGGTTTGGACTCTCTCGCGGGGCTGGTTGGGGTTGCAGGGGGTGAAGAGGGGGGTGGTGGGGTTGTGGTGATGCGAACTCTCGCTCTGTGGGCTCGAGATCGGGTAGTTCGTCTTTCTCTACCACCCAGGTGACGTCACAGCGGCGGGAGAACAGGTGGAACCTCAAAAGGCGCCATCTTTGCTCATCCGGCGTGCCATCCGCGCGTAGTCGGTACCGGGTGAGGAGGGTTGTTACCGCGACCTCTGTCAAGCCACACAGGCAGAAGACGAGGGTGTCGGTGTCCACGGGGGCGATTCCGTGGTGGGGGTGACTCTCTCTTTCCGGGGTCGTACTCGCGTTTCCCATATTCAAACTGCGGGGCTCCGCGTCTGTTCTACGGGGTACGGACGACCGCTCGGAGGGGTTGGACAGCGACAACACTAAGCGCACTCTGATTTAAAAAAAAATAATACCGCGGCAGCTAGGTAGCGGGGTGGGTTCGGCCTGCCCGAGGTGTCTTTATTCGGGCCCCACGTTGGGCGCCACTTTTGTAACGGTAATTTCCCTAAGTTCGGGCGACCCAGAGAAATTAATCCGAAAACAAACCTGGCTCCAACGTTGAGGATTTGGGGAAGGTGTTGGGCGCCAGACTCCAGGGACGGAGTCCTCTCTCTCTCTCGCTCTCGGCTAGCTTAGCTCTAGGGGTAGGGGGATGTGGTGGGGGCGATGAATAAAGACACCGAATACGAATTATGGTTTAAAAGAAATAAAGTTTATTGAAAAAAAGAAAAAAAAGAAAAAGGTCGCGAATTACCGCCCGCTACCTGGCGTATCTTACAATACAATACCGGGACTCTACTCTCAGTAAAAAGAAAACTAATAATTGATAATCAATAATAAATTAAAGAAAAGACTCTACTCGCAAACAAGACTTAAATCTAAGCGTTGCTCAGCAGTCAGCTGTCAACTCGCTCTCTCTCTCTCACTCTCGTGGGGACGGGGTATCGGCGTAGACTCGCTCGCTGTAGACCGGAGTCTAGCGGCAGAGTCGGGGAGGGTGGTGGGGGACGGTACACTCTCTCGCTTGGGTGTCGGGGAGTTGGTGAGTCTCTGCCTCGCTGCAGCGCACTGCGACGCGTGACAGCAGACGACTCAACAATATGGCGGACGCGACTCGCTCGACGTTAGGTGCGCAGCGGGGACTCAACCGGCACTCTAACACGCAACTCGCCGATCACGTGGGACTGGGGACGTTTAAATCTCTGCCGTCTAACGGACAGGGATTCTCACTCGGGTCTGGGGGTTGCTTTCGGGACTCTCTGCACTCTTGGGGGGTTGTTGGGGTTTTCGGGACGGGACTGGGAGGTCTCTCGGATATTTGGAAAGATCCTACCTGGTACTGGCGACGTTTCCGGCGAAGCTGCGGCGTCGGTACTGTTCCGAAGAAACGCACGTGTCCGTAACGCTTACCGGGTCGTCGTGTAATCCAATTCCACGGCAAAACCAATCCGAAACACACCAAAGAATTCCGGGGTAGATTCAGGGATGTTTTAGGGCACTCTCTCTCTCTCTCTCTCTCTCTCTCTCTCTCTCTCTCTCTCTCTCTCGGGATAGCACAACTTGTCACTCACTTTCTCACACGAGGTGATAATCGCGAGGTACGAAGATGGACTGAGGACCTTTTCCGCTATCAGTGATTCTCACCTTTGCCACCCGTCAGGCGAGCGCGGCTGACCACCGGTCGGCTGCTAACCGTGCCAGGTGACCAAGATGGCTCCGCGAGGCAAGGGCGGTAAGAATTTGAGTAGCGGAATCGGTACTCGGTACTCGCTTGGGTCTGGGTATGCTCGTCAGGCTGGTAAGGAGGAGGTCTCAACGTTTTGCCACGTTACAATATATATATATATATATATATATATATATATATATATATATATATATATATATATATATATATATATATATATATATATATATATATATATATATATATATATATATATATATATATATATATATATATTAGACCGATTCAAAAAAAATCAACTTTTTTAATTTTCAAATAGTAAGTCAAAAATATTGTTCCAAATGACGAAAAAAAAAGGCTGTCAAAGTTTGAGCTCTTAATATTAATATTAAGAGGTGCCGCATAGCGATTTTCTATTTCCTATCTAAATAACATAGGAATTTTTTTTTTTTAACTTTGGAATTTTATAACTCGGCAACGCATCAGTGTACTGATAAGACCAGAACATATTTTTGTAGCGAATTGAACGTTCTACAAAAAAGGTCTCTTGGTCTTTTTCGATAAATCTAGCTATTTCCAAGTTGGTGTATTGGTTATTGATGATAATTAATCATGACTAACTTGGAAACAGTTGGATTTATCGAAAAAGACCAAGAGACCTTTTTTGTAGAGCGTACAATTTTGAACAACAGTACTCATGCAGAATCTTTCTAGGTAGATTAATTATCAAGATATAAAAATCGAAAAGTATTCAGATAGGAAATAGAAAATCGCGATGAGGCAACTCTTAATATTAATATTAAGAGCTTAAACTTTGACAGCATATTTTTGTTTTCGTCATTTGGAACAATATTTTTGACTAACTTATTGAAAATGAAGAATAGATTTTTTTGTATGTATTCTTTTGTATGTACCTATATATGTATACAAAATACAGGTCCTCTTTTTTCACGATCATTTGATAATTCTATGACGGTAAGTATCTGAGAAACAAGTAAAATTGTTTGACATAACAATTCATATTGCAATTCAAAACAACGAAGGCGTACAATCTCTGGACTCGATAAGGAACCGAGCCATTATCTTGGGAAAATTATTGCTCAATCCTTGCAAAATCAATGACACGTTTATTCTACCATAGCAATGCAGACTGCATTCACGGATATGGACTATCGACAAGATTTGTAACGGAATATATTTTCGCTTTGAATATACAACTCCGCGACTCCATTTCACGGGTCATAAATACACGGTTATAAAATTCACCCAATCCAGAAGGCACTTTAACGATCCGACTTAGATAAATAGACGACGAATTCACCGTGCGTCAGATAATCAGTTTGAATCAAAGTATTGGATCCAATTCTGTCATGGAGATCGAGATTTTATACGCGATTCTAACATGCACCCATTTCTTACTTGTTCAAGGACTCGGTTCTAAATTATCATACAAAAATGGCACCACCGGTTACGGGAGGCGAATTCTGTACGGCGAAGCTGCAGATCCAAGGGATTTTCCGTACATGACACGACTGCAGGCGCGAAAAAGGTCACTGTGCGGTTCATCAATTATAGATAGAAGGTTTATTTTGACCGCAGCTCACTGTATATGGAATGCGGTATGTACAGATATGGAAATCTTTCCATCAACCTGGAAGAAAGGCGATAAGCCCAGTATTCATGCAGAGAGCTGCTACCTCCATGACAACTACGTCGGTCACGGATACTTCTGCGACATAGCTCTAATAAAAACCGTCGAAGATCTTGTTGCTGATTTGAACTTGACACCAATACCTCTGCCAACCATAGACTATCCTGACGGTTCTTGGGTTGTTGTCGCAGGCTGGGGACAAACAGAGAATCGACGTAGGTCGGCGTATCTCAAGCGTGCAGATATGGTTATTCAGGATTGGGAAGAGTGCAATTTCGACTACCAGCATGCTGATGAGTGCACAAATGATGGCCAGTGTCCCGTACCAACAATACCGTACAGAAGTAGATGCGCGATGGGCGAAGGTTATCCCGGTGTTGGTACTTGTTTCGGTGATTCTGGAGGACCCGTTGTTAAAGACGGTTTGATAGTAGGTGTGATGACTGGTACAATATTGATGCATGGTAGATGCTCAAATAGATCTCCTACACTGTACATGAACGTTGTTCGCTTTCTTCCATGGATTCGATCTTACTTGGAGTATAATGAAGGCCCAACGCCGGCCGACGAGGAAAATTGCTAAATAAGCTTCCTTGTCTAGTTGCTCAATGTAATGGTATTCTACTTATTACAGAATAATATTTGTAGAACATTTGTAGTAGATCGTAGTTCAACTCATGTCCTCTATTTGTAATATGAGAAGAGTTGATTTTTGAACGATTAAACATACCTAAATGAATGAATATACAAACAGTTCGTATCCATTTCATTACTTTTAGGCAATTTTCACTTTCTTCAGAAAAAAAATTTTTGTTCCATAATCTTGATAACGGTAATGAAATCATTCTTTTGACAGGGTAATGCGCAAACTGAATAAAAAATGCACTCAATATCATTCACTGACAGATCAATTTGGCATTAAATCTACTTCCATTAAGGCGAATTGATAGCTTGACTAGTTCATTTTACGGTTAATAAAAAGGTCATTTTAATTGCGTAGATTTAGTTAGATAATATGAAAAGGCCCGAGCATGGTATATTAGCTAACAAAGAAGCCGGGATTCGAGGTAGATTGTTGGATCACGTTACACCATGAGGACCAAGGCTTTAACGTTGATAGTGACGCTTGTCAATTTATTACTTGTCCAAGGACTGGGTCTTGAATCCCCACACAAGAATAAGGCCACCGATCTTAACAGACGTATTATCAACGGTGACGAAGTAAGCCAAGCAGATTACCTGTTTATGGTACAACTACAAAACGGCGAAAGTCAGTGCGGTGGAAGTATCATAGATAATAATTTCATACTGACGGCAGCTCATTGTATATTCGGCCTCGACTGTATAGCCACCCAAATAACAACACCACAACTTGCAGAGGAGACCAAACCAAAAACTGTAAGCGCGTGTTACCTACATCCAAATTTTGTTGACACTAAATATTTCTACGACATCGCTCTAATACAAACCGACGATGATATGCTTCAAGATGGGAAACTTAAAGCAGTTCCTCTACCGGCGCCAGGCACACAGTATGCTCAAGGTTCCCCTGGTGTTACTATTGGCTGGGGCAAGAGAGAGGATAATAAGAACTCATTGCCCCTGCTAAAAGGAGATGTGCTGGTTGAAGATTGGGATACATGCAATAACAAATTCAGAACTGCTAATCGGAGTTGCGAATTAGATCCGAATGCGTGCAACGTGGATCAAGATATACCGAAGAGAGGATTTTGCACTCAAGGTCAAGGCGAAAAACCTCCTACTTCTTGCTTCGGAGATTTTGGGGGACCTGTTGTTATAGACAATGAAATTGCAGGTGTTATTATTACATCACTATTGATAAATGGTAAATGCGAAATGGGAACTCCGACGCTGACTACAAATGTAGTTGACTATCTACCATGGATTTACTCTTTTATTGACCCTGACAAAGACACGAGCTCATTCCCGGTCGCCGAAGAATCTGCTTAAAGAATTAATTGCTTCGAATTTTGTAAATAATGGCATTTTATTTGTTTGTCTTAAAACTAATAGTATAGCAAGATAGCAGCTCAACATGCAACTAGCGACACATAGATAGAAGAAATATCTGAAGTTTGGGAATCGATTGAAGCGTTGAAAAATTATTACTCATCTTATAAGTAATTGGAGACTCTACTTATATGCTTCGTGTCTCATATTAGAAGAACTGATTTTGTAAATATGAGCCGCAGACAAAATAAATGCATAAAAAAAAGTTCAGATTCCTTTTCTTCCTTATTAACCAAATAAATTAAACATGCGGGTGGTGCTGGTGAGTATAAAAAAGTAACTTCTGAAATTATGTGAGTCAAAAATTGCTTTTCCTACATTCTATATCATGGTTGTATTTTATCTTCAAGAATTGAAAATGATGAGTAGAAGGTCTGCCCGTTGGTTTGGTCTTTGTACTTTGATAGTGATATCTACTTTGCTAAAAATGGCTAATAATAATAACTAATAATAATAATGAAATAATTAAATTGAAAAGAAATGCTTAAATGTGTTCGATTTAAATAACGCCTCTCAAACTCTGTTTCCCTGATCGATAAGACGTGAATGTTCACCATCAACAAAATTCACCACGGGATTAACTTCGGTAATAAATTCATAATTACTTTATTTCATATCACGGGTTATAAACATACGGCCATAAAATTGACCACAGTCCAAAAGCAACTTCAACCATATGGATTGAATTACTGACCAATGAATGTGAGCATCCGCGGTACATTAACTGGCGCAGAAGTCGAGACTTGAGGCAGAGTGCTGGATTCTCATCGACCATTATGACCAAAACTTTATCTATGATCGTGGTATGCAGCGGTTTGTTACTTGTTCAAGGAATGGATTTTACCAGACCATACGGAAATGGCACAGTCAATCTCAGCCGTCGCATTATCAATGGCGAGAGAACGAATCCAGCGTCATGAGTAGAATCAAACTAGACTTGATCCAAAATTTAAAGATCTTTTCAAAATTACTGATGATATTTGTTAAAGGCTTGTGATCCAAGCCGTGTTTTGAAATATGCACGTGATAGATTCTATTAAGATCAGGCAGGCCGAGCGTATTGATGACATGTGATGTGAATTTTGAATTGTGTTATGCTTGGAACCTCTGCGAGGACTTGTTAAAGGACCGCAGGTTAAAACCAAAGCTTTGTGCGGCGGTAGACATGTCTGGACAGACCTCTGAGCTGACTGACCCTGTGTGGTAGTAGACATGTCTGAGGAGACCTCTGAGCTAGCTGACCTTGTGTGGTAGTGAACATGTCTGAGGAGTGAGGAGACCTCTGAGCTGGCTGATCTTGTGTGTATGTTTAAAAAGACCCCTAGCGAAAATGCATAAAGCGCTGCATATTGGTCAGGAAGATCAAATGAAATGAGTTGAGTTATTTCGCGGAGAATGATTCGTTGTTACAGATCAATAAAAGGTGCACTCGAGGCTTTGTTACAAGTCTGGACGATTATAGTACTGAAAATGTTGAAGAACATGAGCGTCACGTATTTCAAGCTGCATCGTGAGTCGCGAGATTCTTCCATGTGAAATTTGTACATGCTTGAAGAGAGATGATTGGTCTGTTCTACTCAAGGTTTTTGAGTCATGGTTTCCCTTGAGATGTTAGGCAAATGCCGGAACAGTGAGATGAAACGGGGTCCATGACAGAACACTAAGATACAGATATTTCCCCCATGTCTTGTTCAATGAAGCAACATCACACGAGGACGTGTGAATAGTCAGTATGGCCGAATCGGAGAGTGGTTATCATATCGGCAGAGATGATTAACAGAAGAGTTTTAAAACAGAAGATGGAGTTGTTGATTTATGTTTCGATGAAGAACTAGTGTGATTGACAAAGATTGATAAATAAAATATAAAGTTGTCCTTGATTGAGTTCTTTAATTAAATAATCCTGATTATATCCGCCGCCCCGACATATATATATATATATATATATATATATATATATATATATATATATATATATATATATATATATATATATATATATATATATATATATATATATATATATATATATATATATATATATATATATATATATATATATATATATATATATATATATATATATATATATATATATATATATATATATATATATATATATATATATATATATATATATATATATATATATATATATATATATATATATATATATATATACTATATATATATATATATTAGACCGATTCAAAAAAAATCAACTTTTTTAATTTTCAAATAGTAAGTCAAAAATATTGTTCCAAATGACGAAATAAAAAGGCTGTCAAAGTTTGAGCTCTTAATATTAATATTAAGAGGTGCCGCATAGCGATTTTCTATTTCCTATCTAAATAACATAGGAATTTTTTTTTTTAAACTTTGGAATTTTATAACTCGGCAACGCATCAGTGTACTGATAAGACCAGAACATATTTTTGTAGTGAATTGAACGCTCTACAAAAAAGGTCTCTTGTTCTTTTTCGATAAATCTAGTTATTTCCAAGTTGGTGTATTGGTTATTAATGGTAATTAATCATGACTAACTTGGAAACAGTTGGATTTATCGAAAAAGACCAAGAGACCTTTTTTGTAGAGCGTACAATTTTGAACAACAGTACTCATGCAGAATCTTTCTAGGTAGATTAATTATCAAGATATAAAAATCGAAAAGTATTCAGATAGGAAATAGAAAATCGCGATGAGGCAACTCTTAATATTAATATTAAGAGCTTAAACTTTGACAGCATATTTTTTTTTTCGTCATTTGGAACAATATTTTTGACTAACTCATTGAAAATGAAGAATAGATTTTTTTGTATGTATTCTTTTGTATGTACCTATATATGTATACAAAATACAGGTCCTCTTTTTTCACGATCATTTGATAATTCTATGACGGTAAGTATCTGAGAGACAAGTAAAATTGTTTGACATAACAATTCATATTGCAATTTAAAACAACGAAGGCGTACAATCTCTGGACTCGATAAGGAACCGAGCCATTATCTTGGGAAAATTATTGCTCAATCCTTGCAAAATCAATGACACGTTTATTCTACCATAGCAATGCAGACTGCATTCACGGATATGGACTATCGACAAGATTTGTAACGGAATATATTTTCGCTTTGAATATACAACTCCGCGACTCCATTTCACGGGTCATAAATACACGGTTATAAAATTCACCCAATCCAGAAGGCACTTTAACGATCCGACTTAGATAAATAGACGACGAATTCACCGTGCGTCAGATAATCAGTTTGAATCAAAGTATTGGATCCAATTCTGTCATGGAGATCGAGATTTTATACGCGATTCTAACATGCACCCATTTCTTACTTGTTCAAGGACTCGGTTCTAAATTATCATACAAAAATGGCACCACCGGTTACGGGAGGCGAATTCTGTACGGCGAAGCTGCAGATCCAAGGGATTTTCCGTACATGACACGACTGCAGGCGCGAAAAAGGTCACTGTGCGGTTCATCAATTATAGATAGAAGGTTTATTTTGACCGCAGCTCACTGTTTACGGAATGCGGTATGTACAGATATGGAAATCTTTCCATCAACCTGGAAGAAAGGCGATAAGCCCAGTATTCATGCAGAGAGCTGCTACATCCATGAGAACTACGTCGATCGCGGATACTTCTGCGACATAGCTCTAATAAAAACCGTCGAAGATCTTGTTGCTGATTTGAACTTGGCACCAATACCTCTGCCAACCATAGACTATCCTGACGGTTCTTGGGTTGTTGTCGCAGGCTGGGGACAAACAGAGACTCGACATAGGTCGGCGTATCTCAAGCGTGCAGATATGGTTATTCAGGATTGGGAAGAGTGCAATTTCGACTACCAGCATGCTGATGAGTGCACAAATGATGGCCAGTGTCCCGTGACAACAATACCGTACAGAAGTAGATGCGCGATGGGCGAAGGTTATCCCGGTGTTGGTTCTTGTTTCGGCGATTCTGGAGGACCCGTTGTTAAAGACGGTTTGCTAGTAGGTGTGATGACTGGTACAATATTGTTTCTTGGTAGATGCTCAAATAGATCTCCTACACTGTACATGAACGTTGTTCGCTTTCTTCCATGGATTCGATCTTACTTGGAGTATAATGAAGGCCCAACGCCGGCCGACGAGGAAAGTTGCTAAATAAGCTTCCTTGTCTAGTTGCTCAATGTAATGGTATTCTACTTATTACAGAATAATATTTGTAGAAGATTTGTAGTAGTTCGTAGTTCAACTCATGTCCTCTATTTGTAATATGAGAAGAGTTGATTTTTGAACGATTAAACATACCTAAATGAATGAATATACAAACAGTTCGTATCCATTTCATTACTTTTAGGCAATTTTCACTTTCTTCAGAAAAAAAATTTTTGTTCCATAATCTTGATAACGGTAATGAAATCCTTCTTTTGACAGGGTAATGCGCAAACTGAATAAAAAATGCACTCAATATCATTCACTGACAGATCAATTTGGCATTAAATCTACTTCCATTAAGGCGAATTGATAGCTTGACTAGTTCATTTTACGGTTAATAAAAAGGTCATTTTAATTGCGTAGATTTAGTTAGATAATATGAAAAGGCCCGAGCATGGTATATTAGCTAACAAAGAAGCCGGGATTCGAGGTAGATTGTTGGATCACGTTACACCATGAGGACCAAGGCTTTAACGTTGATAGTGACGCTTGTCAATTTATTACTTGTCCAAGGACTGGGTCTTGAATCCCCACACAAGAATAAGGCCACCGATCTTAACAGACGTATTATCAACGGTGACGAAGTAAGCCAAGCAGATTACCTGTTTATGGTACAACTACAAAACGGCGAAAGTCAGTGCGGTGGAAGTATCATAGATAATAATTTCATACTGACGGCAGCTCATTGTATATTCGGCCTCGACTGTATAGCCACCCAAATAACAACACCACAACTTGCAGAGGAGACCAAACCAAAAACTGTAAGCGCGTGTTACCTACATCCAAATTTTGTTGACACTAAATATTTCTACGACATCGCTCTAATACAAACCGACGATGATATGCTTCAAGATGGGAAACTTAAAGCAGTTCCTCTACCGGCGCCAGGCACACAGTATGCTCAAGGTTCCCCTGGTGTTACTATTGGCTGGGGCAAGAGAGAGGATAATAAGAACTCATTGCCCCTGCTAAAAGGAGATGTGCTGGTTGAAGATTGGGATACATGCAATAACAAATTCAGAACTGCTAATCGGAGTTGCGAATTAGATCCGAATGCGTGCAACGTGGATCAAGATATACCGAAGAGAGGATTTTGCACTCAAGGTCAAGGCGAAAAACCTCCTACTTCTTGCTTCGGAGATTTTGGGGGACCTGTTGTTATAGACAATGAAATTGCAGGTGTTATTATTACATCACTATTGATAAATGGTAAATGCGAAATGGGAACTCCGACGCTGACTACAAATGTAGTTGACTATCTACCATGGATTTACTCTTTTATTGACCCTGACAAAGACACGAGCTCATTCCCGGTCGCCGAAGAATCTGCTTAAAGAATTAATTGCTTCGAATTTTGTAAATAATGGCATTTTATTTGTTTGTCTTAAAACTAATAGTATAGCAAGATAGCAGCTCAACATGCAACTAGCGACACATAGATAGAAGAAATATCTGAAGTTTGGGAATCGATTGAAGCGTTGAAAAATTATTACTCATCTTATAAGTAATTGGAGACTCTACTTATATGCTTCGTGTCTCATATTAGAAGAACTGATTTTGTAAATATGAGCCGCAGACAAAATAAATGCATAAAAAAAAGTTCAGATTCCTTTTCTTCCTTATTAACCAAATAAATTAAACATGCGGGTGGTGCTGGTGAGTATAAAAAAGTAACTTCTGAAATTATGTGAGTCAAAAATTGCTTTTCCTACATTCTATATCATGGTTGTATTTTATCTTCAAGAATTGAAAATGATGAGTAGAAGGTCTGCCCGTTGGTTTGGTCTTTGTACTTTGATAGTGATATCTACTTTGCTAAAAATGGCTAATAATAATAACTAATAATAATAATGAAATAATTAAATTGAAAAGAAATGCTTAAATGTGTTCGATTTAAATAACGCCTCTCAAACTCTGTTTCCCTGATCGATAAGACGTGAATGTTCACCATCAACAAAATTCACCACGGGATTAACTTCGGTAATAAATTCATAATTACTTTATTTCATATCACGGGTTATAAACATACGGCCATAAAATTGACCACAGTCCAAAAGCAACTTCAACCATATGGATTGAATTACTGACCAATGAATGTGAGCATCCGCGGTACATTAACTGGCGCAGAAGTCGAGACTTGAGGCAGAGTGCTGGATTCTCATCGACCATTATGACCAAAACTTTATCTATGATCGTGGTATGCAGCGGTTTGTTACTTGTTCAAGGAATGGATTTTACCAGACCATACGGAAATGGCACAGTCAATCTCAGCCGTCGCATTATCAATGGCGAGAGAACGAATCCAGCGTCATGAGTAGAATCAAACTAGACTTGATCCAAAATTTAAAGATCTTTTCAAAATTACTGATGATATTTGTTAAAGGCTTGTGATCCAAGCCGTGTTTTGAAATATGCACGTGATAGATTCTATTAAGATCAGGCAGGCCGAGCGTATTGATGACATGTGATGTGAATTTTGAATTGTGTTATGCTTGGAACCTCTGCGAGGACTTGTTAAAGGACCGCAGGTTAAAACCAAAGCTTTGTGCGGCGGTAGACATGTCTGGACAGACCTCTGAGCTGACTGACCCTGTGTGGTAGTAGACATGTCTGAGGAGACCTCTGAGCTAGCTGACCTTGTGTGGTAGTGAACATGTCTGAGGAGTGAGGAGACCTCTGAGCTGGCTGATCTTGTGTGTATGTTTAAAAAGACCCCTAGCGAAAATGCATAAAGCGCTGCATATTGGTCAGGAAGATCAAATGAAATGAGTTGAGTTATTTCGCGGAGAATGATTCGTTGTTACAGATCAATAAAAGGTGCACTCGAGGCTTTGTTACAAGTCTGGACGATTATAGTACTGAAAATGTTGAAGAACATGAGCGTCACGTATTTCAAGCTGCATCGTGAGTCGCGAGATTCTTCCATGTGAAATTTGTACATGCTTGAAGAGAGATGATTGGTCTGTTCTACTCAAGGTTTTTGAGTCATGGTTTCCCTTGAGATGTTAGGCAAATGCCGGAACAGTGAGATGAAACGGGGTCCATGACAGAACACTAAGATACAGATATTTCCCCCATGTCTTGTTCAATGAAGCAACATCACACGAGGACGTGTGAATAGTCAGTATGGCCGAATCGGAGAGTGGTTATCATATCGGCAGAGATGATTAACAGAAGAGTTTTAAAACAGAAGATGGAGTTGTTGATTTATGTTTCGATGAAGAACTAGTGTGATTGACAAAGATTGATAAATAAAATATAAAGTTGTCCTTGATTGAGTTCTTTAATTAAATAATCCTGATTATATCCGCCGCCCCGACATATATATATATATATATATATATATATATATATATATATATATATATATATATATATATATATATATATATATATATATATATATATATATATATATATATATATATATATATATATATATATATATATATATATATATATATATATATATATATATATATATATATATATATATATATATATATATATATATATATATATATATATATATATATATATATATATATATATATATATATATATATATATATATATATATATATATATATATACTATATATATATATATATATTAGACCGATTCAAAAAAAATCAACTTTTTTAATTTTCAAATAGTAAGTCAAAAATATTGTTCCAAATGACGAAATAAAAAGGCTGTCAAAGTTTGAGCTCTTAATATTAATATTAAGAGGTGCCGCATAGCGATTTTCTATTTCCTATCTAAATAACATAGGAATTTTTTTTTTTAAACTTTGGAATTTTATAACTCGGCAACGCATCAGTGTACTGATAAGACCAGAACATATTTTTGTAGTGAATTGAACGCTCTACAAAAAAGGTCTCTTGTTCTTTTTCGATAAATCTAGTTATTTCCAAGTTGGTGTATTGGTTATTAATGGTAATTAATCATGACTAACTTGGAAACAGTTGGATTTATCGAAAAAGACCAAGAGACCTTTTTTGTAGAGCGTACAATTTTGAACAACAGTACTCATGCAGAATCTTTCTAGGTAGATTAATTATCAAGATATAAAAATCGAAAAGTATTCAGATAGGAAATAGAAAATCGCGATGAGGCAACTCTTAATATTAATATTAAGAGCTTAAACTTTGACAGCATATTTTTTTTTTCGTCATTTGGAACAATATTTTTGACTAACTCATTGAAAATGAAGAATAGATTTTTTTGTATGTATTCTTTTGTATGTACCTATATATGTATACAAAATACAGGTCCTCTTTTTTCACGATCATTTGATAATTCTATGACGGTAAGTATCTGAGAGACAAGTAAAATTGTTTGACATAACAATTCATATTGCAATTTAAAACAACGAAGGCGTACAATCTCTGGACTCGATAAGGAACCGAGCCATTATCTTGGGAAAATTATTGCTCAATCCTTGCAAAATCAATGACACGTTTATTCTACCATAGCAATGCAGACTGCATTCACGGATATGGACTATCGACAAGATTTGTAACGGAATATATTTTCGCTTTGAATATACAACTCCGCGACTCCATTTCACGGGTCATAAATACACGGTTATAAAATTCACCCAATCCAGAAGGCACTTTAACGATCCGACTTAGATAAATAGACGACGAATTCACCGTGCGTCAGATAATCAGTTTGAATCAAAGTATTGGATCCAATTCTGTCATGGAGATCGAGATTTTATACGCGATTCTAACATGCACCCATTTCTTACTTGTTCAAGGACTCGGTTCTAAATTATCATACAAAAATGGCACCACCGGTTACGGGAGGCGAATTCTGTACGGCGAAGCTGCAGATCCAAGGGATTTTCCGTACATGACACGACTGCAGGCGCGAAAAAGGTCACTGTGCGGTTCATCAATTATAGATAGAAGGTTTATTTTGACCGCAGCTCACTGTTTACGGAATGCGGTATGTACAGATATGGAAATCTTTCCATCAACCTGGAAGAAAGGCGATAAGCCCAGTATTCATGCAGAGAGCTGCTACATCCATGAGAACTACGTCGATCGCGGATACTTCTGCGACATAGCTCTAATAAAAACCGTCGAAGATCTTGTTGCTGATTTGAACTTGGCACCAATACCTCTGCCAACCATAGACTATCCTGACGGTTCTTGGGTTGTTGTCGCAGGCTGGGGACAAACAGAGACTCGACATAGGTCGGCGTATCTCAAGCGTGCAGATATGGTTATTCAGGATTGGGAAGAGTGCAATTTCGACTACCAGCATGCTGATGAGTGCACAAATGATGGCCAGTGTCCCGTGACAACAATACCGTACAGAAGTAGATGCGCGATGGGCGAAGGTTATCCCGGTGTTGGTTCTTGTTTCGGTGATTCTGGAGGACCCGTTGTTAAAGACGGTTTGCTAGTAGGTGTGATGACTGGTACAATATTGTTTCATGGTAGATGCTCAAATAGATCTCCTACACTGTACATGAACGTTGTTCGCTTTCTTCCATGGATTCGATCTTACTTGGAGTATAATGAAGGCCCAACGCCGGCCGACGAGGAAAGTTGCTAAATAAGCTTCCTTGTCTAGTTGCTCAATGTAATGGTATTCTACTTATTACAGAATAATATTTGTAGAAGATTTGTAGTAGTTCGTAGTTCAACTCATGTCCTCTATTTGTAATATGAGAAGAGTTGATTTTTGAACGATTAAACATACCTAAATGAATGAATATACAAACAGTTCGTATCCATTTCATTACTTTTAGGCAATTTTCACTTTCTTCAGAAAAAAAATTTTTGTTCCATAATCTTGATAACGGTAATGAAATCCTTCTTTTGACAGGGTAATGCGCAAACTGAATAAAAAATGCACTCAATATCATTCACTGACAGATCAATTTGGCATTAAATCTACTTCCATTAAGGCGAATTGATAGCTTGACTAGTTCATTTTACGGTTAATAAAAAGGTCATTTTAATTGCGTAGATTTAGTTAGATAATATGAAAAGGCCCGAGCATGGTATATTAGCTAACAAAGAAGCCGGGATTCGAGGTAGATTGTTGGATCACGTTACACCATGAGGACCAAGGCTTTAACGTTGATAGTGACGCTTGTCAATTTATTACTTGTCCAAGGACTGGGTCTTGAATCCCCACACAAGAATAAGGCCACCGATCTTAACAGACGTATTATCAACGGTGACGAAGTAAGCCAAGCAGATTACCTGTTTATGGTACAACTACAAAACGGCGAAAGTCAGTGCGGTGGAAGTATCATAGATAATAATTTCATACTGACGGCAGCTCATTGTATATTCGGCCTCGACTGTATAGCCACCCAAATAACAACACCACAACTTGCAGAGGAGACCAAACCAAAAACTGTAAGCGCGTGTTACCTACATCCAAATTTTGTTGACACTAAATATTTCTACGACATCGCTCTAATACAAACCGACGATGATATGCTTCAAGATGGGAAACTTAAAGCAGTTCCTCTACCGGCGCCAGGCACACAGTATGCTCAAGGTTCCCCTGGTGTTACTATTGGCTGGGGCAAGAGAGAGGATAATAAGAACTCATTGCCCCTGCTAAAAGGAGATGTGCTGGTTGAAGATTGGGATACATGCAATAACAAATTCAGAACTGCTAATCGGAGTTGCGAATTAGATCCGAATGCGTGCAACGTGGATCAAGATATACCGAAGAGAGGATTTTGCACTCAAGGTCAAGGCGAAAAACCTCCTACTTCTTGCTTCGGAGATTTTGGGGGACCTGTTGTTATAGACAATGAAATTGCAGGTGTTATTATTACATCACTATTGATAAATGGTAAATGCGAAATGGGAACTCCGACGCTGACTACAAATGTAGTTGACTATCTACCATGGATTTACTCTTTTATTGACCCTGACAAAGACACGAGCTCATTCCCGGTCGCCGAAGAATCTGCTTAAAGAATTAATTGCTTCGAATTTTGTAAATAATGGCATTTTATTTGTTTGTCTTAAAACTAATAGTATAGCAAGATAGCAGCTCAACATGCAACTAGCGACACATAGATAGAAGAAATATCTGAAGTTTGGGAATCGATTGAAGCGTTGAAAAATTATTACTCATCTTATAAGTAATTGGAGACTCTACTTATATGCTTCGTGTCTCATATTAGAAGAACTGATTTTGTAAATATGAGCCGCAGACAAAATAAATGCATAAAAAAAAGTTCAGATTCCTTTTCTTCCTTATTAACCAAATAAATTAAACATGCGGGTGGTGCTGGTGAGTATAAAAAAGTAACTTCTGAAATTATGTGAGTCAAAAATTGCTTTTCCTACATTCTATATCATGGTTGTATTTTATCTTCAAGAATTGAAAATGATGAGTAGAAGGTCTGCCCGTTGGTTTGGTCTTTGTACTTTGATAGTGATATCTACTTTGCTAAAAATGGCTAATAATAATAACTAATAATAATAATGAAATAATTAAATTGAAAAGAAATGCTTAAATGTGTTCGATTTAAATAACGCCTCTCAAACTCTGTTTCCCTGATCGATAAGACGTGAATGTTCACCATCAACAAAATTCACCACGGGATTAACTTCGGTAATAAATTCATAATTACTTTATTTCATATCACGGGTTATAAACATACGGCCATAAAATTGACCACAGTCCAAAAGCAACTTCAACCATATGGATTGAATTACTGACCAATGAATGTGAGCATCCGCGGTACATTAACTGGCGCAGAAGTCGAGACTTGAGGCAGAGTGCTGGATTCTCATCGACCATTATGACCAAAACTTTATCTATGATCGTGGTATGCAGCGGTTTGTTACTTGTTCAAGGAATGGATTTTACCAGACCATACGGAAATGGCACAGTCAATCTCAGCCGTCGCATTATCAATGGCGAGAGAACGAATCCAGCGTCATGAGTAGAATCAAACTAGACTTGATCCAAAATTTAAAGATCTTTTCAAAATTACTGATGATATTTGTTAAAGGCTTGTGATCCAAGCCGTGTTTTGAAATATGCACGTGATAGATTCTATTAAGATCAGGCAGGCCGAGCGTATTGATGACATGTGATGTGAATTTTGAATTGTGTTATGCTTGGAACCTCTGCGAGGACTTGTTAAAGGACCGCAGGTTAAAACCAAAGCTTTGTGCGGCGGTAGACATGTCTGGACAGACCTCTGAGCTGACTGACCCTGTGTGGTAGTAGACATGTCTGAGGAGACCTCTGAGCTAGCTGACCTTGTGTGGTAGTGAACATGTCTGAGGAGTGAGGAGACCTCTGAGCTGGCTGATCTTGTGTGTATGTTTAAAAAGACCCCTAGCGAAAATGCATAAAGCGCTGCATATTGGTCAGGAAGATCAAATGAAATGAGTTGAGTTATTTCGCGGAGAATGATTCGTTGTTACAGATCAATAAAAGGTGCACTCGAGGCTTTGTTACAAGTCTGGACGATTATAGTACTGAAAATGTTGAAGAACATGAGCGTCACGTATTTCAAGCTGCATCGTGAGTCGCGAGATTCTTCCATGTGAAATTTGTACATGCTTGAAGAGAGATGATTGGTCTGTTCTACTCAAGGTTTTTGAGTCATGGTTTCCCTTGAGATGTTAGGCAAATGCCGGAACAGTGAGATGAAACGGGGTCCATGACAGAACACTAAGATACAGATATTTCCCCCATGTCTTGTTCAATGAAGCAACATCACACGAGGACGTGTGAATAGTCAGTATGGCCGAATCGGAGAGTGGTTATCATATCGGCAGAGATGATTAACAGAAGAGTTTTAAAACAGAAGATGGAGTTGTTGATTTATGTTTCGATGAAGAACTAGTGTGATTGACAAAGATTGATAAATAAAATATAAAGTTGTCCTTGATTGAGTTCTTTAATTAAATAATCCTGATTATATCCGCCGCCCCGACATATATATATATATATATATATATATATATATATATATATATATATATATATATATATATATATATATATATATATATATATATATATATATATATATATATATATATATATATATATATATATATATATATATATATATATATATATATATATATATATATATATATATATATATACTATATATATATATATATATTAGACCGATTCAAAAAAAATCAACTTTTTTAATTTTCAAATAGTAAGTCAAAAATATTGTTCCAAATGACGAAATAAAAAGGCTGTCAAAGTTTGAGCTCTTAATATTAATATTAAGAGGTGCCGCATAGCGATTTTCTATTTCCTATCTAAATAACATAGGAATTTTTTTTTTTAAACTTTGGAATTTTATAACTCGGCAACGCATCAGTGTACTGATAAGACCAGAACATATTTTTGTAGTGAATTGAACGCTCTACAAAAAAGGTCTCTTGTTCTTTTTCGATAAATCTAGTTATTTCCAAGTTGGTGTATTGGTTATTAATGGTAATTAATCATGACTAACTTGGAAACAGTTGGATTTATCGAAAAAGACCAAGAGACCTTTTTTGTAGAGCGTACAATTTTGAACAACAGTACTCATGCAGAATCTTTCTAGGTAGATTAATTATCAAGATATAAAAATCGAAAAGTATTCAGATAGGAAATAGAAAATCGCGATGAGGCAACTCTTAATATTAATATTAAGAGCTTAAACTTTGACAGCATATTTTTTTTTTCGTCATTTGGAACAATATTTTTGACTAACTCATTGAAAATGAAGAATAGATTTTTTTGTATGTATTCTTTTGTATGTACCTATATATGTATACAAAATACAGGTCCTCTTTTTTCACGATCATTTGATAATTCTATGACGGTAAGTATCTGAGAGACAAGTAAAATTGTTTGACATAACAATTCATATTGCAATTTAAAACAACGAAGGCGTACAATCTCTGGACTCGATAAGGAACCGAGCCATTATCTTGGGAAAATTATTGCTCAATCCTTGCAAAATCAATGACACGTTTATTCTACCATAGCAATGCAGACTGCATTCACGGATATGGACTATCGACAAGATTTGTAACGGAATATATTTTCGCTTTGAATATACAACTCCGCGACTCCATTTCACGGGTCATAAATACACGGTTATAAAATTCACCCAATCCAGAAGGCACTTTAACGATCCGACTTAGATAAATAGACGACGAATTCACCGTGCGTCAGATAATCAGTTTGAATCAAAGTATTGGATCCAATTCTGTCATGGAGATCGAGATTTTATACGCGATTCTAACATGCACCCATTTCTTACTTGTTCAAGGACTCGGTTCTAAATTATCATACAAAAATGGCACCACCGGTTACGGGAGGCGAATTCTGTACGGCGAAGCTGCAGATCCAAGGGATTTTCCGTACATGACACGACTGCAGGCGCGAAAAAGGTCACTGTGCGGTTCATCAATTATAGATAGAAGGTTTATTTTGACCGCAGCTCACTGTTTACGGAATGCGGTATGTACAGATATGGAAATCTTTCCATCAACCTGGAAGAAAGGCGATAAGCCCAGTATTCATGCAGAGAGCTGCTACATCCATGAGAACTACGTCGATCGCGGATACTTCTGCGACATAGCTCTAATAAAAACCGTCGAAGATCTTGTTGCTGATTTGAACTTGGCACCAATACCTCTGCCAACCATAGACTATCCTGACGGTTCTTGGGTTGTTGTCGCAGGCTGGGGACAAACAGAGACTCGACATAGGTCGGCGTATCTCAAGCGTGCAGATATGGTTATTCAGGATTGGGAAGAGTGCAATTTCGACTACCAGCATGCTGATGAGTGCACAAATGATGGCCAGTGTCCCGTGACAACAATACCGTACAGAAGTAGATGCGCGATGGGCGAAGGTTATCCCGGTGTTGGTTCTTGTTTCGGTGATTCTGGAGGACCCGTTGTTAAAGACGGTTTGCTAGTAGGTGTGATGACTGGTACAATATTGTTTCTTGGTAGATGCTCAAATAGATCTCCTACACTGTACATGAACGTTGTTCGCTTTCTTCCATGGATTCGATCTTACTTGGAGTATAATGAAGGCCCAACGCCGGCCGACGAGGAAAGTTGCTAAATAAGCTTCCTTGTCTAGTTGCTCAATGTAATGGTATTCTACTTATTACAGAATAATATTTGTAGAAGATTTGTAGTAGTTCGTAGTTCAACTCATGTCCTCTATTTGTAATATGAGAAGAGTTGATTTTTGAACGATTAAACATACCTAAATGAATGAATATACAAACAGTTCGTATCCATTTCATTACTTTTAGGCAATTTTCACTTTCTTCAGAAAAAAAATTTTTGTTCCATAATCTTGATAACGGTAATGAAATCCTTCTTTTGACAGGGTAATGCGCAAACTGAATAAAAAATGCACTCAATATCATTCACTGACAGATCAATTTGGCATTAAATCTACTTCCATTAAGGCGAATTGATAGCTTGACTAGTTCATTTTACGGTTAATAAAAAGGTCATTTTAATTGCGTAGATTTAGTTAGATAATATGAAAAGGCCCGAGCATGGTATATTAGCTAACAAAGAAGCCGGGATTCGAGGTAGATTGTTGGATCACGTTACACCATGAGGACCAAGGCTTTAACGTTGATAGTGACGCTTGTCAATTTATTACTTGTCCAAGGACTGGGTCTTGAATCCCCACACAAGAATAAGGCCACCGATCTTAACAGACGTATTATCAACGGTGACGAAGTAAGCCAAGCAGATTACCTGTTTATGGTACAACTACAAAACGGCGAAAGTCAGTGCGGTGGAAGTATCATAGATAATAATTTCATACTGACGGCAGCTCATTGTATATTCGGCCTCGACTGTATAGCCACCCAAATAACAACACCACAACTTGCAGAGGAGACCAAACCAAAAACTGTAAGCGCGTGTTACCTACATCCAAATTTTGTTGACACTAAATATTTCTACGACATCGCTCTAATACAAACCGACGATGATATGCTTCAAGATGGGAAACTTAAAGCAGTTCCTCTACCGGCGCCAGGCACACAGTATGCTCAAGGTTCCCCTGGTGTTACTATTGGCTGGGGCAAGAGAGAGGATAATAAGAACTCATTGCCCCTGCTAAAAGGAGATGTGCTGGTTGAAGATTGGGATACATGCAATAACAAATTCAGAACTGCTAATCGGAGTTGCGAATTAGATCCGAATGCGTGCAACGTGGATCAAGATATACCGAAGAGAGGATTTTGCACTCAAGGTCAAGGCGAAAAACCTCCTACTTCTTGCTTCGGAGATTTTGGGGGACCTGTTGTTATAGACAATGAAATTGCAGGTGTTATTATTACATCACTATTGATAAATGGTAAATGCGAAATGGGAACTCCGACGCTGACTACAAATGTAGTTGACTATCTACCATGGATTTACTCTTTTATTGACCCTGACAAAGACACGAGCTCATTCCCGGTCGCCGAAGAATCTGCTTAAAGAATTAATTGCTTCGAATTTTGTAAATAATGGCATTTTATTTGTTTGTCTTAAAACTAATAGTATAGCAAGATAGCAGCTCAACATGCAACTAGCGACACATAGATAGAAGAAATATCTGAAGTTTGGGAATCGATTGAAGCGTTGAAAAATTATTACTCATCTTATAAGTAATTGGAGACTCTACTTATATGCTTCGTGTCTCATATTAGAAGAACTGATTTTGTAAATATGAGCCGCAGACAAAATAAATGCATAAAAAAAAGTTCAGATTCCTTTTCTTCCTTATTAACCAAATAAATTAAACATGCGGGTGGTGCTGGTGAGTATAAAAAAGTAACTTCTGAAATTATGTGAGTCAAAAATTGCTTTTCCTACATTCTATATCATGGTTGTATTTTATCTTCAAGAATTGAAAATGATGAGTAGAAGGTCTGCCCGTTGGTTTGGTCTTTGTACTTTGATAGTGATATCTACTTTGCTAAAAATGGCTAATAATAATAACTAATAATAATAATGAAATAATTAAATTGAAAAGAAATGCTTAAATGTGTTCGATTTAAATAACGCCTCTCAAACTCTGTTTCCCTGATCGATAAGACGTGAATGTTCACCATCAACAAAATTCACCACGGGATTAACTTCGGTAATAAATTCATAATTACTTTATTTCATATCACGGGTTATAAACATACGGCCATAAAATTGACCACAGTCCAAAAGCAACTTCAACCATATGGATTGAATTACTGACCAATGAATGTGAGCATCCGCGGTACATTAACTGGCGCAGAAGTCGAGACTTGAGGCAGAGTGCTGGATTCTCATCGACCATTATGACCAAAACTTTATCTATGATCGTGGTATGCAGCGGTTTGTTACTTGTTCAAGGAATGGATTTTACCAGACCATACGGAAATGGCACAGTCAATCTCAGCCGTCGCATTATCAATGGCGAGAGAACGAATCCAGCAGATTTCCAATACTTGGTACGAATTGCTGCTATAGAGGGCGAATCGGCATCCCAGTGCCGTGGATCTGTCATAAGTAATCACTTCATCCTGACCTCAGCTCACTGTTTGTGCGATAGGATATGTAGGTAGTACATACAGGTCTTCCCATCAACTTGCCGACCGGGTGATGTGAGCGATCTTCATGTAATTAATTGCCAGCCTCATGAACTGGCAACTTGTCGTACCTATCCCTACGACATTGGCTTAATCGAAACGCTGGAAGATCTTTTGACGGATGGAAGATTCGTCAAAATAGATCTGCCACCTCAAGGTGTGATCTATGGACCAGGCGATGAGGGTATTATCGCAGGGTGGGGTCTACGTGAAGATGGAGCACCTTCGAGTTATCTTATATATGGGGAATCGGTAGTTTATTCGTGGAATGAGCGCAACCAGGCCTTCGAGACTGCCAAATCATGCGGAGATAATATGCGGTGTCCCGTTCGACGAATACCTGACCACGTATTTTGCACGTTAGGTAATCCCAAAAAGTTTACTGGTCCTTGCCTTGGAGATTCTGGAGGACCTGTTGTTATAAACGACGTGGTAGCAGGTGTGATATCTGGTATAATCTTCTTACCAACAAGATTCTGCGAACTTGGAAAGCCGGGGCTGAACCAAGATGTCTCTTACTTCATGCCGTGGATTGAGCAGAATATTCTGTTTGACCAAGGCACAGGCTAGATTCTAATAGCCAAGAAATCTTCCTAAATGACCATTCCCCAAAAGTTTATTCCTCGTCGGTATGAGTTTGACATTGGCCTGGTACAAACACAGGAAGATCTTGTCAAGGATATGATGTTGAAATTAATTCCCTTGGCTGCTCCATGGAATATCTATGTACCAGGTGATTGGGCTATTATTGCCAGCTGGGGCGCAACGGAGGATGGATAGTATGCGCAACACCTTATCTGTGCGGGTATGCAAATTTATTCCTGACGATTATGCGACTACATGTAAATAGAAGCTAATATTTGCGTAGAGGATATGATCTGTCCCATTGAGAAAATACCCGATCAGGCTTTGTGCACGCTAGGTAATGACCCATATTCTCCTAGTCTCTGTTTTAAAGATTTCGAAGAATCTGCTATTGTAAACGATTTATTGGGAGGTATGATGTCTGGTGGAATTCTGACATCTAATCGTCAATGCGATATTGAATCTCCCGTGCTGAATATGGATGGAATATTCCAATAGACGAGGAATTTTCCTAAACGAATCCTCTTATCACTTTACATGTACAGTAAAATTTCAGCTCATTGAATAGCAACACAAACCACCTGACAGAGATGGAATAAAGGTTCGAGGTCCTACGGAATTCTGGAAAATAAAGCCTTGCACGGAGTCGTCCATAAATGATATAACACCGATTTTCTGGCTATTGTACTCCTTTCTTCCACCCTTATCCCTCGGTTTGCTTCACACGAGAAAATATACTCTTTAAAAAAGTAATTCATCTTTTCGATCCCCAAATAATCAACCAGAATACTTGATGAGAATGCGCATCGCACATATCTTCAATACGAGTTTTAATAAACAAGACTTATATGACATGAGGTGATGGTAAGTGTACGTATGTATGTACATACATATGTATATGAAATTATTTATGAAGTTAAAATTAAATTAGATAAGTATATGAACTTACATATAAGAATGTAGACATATATCGATGGCTTCTCATAAAAATTACTAGTCTTACAAGGTGTATAAAATATGACATCACACCATGTTCAGATCCCTGATATGACATAATTATTCCTGGATGGCTGTCGTGGAAAAATTCAGATTTCTTTTAGATGAAATTTAGGAATTACGAGGATTTATCAACAGCCGAAAGATTATATTGCTAATTAAAAGAAGGGAAGGACTTGTGATGGGTTTGGCTTCCCTATTTTGATACTCAGAAAATGAATAAAAAAATTACATAGAATAATTATTCCGGAAAAAATTAAGTTTACACGATTTGAATAACGTCATTCAAACTTGATTGCCACGATTCATAACACGTCTCTGATCACTATCGACAAGATTCATTGCCGATTGCCATTGGAAATTTAACGATCCGGTTATAATTACTGAATAATGAATGCGTCCATTCGTCGTATATTAACTGGCAGAAAAGTCAAGATTTGCGGCATCATAGTGCTGAATCCTATTCGACCATGAAGAATAAGATTTTATCCGCGATCGTGGTGTGTAATAGTTTGTTACTTGTCCAAGGTATGGATTCTAACGTCCCGTACACACATGGCTCACCCATGGCGACACTGCAAACCCAATAGATTATCTGTTCGTAGTACAGCTTTACGTTGAATGCAACTTGAATGCCGTGTTATGCAGTGGGTCTATCATAAGTACTCACTTCATCTTGACCGCTGCTCACTGTATATACTATGGTGTCTCATTTTGCCCCGCTGTTTCATTTTGCTCCATCTTCCTCTATTTTTTTCCATTTATTCATTTTCTGTATTTAGTGATAGGAGAACTACTGTTGTAAAAATGAGACGCACCCAAATATATGTTGGCATTCCTTATTTTTTCATAACCACATAAATTGAACTAAGTGATAGCGAGATATACCTAGATGGGATAAAGAAAAGTGAAACTGCGTTTGAAAAGAAATAGAAAAAACAATTAACTTGATAGAATTATATTTGACTGTGATAAGTAATGGAATTGCTGATGAAATACATAATTAAAAAAATTTGTCATTCAGTTTTTACCGTTTATACTAATTATTCATAAGTCGAAAAAGATCAGTAGAAGGTATGACCGTTAGTTTTTGTATTTTGATATGTACTTTTTTAAAAATGTGTCGAATTCAGCTGCATAAGTTCCGAAACCACTGTAAAGTTTCGACTATGAGCAGATAATGATTAGTAATAATAAATAATAATGAAAATGAAATAATAAGTCAGAAACACTGCCTACCAACGATATTCACTATGAAATTTACTTCCGTGATGAATTTTTTATTTGAAGTCATGGGTCATAAACATACGGATATAAAATTCACGAAAGCCCAGAACCAATTTCAATTGTACGGATATAATTACTGACCAATAAATGCGGGTACCCGTGGTATATTAACTAGCGCAAATGTTGAGTCTTGAAACAGAGTGCTGAATCCGCAACGACTATGAAGACCAAGATTTTATCAACGATCGTGGCGTACAGCTGTTTGTTACTTATCCAAGGACTGGATTCTATCAGTTTATACAAAAACGGCACAGTCGATCCCAGCCGTCGCATTATCAATGGCTACATAGCACACCCAGATGATTTTCGGTTTATAGTGCTGCTACGCATTGCAGCGGGCAACGGGCCGCATCTGTGTGGTGGATCCGTCATAAGTAATCACTTTATCCTAACCGCTGGTCATTGTTTATACAATAAGGTATGTGACACCATAGAAATCTCTCCATCAACTTGGGAACCGGGTGAAAGGGGTAATATTTTTCCAATTGAATGCTGGCCTCATGAGCTGTTTAATGGTCATGACTTTGATTTCGACATCGGCATACTGAAAACCGAGGATAATCTTTTGTCGGATGGGAGATTCGCAAAAATAGATCTACCACCTCCAAATATTATTTATGGACCTGGTGTAACGGGTATTATTGCCGGGTGGGGCTTGATTGACGATGGATCATACGCAAAATATCTTATGCGTGCGGAATTAACAATTTATTCATGGGTTGAGTGCAACGAGATCTACAAGATTGCTGAATTGTGCGCTGATGATATGGCCTGCCCCGTTCGCCGGTTACCTGCCGAGACGTTTTGCCTGTTAGGTAAACCCTCGAGGTTTCCTGGCGCTTGCATTGGAGATTCTGGAGGACCTGTTATTATAAATGGCGTGCTAGCAGGTGTGATGACTGGTATGATCTTGACACCTACTTCTTATTGCGAAGCTGGATTTCCGGGACTGAACATAAATGTCGCTGATTTCATACCGTGGATTCGTTTTCATATTCTTCCTGACGTAAAAGAAAGAACATTCCAGTAGTCAATAAATATTTCTAAATAACCTTAGTCCACCAAATTGCATGAATAATATAATTTCAGCTCTTAGAATACCAAGACGAACAAGGTGACAGTTTTGCATGCAGCTAGAGTCACGTTAAAAAATGAAACGTAGATTTCATATGCGAAATATCATGTAATAGGATAGTATGGAAATCTATAAAAATTACGTTAGAAATTAACTGGCTAGAATGTAAGTCTGACTAACTGGGTTATACAGTTTTCGATCATAAACGTAGATTTTACCATGTCTAACTATAGAACATATTTTATCTTTATATTCACCGTACGATATGTAAAATCGATGTTCAATTTGTTTCCATTAAAGTTCGAGGAGCGTGTGAAATGTTGATAAGAAATTCATTTTCCTATAAATAATATGTGTTCTTAATTACATTTATTTCGTATACAGCAGCAGGACAGCTGATTTTGTATAAATCCGGCGGATTCAAATACACGAAGCAATAGCGAAATGAAATGATCACAACGATAAATGAAATAAAAATATCTTCAATTGATACCTCGTGTAATAATTCCGTGTATACGGAAGACAATACATTTTTATGATCAGATATCAAATCGCACGTTACATCGTGTCAGCCCCATCCACTCTGACATGACGTCATTCCAGTTGATGGCCTCCTTCCTTCCTTCCTTGTAGACGAAATTCAGGAATTGCGCGGGTTAATAAATGGGCAAAAAAAATTAGTTGCTTATCAAAGGGGCGAGAGAACTTGCCAATGGTATTGGCTGCATTCCAAAATATGTACCATTTTTTGACTAAATAATGAGTCGAGATTTTACTCTTTCAAGCTGACCATCGATGCGTGAAATATGGTTTATTTTCTTGTGAAATTACTAAAACGCTCTTTCTGTAGCGATAAGGCCGGCTGTATGCAAACTGCAATTCATTATCATTCAATAATTCACGAAACGTATCAGTCATGCCAGCGCCATCCTTGGACAAAAAAATGTTATTTTATCCACATACGTTGAAAATCATAAATAAAATGTCTGTTCTTTAGTTCGGCTTCCGTATTTCGATAATAATCCGAAAAATTGATTAAATTCATCTACAAGTTCCGTAATGAGTACATGAAAATATAAACAGTCCGTAAAATAATCAATCTGAAAGGAAATAAGTTTGTTTTATTTGAATACAGTCTCCCAAACTTCACGCCCGATCGATAACACGTCATTGTTCACTATCAATAAGATTCACAACCGAATTTACTCCCGTGATGAATTCATAACTTCGTTAAACCATTCCGTGGTTATAAACATGCGGCTGTAAAACTTACCGAAGCCCAAAAGCAATTTAAACTATCTAGATCTAATTACTGAACAATGAATGCATGTGCAGGCAGTATATTAACTGGTATACAAGTCGAGATTCAAGGCAGAGTTCTGGATCCTCGTCGACCATGAAGATCAAGACTTTATCCGCGATCGTAGTGTGCAGCGTTTTGTTACTTGTCCAAGGGCTGGATGGCTACAAATATGGTACAGTCAATCCCAGCCATCGCATTATCAACGGTGAGATAGCGGATCCAGAAGATTTCCGGTTTTTAGTGTTTATGGTCATTAAAGCGGGCTGGAGGTTGCGCCGGTGTGGTGGATCCATCATAAGTAAGCACTTCATCTTGACCGCAGCTCACTGTATATACGATAATGTATGTGAGACCATAAAAATCTTTCCATCAACTTGGGCAATAGGCGACAAGACTGATCTTCATCCAATTAACTGCAGGTCTCATGAAGCGTTTAATGGTCATGAATATAATAACGACATTGCCATAGTGGAAACTGCGGAAGATCTTATAGCGGATGACAGGTTCGCAATGATAGATCTGCCACCTGCAGATATGACTTATGGACCTGATGATACGGGTATTATTGTCGGGTGGGGCGGAATTGAGCGTGGATCAACAGCGGTATATCTTAAATATTCGGAAGTGCCTGTTTATTCGTGGAATGAATGCAAGAGCGTCTACGAGATTGCTGAACGCTGCGCGGAATATATGTTCTGCCCTGTTGCACAATTTCCTGAGAACGCGTTTTGCACGCTGAGTTATCCTCAAAACTCTTCTAGTGCTTGCGTTGGAGATACTGGAGGACCTGTTATTATAGACGGCATGGTAGCAGGTGTAATATCTGGTATAATCTTGTCAACTACTCGTCATTGCGACGTTACAGCTCCGGGACTGAACCAAGATGTCGCGACCTTCGTACCATGGATTCTTGATAATATTGAATCTGACCAAGACACATATTATTAACCAATAAATATTACTAAGTGACTTTAGTTTACCACATTGCATGAATAATATAATTTCAATTTTCAGAATACCAAGACAAAAAATGTGACAGCTCCGCGTGCAGCTAGAGTCATATTGAAAAATGAATTGTAGATTTCACATGCGAAATATCATATAATACCACAGTATTCACTACTGTCCATAAAAATTACGTTATAATTTAAGTGGCTGAAATGTAAGTGTGACTAACTGGGTCACACAGTTTATCACCATAATTGTAGATTTTACCATATCTATAAACTATACAATATATTTTATCCTTATATGTATTGTACGAGATTCAAAATCGATGTTTAATTTTCCTAAATTAAAAGTCGAAGAACGTGCGAAATGTTGATAAGCAATTCATTTTCCTACGGGTAATCTATGTTCTCGATTGTCTTCCGTATTTAGCAGCAGGAGAGCTGATTTTGTATAAATACAGCGTATGCGAATACATGTAGCAATGACTTTATTGAAATTATCACAACGAAAAATGAAATAAAAATATCTTCAGGTAATACCTCACATATATGATTCCGTATTTACGGAAGATACTACATATTGACGATCAGATATTAAATCTCATGTTGCACCATGTCAGTCTAATTACCTCTGTAGATGGAATTCAGGAATTGCGCGGATTTATAAATGGGCAAAAATTTTAGTTGCTTATTAAAGGGACGAGAGAACTTGTAGATGAAGTTGGCTGCATTCTAAAATATGTCGCGTGACTAATGGTAAAAGGTCGTAAGCGCCAAATTTTTTTTTTTTCAAACATATCAGAAACGCATAGATATGTCGAAATTTGCCAAGAAAATGTATTTTCAAGTAATTTTTATTTATTTATTTATTTTTTTGCCATTAGACACGCGATGTATGTACATTGATGTTGACATCGTATACTTAAAAACGAGTCATTTTTTGACTAAATGGTGAGTCGAGATTTCAATCTGTTCGAGAAACGGCCATGGAACGAATACCTGACGTGACAGTAAGTCTATAATATTGACTTTAACTCTCATTTTGAAATTCAATATCGGTTTTCATTCGTCAAGCTGTCCGTCGATGCGTGAAATATCGTTTGCTTTTTTGTGAAATTACTAAAACGCTCTTTCTGTCGCAATAAGGCATACTTTAGCATTCAATAATTCACGAAACGTATCAATTATGCCAATGCCGCCCTCGAACGGAGAAATTTTTATTTCATTCACATAAGTTGAAAATCGTAAGTAAAATGTTTGTCCCTTAGTGTGGCTTCTGTATTCCGAAAATTATAAAAAAAAAAAAATTAATCGAATTCATCTGCAATTTTCAAAACGAATAAACGAAAATACGAACAGTCCGTAAAATGTTCAGTCCGAAACGAAATAAGTTTGTTTAATTTCAATACCGCCTTCCAAACTCCACGCCTGAACGATAACATGTCATTGTTCACTATCAGCAAGATTCACTACTGAATTTACTGCCGTGATAAATTCATAACTTCGTTAATCCATCCCGTGGGTCATAAACATGCTGCTGTAGAATTTACCGAAGTCCAAAAGCAATTTTAATCATCTGAATCTAATTACTAAACAATGAATGCATGCGTCCGCGGTATATCAACTGGAACAGGAGTCGAGATTTGAGGCAGAGATCTGGATCCTCGTCGACCATGAAGATCAAGATTTTATTCACGATCGTGGCGTGCAGCGGTTTGTTACTTGTCCACGGACTGGATTCTACCGTCTCATACGCTAATGGCACAGCCGATTCCAGCAGGCGCATTATCAACGGCGAGACAGTAAATCCAGCAGATTTCCCTTTCTTGGTGCAAATTTGGTATAGTAAGGAAGGCAAGACGAACCTATGCAGTGGATCCATCATAACTGATCACTTTATTCTTACCGCAGCTCACTGTTTATTCGGTAAGCAATGTAACGACTTACAAATTTTCCCAGCAACTTGGCAGCCGAATGATGAACCAACAATTCATGCAATCGAGTGTTTCCCCCATGAATTGTTCAAGTATAACAAATTCGACTACGACATCGGATTGGTGGAAACTCAAGAAGATCTTCTGGTGGGTGGAAAGAGTCTAATCCCTCTGCCCGATCCAGATAAGGAATATCCCCCCGGTTATCCGGGTATCATACTCGGCTGGGGTTTCACGGAAACTGGAGAATTTCGAAAGCATCTCAAGCGTGGAGATGTTGAAGTCTACGATTGGAATGATTGCAACAAAGACTTTCAAGGCGCGGGTTCATGCACAGCCGATATGACTTGCCCCGTTGCTAATATACCATCGCATGCTATGTGCACGATAGGAATAGCTCCAAAATTTTCTGCTTCATGTTGGGGAGATTCGGGAGGACCCTGTATTATAGACGGTGTAATAGCTGGTGTACTGTCTGGTACAGTGGTGAAATTGGGTGAATGCGAAACTCGAACTCCATCGCTGCTCATGAATGTCGCTAAGTTCGTACATTGGTTCCATAGAATTCCTGAGTTAAGAAGAGACATGTATTACGGTCCATTCAACGGTAAATCTTTTTAAAAGAATCCACTAGTCATGTTGCATGGGTAATAAAATTTCAGGAAACGTAAATTGGCAATTCAGCATGAAGAAATGAGATGAAACGAAGACATATAATCCATAACTTATTTTCTGTATCTCACAGTGGGAATATATGTGTATATAAATAAATAAAAAAATTCAAATTCCTTATTAACAACATATTTTAAATAACTTCGAAGTGTCCCATTTTGCCCTGCTCTAGACTTCTGAATTTAAAATGATTTCAAAAATGTTACATTTCAAATAGTTCCGTTTAATTAAGTTGTAGAAAAACAATTTTCCAATAATTTTTGGACGTCCCATTTTCCCCCATCAATACATCCCAATTTTTTGTCCCGTTTTACCTCACCGTCCCATTTTAGCCCGCTCTCACCTATATGTGTTTACTTTTGAAACATTAACACCTCCTTAAACAACAAGAGTAACTCAAGCGTCCCATAATCGTGCGGAGAACCGCGATAGTTGAGATGGAATTACTGCTTTGCTAAAGTTTGAATCAGGAAACTTAGGTAATTGCAAATTGTCGTGCTGTTGGTTATCCGTCCACTGCATTAGAAACGACATTTTTAAGATCAAAGTAGTTCCATTAAAATCGATTACTAAATATTCACCAGTAAAAACACATCGCTCATTAAATTTGAACAATATAAATCCTGGCTTTTTAATCAATATCGATTCAGCCTCAGGCTCAACGAAAAACTCTACCAAAATTGCGGATACCAATGTATTAATGTCATTTTTTTTTTTTAACAGTAATTAGAGAGTCTGTCTAATCAAAAGTATTCATAATAACGACGAGGATGATAAAATAATATTTGAATTTTTTTTTTTTTTTTTTTATTGTTAAACTCACCGAAATTGTTGTCGATGGAACTTCCGCTCTGGAATGTATAACGTGCGTAGCCAAATGTTGATTACGGTCATCCAGCATTTCGACTCCGAGACTAAATACTATTAAGGAATTGCTAGCTCAAGGTGTTCTAGGATAATAGAAACATGAGTATCACTTGCAATTCAAGAGCCAAAAGAAACAGAAGAAGAGAGTTTTGTTTGTGACAAAAAAAATTGAATATAAAATATTTTTCAACAATTAAGAATGTGTAAAATTTTGATAAGTTTGTAACGAGAGCATCGATGATAAAATTTGTTCAGTTTTATCTTCATTTTCTAAGAATAATAAGTCCAGTTTCTTCCGTTTTGGTAAATGTTAAAAATTTGAAAATTGAATGGTTTGGCGTTGAAAATTTTTGTGTGTTTCTTTTTTATCTTTGTTTTACAAGATAAGATAATAAGCTTTAGCTGTTGATTGAAACATATCGTAAGTTTCGACGAATCTCAGACCATAACTATGTCTGAACTATAAAGTGAATTACGAGATTTGTGCAGCTATTCAAATCCCAGCCATAATAGCGTTTTGATATATTAATCGGGAAATTGTATGGCACATGCAACGTATAACGTCGACGTCTTATAAGAATGAAACGAATGGAATTGTGGTTCTTTAAGCGATATACCAAATTCAAAAATATCTATGACTGAAGTTATTCGTATTGGTTGATTATTTTGTTGGAAGAGACAATAGATAAATTTTCTTATATCCCGAGGAAATGAGGGAAGAAATCTTCGAATAATGAAAATAATAAATAATTTCTTTCTCACATGGTGAAATGTATGAATAATTAAAAATTGTTATACTTTTGTACAACAAAAAAAATCTGGATTAAAGAGAATTTTTTTTTTTTTCACTCGTTGTATCGCAGGTTTAGGCTTTACGATGTAGAATTGATTCTTGATATGCGGAAAGTACAGGCGATTGATGTGCACAGTTTACTGGAGAAGGAAATTACTTCGACTTCCGGAGAGGCGACGCAACGCATGGTTTGTGGTGGTGATACGTATAGGTATAAGGTAAATCGTTAAGCAAAACGAAACTTTGTCGATGAATTGTTGAAAGTATTTTCTGACCAATGGACAATGTCCGAAAGGAATTTTTGAACCTGATTGATTTTCTGTTTAAAGCTAAATGATTTAAAGGAATTTTCTCGGGGTAACCGTAAAAAGAAAAAGTTACGGTATTTAGTTTCATATATCCAGTTCCTCATATTTCGTAAAAGAATTTTGTTTCTTTTCATTTTTATTTATTTATTTATTTTTATATATGAGAACGAAGCAATTTCAAAGATACTGAAAGGTAAGAGAAAGAAAAAAAGTACGAAGAAGGTTGATTTTGTATAAACGCAAAAGTTCACAGAGCTTGTAAATATTATTCTATTTTTCTTATTAAATTCAGTAAACATATGAATTCGAGTTTGGCTGGCTCGAGAATGATTTATCTTTTTAAACGAAACCCATACAAACACCGAAACGCGAGAGAAATATAAAAAAAAAAAAAAAAAAGAAAGAAAGAACGAGAAAGAGCGAAAAAAGTAAGTCCTGACAAAACAAGTCAAGAAAAACCCTGGCTAAAAATGGATCAAACAAATTCAGTTGAAATACCTATGTCTAAAAAACATCAAAAAGAAAAATATAAAAACGATAAAAAAAATTAAAAAAAAAAATTAAAAAAACCTAAAGACAAAAGGGAATTCATTACCCGTTTTCGATGGAAACGAGCTTTCATTAAAAGCGCCTATATGTCGAGAGACAGAGAGAACCTGTCAACCGCGCAACTCGCCCCGAGGAAATCGTACCGAGTAACAAATGCAAGTGAGATCAGGTTGGAAAAAAAAACATAAAACAAAAAAAATCTATTTATAAAGAAAGAGAAAAATTGACCACCATAAATTTTTTGCTTCGGAAAAAAAAAAAAAAAAAAAAAAAAAAAAAAAACAAAAAGGGATGAGAAATCCATCGCATGATGTAGTTGGTCGAAATCGATAAAAATACCCAAGCAGATATTGAAGAGGTATTCTTCGAGACGTAAATAGGTACAATCTTTTGAATGGATGATGATACGAGATTCCATATTGCTCGTACGAAACCCCATCTCAGAAGTAACGTTTCGCGAGACAATAGGTTTGGAAACTACGTATCTTCCCTTGCAAAAGCAAATATCGGTTTTCAGTCATTCCGTCGACGTCTTATAGATATGTATGTATGTACAGAAAACTTTTTGACTAACCCTCGCACACATGTTTACTTCAATTTACATCAAGCCAAGACTTCGTTCAAAGTAACATAACACATCAAGTAAGTACACCCGTGTCTGAAACAGCTTTATACGTATATGTATACTCAACCCTACTTCATCAGTTCAGAACAAGCTGCGTTAATTATAATCATCGTCATATATATATATATATATGAATAATGTCATTCCCAGTCTACATATCCAATTTAACACGTTCATACTGAAACAGTTTATTCTAACTTTAAGAATTTACAACATATCCGTTCCCGTTAGTCTTTGTAATTGATTACCGCGAGTAAGTATATATATTTTTATTAATCTTGACATATATAGGAATGAACGAGATGCCAGTAGTCTTTGAAATATATCAGTGGCTCCTATAACGTTAACCCTAAAGGATAAATCCAAGAGGATCAACTCCTTCGGCTTTTCCAAGATTAACGATAAAACAAGAAAGATGTCAATTCAACACGGAGTTTTCTTTTAGCCAATCGAAGGAATTCGAATTGTCGAAAATAGTTTCGAGAAAAAATAAATTTCAAAAAATCTTGACTGACTTAGGTATAGCCAATTTTTTTAGTTATTTATATTTTTTTTATGATATCGCGGAAACGAGATTATACACGCAACAAGTTTACTCAAAAAAAAAAAAAAAAAAAAAAAAGAAAAATCGGTCGTTAAAACTTCTAATTACTTATTAATTAAATAAATATGTATAAGATTGTTGAAAATTTATAAAAATCTTCGACATATTTTACCGATTAAAAAAAAAATACAAATATAGATAAAAGGATACGTTTGTAGTCGACGTTGAATAACTTTTCGGCTATTTCTCTCAACATCTTGAGCTAAAAAAACTCGAACATCCTTGAAAGCTCCCTTAGATACCTAAAGTTGATGATACAAAATTTTCATGAAAAAATAACAAATGCATCTTTTATAAATTCAATATTTCCTTATACTCACATTACGATTGTTGTTTGTCGTATCATTAGACGGTTCATCCTCGATCGATTGACGAGTATCAGGAGTGAATTTTTTTCTCTTGATCGTTCCCACATCGGCAAAAGACGTCGATGGTTTAGAACGATTTATTTCTTCGTCCGATTCACTTTTTGGTTTTATTTTTCGTTTTTCACTGCGTCGTTTAACAGAATTTCTTTTATTTTTTTCTTCTTCTTCTTCTTCTTCGTCGTTGTTGCTGCTACTATTTTCTTCTTTATTAAAAAATACCATTTTTTTTTTCAAATATATTCATACCGATTTCAAAACTCACATTTTGTTTCACCTACGAATATAATCTCAAGCGATAATAATACGGCTTTCAATTACCTTGAACTTTACGCTTCACAGACGGTGATTCAGTCTTTGATTCCTCCAATTCTTCGCCATTGTTTAGCGAGCTTTCAGCACTTTCAGCTTCGGATTTATCAGCCTTTCGTTTTAACATCGAATCTAAGGTTCGTTGATCGTTCGATGTTCTAAAATACGAGCTCCGTTTAATATCAGTAAAAAAAAAGAACTACACCTTTTTTTTTTTTTTATTAAACGTCATACTTTTCAATCGTAAAAATCTTTCAATTACCTAGCTTTGTTTCCTAGCAATAAACTGACGTCTACGGAATCGGCACTCCTAGCAAAAAGTACTTTCAATTCTTTAAGCGATGTTGCTGTTGTCCAATCTTTATCGTCTCGGATACGAGTTACCCGAGGAAATCTAATGCTGATACCATCGGCAGTGTGAACACCCTGATTGGTAAATTCCGCCCCGGTTATCTCCCACACAGGTTGTTTCTACAAAACAATCATCTGGATTTCTCATCGATTGGTATTAACCTCGAGATAAACCGTTTTTTGTTTTTAATTACGTTTTTTATTTTTTTTTTATTATTTTTTTTCTACCGTTAAATTCCCGGAAGAAACAGGTATTCGAATCGTGAAAAGTTAATTGGAAATTAGGCAGAAACATCCGGTGCAGCTAAAATGAAACCGGTTTCCCTTAAGGCTCATCAAACGGGACAGGAAATGAGAATATTTCAGTGGTTAAATAAGCAAAAAAAGAAAAACTTTTATTCGATCGAAATTTTAAATTTCAATTATCGAAAATAATTTCCATACTTGGATGTCTGTAAATTTGTTAGAAAAAAAAAAAAAAAAAAAAAATGAATGGGAGTAATATCGGGCTTTCAGCACTTTGGGAAAATCGCTCTAAAACTGTTTGAGTGAGTTTGGCACCTTCTATAAGTTTGACCGTAAAAACGATACGCGTTATTCAGAAACACGTTAAGTCCCATATTATTATATATACTGCATTATAGTTATAGGCAATATATCGAAAGTTAGAAAAGGTAAATAATGTAAGAAGTTGATACCACACCTTGGGATCTTTTGCCACAAAGTCTGGGACCATTGGTTTGTTAGCGTGAAGCCAATCGGGTAAGAGATTAACATCTTTGGAAATTTTTTCCATTTTTAATTCATCTTGAAGACGTTCTAGAGTTGCATCATCGTGACCGGTGTGTACCTACATTATTGAAACTTTAAATTTATACATAGAATGCTGCTGCAATTTGTTGGACTAGTTAGAAAATTGAAAGAGAAAAAAGGGGGCAGGAAAGAAGAAGAAAAAAAAAAAAAACAAGCAAAAAGAAAGAGAGAGAGAAAGAGATAAAATGAAAAAGTGGTTTATAGCTACCTTAGTGACTGTGAGCCAACGGCTTCGATCCTCGTCGTAGCAGCCCATCAAGAACACCGACATCATACCACCTAAGAATAGTCGTAAAACGTGAGCTTTTCTAAGGTGCGACACACCCGGGTGATGGATTTTTACTCAACCAAAGATATATATGTGGGACCCACATGGGTACAGCCGTAAAATTCGTAGAGCTCGATGTGGGTATTCGTGACAAAGAGATTTTTTGTTGAAACAAAACATTTGTTTTTGTGTTTGAACGAGTCAAACTAACGTTTGTAAAAAAATTTGGTAATTATACTCGAACAGAAATCACAGTATTTTTCAATCTTCTATTTTACTATTTTGAAACTGATATGGCACTGTGAATAAACTCGATATAATTTCTAACGTTGTCTCAATAATTAAATTTGATTTTTTTTTTTCAAATTTTCCCGCTATCGTAATTTTTGAAAATTACAACCTAGAGTCAAACCTTTTTTTCCAGTCCCATACCATGCACCAAGTACAACCAAATCTGCACTATCAGCCATTGCACCCCCAAGCAAGTAGTCCTTCTTTACCTTTAGCCAATGTCTTTTTCCTGGCTCGTATTTACCCTGTGTGTATTCAATGTTTGGGAGTCGGTAAGCGATTCGAATCGATGATTCGTCGATATTATAGGTTGCATTTTTTGATACAGGTATATACCGGGTAATTCATTTTAATCGCCCCAGGCCAATTTTTTTGAAACTAAGCAAGATACGAAAAAAATATTAATATAAAATATTCAGGGTTCAGAGTGGGACGAAACTTGGTGGTATTAGTATTTCCGTAAATGGAACCGCCGAGGTCAGGTGAAGATCAACTTTGTTTTTTTTTTAATGGAAACTCGTATTTTTCATTACGTAATTTTGTTCTACTTGAAAAATGAAACGACTTTGGTATGAAACATTTTTTTGTGATACATCAAGTCTTTGTGATATTCAACTGAACGACTAGAGATTCTTGAACTCTTAAGAACATTTCATATCTAAACTATCAAGTTTGGAGAAAGATTGTATTGACAAAAAGTGCGTAATTTCATGTAAAGATTCTTGGAGAATAATTGCAGATTTTTTTGGTTTTACAATTTCCGCTATTTTTCAGGCAATTAGAGAAGCTACAATAAAAAGTAATTGGGAAAAATTCTTCAATTATTGTCCAAGAATTCTTTCATGAAATTACGCACTTTTTGTCTCTTGAAATTTTTCTCCAAACTTGATAGTTTAGAGGTGAAATGTTTTCAAAAGTTCAAAAATCTCTAGTTGTTCAGTTGAATATCATAAAAACTTGATGTCTCACAAAAAAATGTTTCATAGAAAAGTCGTTTAATTTTTCAAGTAGAATAAGATTATGTGATGAAAAATGTGACTTTCCATTCAAAAAAACAAAGTTAACCTTCACCTTTACGGAAATACTGATACCACCAAGTTTCATCCCCCTCTGAACCCTGAATATTTTATACTAAACTTTTTTGCGTATCTTGCTTAGTTTCAGAAAGATCCGGCTGGGGCGATTAAAATGAATCACCCGGTATATAGCGGATACAATTTTTGAACATTGAATGATTGATAAATAAAATGAACACAAACCGTGACGTCTTTTAAGACTAATCCTTCCAGTCCCAATTTAATAACCTTGGCAATCATGTTTGCCAAGTCTTTCGGATCCTTAAAAGGGACACAAAAATATTTTTTAAAAGAGGGAGACGAATTTAATTTTTTTGTTATCCTTAGTCGTATTAGTTTTTTTTTTTCTGTTTTTTACCTGGACTTCCTCGACTTCTGATAACATTATTCGATTTGGTATCACGGTCATTTTTTCCTTCAAAATATTACGACGTTTTTGCATAGATCTATAAAATATTATCGATTTTTGAAATTATTACGCGTTTAATGAAATTTTACGATATTACATTATGCGTGTGGATTTAATTCATAACTTACTTATCTATCAATGTTTCACCGTTGTAATATAGACAGTCAAATACGAATAGACAGACGTTAGCATCTTTAAATTCAGCTTTCTAAAAATTGAAAGAGTTCATTTTGAAAATACGTGATGAAAAGAAGGAAGAAACATTTTCTAGTTCTTGTCTAGAAGTAAAAAACTTGCCTTATGAACTCCTAAAGATCCAAAAGGCAAAGGTTTTCCAGTATTGGTATCAATCATAAGGATTTCTGAATCAAGAATAAGATCGTCTCCACCTGGGAATGCTTTGGGTATAAAATCCTTGAAATGATTAACCTGTAAATTAATTATTTCCCCAAATACTTAAAAGTTGAAAAAAGAACACAGCGGAATAAATTTCGTACAAAAATGCATGGGGGCTAAAAAAAAAAAAAGGAAACTTCGAGAAGAGGAGCCAGCTGGTTCAGGTAATTGAACGGCTGAAACACAACCGAAAGTTAATTTCCGATCGATCGATATCCCCGCATTTGTAGATATACAGAAAACCAAAAGGGTTCGAAGGCACAATTCGTCGTATCAAGATTTACGCACATGTAAAAGTTTACGGTAACCATAGTAAACCGAAAGTGAAGTGAAGCCGTGAAGGTGAATGGAAGGTTAAGGTAAAGGGATACCAAAGGGTGAAGAGGCAGGTAAAATGTGGGAGATACATTGCTAATGGTTAAACTATAGACCAGGTATAAGGTACTCCCACGTGGACCACTCCTTTACGCATCGCTACTCTCAACCTCGCAGAAGAGAGGAGGCAGGATAGTATAAGTAGTAACGGATTGTGTCCGGACAACAAAACGAACAAAAAAATAAAAAATAAAAAGAAACCAGGTGTTCAAAATTTGATAAAAAAAAAAAAATACGAACGATTTGAAATGATAAAAAAAAAAAAAAAAATGGCTTAAAATATGGAAAATCCCGATTACCTAATTGAAACAAAAAAGGAAAAAAAAATCGATTCTCGAATTTTCAGAGATAAAAAACTTGATTAAGAAAAGTAAAAAAAAATATATCAGAATAATAAATTTTCTAACGGCTATCCCGGGTGTCACATTGTTTATTTATACCAACGTGGAATGGAATTTCGTGTGGGTGGGTTGTAAATATAATCACAACCGTAAACGATTCCGCGAATCAATTAATCCTATTTTTTATTTTTTTTTTTTATTTGGCAGCTTGAAGAATCGTGAGGGAAGTAAAATAAAAAAAGAAGAAGAAATTTAGGTATCTGACGATTAAACCGCTTTGGAAAAAATTGAGACAGAAATTCCGTGATTTTATTACACAACGACAAATAGATTTCAACAAAAAATATTTAAAAAATAATAATAATTAAAAATCCGGTTACATTTAGATTTAAGAAAGTTTGACTACTGAGACAGAATTTCAAGGGTAATTTTCGGTTTAAGATGCGCTCCTTAAGACAAAGATCAAACTACAGAGGAATTCTCCAAAGCCCTTAAGGGCGGGTAAAGGCTCTGGGATGTACTCTATCTAAATATTTTCACTATATTATCTTACCTTGTGGGGCATGACGGGTTTTAGAGAACGACTGAAGTACCGGAATTGGTTTCCCTGCTTGTGGACTTGGACACGTTCTCCGTCATATTTTATCTCTGATAGCATACCGTGAGGACATTTCTTCATTGCCATTTCTACCGATTTACAAGCTTCTGCCTATACGACGTTTTTATTGAAAATTAATTTAAGGATCAACAAACATATGCTGCGCCTTTCGGTTATTATAATCGTTCGTGTTGAAGTTCACGAACGAAATTACAGATCCATTTGAGACTATTTAGAATTTTTGGAAACTGTAAAGTTTTGAATATTCAAATTCGGGAATATCGGAATGGAGACAGTTCAATACTCAGAAAGTTCAAAAATCCGAAAATTTAATGAAGGGGCACGGAGCTCCATGCGTTCAGAATTTCAAGTTCCGGAGTTTTGGCCTCTCGGATATTTTTCCTTTTGAAATTTTGAATCTACGGTCTTTTTCTGTTCGAAGTTTTCGAAATCGACTATGCAGACTTTCGGGGAAATATTTTTTTTTTGGAATTTTGACCGTTCGGAACTTTTAAAATTCGGACTTCACCCAAGCCTCTAGAAATTCCAACTATTAAATTAATATTTCCCGATTATTGTTTCACTTTTTTTGATTTTACAAGTCCGATCTTTTTCCAATTCCCCCCTTTTTTTTTAGTCTCGATATGTTTCACGTACAGAAACTCGTTCTTTGATTTATTATTCAGTTGAAAATTTTCACCTTTGAGAAGTGATGGAAATTTCAAAGAATTTCTACATTTTTATTTTATTTTTTTATTTTAAATAATATTCTTTTCTAAAATCTGTTCACAAAAATTTTCAAATAATATTTCGTTGGATAAAGAAACCTATGACTTGTTGCCTAACCTATAGGTAAATTCTATAAATTTTCAACGAGTTTGAACTGAACTTTGTCAGGTGGGTATTGACGACGTATCTATTGCTATTTCACCCCGATGGTAAAAAACGAAAAAAAAAATCCCGATTTATATTCACGAGGAAAAACTGTACAGGAAACAATTTTCAAACTATTGTAAATCGCCTGGATTTCCACATGCGAATAAAGCGCAAAGATTACCATCAAAAAGAATATCAATCGTGAATAAATCTGCAGTTACGGAAGAAAAGAATCAAATTTATTTATATTTTTGATGAGAAAAAATGCTGAAAAATTTTTGCAACAAGATACAAAAAAAAAAAAACAACGTAAGACTTACCAGCATCGGTAAAACCGGTGTCATCAACGCTAGACCAACTTTGCTTGACGTTGACGTTAATTTTTTCTCGGTATCGTCGTCGTCAGCGGTTTTTCTCGAGCTTGAAAATACCGGAGAATCTTTAACGAATCTGGATACGACTGCTTCGAGATTACGTGAGACTTGGAAGGCTGTGTAGGCGTCATCATGAATAGCATCTAGACTGTTCAAAGGGTAAAGATTTATCCAAATTATGACAATTCAAAATCTGAATAATTCGATTTTAGGTCTTATGTAAAATAATGAGAAAATAGAAAAGCAAATTACTGTAACGAAGAATGAAAAAATTAACTTACATGTGTTTTGCCCCTGCCGTAATACGCAGGTCGTGTTTCACCTGTCTGATTATCATTTTCAAATCGTTCGCTGTACATCTGTAGAAATATATATAACCAGCTAAAATTATATATAAAAGGTCCGAATTTTAACCCTTCGTGATCACACCTACTCATATTTTAATCAAACTGGTCACAACCGGGTCAAATTGACCCAAGCCCGTTTTGAAACGGTTGCAACGTGAAAACTATCAGTCCGATTGAGACCGAAAAAATACTGAAAAATACTTTGAACATTCTACAACAAGCAGCAAAAGTTGGTATATCAAAATTCAAATGGTAACATATTTTTAAAAAAATCGTAAATTGATCAATGGGCAAAAAACACAAAAGACATTTTTTTACTCAATAAATCATAACTTTTTGAATTTTCAATATTTTTCAGTCAAATTATAGTCAAGATACTCGTGAGATATGGTACTTTTAGGGAAAAAATAGTGCTATTGTGTGTCATTTATTTTGGGGAAATAAAACGATATATATCTTCCAAGTTTAAACTCGGGTCATTTTGACCCGCGATGACTACGAAGGGTTAATAGAAAATAATTAAAACGAGTAATGTTAAACTCACTTTACAACGATTGATTTAAAATGCTGTATTTGCTCATCTTCTTTTGTAAGTTGCGATAATTTATCGAGAAATTTATCTACCTGAAATAAAAACTTCGATAAGATTGCCGTTTTTGAAATTTGTATATATTTTGTTATTCGACTTTATCTGCAGTACATACGATATGGTAAATTGTCATATCTTTGAATCAGTTGATATATCTGTCTGTCGTTTTAGAATACAGGTATACCGGGTGATTAATTTTAATCCTTCTTTACGAATAAAAACACATTTTTCACAGTTTCATCCAAATAGAAAAAATCGAAAAATCATTTCTCCACGATGAGATGGCCACCAAAAAATGCGGTTTTTAATGTACTTTTCAGTGAATTTATTTGAGAAAAATCGGAAGATACACTCTAGTCGAAAATAATTTTTTTCTGCTTTGAAAGGTCATAAATTGGAACCGGATGACAAATAATTTTTTTTGAGGAATACGTATGTCTTTTTCGTTCGAAAAGTATCTCACAAAAAAATTGGTATCTCAAAAAAAAAAAAAAAAATTTCGAGGCAATGGCCGCTCGGTTATAGCTGGAATGCCCCATATATGATAGTTTTCGATATATTTCGAGAGTTTTCGAAATTAAAATTAATCACCCGGTATATGCATATATGCACAGGAGAAATCCGCGATACGATTCGATACGAGAAGGAAGCTTATAGATAGTCTCAGAGAAATTCCTTAATCAAAAGCGAAATGGGCGACGTAATCAAGACCGTTTGTGATTTTGCAGCAAGAATTTCTCGATTGGTAACGATCCAATCTACGGAGACAATTCCTTACTCCCTTATTCTACCGCCTGTTATCCAATTTTCAGGATATTGATCTCGTCAAAAAGCGATCAGCGATATTTTTTTATTTTTTTATTTTTTGCTTTCTTTTTTTGTTTTTTCCACAAATATTGATTTCGAGTTTAGTTATAAGTAGCTTCTTTACTTTTATATACAGCAAGATCGATCAGTTAAAAAAAAAAAAATCTAGAAAAAATTTAAAAAAAAAAATTGAAAAAACAAAAGAAAAAAAAAATAATAAAATGAAATTCTTGTACCGTGTATTTTGAATTTACCTCTTGAAGTGTTAGTTGGCTGTGTGAACATGGCTGAAGTAGTGAACTTTGTTCGAAAAATATTTGAATAGTTTCCGCAACGTCTCCCTGTTCTAGATGTTCCAACATCTCATCTTCATCTTTGTTAAACATACGGCTGAACAATTTGACTAATTGTTTGCTTTGTAAATTGTAAACTCTCTTAGTTATACCGGGCAATAACATTTTGCACCAAAGAGTAACATCGCCTTTAAAACCGTCTGGAAATAAAAAAATTAATAAATGAATAAATAACAAAAAAAAAAAAAAAAAACAGCGCCTTAACACTCTCTGGACCAAATCTTAACGAATAGAATAACAAAATGAGAAGAAATGTTTACGCACATTTAAATGCCATTTTGATAAAACGAAATCATTAGTAGACGATTAGTATAAACCGGACGAACTGACTAATGTTGTAAATAAATTAAAAAAAAAAAAAACTTTTGTGAAAAAAACATTGTAAAAAAAATCTCTAGTTGTTTTCTGTTTTTGTTTTTTTTACCATCGCATATATTTACGAATTATTAATTTATTTATTTTTTATTTTTTATTCTTATCACGAATTTTTGGAAAACTTTGTCTCTCTTTTATACACCTTGGCTGAAAAAATGAATAAATAAATAAATAAAAAAAAAAAAAACAAAATAACACCATCGTCGAAAATTTTGCGACTAATTATGTTGCAACGCAACTAAGAGAATCGACATTAAACATGAGTGGAAAGTTCCCGAATGATACGAGATTATTCTTATCAAGAGACTCGGTAGAGTCTCGCGCCAAGTACATTAAAAAGAATTTTTAACGCACGGCGTGAGACTCGACCGAGTCTCTATACCCGCATGAGAGCTCTACGGCCTATACGGCGACTGTGTTATCCTTAATAACTTCCGACTCGAGTTATACACGAGATTCAAATATTTATCTCAGAATATGGCTTCAAATAGCTTTCATTTAAGCCCAATTTTTATGCAATCGGTGCACGGAGAGCTGAGATATAATATTTCCGAATTACAGACACCCTCAGTTCGACCAACAAAAATTCTCCTTCTCCGTTTCCTTCGTCGTCGCCCACCGGCTATGTTGCCATTGTCAGTTCCTTTCGGAACGAGGTAGTCGTCCACCAGCAATGTTGCCATTTTCTTTCGGTCTGCATGTCATATGCTTCTACGACACTTTACACGACGTGAAAATTATAGACGTATCTCCGTGATAAAAGAGCTAATATAAGACATTAAAAAATAGTAATATTTCTCATCTTTCATGCTAAAGATTATGAGATCGATATAAATGAAGTAGGTATACTAATTCAATAAGAATTTTAATAATACATTATAATAATATATAATATAATTAAAATTAAAATTTCAAGTCGTTTCTATAATGCCTGAAAATTAAAATGCACAATTTCTGCCAAGTGGCGTTTTGATTTTTTAGGTCATGGAAATAGTCACTGTCAAATTGTCAGATGCATATTTCTGGATCTAGATGAATGAGGAAAGTACGAGCGTCGTGGCACGAGTTTTGGTCAAGTATAACACGAAAACTACACATCATACAAAAAAATGTTGAGAATAAAAAAGTTTCAATTTAAAGTAGACGTCCAAATGATTATGTACGAAAAAATTTGTCGGTTCCGGAAAATTGGAAAAAAATTATTATAAAGTTAGTTTTTGAAATTTCTCACAAGTCATACGTCTTTTGGGGCTAAGACTTTCAGAGAATATTCCTCTATAGTGTGAAAAGAACGTGCATGAATTTTATTGTGGACTCAGATTTAGTTTAGGAAATATGAATTTTTTACTGAATTTATTTCGAAACAAAAACAACAAAAATTTTGTATCGCAAAGCCCGTATCGACTCAAAAAATCTTTAAAAACCGTTAAATAAACAAAACTTTCAACTTCGCAGTGCTAAAAAAGTTGTACTTTTGGTTCGCAATAAATTCGGTGCAAAATTCATATATCTCCTAACTGAAATCTGGCTCCACGATAAAATTTGTACTCATTCTTTTGAATATCCTCTATAATTTTTGGATGGTAAAAAACGTATGGTTGTTGAGAAATATTAAAAACCAATTTTATAATAATTTTCTTTCAACTTTTCGGAACCGTCGTATTTTTTTGTACATCATCACTTTGAAGTTTACTTCGAACTGAAATTTTTTTTCACTTAACATTTTTCGTACGATGTGTAGTTTTCGAATTATACTCAATTAAAACACGGATATTATCAATTATCGTATATATCGTATCAGCTGCTAACATCTGAACGTTGTTTAAATACAATTCTATAGAAATTCATACACACTCTTATCAACTGCCACTAACATTTCTGAAAACTTGAACCAATTTTCAGAGGACATAATTTATACAATTCGTTATGAACAAGACTAATTAGTCTGAATCGAGATGGTACAAAAAGTAATGAAATCCCCCCAAAAAGCACCTCTGGTGCAAAAACCTTTCGCCAAGTACATTAATGTGATATTTCCCACAAATATAGTGTTGCAGCCATTCAATCTACAAAAGTATTGAAATCAATGGACATTGCCAAGTACAATTAAATTTTCCCAATTAATTTCTGAATGTGACCTGATCCTACTTTTCGGTAGGTATTTACATTTCGATGTACACAACTTACGTCACACGTACTAACATGCAATATATGCACTTATCAGAGAAGATCAATTGAGAGTAAAATTAAGAAAAAGAAAAAAAAAATTTGGAGGTAGTGGTACTTGGCGGGCATTTTTGTAATAATTTAGACATCAGCCAAAAATGCCCGCCAAGTACCACTACCTCCAAATTTTTTTTTTTCTTTTTCTTAATTTTACTCTCAATTGATCTTCTCTGATAAGTGCATATATTGCATGTTAGTACGTGTGACGTAAGTTGTGTACATCGAAATGTAAATACCTACCGAAAAGTAGGATCAGGTCACATTCAGAAATTAATTGGGAAAATTTAATTGTACTTGGCAATGTCCATTGATTTCAATACTTTTGTAGATTGAATGGCTGCAACACTATATTTGTGGGAAATATCACATTAATGTACTTGGCGAAAGGTTTTTGCACCAGAGGTGCTTTTTGGGGTCTCTAATATTCAATAATGAGTTTCTGGGGCCAGAGACTGATGAAGAAAGGTCAGCATCAAAGCTGGTAGACTTGTAGGCTACTGCCGCCTAATTAATCGCGAGTTTTTTTTATCCGCAAATATTGTCTCGTTTAAATTTCAACCCTCGATAATTTTTCTATTTGGAGTTTTCTCCTAGCCTTTAATAACTGCAGCTGTTGTAAATTTATTGTAAAAATGTAAATTTTCTTTGATAAAAGTTTTATCAAGTAAACCAAAAGCAAGGGAGCTTTTTTCTTTCTTTATCTTTTGTTAGTTTTTTTATTTTTTTCTTCTTTTTTTATTTTCTTTCTCTTCTTCTTTTCTTTTTATCAGGGCGAATGACAGTCTTCGAAAAGTTATGACCTGTGTATGTATGTATGTACATACATACCTATATGCTAACAATGATACACATGCCGAGGGAGTAGCATGAGAAAATTTATTATTGTGCAAATAGCAAGGGTTTCCGTACTCTGCAGCAGAGCAACAGGTTAAGCTCGAACTTGGACCCCTCTGAAGTTTACTTCAGAATATAAAAGAGTCATAAAATACCATCATCTATCGGTAAATACATATATGTGTACAAAACTCGTAAGAAGAAAAACAAAAAAAAAATTGCGATATTTTATGCAAGCAGAAAAGAGTAAAAAAAATAAATTAAATTAAATTAAAATAAAATAAAAGTTTAAAAGAATTATAGCCTTTAACATGTTCTCCTTTTTCTCTCTCTCTCTTTTTTTTTTACGCTTACGATTTCCCCTTCGGTTCTTTACATTTATTTTTATTTGTTTTTTGTTTTTTATTTTTGTTTTTTCATGTAAACGGTTTAAATATCGGCATTGCAGACTACGCGGTGCCCAGCCAGACCAGCTCGTAAAATTATAATATTATACACAAAGAACTCGCTGTGTGAGTGTAGTTAAAAATAAAAATAAAAAAAATAAAAAGTTAATTGCGTATATGTTGTACAGTGTGAGGTGACGTATATTTTATAACGAACAATATTTAACAGTTGTGTGTAGTCAATATCAAAACATTCCTCATTCAACATATACACATATTATACATAGGACATTCCATTTGCTTTATTGAGATATAGGAGTAATATCGTATATGAAAAATATCGTATAATAGTGAATGAAAAATGATGAGAGAAAAAAATCATTGGTCAAGTTGACTTGGAATGCCCTATATACACTACCATTTAATATTATAATTTTTCATACAGCAACACAATGCAAAATCGACTCATCTCATTCGACACACCTCAATATACGTATCTGCGTCACTGCCTGTGCAGTAACATTATAAAACGTATCACTATATGTACATTTACTTATAATGCGTATTAATTGTTAGTCAATTGAATCATACATATTTTATTAATTAATCGATCAATTCAATAATTATTCAACGAGTTAGATTCTTTGGATTCTTATTATATAAATAGATGTACATATATACAAATATCTTTATATACGATTTATACTCTTCACTGAAATGGTGTTTTACTAATTGCGTATAAATTACGTCATATATTTAATATACAGACAACAACCCTCGATGTAATTTATTAAATTAATAATTTCTACGTCATTGTTGATATTATAATTCTTATGTATACATTATATATATATGCCTGGCATTGGGCTTCTTATCTTAATAATTATTACGTTTTATTTAAGATTTGATTAATTTTCATATACATATTATTATTTCCATATATATATATATATATATATATATATATATATATATACTATAATATATAAAGTATAATTATATGTATTTAAATCTATACCTACGTCAATTTTCAGTCTTTGTGAATTTTGTTTTTTTTTTGTTTCTTTTTTTTTTTTTCATTTATAAGTATATTTTCTGATGAGAGAAAAATTAATGAACTGAAAATTAATTTACAGACAGTTATCATTTTTTTATTTATTTTATTTTACTTTATTTTTTTGATCATTTATTTTTCTCAATGTAGTCGTACTTAACTTAGATAGCAAATTGAAAACTGGCCATATAATATACGAGAACGATAAATACAAAACAGATTTAAAATCGAGCAATTAGAAGGGGCGAAACCTTCGTCTGATGTTATTCTAGTTGATTTGTTGATTTTAAGTGGTATTCGGGACACGAAACGACGCACCTAAAATGTATCGTAGTAATTAGGAGGCTCGCCTCGCGAATCTCGTTGGAGAGAACACAACCATGAAGAGCATTATAATTGTTCGCCCGATTTATACCGTCCGTCTCGCGGACCACTTATTTTTACCGACTGAACACGAGCTTTTATCTGACTATTATAAATTATTATAAATTATTGTTGTTCTATATAAACCAGGCCAAAGAAATTCCCTTTTCATTATAAAAAAAAGAGACAATTACGAAATAGGAAGAAAAAATAATAATAATAATAATAATAAAATAAAATAACTGTTCAATTCGCCCTTAGAAAACGGATCATGTATATATATACCGAACATGAATAATTGAATACTCGTGGAAATAAGATAATAATGAGGAATCGTTATAATCATTTTTTTTTTTTTCAATTTTGTTGAATATTTGATATTTTTTTTTTTTTTTTATCTTTTATCATACATAATTTTAATTTTTGACTATATAACCTACGCAACTTTAAAAAGTAAGCTCTTATAAGAGGTTCTGAAAAATTTATTATAACAATTTTTGTAGCTAGGGTGCAAACCACCCCCCCTAGTATGTCAAGTACGTAATTCCACAGAAGTGTGTCAAGTAAGGGATAAGTGTAATAAAATATGATCTGGATTACGAATGAATATAGTATATATTATATAGGGGTAAAGATTCTTGCGAGTGTATATTATAAAGTGATCTGCAAAACTGTGCCAAACATATATTGCGCGTGGTTTATTATATTGCATCATATGTGTATATTATAAGTATAATATGTATGTAATTATGTATGTATGTATGTATAAGTACTAAACGTGAACACTTGTCCCCGCAAAAACCGCGATATTCAATTATATACGAGGCATATATATAACGTATAAAAAAATAAAAAAATAAAAAAATAAAAATACACTTTTACGACGACACGCTCCAATTACAACTTGACCCGTTCACAAATTTCTTCTTCTTCTACTTCAACTTCAACTACTACTTCTTCTTCTTCTTCTTCTTCTCTTGATTTTCTACTTTTTTGACAGCAGATGTGCAGACTGAACAAGGGCAAGTGTACTTACACGTATTAATGTACACATACGGTATAATTACGCATTATGTATGTATGTATCTATAATATATGTATATATATATTTACGCGCAGTATATATATATATATATATATATATATATATATATATATATATATATATATATATATATATATATATATATATATATATATATATATATATATATATGCTCTAAAATGACATTTAAAATTCTATATTGAAATAAATTAATTTTAATCAATCAATTGATTGATTGATTAATTAATTAATTAATTTTCATACGAGCAACAATTTATTTCTCATCAATTTTCACTTACCTATAACTACAGGGAAAAGAAAATAATTTAATTGAATCAATTTTATTATTATTATTATTATTATTATTTATTTATTTTTTTTCTTAATCTTCCTAATCCAAAACCGAACGATTTCCTCGTGTCAATGTGTGTCGTAAATGTACGTGTAGAAAGAATAATAAACTTTGTAAAACGTATAGAAATATAAGAAAACAGACCGTGACCCTTGTTTATCCGTTCCAACACTATACGTAGTTCTATAAAGATGATCGAGTGGGGATATTTTATAGTGTATAAATGTATATAATGTAATAATGTTATTATACAGGGTGTATTATTCCGTAATGTATATACATATACATATATATATATATATATATATATACATATAATATATTGTTTGTTTCCACAAATCGCAAATATTTCCATTCTATAAGACTATATTGTTATAAAAAAAAAAAATATTATTCGAAAATTTTCCACCCCAAGTTATATATGATACAAATATATGTATACATATATATATTTATAATCAAAAAAATATTTTCACTTTTTAGACCTACATAACAAATAAATAAATAAATAAATTTCTCTATTCTCTATCTCTCTCTTTCTCGCACTTCCTCTTCCTCACCCTCACCCTCTCTTTCTATGTTACAGATTATGAATTATGACACATTTACTGACACGATATATTAAGTCGTAATATTATAGTCACACACATGAGTCAATGACACGTAAATCGATCAATGAAATATAATTATTATTATAAGATAAAATAACAACTAGTTTAATAATTATATTACACGATCCGTTATAAATTTCTATTCAAATGACGGTATATACCTACCGTTTTATATTATGGTATAACGATAGTTTGAAGAAAAAAAAAAAATCTGATTGCGTTAGATTTTTTTTAATTTTTTATTTTATTTTTATTTTTTTTAATCTAATTAGAAAAAATTTATAACCCCAAAGTTTTTCTTTGAATATATAATATAAAAAAAATTAAAATAAATATATAAATAAATTAATAAAGAAGACAATTTTAATCCACAATAAAGTGTATTTCATTTTATCGAGTGAATAACGAAAATCGAGACACCTTATGTAGATAATTAATGTATATACTTATATTGAAGATACATTAAAATCTGGTATTACAGACACGCGTAACGTAGGTATAAAGTTATATCGCTATATATATATATACATATACATATATGGAAATAAATACGTAAAGAGTTAAAAGACATCGAGGCGTGCTTCTTGAACATTGATATAATACTGGTTGTGGCTGATGGTACCAAGCAGTCTGTACTCTTATCGCAATACAAGACGATTTCATATACATATGTATATGTATGTATGTATGTATGTATGTATATATGTGTACTTATAATTCCTTCGAAACTGCGCATATTGGAACAGTGATCGGTGCGAGTCACCAGATTAGAAGAAGAAGAAGGACAAGATGAAAGAAAAAAAGAAATAAATAAATCGTACTACATGAATTTGCGATTAACACTTTATACATATACTTTAAAAACAAAAATTTTTAAAGCGCTTTTATAAGAATCATGAATTATCATTTTTTTGACGATTTGTACTCCCTCAAAAAAAATATAAAAAAAAAAAAAAACAAAACAAAAATGAAATTTTCATTTTTATTTATTTTTTTCTTGTTCCTTTCATTTTTCATTTCATTTTATTTTACGCTTTGTAACACTCTCCGTTTTAATCCTTGACCGATTTAACAGATCGTAACTTAAAAAAAAAAAAAAAAAAATTAAAAATAAAATTAAAAGGGGTAACAGAAATGACGAGAGAGAATCACACATGCGGTATCGGAGCAAGGAGAGAGATTCAATTTAGATATACGAAATACGTTTATTTGTCACAATGATCGCGTTGTACGAGGGGAATAAAAAAATAAATGAAAAAAAAAATTGTTTTCTCTGGAATTTTATTTTTTGTTTTTAAAAGGTGAATTTTGAATTTATCAATCCATTGCGATAATTCTTCGAAAAAATTCTTTTCTTATTTGATATAAAAGAAAGAAAGAAAAAAAAAATTATCAATTAAAAATGAAAATTAATAATCTATTACTGTTATAATAAAATTTTGAAAAATATATATATGTTCTATCATACTTGAGTTTATTAATTATCAATAATTCTCAATTGATAGAAATTGGATATAATTTTCATCCATAAATTGAGGATGAGAATTAATAAAAATTAAACGAAAACAAGTAACTACACTCGTTAACTTTTTATTTATATTTATATATTTTTTTTCTTTTTATTCTTTCGTCTTATCGTTAAAAAAAAAAAACAGTCGATATAGGTGAATATAAAAATGAGGATGACTTCATAAGATGACAGATCGAGAGAGCGTTGACAGCGGGCCATCACCGCCTCTGATCAAATAATTTTTTTCAAAAAGAAGCCGCGATCGTTCGAGGTCACGGATATAAGTCAAAAGTCGTAATTAAATTATTATCTTAAAATTACATCAACTTGAAAAAAAAAAGAGAAAAAAAAAAAAAATACTACATACACGTACAAAATGTATGTACACGTAGAAATCAGTATACCTAAATACAATTATAATATACATTACATACCTATATACATATACCCCGATCTATATCTCAACGGCTCTGCACGTATTTATAACCAAGGTGTACGTATAACCGTCACTCAGGACAAGAAAGGGGAGTCTTAGTTTGTTGTTTGGGGGCTTATAAGGCCTAAGGCCAAAATACGGGTCAGTAGACAGGGTGTTAGTTCACCACTATATTAAATACATATGTATATACATATATATATATTTGTATCTAAAATAAGGGTGCTCCAAAAATTTTTTACTGCAGGCTCACAGTAGCAACGTATATAAAGCATCGTCCTACCGATCTTCGACGTATCATACGATGGATCATGTAATTTGATTATAAAGATCAATATACGTATATGTATATATATAAATGATGAATAAAATGAAATAGAAAAATTTTCTTTTTAGGTTAAAAAAAAAAATTACGCTTTAATTAATTAGATCGTTACAATAATTGATGAATATAATTAATTAATTTCATTTACTATATATCGTTGTTAAATAATAATAAAAATAATAATAATTATGGTGTATACCTATATATTGTATGCTGTATGTGTAGATTATAACAGATGGCTGTATTCCTGTATTGCGACGTAGGTATGTACTATATACATATGTATATTATAACGTGATTAAAAATATACTTGGTTGTTACAGCCCTGAGCAATAAACATATGTTTATTTAATTCTTTCAAATTTAATAGCTTAAATATCAGACGAATCGTTAACATAAATGGACAGCCAGGGCGTAACAAACTTATGTATATATGTATATACATATATTGATGATAATCCGTCATCTTTTAAAATAGACCTTCGATTATCATACCAAGAATTTTTTAACGTTATCTATATCTGAAAGATTTTTAGCGACGCAATTTTCTATATACTTGTCGTAAAAGAAAAAAAAAAAAAAAAAATTATATCTAACACCCAATAACGAATAGCATTTTTCTATTTTTATACAAATTTTATGATGTGAATAAATGCCCAATCCTAACTAAGAGAAGAAAAGTATTTCGTCAGAATTTGATCAAGAAAATTATTATCAGTGTTCGTTTTTTTTTTTTTCTTTTGGAATAATTAGAAATTTTTCATTTTTTAAATTATTTTTTAGATTTTTTACCGATTCATTTCAAACCTTTTGTCAATTACATTAAAAGGATTGTAAAGACGGTTGTAAACACACCTGTGAAAAAATAATTAGTTCATTAATAATTAAACGGTTTAATCTAATGATATTTTATCGCGTTCAGACGGTTGTCATTATCAATATTTATATATTATACATATAGAAAATGAAATGCGTTTGACGTGACTCAACCTTAGATTCTCATAAAAGTCGTAAACGTTCTTACATGTATGATTTATGTGTTAACAGTAGCTGATATACCGAAATAATCAATGCTATAAGTGAAATGAAATGAAATGACATAAAATTAAATGAAATTTTATTGTGCAATAAAAAAAAAAGAAAAAGAAAAATTCGAATTATTATATACCCGCGTATATGTCAAAACATCCAACAATGATAATGCTAACACATACTACATATGTATGTAAATTCTAAATAACAGATTCTCTCCTTTCGTTAACCCCCTCTTTATTTATTTTGCTTTTAAATAAAATGAAAACAATTCCGATTTCATAATTTCGTGAAAAATTTCAAAACATATGCAAATCGAAATTGGTATATATGTATACCTATATGTATACGTATAATATCAAAATTTTTTCCATATACCAAAAAAGATGATAATAATGAAAATATAAAAATGAAAGAAGAAGAAACTTGCGGAATTTTTCAATTTATGCAGAAAAAATTTTCTATCATATGTATATTCAAATCAGAGATTAATTTTTTACAATGAAAATTACGTCAGAATGTAATAATTCAGTCTTCTCATATACACTGACTGGAATAATAAATTACAATGAATGCAACATTCTATGCTGCGGCACATACTAATATATAATAATTATTCTCATTAGTCACTTTAGATTTTATTACGTTTTAACCAGAAATTATCCGCAACGCATATCAACGTAATTCAGTGAAATTATCATAAACGTTGTAGATAAAATTTCTTGAAATTCAAAGAAAAAATAATAAAAAAAAAAACAAATTTTCTACATCGAAAATCAATACTAAAATAAAAAAAAAAAAACCATTATCTAATATTATTATTATTATTATAATTATTGATACATTGAAATGCTTTTTTTTTCTTGTCCTCATATATGGATACTCGAAAATGAATGATTAAAAAAAAAGAGGACCCTGTGAACTAAAAAAAAAATTTATCAATGAAGTGAAGAGTTCGATCATTAATTATTCGAAAAAAAAAGAAAAAAAAAATGATTAAAATGTCTTAAAAGTCTGAAGACGAAGAAATAATCGGACAAGTAAATCGCGGCACGAGGATATGAGCAATATTCAGGGTGTGGATTAGGTGCCACGCTGGCTGCCCGCAAGGGGCTCGACGCCCGCAGCGTGGCTGATCTGTGTCATTTGAGGCGGTGGGGATACGATATCTTAGCTTATAAGACACGGCAGCATCTTCCATGGACCAATAGTCGCAAAAGAGTGAATCAAGTGTCCGAACTAAAAGAGTAACATACCACGCGACATACTTAACAAACCCTTATCCAAGATATAGAGTCATCGATTAAAACGTGGATAATTATAAACGGATGGATTTCATCTTAATTTTTTGATTCATTTTTTGCTGCTTTTTTAATTTTGTTTGTTTGTTTTTTTTTTTGTAGATATCGTCGGGGTTTATCAAAAAAATTATACCTACCTGTTTATACTTTTCATGAACACATGCGATTGTTCAATTTTACTTGCAAAGTACTGATTTTCAGAGCATAAGTATATCATTGAGAAAATCATTTTTCATACAACTTTTGAGTTTTATATATTGATCGTTGACGATAGCCAACTCACACCGATATATACAAGACCCAAAAATCCCGCCGATTGTAACTGCAGAAACGATTTTCCTCAATCGTGAGTATATATGCTTAAATATATATATATATTTTTTTTTTGCTGTTTTTGTTTTTCAGCAGCCTTTGAACCAAAGGCAAGATCCGCAGATTTTTAGCGTGGATGTAAAACGCTTGGACTTTTCCAAACGATTTAAAAAAAATTTTTTCATCAATGAAATTTTTTTTCTATACAAAAATATTGAAAAATCGAATTTCACATCTGCAATTTATAATATCGAGTATGAATTTCTGATCGATATATAAATAAATTGGCGTTTATTACAGTTAATTAATCGAATAAAACGCGTCATATTCGTCCTTGTCGTTATTATCGTGGTAATAAAAGTGAAGTAAGAATTAAAAAAGAACTTCAGACTCTTCGATATTTTCTACACAAATTGGATAATTGCCAATCTCAATCACAACTTGTATATATATATATATATATATATATATATATATATATATATATATATATATATATATATATATATATATATATATATATATATATATATATGCATATACAACGAAAGATTATTCGCAATCGTTGTAAAGCTATTAATTTATTCATTCAATAATTTTTCCTTCTAAAATTTTCTTTTTGTTATTTTTTATAACAATATACAGAAAAAAAAATATATATATATATATTTGTTATCAATAATAATAAGATTAAAATTTTTATCCAAGTATGTATATGCGTATGTATGTATATATGTATGTACATCACTAACCTCAGAAGACTTTGTTGCAAACAAATTAAACCCGTTTAGCATCGGTAAATTATTTAGCTTTGATAAAAGGTTGAAAATATTCCATTAATTAACAATCTAATTATTATACCGTATGATTTATTGTTTCCTTATATCCAATTCTGCACGCGTATATCATATTTACTACTTAAACTATATATATAATATACGTGTAAGTATCATGTACTCCTATTTCCCTCCTACAAATTTACGCGCTACAGTTTGTTATTAATTAAACTAAAGAAAACGGTGATTATATTTCATTGAGAAATGATTAAAACGTTGCAATATATACAGGGTGTCACAAAAATTCGCCAACTCGCTGCATTACACTTGCAGATTCCTTGCGAAAAATTAAGACGAAAGTTACTCATGCTGAAAACTCCGCAAGGACTTAGTTTTCTTGTTAAATAAACTTATCAACGAAACAATCAACACTCGGTTTTAGAACAGACTGACTAAAATCGCCATCACCGTCCGTCGTTGGCCATTTTTTTCTAAAGCGAAACGTTGATTAGTTCGTTGATAAATTCATTTTAAAAGAAAACTAAGCCCTCTTTGACTTTTTTGCATGAATAACTTTCGCCTTAATTTTTCGTAAGTAATCCGCTGGTATAATAAAGCGAGTCCGTAAATTTCGGGACACCCTATATACTACGATATTATATCCTGCACTGCATGCTTCCAGATTCACACTTGGGTTTATTCCGTCCTTCAGTTTCTGATTACTTACGATAAATGATTTATTTCTATGCGTAATAATATATTTACGTATACAGGATGATTTTTTCCTCAAAAAAGATATATACTGAACGGATTTTATAACCGTACTGTATTATTTATTCACGATTCTTTCTTCTAAAAGCGAACATTCAGTTGTGTAAAAAATAATAAATTCAACCTCTGACACCTCGCTCTGAATAGATTTTTTTATCGTAAAATCTTTCTCACTTTAAAATACACCGTTTAAAAATTATCAGTTTCCAAATTTTATCTACTGCGCAGTAAGTTTAAGGTATATAGATAATGATTAGCTAATTCCCAAAATCTCTATCAATAGTTTAATAACCGTGCATACATATACGTCTATTTTAATTATTTAAATCAAATGAACTTACCGCCTTCTGAACCCTTCGTCAACATATCTCTAACGATCGCTGTTTTGCTTGTATAAGCATTAGCATTGGCTACCGATGCACAAAGTCTTCTAAATTCTCTCAGAGTATCGTCTTTCGAATGTACTGCAGTTATAGTTTTTTTCACCACTGGAGTAGTTACCGTCGACGAAGTTGACGGGCCGTCATTATCGTCAGATGGATTTCCAGTTATAGAAGTTTTTTTTTTATCTGATGTAGGTTGATTTTTTCCAGCTGTCTTTTTTGCGGGTGTAATTTTTTTCGCATTTTTAAACGGTACTTAAAAAATAAGAAAAAAAAATTGAAATTCAAAAACGAAAAAAATTTTAAATAAAAATTGTTAATCAACGAAAGCTTGCAGGTAAATTCAATACTGTTAAAAAAAAATCTTTACAGGATCGAAAACGGGTTAACCAAGGAAATATATTAATGATTAGAAATTTTATCTTTTACTGCACGTACCATATATATACCATGAGAGAATTATTATTTGGCGAAGGATTCTGTATATACCGCATGTAAATATTAATTGAATGATTAATTTTTTATACAGGATGAACACGCTAGAATAGACCGGAAGATATATTGAATCTCAAGGGTTTAAATAATTTAGTTGGCTTTTAGACGCAGATATTGTGTTCTCTTCGAAAACTCGATTAATCGTACCTAACCAGCTATAATATAATATTGTGGTTTAATTTTCGACCAACGAACTATACAATATATAATATTGCGAAGAAATTTTTCGATAGGATATAAAATTAAAAAAAAAATATATAGGTATAAATTGAATTCCCATGATTACCGAGAAAAAAAAAAAGTTATTAAATCATATAAAAAATGAAGAAAAAATTCAATTTTTACCTGAATTGTTAAAATCCTTAAGCTTTGCTATTAGCAAATCTTTTCCCTCATCGTCCAGGTCTTCCCAGCCTCCAATGTCATCCTCTGGATCATCTATACGCTTTGTACTCGCTCTTTGTTTAGCAAATACGTCAAAAATACACGTGAGATGATGCCAGGCTTTCATTTTACCATCCCCAAAAGGATTTGACATTAATCTCGCGACCCTTACGACACCCTGATCGATTGGACATTTGCATTTCTTGCACTTTGCACGACCTGTTTTCGCTCTTTCTATTGCGAACGGTTTTTCTTCTTCAGCGTTATCAGACATCGTTTAAATATCTGAAAAATAAATAAGGGAGATAGGATTAAAAAAAAAAAAAAAAAATACAATACATGTTTTTTGGTTTTTTTTTTTTTACAGTTTTTAAGTACCGATAGAAACAATATAATTTATCGAATGTTCAAAAAAAAAAAAAAAAATTCTGAATAGTAATTATAAAATTATTTCAATATTTAATCAAACTTTTTTTTTATTGTTTTATTTTTCGTTTCTTCATTTTTAGAAAATCGAAAGAACCATTTGCATAACGTTCAACCATCTACTTATTTCGTTCACAAAATAATACCTATATATATGTATATGTATGTATATACATACTTAGAATTTCTTAAACCACCATAAGCTCCGAGTGAAATTCGTTTTTAAATATATCAAATATTGTATAAAATCAATTGAATGCACGGTCACGTACGTTACCTAGTATATAGGTGTAAATACCTTATACACACCTATAGGTGTATATTCCCTTTTTTTCCCAAACGTTGACGGTTTTATTTTATTTTACGTCTTACGATTTATGGAAATTTATTTATTTATTTTTCCTTTTTTTTTCTTCTTTCTTTTCGTTTTTTTTTTTTTTTTTTGATTTATTTATTTATTTATTTCTTATTCGCTTGATTCAATCAGAATTTATTGATATTGAGTCGTCTTTTTTTTTTTCTTTTTTATTTTCTCATGCTCTTTATTTCTATTCAATTTATTGAATCGAACACCTCTATCATATGCGTTGTTTACTATTTACCGTATATGTCTATATGTATAATCGTGTGCGAGGTGATCAACATTGTAGTATTATTCTACCTACATATAATTTATAATATATGCGATGACAAAGCCTCGCAATTTATCTGCGACCTTTCTCTCAGACCACCAACGACCAATAAACATTAAATAAATCACATACATATATGTATATAAATAAATAAATAAAGAATATATAATTTACTTTAATCAGTTCGAATTGATCGTAACTAACTAACCTATGAAAACGGTTAAGAAGATCTATATAAATCATGCGGAATTATGCATACCTATAGGTATATATGTTATGAAAAAACCAAAAAAATATGAAAATTGTTTAATAATAATTATTATTATTATTATTTATTTATTTATTTTTATTTTTTATATACCTGAAAAAAGAAATATTGATTGACAACAAATAATATATATAACAGTTGGTGTACGTTTATATACTTGTTACATCGTAGAAAATATAAAAAAAAATATAAATTTGTGAAAGAAAGTTATACCAACGCGGATCATTATAATTATCGGTTTTTCAAAATAAAAGTATATATAAATCGTATATTTCGTTCGTTCGTTCGTTCGTTCTCACGACATTCCGGAAATTAGTTCAATCAAATATGAGAACTGACGAAAAGAAGAAAATATAGATAATTCTCATAACTGTCTTACTCGAATCAAGACGCTGTTTGCCTACTTTGATTTTTTTATTTTTTATTTATTCTTAATGGTAGAAATCAAATAATTATTCTAATTTTATTACAGTCAAATTATAATTAACAATTTCTTTTAATTTTTTTTTATCCTCTTTTTAATATATAAAAGAGAAAAAATCGCTGTTTAAATTTTTGATCTTTTTTATATGTAATTAAATACGCATTGATATTTTTCGAAATTTCAGAAATAATCGATACTTATCTTTATATACGTAATATATAATCGGCGGACATTATATTTTAACCAATATTAATAATTCACCATTTTGTCGGAGGTATTAAAAATCAAATAAAAACAAAACAAAAAAAAAATAAAATGTATAAAATAGATAAGCTTATCGTTAAGTTGGTGTTAGTTGTGTCACAAGTGACCAATCCAAAGCTTGACCTCCTACGATTGGACGATTACTAATTGAAAAACAAAGATTCGTGGTCTAATTATAGGCGTGTGATCATACAGTGAATATAATTATATATACATACTTATATGTATATAATGTATAATTTATTCATTTAATCTACGCGCAACTTAAACGATTGCGAAAACAAACAGTATTGTGTATAATAAAAAAAAAAAAACGAAAGGGAGAGGGGGGAAAAAACCGTATATATTGTGGTCAGTTGATCAGGCTAATTATTATCTTCATTTATCCGATATCTCGTTGCGTTTATTATATTATACGTATATATTGCCGCGAAGAATTGAGAACCGGACAAATTGTATATAAGATTATACAATATGTCATATATGTGTAGGTAAAATTATTTTTTAATATCATTATAAAAAATCTACAACTATAATAACGTTGCAGAGAATCAAAGATACTGTAGATACAAGAAGGTTGTCATAATCGTGTCCCTCCTTTAAATTTCAGAATTAAATAAGCGATGGGAATATTTACTGTAAAGAAATACGCGAGGATTCGAAAAGTAAATGATCATACGGTATCTGTATTACATAATAACGGTAAGAAATATACGCATGTATACATATCTTGAAAAGAAAGAACAAAAAAAATAAATAAATAAATAAAAATAAACTGAATAAAAAATAAAAGGTAAATAAGGGAAAATTGAAAATATTTACGCTTTTTCATCCCTTATCCCAACACCTTCACCTATACATATATAGAAAGAGGTAAAGTAACAAGATTGCGAAGGTGAAAACCGCGACACCCTTATAAATACATACATTTCGAAAGAGTTTTTTGATCAAAAATCTGACACCGTACATAGTGTAACACTTGAATATTCGAATAGGTGAAAAGTATTTTTTTTTTTTCATTCAATTAAAATTGTATAGCTATATAAATTAAAGAAAGATTTAAATCGAAAACATTTATTGTATCGATAAAGTATATACATATATATATATATATATATATATATATATATATATATATATATATATATATATATATATATATATATATATATATATATATATATATATATATATATATATATATATATATATATATATTAGACCGTTTCAAAAAAATCGATTATTTTTCATTTTCAAAGAGTTAGTCAAAAATATTGTTCCAAATGATGAAAAAAAATGTTGTCAAAGTTTGAGCTCTTAATAATAATATTAAGAGGTGCCTCATCGCGATTTTCTATTTCCCATTTAAATAACATGGGAAGTGGTCTTGTGGAACTTTTCGATTTTTATATCTTGAAAATTAATCTACTTAGAAAGATTCTGCATGAATGCTGTTGTTCAAAATTGTACGCTCTACAAAAAAGGTCTCTTGGTCTTTTTCGATGAATCCAACTGTTTCCAAGTTCGTCATGATTAATTACCATTAATAACCAATACACCAACTTGGAAATAGCTAGATTTATCGAAAAAGAACAAGAGACCTTTTTTTTAGAGCGTTCAATTCACTACAAAAATATGTTCTGGTCTTATCAGTACACTAATGCGTTGACGAGTTATAGAATTCCAAAGTTTAAAAAAAAATTTCCCCATGTTATTTAGATTGGAAATAGAAAATCGCGATGAGGCACCTCTTAATATTAATATTAAGAGTTCAAACTTTGACAGCATTTTTTTGTTTTCGTCATTTGGAACAATATTTTTGAGTTACTCTTTGAAAATGAAAAATAGTCGATTTTTTTGAAACGGTCTAATATATATATAATAAAGAAAAATCAGTTTCTATAGAAATTCTATCAGAAAAAAAAAAAATAAAAATAGTTTTGACATTTCCTACGCGTGTACAAAGATACCTATACGTATATGTAGTAGTATGTATGTACTATACATACCAATATAATAATATAATGGAATTTTATACACACTGCAAAGGTATAGGTTATACTGGTATTTTCTATCCATATATACCAATATAATACGCGTAAGTACATACATACATATAAAATTCTTTACCTTGTGAAAAAAATAAAAGGTATAAAGGTATACATATATGCATGAATTCGACATTTAGTATTATAATAAATGAATGAATCTGATCGTTTCGGTTTTATAAATGCCAACGTTAACGTAACGGATTAAGCAACTTGTAGTCATTAATTAGTCGGGTTATCTGCGGGCGTTGCTTTACCGAGTTAAGCGGTTCGGATCAGCCTAAGAGTATACCGCATTTAAACTACTTGTCCGACCAACCAGGGGCCGCACTACTTGCCTCCAGGATCAAGCTTCGCATTGTTAAAACGCTGATATAGCGTTAGATCGTAAAGCTATTTTAGTTTTGAATTAAATACAGGATTATATTATTTTTTATTTTATTTTATTTTATTTATTTTTTATTTACTTCTTTTTTAAGGTTAAAAAAATTTCATACACCGCAAGTAAAATACTTGTCGTACCAACCAGGAGCCATACTACTTATTAAATTCAGATCAAGTCACGCGGTGTTAAAATGCTGATACAGGGTTGGATTCGTAAAACGATATTATTTTTGAATTAAGAATAAAATTTTATGTCTTTTTTGTTTGTTGTTGTTTAAATATAACTCGTCATTTTTATTATCGTTTTATTAAAAATCATATATTAAACACTTTTGAATATATACATATCGATTTTATAAATTTTGTATATCGACATCCTGCAGTAAAATATATACTGAATGAATAATTTTTCAACTACGAAGGGACTCGGCAATTTTTAAAGGACGTTTTTGCCTGACGCATATACTTGACGTTTGAATGCCAAAGTGGATAGCTAAGCGGACAGATCGGCGCGGAGGCTTGAGATTCCGTAGCTAATGTCCGCGAATATTTTCACCGATGACGTCATCTCGCAGACAACCTTTATTCGTTATATCTCAACCCTGTTCTTTTGTGATACAAAATTTTTCACCAACGACATCCTATAGGATCCTTCTTTTCTACTGAATGAAAAAACAGAAAGATAAAAAAAAAAAAAAAAAAAACTAAAGATCCCCAAATATTTTCTATATTAATAGTAATCACGATTTTTTTTTTTTTTTTTTCTTTTTTCAATCAAACTATAGAAAATAGTAATACTTTTATTAAAATTTCGAGTAATTAAAAATTTTGAATTAGGTATGATGTGAAATATTAGCGAGAAATATATCGACGGGTATTTGAAATTGTAACAGGAATTGATAAGAATTTTTATATTATATACAAGTACATATATCATATATACATATATATATAGGTATATACGTAGAAATGATATATTTCAGAGGAAACGTGTCGCATATGGTTGAGGTTCGATTATAACTGCTGATATAAACTCAAACTCTTTATTTAAGCCAAAGTTTGCGCGAGCTGGAAATACACCTATTTGCAATCAACTCCCTTTCCTAAGCAAATAGTATTATCTCGAATCATCGGATCATACGTTAGATAAGCCGATACGAAAAAAATACACATATATATATATATTCACCAATAAATCTAGGCCACAAATTATGACCAAAGTAAATTTATCTTCGACTATACTATATAATAAAAATAAAAATAAAAATTATCAGATCATTCCAATTATTATTATTATTATTAATAATATAACGATGATAAAATTATCGAATAATTCTCTAGTCCTTTTGATAAAACTCGTTTGATAAAACGTAACTAAATTTAGTTTTCAGAGAATCGAATAAAAAGAATAAAAAAAAAAAAAATTCTAGTCACGTGAAAAATGCATTAAACTAAATTTTAAACTGATTTTGACGAGCTGCAACGCGAAGGTATATCATTTATAGGGTATGAAACACGTAAAATATCTATACGATGTACAATTGGGTTTAACAATCTGCACGTATTTTCGAAAATTGAGTTTAAAACGAGGACGAAGTATATAATGTTTCGAAAAAGGAGAGAAAAAAAAAAAAAATGGAAGAGAGATAAAGGAGTAGAGAGAAAGAGAAGGAGAGAGAATTGGTTACACCTCCACTCCACAGGTGGTAGGTAGCTAGGTGAGGGGTTGGAGGTGGTTGGCGTATAATAGCGGGCGCCCTGACAGGGATGGCTCACTCGAGAAACGGCAGAAACGGCGAACGCGAATTCACCACCGATTCTGACGATCAACCCCCTTATTCACGTCGTATATAGAAGCAGAGAGGAGACGATTCGGCTATATTAATCGTGATTCAAAGGTGCGCGTGTTTCGGGTTATCTTTACGTTAATTAGAGAAAAAAATTAAAAATAAAAACAAAATAAAAAAATAAGAAAAACTACCCGAATTTGATTTTTTTTTTTGTTTTTTGTTCTTTCTTCTGATTCATTCGAGAAATAAATTTCATTAAAAACAACAAAAAAAAAAAAAAAGAAAAGAACAACAATTTTCTTCAACGTCCTGATATCGGATTGTAGAAATTTGGAAGAACCAATAAGCGTTTACACAACTTCAAATTAATATAAAGGTATGTCCTGCAGTATCTGCGTTTCATATGTACCTATAATAATTTTATGTTGCATATATATCTATACTCATTTATTTCCTATCCAAAATGAGTATGATCTTTTTTTTTTTTTTTAATTTTTTTATATATTTTTTTTATATACAATTAATTTTATATTTAGACTTTTACGTGTAGTATTGTATGACAATTTAATTCAGTTACTGAAACAAAGATCTCGATTCTCAAGATCGTTATATGGCGGAAAGAGGGAGGATTTATATTTTTGGTGGTGAAAAAAAAAATTTTGATAAATAATTTCGAGTATCGGTTAAAATGATATTGTATAAGAAAAACGCTGATTTTATTATTATTATTTTTTGATTTGTGTTCCAATTTTTATACTGTTTTTTTTTTTTTTTTTTTTTTTTTTAATTTTTTAACAAAAATTCTGATTTCTCTAGAAATCGAATATTTTCACTCACAATAATATTTATACCCTGCCCGGCATAATTCTAATCAAAAACCATGAATCTTATAGATATATAAAATAATTTCTAGCATATGATCGGTAATAGCCAGTTCGAAAATCTCTAAAAGAAAATGGCATCAATTATTTCGATTCAAATTAAGAAATTATTTTTAAAAATCACAGTACCTATAGTTCGGAATGGTATATATATATACACACATAATTATAATGTAACTGCGTAATTTACATATACCTATATCATAAAAATTTGTATTAAATAGATGAATAAAATTTTCTCTTCCTCTTTTGTCGAGGAGTGTTAATATAAGAACAAAAAGCCGCGGGGTAATAATAAAAAAAAAAAAAAAAACAAAGGAAATGAAAAATAAAGAAAGAACGAAAGAAAAAGAAGCAAAAAAAAAAGCACAAAAAGCGTCAAGCGCAAAGATATGTCAGCGTGTTCTTGCAGTGAAATTCACCCAAGGTAAAAGGGTGAAACTTTCTATGAATTTTTTATGTACTTTTCGAAGAGCCGTTATTTATTTGCTAGAGATCACACGGCCATCTAGTTATAGGGGTCGTCCGCGTTCGGGTATAAGATATATAGATATAATAATACATTGTTTTTACATTCATATTCTCGATCGTATTGAGATTTATGTTAGCTATTCCATTATTTCTCGAGAATATATGTATTTCGATTTCATATTTCACTCGATTATTATTTCCTTACTGCAGTTGATACCCGACTATAATATTGTACGGGATGATGACGATGAAAACCCGCTTTCTCAATCGTTAATTTTTTATTTTTATTTTTTATTTTATTTTCTTTTCTTTTTTCGCACGGGACATATGATACAAATTTTCGTTATTTCTAGATTTCTTTTCTTATATATTCGGTTGATTGTCTTACGAATTTTGACAAATTATGAAAAAATAAAAATAAAATATTATTTTCAACAAATTTACAAACATTTTTCGATACACTATCTAAACACGAAAATCAAAGATAAACAAAAAAAAAAGCTTCTTTTGGCTGATGGGTTTTTCTACTTTTTATTTATTTTGTTTTTTATAACTCAAAGATGTATTCCGATTTTTCCCCATATACTTAATACGGAGCACGTCTGTTCGTATGTTTTTATTTATAGAAAATATTCTGTTTCCTTTTCTTTATCCGTGAAATATATCATGGTGTGTATATATATATATATATATATTTATATATATATAGGTATATATGTATACTATACATATATGTTACTCGATATATATTTCTTCGAACATCTGTTCTTCTCTTTATATTTATTCATTTATTTATTAAGCTTTTTGGTGGATCAGTTGTCTCAATTTTTCTCTCTTTCATATACCTATTAAAAATTCAACAGATATTGAAAAAAAAAAAAAACCAAAACAAAAATTTTCCAATGTCTTTCTAAGAAAACGGTATAAAATATTACCAATCCTTTTTACGATCGATTAATCGAATCAAGATACCCAGAAAAATTATTATAATTATAAATCATTTTAAAGATAAACAACAAAAAGAAAGACAAAAAAAAAAATAGAAACCAATCTAAAAATCAAAAATCTAAATAATCAACCGGTTAAAATTTCCGAAAGAGTAAATAGAATTTAAAAAAAAAAAAAAAAACGTATTTTTATACAGTTTTTTTCTTTTTTCGTGTTTTTTTTTTTTTATATTTGGTCCTACGCAAGGTTCGACACAATAGCCATCTGCGACCGCTTTTAATCGTACGATTGATTTGCTATAGATTGAAATTTAATTTTACGAATCTATTTGTATGCAATGCAGTTATATAGTATTCGTATAGAACGGATATCCGTTGAAAATTATCACCTACAGTTTGTTGGTTTATAATTTTCAATCGAATAATTGTTACGCCCTCCAGGTCATTCCATACATACAATCAATTTCATCCACTTTTTTTTTTCATTTTCACTGCAATCTCAATTCCGCACTCTGCAGCATTGTTATATAAAGCAAACTAAATAAATGACATACATATACATATATTAAAATGAGGTAAAAATATACATATATATATATATATATATATATATATATATATATATATATATATATATATATATATATATATATATATATATATATATATATTTACTTATCAAAACCCATCGTTCGGGTAGGTATAGGATTTTTAATTATACTGCACTCGCGAAGGACCCTATACATTCATATTTATTATACGCCTACAGATGCATTCTTATCAGAGATTATTTCCATCCTTTGAATTTTCATATCATCAATTTTCGATTATATTTTCTCAATTTTCGGTTATACTAAAATAGTTTTTTTTTTTTTTTCTCTTCATTAATATTGTTATATTGCCCGATTATAAGACTACAGTGTCCAAGAATATCGCAAGAGTGATAAAGTAACTGTAAAGACCACGTCAGCGAATAGAACTCTTACTAAATCCCCCAGTTCTTGGGAGATTATCATCAAGGCTCAGAAGTTCTAGGAGAGTTCTATATATATATGTATATATATATATCAGTTGAACTTTTCTTGACAGTTAACTTCAGTCTGTAATATCATGGTTGATTAAATTGTAGCTTCGATATTAACATTTAGATAATATATGGTAGACGAGCGCAGTTTGTCGGCTATAGGATAGATGACTAAAAAATGACACAAAACTAATTTTAAGAATAAGCAATTTTTTATTTTTGACAATTTTTTTTTTATAATCAACCAAGTTTCCCCACAAGTTTCCCTCTGCTATCTAAAACTTTCGAATTAAAAACGACCATTTTCTACTCTCATACAAGACACAGACATCTTTTACGATGTCACTGCAGTTCAGTAAGCCCGAAGGAGACAAGCGAAAGCTCCTAAATTTGTATAATAAACTATTTTTTATTTTTTTTTATTTTTTTTTTTTTTTCATTTCATTTTTCACACGTATTTTAATACTGTATAGTCAACCTTCTCAGTATATTGAAGTAAGTTATAAGAGTCTCTGTTTCGTTGGATAGTATACCGTAAGTAAATTATCCTGTCTTAGCCAACTTAATTGAGAAGTTATGCCATGCTAATTAGTGAGTGAATATGCATGTACGATGACAGACGGTTTATGTAACTTTGCAAGATCGTATGGTAGGTAAACCTACTTCATTCTCAAAGACAAAGAGAAAGAGAGAGAAGGGAGAGAAAGCTGTAAAATTAGAGTACAGCCGTACATATATGATACACATACATAGCTAATGTATATATTAATTATTATTTCAGCCAAGTTCAAGTATCAATGATAATCTATACATCTACCTCCGAGTCCCTAGGCGAGAATTATAATTATTTGGATAGTTGTTCGAAAATAATTATAAAATAAGAATCGAAATTCAAATTTTAGTTTCAACCCCCCCCCCCGTTACTGTGATGTAAGATATTAAAATATGTATCATCATAAATCTATATATTATAGTTTTGGTTACTATACGGTTTTTGCAAAGATTTCGTAATTGTAAAGATATTAGAAGAAAAATGAAAAAAATTTTCAATGCCTACAGTAGTTAAAATTATATGAAGTTATAAAAAATGAAAATAAAATAAAAAATATAAGAACTGGGAATTGACAGTGCAGAAATCTCGACGATATGTTAACCCTGAGATACTACGACGGACTCACCGGACGTCCTACCCGTCAATTGTCGATTTATCTTTTCGATATAATCGATACTTCTGAATATTATTGTACTATCTACGCGGTCGTCGACTGACGTGACGTTGAATACTAATGGCCACAGGGTTTCCCTCCTCGTTAACAATCAGTCGTTATCAATCGGCGTAAACTCGATTTTTCTTTTTTATTTTCTCTCTTTTTTTTTTTTATTTACACACTTTTTCGTCTTATTCTGCTTCTATATTCTAGCGTTTCTTACTCCTACGCTACTTTTTTTTACTCTTCTCCCCCCCTCCACCCTTTTACGTATATACAAATATTACAGATACGCAATACGCATGTAATATGATGTCTGAAAAAAATTGTTCGACAATGAGGAAGAAATATACCGAATCTCATACTTCCATACGTACTATTATATGAGTCTAATGGGGGACTTTGATTTTTTTACTTGTTACTGATCGCGGGGGTCGTGTAGTTCTATGAATAACCTTATACCATTGTCAACGAAGACGGATAATATTAGGGAAGAAGAAATATTTTTTTTTTTATTTAGTAATTTATTTTTCATTTTTTTTTTTTTTTATTTTTTCTTTATGGAATTAATCCTAACGAATATTTAACTGTGTTTCACTTATTTCTATATATGTATAGTATATAGGGATACAATATTACGATTAGTAGATATACATATGTATTATATATGGAAACAGAAAGAAATATATGTATATACAGTCGAATATGAAAGTATATACATATATTTATCGAAACTGTATACATATATATATATATATATACGTTATAGAACGAAAAAGACCACTTTCTAGATTGTTTCCCCACTGATCACACGAAAGTGTTATTTATTATACCCAAAGCAATAATGTAATGAAACGTACTCAACTTAATTATTACTGATCGATATATACCTTTCCTCGTGAAGTACACATAATTATATACTCTTAAAAAACCCGACTTCTATTAACACGTCATATATCACACGTCGTCTATTCATCCTGTGCCTAGTATTTAAAAATATTCAAAAAACATAGAAAAATTATCAAACATTTATATATGTCACGTTTCATGGCGAATAAAATTTTTTTTCATTTCTTTTCTCTTTTTACTTCATCACTTTAACCTGAAAAAATTTTCAGAATAAATTCAGAGATATAATTTTCCAATTATTTTTTTTTTTTTCCATTCAAATGACTTTGGAAAAATACGATATTTTTTTAATTTTTTTGTTATTTCTTAGTTCGTTACTCTCCCTGCAATCCTTTCGAATTTAATAATTTATTTTCTTCAATTTTTTCATCTGTTTCAGCAATGGCATCAATCAGTGGAAACGCTCTAAGAATTTTGAATACTAGAAACGGAGTTTGGGCTCTAGCTCTACTTCTCTCATGTTTCCTCAGCAGTAATATTGTCCGAGCAGAACCTGAGCCAGGACCATTTTATCCAGCCGCCGACCCGGAAAGCAGGGTTAGTTACTTTGGAAGTATATAATAATATTTACTGTAAAGTAATTAACCGACTAGTTTTACTGACAATAATAATTATTAAATATTATAATTTACGCAACAATATATCGGGGAGTTAATTTTATACTTTTATACCCAGCTTTTGCTATACTATAATACATATACCTATATATATATACTGAAATAATTAGGCAAAATTTTACACATAATTTGATATCATGCAGAGTAGGTATATCACGTTAATTCCTGCGGTTTGTCCGATAACGTAACCATATTACTTATACCACAGCTATAGTGCCTAGGTCATGTTTTTGACGTCATTGACCAGTAGATACCGCGAGACGTAACGCCATGCAAAGTCTGTATGTATGACCACTTTAGAGACATTATGATGATGTTGATATTAATATTATATGATGAGAAAATTAAACCGATATTTACACAATCGATCAGATCCAATTATTATTATTATTGAAGAGCGTCGTTATACGATGAAAAAAAAAATTTTTTTTATATACCTACTATTATTATTATTATTATTATTATTATTTGATTTTTGGAAATTTTTTTCGAAAGAACCGTGCTTTTATCTTATTATAAATTCTAAAGTTGAATCCATTTGTTAAACGTTATTATTATTTTTTTAAATATTTTATTCAGATGTAATTATAATCGAAATCAAATTTTGTGTCTATGAAAAAAGAAAAAAAAAGAAAAGAAAATTATTCATATTTTAATTGATAAAATTATATTTAAATTCGGTGCACGTGGTATGGGTTACATCGCATAATTCACGTGTCCAATATTGCAGAGAAATTTACTGTATCTAATTGATTATCGGGTATCAATATTCCAAAGAGCCTCGAGCAACTCTCTGACCGCAAGTAACTCAAGGGCTATAGCATAGGCTTCCATATCAATTAGGTGTGATTATTCGAAGTGGGAATAATTAAAGAGGCAAAAAATTATTTTTTTCAAATAATAAATTCAGGTGCAGATTTATACACGTGGTTTAGAGGCTAGGCAGTAAAAAAAAAAAAAATATACACGTCTCCGAATTTCGTGTCGATTAATAATCTTTCAATTACCTCCGCCGACGTACGTACCCTTAATATTTTATTCAACGATCAAAAAAGGTGGTAATTTTTTTTTTTTTTTGCAAAACAAAAACGTAAAGTAAAATAAAAAAAAAAATAAATGAAAGTATGTATTATACTTATAATATTTTCTCTGATCACGTACAAAAGTTTATCTTTGTAAAATCTTCGCTTACAGGTATTATACATATACGAAAATCGCGAATCAGATTGCGAACAGGTGAAAGAATTTGAGTGCCGTTAATCCGTGTGAAAATATTACGCGTCGTTTTTTCACATCATAAAATTATTTCCCTTCCCATGAGGTTTGCCCTTATCGACGACGATTTATACATATATGTATAGCGATAGAAAGAGAAGGGACAAGCATTAAAAACCGCATGAAAAAAAAAAAACCAAAAAATCTCCACATTCATGGCATTATTATACTTAAAGTATTACATCCACTTTTTGTAACCGGAAAAAATTTGGCATCCACTTAAGACTCGTGTAGATGGTGTGTCTTTCTATCCACATGTATAATATTTGGACAAGAATTAAATGAATATGGATATCGAAAGGGATGTAAGCCGTGCTTTTTAAAATCTTCTGATTCGTATAAATGAGGGTTGGATTTTATGATAATCAAATGACTAAAATTTGCAATGTAATTATAAATTAATGTTACAGCTACTGATGCAAAAATTTCGACAACTCGTACAATTAGGAAGAGAAATAAATGAACAAGAACGTGAAATAACCGACGAAGCAATGGCCATAGAAGAAGTACTTGAAGCTAAAGCTGCAATGGGAATTCCTCATTTTTCTCAGCGAGAACTTAACGAAGAAGATGGTGCCGAACCACTTCCGGTACCATTACCTATACGCTCTTCTCCAGCACGTTATGAGAAAAGAGGCAGCTGTGAGTATTAATAAAATTCCTTTTTTTTTTTCTTATATACTTATTTTATAGGATTAAAAATGAAATTTTCTTTTTCAACAAATAATTTAAGGATTAATATTTTCTGTTGAAAAACGATAAAATTTTTTTTTCTTTCTTTTATCAATAAATACTCAACCCATCGACTACAATGTACGAAGAAAATTTAAAGCCCATATATTGCCAGTTATGCATCTGTAGAAGAAACTTTGTTCAGATCTATATACTGCAGAGAGGTCGTAATTCGAATATACGTGTTGTATGCAAAACAGTTTGATTATTTATTTATTTATTTATTTTTTTTTTAACGCGTTTATGGATCAGTTAAAAGGTTAATAACTCAACTAAGGGGACTGTATATTGCAGTTTTACTACGTCATTTGTTTATAGAATTATTCAATAGAATTCTTCGCAGGAGTCACGCGGAACCTTGACTTCAAATTCTTATGACATTATTATAGGCGTTAGAGTATTTTGAATCAAGATAATGAATTTCTGTATAAAAAAAATTTCTATAATTGTTTCACTTGCCCCCAATATTCCTTACCCCCTTCTCAAAAAAAAAAAAAAAAAAGAAAAAAGTAGAAAAATTAAAACAAAAAAAAAATCAAAATCAAATAATTTTATAGAAAAATTGAACCGCGTATAGTTTATATAAACTCGTCAATCGATCGGCGTATCTTCTCTTCTCATTGCACATCGATGTCTGATCAATTAGACTGCACTTAATCCTTGACCCCCGCCCCGACTGTGACGTCACTATCGAAGATCAATTTGACTCCTGTTGCACCATTATAGACCGCGTGACCCAACGGCAAATAACCAATTATAGCCTCGTTCAGATATATATCTGATTGTAAAAACTTCAATAGTTAATCTTCGTTCTCTCTTTCTGTCTATGATATGAATAAATTATTACTTAGCTGCAAGATTTGAGAAACTTTTAGCATTTTTGTGTTTTTTTTTTTTATTTTTATTTTTATTTTTAAGGGTTTGGCTACCTGTCGAATTTTCTACAATCATGTCTGTAAACTTGATTTATATTTAATGTATATATGTATGGTTAGTTTTTTTGATTTCATTATTTATTCCATTTTCAATTTTTTTTTTATTTTTATTTTTTTGTTTGTTTGTTTACAGATATGGCGTTGTGCCATTTCAAGATCTGCAACATGGGCCGTAAGCGGCAATTGTAAGTGCGACAAAGCTTGTGCCATTGTATGCGTATACCCGCAACCCCTGCAACCCCTTGAAATTCCTGCAACCCCGCAAACCCCTGGCACTCGCAAAAGCAAATGCAAAAGCAAATAAAAAAAAATACAGAAAATTTTATCTCTACAAACGCAATTTGCATATCTACACACAATTATAAAACGCATAGCATCACTTGTGTATATATATATATATTTTATTTTATTTTATTTAAATATATATATATACACATGTGTGTATATAGAAATGCTGGTTTGATCTACGCATGTTAATCCAGTTTAACCCTTCGTGATCACACCTCTGATTTCAATCAAGCTGGTATAACAACCGGGTTAAATTGATCCAAGCTTATTTTTAAACGGTTGCTTCGTGAAAATAATCAGTCCGATCTAGACCGAAAAAATATTGGGAAATACTTTGAACATTCTATAACAAGCGGAAGAAGTCAGTATATCAAAATTCAAATGGCGAAATTGTAAAAAAAAAAAAAAAGATAGAAAATAAAAAAAATCGTAAAGCGCTGTTAATGAGCAAAAAAGATACTTTTTTTTTTTTACTCAAAAACAAAATCATAACTTTTTGAATTTTTAATATTTTCAAGTAAAAGTATAGTAAAAAAACACCCCCCCCCCCCCCCCCCCCAAAAAAAAAAATAAAAACAAAGCGATATTTACCTTCAAAGTTCAAGCTCGGGTCATTTTGAACCGCGGTGATCACGAAGGGTTAACAAAGCCTCAGTTCATTCTACGAACATTATAGACATACGCACACGGAATTATTTTTAAATTGTATAAAAAAATAAAAAATAAAAAATTATGGCATCAATTTTATTTTTTTCTCAGATATAACGGCGTTTTGATTATTATTATTTTTGTTTTTTTTTCTTTCTACTATTTTTTGTCTTTTCTTTATTATCTTTTTATTTCTGTCAATTTTACAGTTTCTTTATAAAGAAACGAAAAGAAAAAAATAAATAAATTCATCACTAAATACGTGTAATTAAAAATCGCAGAGGTCCTCGGGGTATAGGCATATGATAGTTTTCTTTGATTTATACCTTATATTATCATTTTATTTTACCTTATTTTTATTTTATTTCTTTTATTTTTTATTTTCTTTCAGTTTTTAGACCCTTAAAGGCCAGAAGACAAACGCATCTGCATCTACTAGTCTATACTGTGAATAGCAAAAATATATCTTTCAGCTTCGAATTTATATTTAAAAATATACATATATATATATACCTTATATATGGCAAAAACACTATTCGTGTTGCACGATTCGTAAACCGCACGACTATACATATATAATATACCTACACATATATAAGAATCTGTAAATAATTTCTGTTATACACTTAATTTGTTACTGTTTCCCTACACGTATATATGTATATATATATACACATATATACGTGTATATAACTTCGTTCCTATATACTATAAATTATATTTAAATAATCGCAAAGGCAGTCGATTTTCTTCAATTATTTAATAGCAAAAGTTCATTTATAGCAAGATGGAAAAAAAGAAAAAAAAATTAAAAAAACAACGAATGTAAAATTTCTGCAAAATAAGTAACGGCTGGAGATAAAAAAAAAAAAAAAAAAAGTAAAAAAACAAATACATGTTCAAATTTTCGTGGTATATATATTTCGATAGATTTTTAGTTTTCTTTTTATTTTTATTATATACATTTTTTTATTATTATTTTTATTTTTTTTTTTTCGAATATTTGAATGAAAAACTAGCCCCTGTCATTTGCATTTGCTGCACAGGATGACGCAGGTACGAACCAAAATCCCATCTCTTAGTTCGTGGGTGTCTATTGGCCCCAGAAGCAGCAGCACATTACTACGCCTGCCTAGATCCTAGATACGATGCGACCCGTTGCTAATTAAAGTAAGAGCTAATTGCTATAATATATAGTAATAAGTCCTTGACAGTGAACACTTAGGTATCGATAACAGAAAGTTAAGATAAAAAAAAAAAAGTAAAAAACGAAAAAAATTAAAAAAAAGAAATCGACTTAATGTAGACCGATACATACGAAATCTATGAGAAAATTAATCAACTTATACAGAGATCTATTCGTTGATCTTCTTACCTAGTTATAATTTTTTTTTTTTTTTTTGATTTTTCCAAATTCTGATATATTCTAAGCGAAAGATATTTGAAAAAAGAAACAAAAGAAAAAAAAAAAGGTATTCAGAAACTTTGACGAGAACTTTGATAAAATGATGGTTTTTTTTTTCTTTTCTTTGAAGTTAAAAGAAAATAAAATCAAATAAAATAAAAAACATAAAAAGAAAGAAAGTACCTGAGGGGGTCTCTGAGAATAACGTGAACTAAATTAAACCACAATATATATTAATTGTAGGCCTAAAATCTTTGTTAACTTCACTGGCAATGATGACCGATGAAAAACAAAAACAAAAATGAAAAAATATAAAAATAAAAAATGAAAATGAAAATAATTTTTTTTTTTTTTAAAGTATAAAACTGTATTAATTGAATAATTAAAAATTGTATATCTATCTATTCCAAAGCCATTTATATATTATATGTATGTATATGTATACCTATACATATATAGGTATATACACATACATAATTATATTAAAAAAATGTCCCTGAGATGAAAGTAAAGATTGTAATAATTATTATAAACTATTACCGTTTATATATATATATATATATATATATATATATATATATATATATATATATATATATATATATATATATATATATATATATATATATATATATATTTAATACACGTCAGTTCAATTTTCAGTACATGCGTATACATATGTATATCTATATTGTATGTATAATTATACACAAATTTTATATAACTATTATATATTATTTCTATTATATTTTTCTTTATTTTATTTTTTCGTTTTATTTATTTTTATTTTTTTTTGAATCATTGAAAATTTACGCTTATTAATACTTAGTTAAATTTCTTCTTTTTTTTTTTCGACAATTAATTACATAGCATACCTATATTATACAAATTTTTAATTAATTATATTGATTAATTTTCATCGTTAAATATAATCAGATTTATTGTCGGTCCTAAAAATGGCTGGTTTGGATCGACAACTAATACAAAAAATTATTTAAACAACAAAATACAAAGAATACAAGAAAAAAAAAAATAAAAAACCAAACAGAATAATATAGCAAAACTGACCTTGAGTATTTTACAATCTACCATACACATATACATCTTTATTCATAAAGACATTGCAATCGTAAAAATTACACTCGAAATCCATAGGGTAACAAAAACAGAAAATAGAAACAAAAAAAAAAAAGAGTAATTAATTTCTAAAATTTTAATTACGATGATAATGAGAAGTTGAAGAAAAATTTATCGCTTTTTAATAATCGTGATTATTAAAATTATCCGATTGCATTGTCATTGATGAATGAAGGTGCAATCTCTAACTTATATAAAATGTAAAATTGTATTTATTCTTAAATAAATATAGACTAGTGTACGAAGGGTGCAGGGAGTAACGCCGGGAAATGATTACGTTTATATACACATATATATATATATATATATATATATATATATATATATAACGATAATGATAATGAGATTTTTCACAAGCGTGAAACTGATATATAAGATAAAAAGCAAAACAAAAAACAAGAAAACAAAAAAAAAAAAAAACCAAAAAAATAAAAATTATCAATATATAAAAGTAGTTTAAATAGGGGTTTTAAAAATGTAGAATTGGGTTAGAAATATTATAATAAACTTGCATGCAAATTCAATCTCTGTGTGTTCGAATTATTTAAATTGAGAGAGCGAGAGAGAGAGAGAGAAAGAGCGAGAGGGAGAGAGAAATAAAATACTAAATAAAGTAAGACAAAGGAACGTTTAAGACTTATTGTAAATTAAACACTGAAATTTTTTTTAATGATAAATGACACTATCATCAAGTATCGTCCGAGCATACAAAAAAATTGACACCCCTACCCCACCCCCCCGCCCCTAAAAATAATATGCAGAAAATGAAGAAAAAAAAAAAGACAAAAGATTGAATAAATTGTTAAAATAAAAATATAGATTTTATTAGATAAAATAGAGAATAAATTGTAATAGAAAGTTCGTTTGGTATATGAATGACCGTCTGCACCCTTCGGTATAAAATAATTTATATAAACATTTTAGAGAATATATATATGTATATATATATATATATATATATATATATATATATATATATATATATATATATATATATATATATATACATATATATATATATATATATATATATATATATATATATATATATATATATATATATATATATATATATATATATATATTTTTTTTTTTTTTTTTTTTTTTTTCGTATTAAAACATAAAATATATATTTATTCAGTGATTATATTTTATTTAAATAAAATAATTTAACCTTCCTTACGAAATTTCATTTTTAAGTTATCTATTGTTTATTGTTTATTTACTACGTTTTAATAATCAATTACAAACTACTATTTAAGACTATACGTAAATATACATATATATATACATACTTACATATATGCATATACATATATATATGAATACACACATATCCCTAATAAAAAATTCTATAAATTTTAGAAAGTTTGATATATATACATATATATTTTAATTCGTATTGTACCTGCTTATGAATTCATTATCTTTACTGTATACATATATCTATCTATCTATCTATTTACCTACCTATACCTACCTACTATATTAATTATTATTACTACGTTAAGGATACGCCGTGTAAACCCTGTGCAACACTTTCGTCTATCGCCCTATTGTACCTCAAAACAGAGAATAAATAACTATATACATATATACTATAATATTATCGAAATATTAGAATACTAAATGATGAATATTATACATGTAACTATACAGAATGATCTACATATATAACATGTGCTACATGTACTTCTATGAAAGCAACAATAAATTATGTAACAAGAAAATATAACTTAATTAATTACCTAAAATAATTAAAAATTTAATTAAACTTCGATTAAAACGAAAATAAAAAAATCAAAATTTATTTACGAGATTTTTTAATAAATCAAATCGTTTTTAAAAATCATTCGAACTGTTGTATTCAGTTAGAAACTAAACGCCATCGAGGTTCGTCTTCTATGTTTATTATAAAAGCAACTATTTGATAATTAAAATTAAAAAAGAATAAAAATTCTTGAATTTTTTTTTTTATTCAAAAATCGTATCTTATCATAATCTAGTAACAGATATACATATGTATGTATATTTTGCTGCTTATTTAGGGGAATGAAAAACACACTGACTATAAGATAAATGTTTGTCGAGCATGAATGTTCGAAATCTCGCGGTCCGTCAAAAGATAAACACTACGCCATCGTCATTCGACGGTAGATCGAGGAACCCGTTAAACGCGTTCGTGCGGATAAAGAAGACAGTGGTCAGTGAATAATAATATGTTGGTAAGCTTTTGAATAAAACGATATTTAATTATTTAGATATTAATCTGATTATAGTCAGACGAGAAAGATTTTTTGAAAATTCAAATGAACTACTTCAACAATATTTACTTTGAAATGAAATTGACGAAGCGAGAGATCTGATAAACTTCTGTAAACATAACCTCAAACCCAAATAAATTATTTAATATATTTTTACAATAGACATACCTCAGGCCGTTTTATTACTTCGAATATAACGCTGGTGTTTTTTTTCACTCTTATTCACACACCATTAATAAACACCGCGAATTTTAAACAATAATTTATTTATTTACACAATAGACTTTTTGCTTTCGGGTAATCACACTTCATCGACCAGACGACACGCGAGCCTTGCAATAACAGAACACGTATTTATCGACCGAGATGAAGAGAAAGTGACAAGTCCAGATGGTAAGACAAGCCTCAATGTTCCGTCGGTATGTTCGTGAAAACCGAAATTCAAACAGCACCAAATCGTCGACACACGTATATCCGCAGTCAATATAATTAATTTGCGAAAAGTATTGATTAACAAGACTCATAGTCATTCAAAATATTGAATTTAGGCTCTAATTTTATCAACCAAAGAATAAAGAGGACATAAATCTCGCTTTTCAAGACACATGTATAAGCTATAAGCCACATGTAGATCTTGTTATGTAAGAATACATATAACAGGTATAAATGGCTTCTGAATGATATTCGGTGATAATATATCTGTTTTTATTCTCCGAATAGTTTCACGGATTTATACTTATACATACAGGGTGACTATTTTCAAAGGTTTAAATCGGGCGTCGGCTTAGCTATGTTAAATTGTAGCTTTTTTTGGGTTAATTGAACCACTATAGGGGTTTAAAAAAAAATACTAACGTAACTTTCACACTGTACATACATGGCTGAGTCCTGTAAATCCAATTTCTACGGGATCCCACGTTTTATTTTCCTAAAAATCATGTTTTTATAGCAACTGCGCGGTGGTCAGACCTTTGATATAAGACTCACCCTGTATAGGCAGTATGGGTTGAGAATTCGTTCAGATATAATTATATTTTGACAAGAATTTGACGTCAAGTTGAAAAGTTTCGGTGATATAAATGGACTCGAGCTTGACGTACGTTTCATCCGATATATTTTATACTTTAGAATCAACTGCCAAAACCGAAAAAATCTTTTGATTGAATTCACAATTTGTCAATTTTTAAGAACTGTAAATCATCGCGATAAAGGAAAATATAGGAAAGAAATCTTTAATGCATTCACGCGCGTGTAAATGTTACTCTGTTATGTTTATAAATTACAACATGTAGGTACACTTCTTCATATTATAGGTATATAAATTCTCTAGAAATTGTTAGAACAATTTCCTATCTCTTTACCTAACGTATCTGCCAGTAGACAATGTCCTGCAACCATTAGAGCACAAGTTTCTCGACGGACCGTTAACACAGCTAATTTCGTTAGTGCTGTAGCAAACTGCAGTTTCCATTTAATACGCCCACACTTGAATGACTATATATTGTTTATAATATATAAAATTTAGTCATCTATATACTTTATAAATTTATAGATAATTTTTTTATTATTGTATCTTCCGTATCGATTATTGACAGCTGAACCACATCCTTTCTTCAGTGACGATGCGAGATGTTGTCTATGCTTTAAGAGATTCTGTGAGAAGGTAATTGATTGAGAGCAAAGACGCGGTAGTCAGTCCGGCGATAAAAATGTTTATTTTTTTCATCTTTTCAAAACAATATTGTATTTTTGTTTTCTCTTGAAGAAAAAATATACCTACCGCAGTTATTTCAAACCAGATTTAATAATCCCCTCTCAAAGTTTCGGGGATATCTCCTCGAGTATTTATTTTTATTTTTATTTTTTTTCTTCATTCCTGTATTCATCAAATTTTTCAACCGCGAAAAAGAATATTTGTGATTGTTATTTGAAACAACACCAGTGGGATGAATGATGAGAATATCTCTTGCTGTTAGATATCGAAGGATATATTTCTGCTGTATAACAAATTTGAGAATGAAAATTTTTCTCTACATGCTGCTGTATATAATATCTATAAAACAAATAAAAGACCTAGTTTACTTTTATTTTAAATTCTCATATTTTAAAATAACTTTTTACTACACGCAGACAAGGTTCTACTACAAAGCAGCAATTCTATTTAAAAACATGAAGGAAAAAAATGGTATTTATAGTCTTTACCCTCAGTTAAGCTCAAGGCTGTCGTAGGTACCTGATTTTAAATGCATTTCATCGATACTATACTTCGAAAACTTATGAAAAATAGGAATTCAACTCTTTTAAAAAATTATAGATATATTACTTTATTTAGGGATTAGTTTAGCTGTAATTAAACCGACCAAGCAGAAATAAAAATAAAATAAGTAAACGCAAGAGATCAAATTTACCAGTGCAAACATTCGACGAGTGGTCAACATATAGTCGAGAATATAAGCTACAAAAAGTGAAAAAATAGTAATCAGTTAATCGCTATTGACGCACAAGACTTGGTAACCGTTAACAAGTGGGTTTCAGCTCTGACACATTATAGGAATCGAGTGGGTAAACAGGCCAGAAGTGTTTATACGCGAGCCGATAGTGCCTGTAAAGCTTTTTAGCAAGCCCATAATCAATTGGCACGACAGATAGCCCAGGTAGTTACAAGCTGATATCAAAACCGGATATTTATAAGCAGAAATATATATATACATTATAGGTTGTATGTGCAGATAAGTTTCCCAAGTAAATTTTGGTTCGAAAGTTCGTTTTCGTTTATTTTTTTTGGTTTCATAACCGTTTGATATTCAAATTTATTCTATACATTACGGCTTTGAATTTTTAAAGAAATGTTTTACCTTAAAGCTCTGCCTGCAAGAACTTTCTAAAGCGTAATGCATCGCTCGGTATTCATTCCAACTTTGATATGAGTATTTTTTTTTTCTCAATACTTGTATTATTTTCGCTTGAAACGACGTATGGATATGGTTCAGACTTTGGATATACGAATCAGTGTCATTTGGGAGTAAGCATACCTACATAGAAATTTTTTCGATATATTAACAACGTATATAACAAAACAAGACGAGAAAATAGACACGCGTCACACGGTAAAGAAAAGAAAATTCTCGTTCGGTAGTAGATTTTCTCTTTTGGAACAAATCCCAATGGACAAAAAAGTACCTACGTGATAGGATATATATATTTTCATGGATCGAATGTAATTTAACTTTTCTGCTAACTGAATTTCACATCTAAGTTCAGCGAGTAATGATTAGACTTTTTCTTATTAACAACCTGTCGCCTGATTCTTTGCCTAGAAAATCATTATAATTATATGTAAGTCATTATCAATTTCATTTTTAGTATAATTCATATTTCGTTTACAATTTCTTTCACAATTATTTCACGAGTATATTCATTCGTGCAATTGCATTGCTTAAACAGGTATTTATATGATGATTACACAAATCACGTGACCTGAATTAATTACGAATACATAACACGGATAGACATACCGTAAAACACCTCATTACCTGCGATTATTAATACGTCCAATTGAACAGTCAGTATATAGAAGAATTTAACAATGTTGTTAATACGTGATGAAAATCATTGAAATTTTCAAGGATAATTTTCAAATGCATCAAATAATATTTAAAATAAAAAACTCTCATTAATTTATACAAATTTTTCACTTTTGACTCCAAACTAATTATTCAGGGTGATAAAAATGTTCTTAAAGACATTCCATTCCAAATACCATTTTTTGGATCTTTTTGAGCAAGTATCTAATTATCAGAAAGTCAAGAAGAACTAAGAATCTACTTCCTGACTTTGATTGAAAAAATTAATGGCTGTTAACTCGGTTTCGAATGATCTTACTTAGCCTCATCGTCGGTTCTATGTATACGACGATTGATTGCGTCTCCTAAATCAATCCGATAATCTTGAATCTCTCTCTAATTTTCCGCATCGTTGACACTATTGACGTAACGAATCTGTCAATGAATTGCAGTTATTTTATTTTTATAATTCATTAAGGGAGATTTTATCTTATTATAGATATACATCTGATACGATACGATGTCCTGATTTCAGCTATTTATTTATCCTTTTAACAGTCTCAATTTTTACCCCTATGTTACCATTAAAATGTAACATTCGTATTGGAATTTTCTTTACGATAAAAGGTAAATCATACGCGTTTACGCAGGTAGCAATTCAATTTTCAACCGCAATTTTTCACGCGTAGGTATATAGATAAATATTGTTCATTTGTACATATATATAACTGAAAATAATGATACATATGTTCGTGATTTATTTAAATAGAAAGAAAATTCTCTTTTACGAGAAAAAGCCAATTTTCCTACCGCGTTTATCTCAGTCGATTGATCGCAGATGTAAAATTTAAAATTCATATCGCTCGATCGCTTTGTATTAAAACAAAAAAAAAATAAAAAATAAATCAGAATTTAATCCAAAATTCACATTCTGGAGAAAGAATCTCTCACATATGCATCAAATTATCTTCATCGAAACAGATTGAAAGAAAAATTTGATTTATAGTTTTAAAAATTTTTGACTGATATATAAATCCCAAAATAATAATCGATTTGAAACTTACCCGAAATTCGAGGCCGAATTTTATCGTAAAACAGTTCATTCCCAGTACTGAACATTCAAGAGCACTCAACGCGTTTACTCACGTCTTCACGATGTAAGACCAAACCTAAACTTCTATTAATCTGACATACTACAACGCTGGTTTTTACCCAACCTTAAATTTATATTCTATATACCTGACGTGTAATATACACGCTATATCCATAACCACGACAAGCCAACACAGCGTGTCGAGTCTCGACGGACACCCGGGCAAACTCTAGACGAGAAAACCCATTAGGTAAGTTTTCAGGCCACCCTGGAGCCGCTCGAATGTTAGTTTCATTAGGCACAATGACCAAATCATTTAATATTTAGTAGAGAGTACAAAGCTGGAACAGTTTGGTTATGAAAATGATGTAACGATTCATATTTGCTTTTGTTAAATTTGTTGTCACAAAAGATTCCCAAATAGAAAATTAAGGAATATAAATCGTTATATTATAAAAACGAAAATTTAATTGCAAACAAACTTTTCGGAAATAATAAAAATTGAAACAGAAAATTTTTGGTTTTTATTTATTTATTTTTTTTTTCTATTTTTTGAAATTTTTATCATAGTTTCTTACCAGTTGGGATCGAAGTCCCTTAATTTCTCGTGTTTGTAGGAATGTTGAAGTGACCTTTAAGTATGTATGTACATACATACATACATGCCTTTATCGAGTGAAAGTTGCACCAGTAAAGTGAGAAATACCGGAAAATTATTAGCAATCATCGGAAAGCTCTCAGCTGTGTAGTGAAGTACGAAATCACTGGTGTGCGACCTCCTGCCTTCTGCCTTTAGCCAGGCTTTTACTTCGACACGTCGTGTCACTTTGTTTAAAAAAATAAAAAAATACAAAAATATATAGAGATGGGTATGTATGTGTGTATGACAAATATTTGAAAAAAATTAATTATTCTTTCTAGAATGAGTGGATATTAAGAAATAATTTTGAAGAAAAGTGAAAGCGCGATGTAAAGACTGAAAATAATGTATTGAAAAAAAAAAAAAAAAAAAAAAACCACAAATTACTTTGAGACGGTTTGATTATAATTAAAGGTAAAAATATCTTCTTAATTAATAAATACGTTCAGAACTGTTTAGCTGTAGTGTGAAGGAAATAAAAGCTCAGATCATTTGGCGATAAAAAGTGTCAAGGTACAGTTGTAATTTTATAAATCATGAATTTATTAAGCTTTAAAAATATCGTCACGAAGCACGAGATGGTACGTTTGAAATCTGCAATTAGCGTTAACGCGCGAAACCGTTTCTCATTAAGACGAGAAAAATGCAATCGTAAAACTTCTTGGTCATTAAAAAGTTGCCAGAAAGAAAAAGGAAACAAACAATAGGGTCGAAGTAAAAATCAATTACAAACGCATTTTTGACAAGTCGTGTGTGCATGACGAACCCAAAAATTTAAAGATGAATTGAATTTGCAGTGATGAAAATTTGGGACAATCAAACTTCACGACTTAGCTCGGATCTTATGACAATTTTTTTTTAAAGGAATAAAAAATTCAACAATGTCTTTGCTAATTTGAATAAGAGAACAAGATTTTTTACGCTTTCATTTCCGTTTGACAAATAAGACATACAATTCAGTAACAGCTGAGTGTTGACTTTGACAGATTTTGGACGAGACATTCTGACGAGAATATCGCAATTCTTATCATTTTTTGCAATCAAATAATGCGTCCTAGGGTGGGTTGACAGTCTTGGTGATGAAGTAGAAGCTCCAGGCTTCTGCAGACACAGGTGGAATTCATTTTGAACCTTGCGATCTTCCAATCCCGACAATTTTCGTCCCTAAGGAAACGTTCGTCCACATGTTGATTCAAATTTTGATAAAATCTATTGAGATAAGAAAACAAAAAAAAAAAAACCTCGATATTACCCAAATTCAATTAAAATAGATTTTTCTACGCGACTGCTCCAAAATGAGCATGAAAAATTTTTCAATCAAAAAATAAAAATATAAGAATAAAAGCTCTGAAATTTTTATCGGTAAGTCTTGCCACCCCCGCGGTTAATAAAATTCTAAATCTTCACTGTGATGAACACAATATTCCCACCTAGGGCTGAGGTTGTCGAGCTTTGAATCCAATTTTCACTCATAATTGCAGAATCAAATTATTCGTCTCGAGGTAAAGCACAGAGTTCAGAGAGTCTTATACCTCGAAGAAAGCGATCGAATACTCGGAAATAATTATTTGTAACAAAATCATATATCCATAATTTTTTTTTTTTTTTTTTTCTCTTTTTTACAGACAGTAAACTTTCGGAAATAATTTATCTCGCAATATGCAGTAAAAATGAGTTGATCTCATATCCCAAATTCGTTCTAGTATGATATGCGATGGTCGAAACTTACTGTAAGCCTCAATCAAGTCAAAATGGTATGAAAAACTTCTAACGAACGTTCTATGGCCAATAAAAAGTCAGTGAAATAAGTTTATCTTATATTAGGTTACCAAGTATCTGCAAGAACTTATTCAACAGTTTCAATGAGCCAGTCAGACTTGATCAATTCATTCTTTACAAAACTAGGTGTACATAGATCTACATTTTTCCAGCCAACTTTATAACATTCAGGATTCCCAATATTAAATATTTTCTCTCCTGGAAAGAATACTCGCTATGTATGCATTGGGCTGAACTAGCTACACCAAATTCATTTTCCCGGTTAAATATGTTTGCTCAATCTTTTCAGACATGCATAAACATCTCGTTCACTTCAGTTTCTACTCTCATTCTGCATCATCCTTTATTTTGAAATTTTTTTTGCTAAAATCTTAAACTGCCTTCTCGTTCGTATCACAACATCACATACATACATACATCGGTTCAGGCTGTCCTGCGTGAACTTTTTTAATCTGTAGGGTAACCTGATCCCAACTAATGAGAAAAAAGACCCTAATTACCAGAGACGGAGGAAAGGAGATGAAGTAAAAATGTTTTGAATACGTAAAATAAATTGTACAATAATTAAATTGTTATACACGGTTTTATTATATCGTCAAGCATCCTTCGAGATAATTCTTTATAGGCCACAGCTGCACAACTGTTTACTAAGGGTGGTCAAATTTTAAAAAGACGATAGTAAAGTAATTAATTAAAATTCTAAGGTCTTCTTATGGTTAAAATCTTTCGTTTCTTCTCTACATCGTCGGTTGTACAGGTACACAAGCAACTGAGATTGTGTATAATTCAGTTACCCACATATTTCGGCAAAAATTTTTATCTTCATTGCTGTATTTTTTCCCAATGCTGTCCTCGCTTCTTATCGATGATACCTGGAACGAAAAAAAAAAAAAAAAAAAAAATAATGAAAATAAATTCGTATTTCAAATTTTCTGTTTTTTTTTTTCGATTTAATAAACAAACTTTTTTTTTATAATTTTATATACTAACGTTAAATGAGTATTCGACTTCTCGACATCTGTTGAAAAAAACGCAGAGCGGATCACTGCATTTCTTTGATGATAAATATCTTGGATGATGGGATTCTCCAAATTCAAAAAGCTTGTTCTCCGATTCGCAGTTGCACACCATATTATGCCGTATTTGACGTGGCGGAAACAATCTCGTTTCTTCTTCAATATCTCCTGATTTATCCGTCGGTATGTTATAAGGATTTCTCCAATAATCATAGGAAACAACTCCCATGACAAGCGTTAGCAAAGAAAGTAGCTGTAATATTAAAAAAAAGCACACATATTTAAAACCGTTATTTTATTTGCAAAGAAATATTAATAAAACGGTTTTTAATTCGCTCTGAAAATTCTATACTTGAATTTTTCATTTTTTATTTATGTTTTTATCTTTTTATTATCACATTTTTAACAAGTCAGAAATATTTGGAGTTCATTTTTATGGGAAATAAGATTCGAAAGAACTTACCGAATAAATAATCCTCGTCATCCTGATGTTTGTTGGCTGACTTATCTCGGAGTGAAGTGAACAGGTAAGACCCGAGTGGCTTCTTTTATACTAAATAAACTGAATGAAATGTGCGGCAAGGTGGAAAAAAAAAAAAAAAAAAAAAATAAAAAAATGATAATATAATGAACGGAGAGAATGCGCGTTGGGGATGGAAGACACAAAGAATCCATTACAGAGGTTATCGGATATCTTGTAGTATCAGGGTGACCTGAAGGGATCTATTCGAATTCTTGGAAAATATACCTTTGTTTATTCCATTCATCCATTTTCTACTCAATTTTCAAAGTGGCTGATCAACTTCCGAAATATCTATACAATGAGTGGCGTATATATCAACGGCGGAAAGATTCTAAGAAGTAATAGAACCTATAAACGAAGAAGCTAATAATATTTAAGGACTTTTACATCCCGCATGAAGAAAATGAAGATCCTATAATTCGGCAACGTGTTACGACACTAGCTTATAATCAGCCAAAGAGGAAAAAAAAGTCTTTTTTCTTTACACCAAGATGCCTCGTTTAGTATTCAAATTTTTATTAATGACAATATAATCTCGTTAGCAGATGGTTTAAATAAAATAAAATTTCTTTTATGCTAATTTTATACAATAAAATAACAATTATAGGATAAAATATGAGAGAAATTTTTATTTTTTTTGATTTTTCTTTATTTCAAAATCTCTATCAAACATTTTTTCTTTTCTTTTTCTTTTACACATAGAATATAAAATAGTAGAATCGATTATTGTCCTTGTAAGAATGTTGACGCCAACACGGTGCTTCTTCTGTAGATTCTAACAGGCTATATCCTCCTTTTAGCCAATATACATCTTAAATTGTCAACACGAAAATATATCCCGAAAGTCTACTCCCCTTTCAAGTTGTTTACAAATCGCAAACAATAAAATTTTTCAGATAATATTTATCCTACAGATCGATTTGATTGACCTCTAAAACGTGGCGATGGATGAATTTTTCTTATCTGTTATCTTTTTAGTAGATAAAATCATCGATTGGATAATTAAAAAATTTCAATGATACTCAAATTTGACAGTTATTAAGGAGAAAACGGGCCCACTAAGAAAGTAAGATTCCAAATGGATATTCGAATCGATAGATCTTTCAATTTTGGTCAAAAATCGATAGTCTAATTGATGACGAATATTGAACGCCCTTACTTCAAAGGTCCGAAAAGTTGTGGGCAAAGTGGGCCCGCCGATAATTACTCATACTTTTTCTAAATTCTCAAAAGTAATAAATTTCTTTCTTTAATTTCCTTACAAAAAACTCTGAACATCAAATCAAGCCTCTGAAAATTTCTCGATCTTTGAAAAAAAAATAAAAAGACGTTATAAATGATCATATCTTCGAAATTTTTAGATAAAAGTAATAACCTGACTGTTGACAGGCGTTGACATCGTTAATTCAAATGGCCGATATAAATTGCTTTTTTAGAATTTTTTGGGGGCCCCACTTTGCCCACCTTTCTCCTAGTTCTTGTAATATACACTTGATTTGATGTTTAAAGTTTCTAAGGCAATTAAATAAAGAAATTTATCAGTTTTTAGAATTTTGAAAAAATACGATCAATTTCGGAGCGGGGGGGCACTTTTCACAATAGGGCCCGATTTGCCTGCCTCTTCCCGGCCCACATATATCTCAAAATGATTATAGCTATAGTTGAACTATACCTTGATGTTATATATTGTCTATATGATAGAATTTGAAATTTGACTTGCTAATTACGTCTCACACATTAACTGAACTGAACAGATTTCGTTGACTAATTCTGTCGTCTTTGATTAATTACGATTAGAATTTAGAACAATAAGGCAGTAAACAATCAGCCGGCTATTCTATTGTTGATAATTTAATTTCAACATCAAAGACACCGAATTGGGGTGAGCTATTTTGATAATACAAGAGATAATAATTAGCATTTCCACCTACAATTAAACAGCTATAAATATACCATAGGTATATAAAATTATTGAAATAGAATTTTTGAGGAATATAATAAGACGACTATCTTATTATTACATTCATAAAAAAAAAATTTGAATGAAATAAATGGGGAGTGACATTTGGGGATTTAAATTCACTCGATATCTGTTTTTTAAAATTATAAATTTTTTATTTTTCAAAAATTATACTTCGATAGGTTTCAGATGTTACTTTCACCTCCAAAAATAATATGTATAATCATATTTTCGTAACTATAATTAAAACTATATCTGTAACGTATCGCGTATTAATGACCGGTTTGATAGATAAAAAAGACGGGATGCAAACGTATAAATCTTCGGATAATCCCTAGGGGATTTAGAGTAAAGCTTAGTGACCATCAGCCCGACGATATTAAAAGTTAAAAACCTTCCATTATAGTTCGGATACGCCAAGGGCCACGGGATTCTTTTAGGGCATTTCATTTTCTCGTCTTATCGTTACGAATTGGCCCCGAAATAATTTTTTTTTTCAGACTCTTTGAGACGCCAAATTTTATGCCTTCTTTTTTCTTTAATTTTTTTGTTTTTTAAGGAAACTTTGAACAAGGAATAACTTTGGCCATAAAATACTGTAAACAAACGCCTCCGGATCGGTGCCTTTGGATGGATACGTGCCTCAAACTAGGTAATTTATTTTACTTTGATCATCGAGCATCGGGGTTTAGGCTTGTCATTTTCCGTTACCTATACCCTTCCTCTCAACGCAATGGGTAAATCTGTTGAAACTTAAATGAGATCACTCGAGGTTGGTAAACCAGTCAAACATTTTGCTTAAATCCTGTCAAAAGAGATTGACGTACCTACTATCAGGTTGACGATTAATTGGTTGCATAAATATTAACCTACAGTGTTTACAGAGGTAAAATAAAATTCAATAAATCTATAGTATCAATCTAACAGATATAAAACCCAGCGATTTATACAATCGGGATAAATAAATGTTAAATTAGTTACTAGTTTATATATTTAAAGTTAAAAAATTGTAAATAGGGATAGAATTTTTTGAAAAACCGAAGTGTATTTGACATGAATATAAATCTGAATAAGAGGTAAAGTTAATTAGTCAACGATGAAGATTGAGAATAATAATTATAATTATTACGCGTTCCTTAAAAATGGTTGAAGATTAAATCTCTGAACGTGCGAATGACGTAAAAAAAATAAATAAAAAAAAATAGGGAAGTGAGTAAGGATGTGGAAAGGATGTGGAATTAAAGGTCTGAAAATTATAAGGAATTAATAAACTTGTATGAAACTAATTTTGTGAACACTTGTTAGGTTTGTCGTATGATAAATTTGAAGAGGAAACGAGAGTGTGTACGGTTTATGATAATAAAAAAAAAAAATAATAATAATAATAATAATAAGAGGTATATTGAAAATATAGACAAGTAGAGAATAAAAATGAAAAAGCTCTGTTCATGGCAATTTTTTACCACTTGAAAGTTAAAAGGATTTTTTTTTTTTTTTAAGTGCGTATGGCTTATGATATCTGATAATAAATAAGGGATGCGCGCGCAATGACACCCTCTACCATCGGATGGTGTACCGTGACTATATATTTGCTGACGGCACGCGTCTCTGACACTACGCCACGCGTTCAACCCCCAGTAAGGACGATCCAGGAAACTTCAACTCTTTACGATATAGAAGATCAAAGCTGAGACGTCTAAAAACTTAATTCTGCCGTAAATCATTCTGTAATAAAGAATAACGAGTGACTTTTTTATCAGATTGATAATGGCACGGTCTTATTTTACTGGCATCTTCGCCGGAGCTGCTATTCTATTGGTTACTTTTACCTGCACGATTTTCGCAGCACCTACTCAGGTCAGTATTAATTATTAATAATAATATCAGATTTTTCAGTACTTCTCATTCGATAGAATCTTTTGTTTTTTTTATACTATATCAAAATTAAGGATCGAGGAATTATAATAAGCTGAACGATTAATTAACGTTTTTATTTCTTATGGAAAAAACTTTGTTATATAATTTCCTATGACTTTCGGTCAGGAGACAGACGACAGAAATCTCCAAATATTGAACTTTTTAAATTGACTCGTCAATTTGGTGATTAATAAAAAGAAATTTTCTCTCAAACGATGTGACAGAAAATCGTGAATACTTAGAAAAAAAAAAACTCATTTTTTACTCATTTGAATACTTTAATTATATTTGAAACGGTATTCCACAGTTTCTCTTTTTTTTTTGCTTTTTTAATGGATTTGAATAACCGTTCAATCTTTATTCAAATACTCGTCATGTCCCAAATCGCAATATCTTCGATTCATGTAAGATAAACAGGAATATTAAGAACTAAAAGAAAATCGTCAATTCGGTATTTTTATATCGAAAAAATTGAGAAGATGTTTAAAAAAGCTAAGCACTCTGAGTAGGATTTTTGTATTAATCCTCGCTAATGAAACTCGGAGAATTAGTCCGTTGATGAAAAAAAAAATAAAGAAAAAACGGTATTAGAAAAAATGGATCAAGGTAACGTTATGCCTATACCTACTAACTCTAGATTTTACGCCATCTCATATGATTGACGTTTCACCGTGGATTTGACATTTCTAAAATTACGCTTTAATCCCACTAGTCTTGGAAATAATGATAACTCTTACATTATTAATCAGCCTCGAATTTTCTCTTGCTTGGAAAAATATGCCAAATTATACCTACGTCGTGAAATATCCATATCATCAACCTACTTACTCGAATAAAAATTGTCTGAAGCTGAATACCGTCTAATATATTATGCGAACGATCGAAATTAAATTGAATGTAGGCGGGAGTCTAAGATAGTATAAAGAAGTAGAAAAATTCAGAAAAGAACAATGGGATAGAGAATATGTATTATAGGTATAGTAATAGAAATAGAAATAAGGATCGTTAGAGGAGGAATAATGGAAAGTTATATAATCAACTCGAAAACTGGGATAACTTGAAACTAATGAAAGAGTAATAATTTAGGAAACAAGTCATCTATATTTGTCGCGGTAACCGAGCATGACTATTCTCATTCTATTCATACTGTTATTATTTCTGATTTCTACTTGGCGGAAAAGCACTTTGGATTCTTGCAACTGTCACAGTCAGTAGATCTCGTCTTTTGTTACGACGATCCACTTAACTTCGTTTTACGATTATTTGATGAAATGAACACTAGAGTCAAACTGGGTATCGTCAAAATTCGATTTGTACAGATCAGAGTGCTTCCAGTTCCTTTTACTTCCGTTTTAGATCAAAAAGACACGGTTTTATGGTCTCGACAATCCACAGATTAAGTACAGCTCGAGCCTCACTTCAGACCTACTTACAGCGGTTTTTTTTTTTTTTTTCTTTTTAAATAAGGGTGAAGATGGTAAAGGGAAGGGTCTCAGGGTGAGAATTTTCTTATATACTTTAAATCGTGGCTTAAAATTGCGGGAAAATTGTCACAACAAATTTTTTTTCTTCGCTCAACTGCGCGGTCTTAAAACCCACAGAAAAATGGATTTGGAATTTTTCACTCCGGATATCGTTCTTCTTATATAGCGTGAAATTCCGCTTTTAAAAATTACATCTAATACAATTTTTTTGAATTTTTTCTTCTGTTTGTTTGCTGAGTTTTACCGGAAAACCACCGAGCTTTTTTTTGTTTTTTATTCCTTTCGTTTCTAGCTTTTCAGTTTTAATTTTTTCTCATTTTTTTTTTACATTCATTTCCGTCTCGTTATATATCAGCGATTTAATTAAGTAGAAAAATTTCTAAGGGCCTGTGACATGGCTGTCGATAAAAATTCACCCTAATCATTCTTCATTTTTTATCCAAGCGAGATATGACGGAGCTTTTTTTACCCCATCGCTCACATTCTTTGAAAGCTTAAATAATAAGATAGAAGTGACTTTAATAGTAACTCCATTTATACTTCGCGATAGCTACATATCGTACTGATAGTTAGTAGATTGTTAACTTCTAAGTTTCAAGAGCACCAAGTGAATTGATTTCACTTTTTTTCCCCACAATTATCGATCACCTTCGACAATTTAAAAAGGCAGAGGCTATGAATAATGCGGAATTTATTATGGAGCACTTAACGTCAATCTAATTGCTTTGCATAAGTTATCACCACCTAATCACATCGGCTTTAAATATTGATGTGAAATCAATCTTACATGACGAAGGATAAAACGGTTGCGCAAGTTTTTTTTACTTAAGTATGCGTGTATAAAAAAAAAAAAAAATAATAAAAAAATAATACCTTGATAAAAACAAGGAAATCCTTCAAAAATTATTTTTCAACTTTAATAATTCTTCAACAAAGTTTACATCCCGTTCAACTCTTGAGTCATTTAATTCTAAGGGCTGTAATAGGCTTCCATAAAAAGAAGAAAAATTCTTCTTGAAAGTTTCACTTTGTAAAGCTTCCTTCTCTTTTTTTTTCTCTCTCTCTCTCTCTCTCTTTCTTTCTGCTTCGCCGAGGAATCCCTTGCGCGAAATCTGTACAACTTGTTGCACCAAGAATACGGTTTGACAGGTTTAAGTGCGCTCGTTCAAACTCTCTTCATTTTCTTATTTTTCAATAAACTTTAACATCGACTTGTTGAAAGCCTTGATCCAATCTCTACGTAATATTAAGGTAAAAACGAGGCAGCTATTTACGTACCGTATATAATAAGGGTAGATAATATACGTATAAGTCCGGTCGCGAATAAACTTGATAATTCATAAAGAACCTTCAGTGAAATCTAGGCCTCTGTATTCTCCAGGTAAAATTCAACTCATGCTCGATTTTTAGGGTCAAAAACTCCAACCTGGTCAAAACCTGGACCAAGTAGATCCCGGTAATTGGTCAAAAAGCGAAATGTAAAACGAATTTATATAAATTATTAAACGACGAACTGTAATGCTTGCAGGGTTAATTAAATTCATGAGTCTTAATCCCGTTTTGAACATCCAAAATTCTAAGCGAATAACGAAATCACACATCATGAATGCTGTTATCTGAATAATATGACGTGATCCTGCCATGCCACCTCTCTTACAGGTTACTCAAAATCCATTAGTTAAATTAATTTAATAATAATCTAGTCTGATCCGATAAACTCTTGAGCTAATAATTGCTGCGGTATTAACTATTAAGTGTCGATAGGTTTATAGAGAATGTGTCCCTTAATCGATCAGTAAAAAGGTTACGAAAATTGACGAAATAAAATTTCATATTAAAGTTGTGAAAAAAAAAAAAAATTGTATTTTTGTCGTACGTATGAAATTTACTATGTACGTGAAATGAATGGCTGTGAATAATTCTTACCCCAAAAAAATTTTTTCAAACAAGTCAAATAACATTCCTTTCTATACTAAAAGTGTTATTCCACAATTCACAAAAGTCTGGATATTTGCCAGGCATAGTCAGCATATTAAAAAAGTTAAGAGTATGTGGCGCCTCTTTTCCGGATTCTGTCTGTCTCGAGTTTGGAATAAAGATACGTTTCTGCTTTGTCATATAATGCCAAAAAATGGTCTTCTATTGTTCGCGGAGAGGAAAGTGTTTGATAAAAAAAAAAAATTCACAATGCGAGTAAATCGAACTTGAGATAATTTCTAGATCGATCATGTAAGAAAAATTTATGAAATATTCATCGAATAATGATTAGGTAAATCTGATGAAATTTTACAAAGATAATTTCAACGCAGAATATAGTTCAATCGATATTTTAAAATTTTATCACGATTTACATATCTCGTACGCAGAATACAAAAGAATCAAATCGGCAAATTGTAGTCCACGATTATCCCGATATATCTGCAGCACCTATTCAATTTCTTCTATACATGGATTCGTTTAACTTTAAAAAATGAATTGCGAAGATAAAAAAATTTCCTTTATTGAAATTTCGTTGATCGGTTTTCATCTGGCAAAAATAAATAAAATTCTCGATTTAGATTCGTTTCGTATCAAACTTGAATACTCTTGGTGAATATTTTTTGGGATAATAGTCACAACTATAAATATCTACATTCAGCTGCTGAATTTTAATCGGCTTCAGCCACTTCTCAATCGAGTAATTGTCAATGAAAAATATCGGGTCACGATACAGGTTACTGTTGATTTTGCAATTCCTGTTTATACAACCCAAGAAAACCTGCACGGAAAAAATATAAAACAGAAAAAAAAACTCGATATCCTGTGATACTGCGAGATCCCGTTTTACATGGTAAAATGGTAATATATTCGAGGTATAATAAATTGATTATATTCATTTTGGGGTAGGCCCATCGTTTTTATTATTCATCTTTTGAATTTTCATTTTCTTTTCTGTGTTTTTCTTTTTTTTTCTTTTTTTTTTTTTTACCAATGAAAATTTCATGGTATATATTCTGAAAGCTAATTACAAGTCAATTTCAGTCGTCTAACTGGCAATGATCATTTCGGGATTAATCAACTTGATTAATTTTTAGCCTTTTGAGAAGGTAAATTTTCTTCTCTTTGTTTTTTGATATTAATTTTTTACATTTTCTTTTTTTTTTCTTTCAATTTTTTTAATCGGTACATTAAACGAATAAAGTACTATTGATCGATTTTAAAATTTGTTGTTTTTTTTTTTTAATATTTCTCTAATTATTTTGGTCGGAAAATACTTTCATCGTTATAGCAGAAAAGGTAAACCAATTTAAAGACAATTTCACGCAGTGGTATAATCCTGTGTCTGAAAAGCTTGCGAAAAAAAAGGGGGAGTTGCTACTTTAAACCCAAAAACCGTTATTAAGCCGGAGAAAATTAGGGATGAATTTTCAAACGCACTTGAGGCAATGGAACACCGATAAATAAAAAAAAATAAACAAATAAAAAAAAAAAACACGCTTTGAAGCCATTCGAATGTTATAATATGGTGCGTTTTTCATTTGCGATTTTTTTTTATTTACCTACCAGTCACGATATGAATGAAAAAAAAAATAACAAAAAAAAAAAAACTTAAACTTCAGCAAGCCTTGCGGGCTAGGGAATTCAATATCAGCCGTGTAAAAAATTTTTTAACGCTTATAAAGTTAACCAATTAATTATTCTTTTATCATACATCAAATAAAGCTAACTTTATATATTTTAAAAATAATAAGAATAAAATAAATAAATAATGAAAATAATGAAAAAAAAAATACAATAAGAAAATAAAAAAACAGGAGTTCTTCAGAGGAAGTCATCGTCGTTATTTACTTTCGAGCTTTATAATCAACTTCCCGCGTAAGGGTTTGAGGCGATAATTTCCGGACCGGATATCCGGCAACTATGATATATACTATTGGAACCTGTCTCAAAGAACTGGACTGATAACATAGATCAACGAAAATCTCTGGACAATTAATTTCACCAATGTAATTGCCTGGGTCTTAATTATATTCGAAAAAGAATAATCATTATCGTATCCAGCGAAAGAAGTGTGTCAAAAAAATAACCACCGGTATGAAGTTGGCATATATCAAGAAATTATTTATCACGAGATTTTAATTCGCAGAGATCGAAAAATAAATTATCGATTTTGTAAGCTTTCGTCAGTTTTACAAGATTTACTGATTGTATATCATACAAGGACTTAGACTTTCTTGCAATTTTTACATCCTTACCTCTCACCAAATATATTAGGGTACAGATGAGGGTTAAAATTGTTGCTACTACGCTTCTGAAAAATGTATAGGAAATAATTTATAGCTCCCTTATGAAATCCAGCAGCGTTTATACCCCCGTGTTATACGAAATCGGTTAACCCTTAGTAAATCCCTAAAGGTTTTAAACCACATGAGCTTGATTGGTGTACATATGTAGGTATATATGTATAGGTATTTGATTTTATCTGGGAAATCGGTAATATAGAAACACAGATTGAAAATAAATAAATTGTTAACGTTCAGAAGATAAATAAATGATCAACGTACTTCGCCCATACGTATACATATTCTGTATTTGTATTACTTGTAGGTATATATTCCCTCTTCCAATCAGCTATAACATTTGTCTCAATAAAAATTTACGCTTTTAGCAAACGAGTTGTATACGCTTCAACTATACGAAATAATCTACGGTATAAAAGCATTATAATATGCAGAGGAAAAGAACGTTAATTGCGTCAATTGATCAATAAATCAATCAATCAATAACAGTAAATACAAATTTAATAAAAAATGACAATTACTTTTTATTTTAGAAGTTAAATCTGCCGTAACTATAAATTCGTATAAATACATATCCAACTATGAATTTTTCACGCTCATTTTAATTGCTGAATTAATTCATTAATTATATTTTAAAACATTCAACGTAAACTGCACGCATGTTAAAATATGTAGCGCAAGATCTCTCACGGCCATCTTCAAGGTTGGTATAATAAAGAAAAAAAAATGGATACAAAAAAATCTCATGTGAATTAATTAAAACGATCAACGGAAGCGTTCGTGTTAGAAAAAAAAGGGTTAATTTATCAAACTATTACTTGCGTGGCTTGATATTTTATATTCACCCTAGGTATGTATGTGTAGGGTTTGAATTTTGATGCATATTCAACAGGCTGCGCAGTTTACTCGAAAGCCAAAAAGTTTAAAAACGGTTCAACGAGTTTCGGGATGTTATTTAACCGTATGAATTATCGATTTAGAAATAGCTGATAAATTTGAAAGGACTGTATAATTTCCGTTTGGCAATCACTCCGAGCTCCGAAATTCCCTAGGGTCGGAATATATAAACGAATTTAATATTCACGATAGAAAGATGATACTGGTTGTAAAAAATTTTACAAAAATCTTAACGATCATACTCTCTGAGTCTTGTTTGACAAAGTAATTTACGCTTATACCTATACTTACACATATTTTCTCTGTATAACCTAATTTTACTAATTCATTATTTAATTATTTATTTCAAGGTTCATTTCACTCACTTTATAGTCAGAATTCATTTTTTTTTTTTTTTTCTGAAATTTTCACGAGTGGCCTACAATTTTGTCAAAATTATACAAATTTACGTCTGACTGAATTCAGCGTTAACGTTCATAAATGGTAAACGCGGGATTCAAACGATATCGTACGTATAGAGGGGAAAATGAACGGGCTTGACGCATCTGTCGGCAAGCTATATACGCGTGATTGCTTTGAATACCGATTTAGTATATATAATATGTAAATGAAACAAATTGTTAAATACCAAATAACGAGAAATAAAATTCATTATTTTAGCTTCAAAATGAAATCTTAGAAGCAGATCCACGCATCTATGCTCAACCGGAACTGGCAGAGGCACTTGCAAGGCATTACGAAGCTCTGGGTAAGTTTATATTGATTCGTTAAATCTTTTACATATGAACAAATGTTATTTTACCGTTTTTGATAAAAGTATTGTCATATTTGTTGAGTGATATATACATATATATATATATATATATATATATATATATATATATATATATATATATATATATATATATATATATATATATATATATATATATATATATATATATATATATATATATACGTGTGCTGTGTAAATATATATAATGTGAAAAATTGCGTATACCTAACTACGTGTATTCGTGCAGATATGTTTTTATTTGTTATTTATATACAAATATAATTTTTTTTTTTTTGTGTTATACCCAAACTTTGCTTTAGATTTTCGAAGATGATGATATAATCTTTTTTTGCCAGTATATAAATATCTAGGTTTATATATAAGTATATTCGTCAAATTATTCGCACAAACAATAAATTAACTGCGTGGGTCTGCACGTGTATGTACATACGTAGTATACCGATTATAATGCGTTAAACCTAATAAAACCGTATTTATTTGACCCAATTATTCTGAACCACAGTATTTCGATATAAAAAGTGACAAACCACAACGTTAAAATATATATATAAACATATAAATATTATTGTATTAAATTATGAAGTGATAAACAGAACTGGATTACTCGTATTTTTTTTTATCTACACATTCACACATTCTGAAATATTGATTTAGAATCAAATGAATTTATTTTAATCAGAGTGAGGACCACGATTAAAAAAACAAGATCAAAAACTTTTCAAAAAATCAACGACGCTTATACCTATATTCGGAATTTAATTCGCTCAAATTATAATCAGCCTGCACAGTGAAGTTAAGTCGGTGTGATAATTCGTTGATTATAATTTGTGACGATAATTTATTAACAATTTAATCAATGCTGAAATTTTAGTTATTTATTTATATTCTATAATCAGAGTAATTATAATCACCATTTATTGAAAATAAAATCGAAAGTGAGAAGAAATATTTTTTTACAATCAATTCGTGTATGATATAACAATTGGCTAGCTTATACAACGCAAAACTTTGTAAGAAAAAAGTAAGAAAAAAAGGACAGCTTTATAATTATTTTGCCATATTTATTAAAGGCAAAATATTATATGAAAATCGTACGATAAAATTGCTGTACTTAAAGAGCGATAAAAAAAAAATTATAAACGTCGAGATGTATAAATTATAAATTATGATCCCAATTTACAACTGCAAAAAAATATTGTAAAGAAAAATTATTTAATTTTAAAACTATAACGTACGCGAGGATCGATTTATCGTCATATTGACAGAAATTTTCATACGATTAAGAAATATATAAATATATCTCGTTTTGCATAAAACGATCATATTCCAATTTTCGGAGTTATTAATTTCATCGATGTGATCGAATATGGTTTAATTATAGCAGATTGGACACGCTCTCGAACGTGTCATCGACGCTTTTCTATCGCAAAAAATGGTATTTTATATATCTACGTATACAGGGTGGTCCATTATAATTCCCATTACATCCGTTACTCCTTTTCATCTCTAAAGAATCATCTTGCTGATCCAAAATCAAAAAGTTTGTAGGTACGAAATTGGGGGGAAAAAAAATACTGAGTTGAAACGAAACAATTAAATGGTATTGATTGGTCTAAAATCGCAAGTCAGCTACTTGAAAAATCTACGACGTAGAGTGAAATTCACGAGTCGACTCATATCAGTATTATTCCTCCTCCCCCTTGCGAGAACCGTAAAGTTTATTTGAGACTTTTCATCGTATCTCTTCCAGCATTTAGAATATTCGCCTTGGGCGATTAAAATGACCCGTCTTTTACATCTCCGCAGTTATGACATACTGTGGACTTTTAATTCTCTCATTTTGAACCACCTTTGTGTGTCTAAACATCATAAGCCAGTTTTTAAAACTTTTGGCTCTTTTAAAATGAATATTTTTTCTCACCCATTTTACGTTTCATGAATAAAATTCGTACCGGTAAAGAGTATATGATAAAGAATTTATATACCTATATATATATATATATATATATATATATATATATATATATATATATATATATATATATATGTATATACATAAGGTGTTTCGTGCGATAGATTTCGCTTACAAGTGAAACTTGGAAAATTTCAGCGTGATACATGTCAGACGAGAAAAAAAGAAATACAGAAAAAGAAAGAAAGAAAACAAAAAAAAAAAAACATCGTTACGTATTTTTCCAACTGATTTTCTGATCAACTTTTATACCAACTTTTCCGTTCATGCGGCATCAATATTTAACGAACTAAGAAAAGAAAAAGTAATGGAGGGTTTAATCAACTTTTCTACCCTTTTCTATCCGTGATTTATTATTATACTCTTTTTTTCTTTCACCATGTCCATTGTGCTTTATACATATTACTTCTGTACGAAATATGTATGTATTATAGTAATCAAAAATTTATAACAAAGGTCTACCAAGCTTGTCTGAAACTTGAAAAGTAAATCTGAGAATAAATTCCAGCTTTCGAATGTGCCTGATATATAATGTATAACATTTTTAAACGTCTATTGAATTTTTCAACACTATACCTTTCTCGGTACCGGGAATTATATCGTGTTAGAAATAAAAACTTGACCAAAAAAAAAAAAATTTTCGTTAGATACAGTAAAAACGAAAATAAAATAAAATAAAAAGAAAAATTTAATTCAATACCGACGGATTAAAAATTCACACGTTATACCTGTTTATGAACAAATCATTCGAAAAATCACGCCTCAACGTTATTTCGCGAATATCTACTCGTACCGGAAGTATACTTCATCGCAGAAGGGTCAAGTACACATCCTGATGACCAATTATCAATAAACGACCATTGATGTAAGCGCGTCAAACTCGCCTCGGGGCCTCCAACTCGGCCACGGAAATCATGAGTGGGACGACCTACCACGGCGCTTACTACTTGCGGATCTCACTCGCGGCTGACCTATTAGTAGCTAAACTACTTAGTTTCGCGGTAGTAGTACGTGACAATGTATTGTCAGACCAAGAGCGAAGGAGTTTGATAGGATTTTCGTCTTTATTAAACTTACTATTTGTTAAAAATATTATTATATTAAGATTAGTGATTATAGTCGGAAAACGCGTCTATACTTGTGACCCATAAAATTTTTCGTCACGATTTTATTAGAATCTGAATATTGTTTGTCATTTCTTTCGTTGTATTTGTTTTTTTGAACAAATTTTACTGTTTTAAATATCCAATAAAACTACTATACTTATGTTCGTGTTTTTTTTTAAATTTTTTAATTTTTTATTTTGTCTTATCACAATAAATATGATTCCTTTTATCCTCGAGTATATAATATGTAAATTAAACTTCTTATCAAAATAGTTTCACAGTATACCGACCTTTATTTGACCAAGAACAGTAAAGACTTGACGGTTTATTCAACAGAGATAAATGTTATTCTTTCACTCGATAGTCACTTCAAAAAGAACCCACTTACCTATAGTACGTGGCTTAATATCAATGGTACGATAATGTTTTTTTTTTAGTTTGATTACAAGTCTCGAGATGAAATAATTGAAATTTAATCGTTATATTCAATTTCTTGTTTATCTTTTCTCTATTTTAGTCTTCTTTAAACTTTATACTTTTGTCAAGATATTCATTCTCCTTCATTCGGAATCCGATAATCATGAATAAAAATTTCTTCGTTGTGTGAGAGGAAGAGAAAGAGAGCTTAACTGGTACCAAGTACCAATTCAATTATCGAGTAATAAACTCGGCAGTAAAATGAAACGTCCAAGTATATGTATAAGTCGAATAAATAAGCAATTCAAATGAATTCGATTTCTATCGAGTGAAAAATCAACTTATTATTACCCTGGGAAACCTGATTAGAATAAATTTCAGCAGCTGGTTACAAATTTACATTAAAGAAAAAGAAAAAAAAGAAAAATTTACTTGTATAACGATCGTTTTGGATTTTGCTTAAAATTGACAATATGAATTTAAGGGATCGATAGATTCATATGAAACTTTCATTAAAATTGAATGAAACAAGATCTTATGGTGGGTGTAATTTAAGACATTAAATTCTGATCAATAAACGGGAAATGACTTTTGGTCGTTGTATAATTTATATATAACGTGCACACTGTACGACAGTGACCCTCGCACAACATATTACATCATAAAAGAAAATATGATATTATTTTTAAGACGTGATTTTGAGAGAATGATCACTTGGCTATTTTCACAGTACGATGTCTGCATTCTAGTCATAATCTTTCCATCAAATTATAAGAGCATACTCATGTTAATAACATTTATAAAGGTGAGTGTTCCAAACGAGATTACATTTTTATAACAACTTTGACGAGAGAGGAAGAGAGAGTGTAAAGGTACCAGATGGTAAAAATCATCCCTATATCGTTAAGTGCACATGCCAAAGATCTTAAAAAAGAAAAGAAATAAACTAAAAGAAATATCTTTAAATTTACGATTAACTTTTTACAATGCCATATTGTAATCTCATGTTATATACATATATATGCTTTATGTGATGTAAAATATTCAAAAATTTATCGCCAAATCAGAGATATAAGAACCTCCTTAAATTTCATACATGTGTAAATATATATATATCATACATACACACCACTGTAAATATCACATAGCTATGTAATACTAAAGACACACTATATGATGCCGTTGAATCCCTCAATTTGGTGCTGCGAATAGGCGATATCACGTACGATATAAACCCTGTAACAGCACTGCCCCAAAATGTCTGTAAATATCAAAATGTCTAATCCAAGAGCTTTTCTTTGAAACTTTTGTACATATACTATACTTCCAGCGGTTGTGACGTATGCTTAACTGAACTGAAGATTATCAATCAGTATTACGTAAACAGGTAAGCAAATTTTCGAAAAATCTGTTCATTCAAATCACTTTTTTTGTTTAAATTGTATACGAATTTTAAGATATACACTGTTTATATTTGGTGCTAAATTCATGTAATTGATTTTTATAAATATTTATGAAAAATCATACTGCTCATCCTCGATTACGAGCCCTGCGTAAAAAAATCTACAGTTTTACGTTATTAATTTATCGGCTTTAACCGCCAACTACTATAAATATTTGCTTTTATATCGCCAAGCTTATCACGCTTCAATATACCAGCACCGATCAATGCATGTATAAATTTGTTCATTTCAAATTCAAGAGTATAATTTATATCGTTTATATTTTCAGAATGGAAAGGCAGTCAAGGAAGACCTGAAGAAGATACTAAGGAAGCAAATATTTTTTGGCATTTACGCGGTTTCGGTGGGGGTAGTTTGAACAAAAATCAGTACAAATCTAGAAATGAAAATTTTATTAGAAAATCAAACGAGTATAGTAACAAGCTTTCTGGCAATATCAAAGACGGCAAATTTCTTCGCAACTTAGACAGCCTTGGTGGCACGAATCTTCTTAGAAATTTAGACAGCCTTGGTGGCACGAATCTTCTTAGAAATTTAGACAGCCTTGGTGGTACGAATCTTCTTAGAAATTTGGACAGCATTGGGGGTTCAAATTTGGTTCGAAATTTGGACAGCATTGGGGGTTCAAATTTGGTTCGAAATTTGGACAGCATTGGGGGTTCAAATTTGGTTCGAAATTTGGACAGCATTGGGGGTTCAAATTTGGTTCGAAATTTGGACAGCATTGGGGGTTCAAATTTGGTTCGAAATTTGGACAGCATTGGGGGTTCAAATTTGGTTCGAAATTTGGATAGTATTGGGGGTTCAAATTTGGTTCGAAACTTGGACAGCATTGGAGGTTCAAATTTGGTTAGAAATTTGGATAGCATTGGGGGTTCAAATTTGGTTCGAAATTTGGACAGCATTGGGGGTTCAAATTTGGTTCGAAATTTGGATAGTATTGGGGGTTCCAATTTGGTTCGAAACTTGGACAGCATTGGGGGTTCAAATTTGGTTCGAAATTTGGATAGTATTGGGGGTTCCAATTTGGTTCGAAACTTGGACAGCATTGGGGGTTCAAATTTGGTTCGAAATTTGGACAGCATTGGAGGTTCAAATTTGGTTAGAAATTTGGATAGCATTGGGGGTTCAAATTTGGTTCGAAACTTGGACAGCATTGGGGGTTCAAATTTGGTACGAAACTTGGACAGCATTGGGGGTTCAAATTTGGTTAGAAATTTGGATAGTATCGGGGGTGCTAACCTTCTTCGTAATTTGGATAGCATTGGGGGTGCAAATCTTGTCCGTAATTTAGACAGCATTGGGGGTGCCAACTTGGTACGAAATTTGGATAGCATAGGAAGTGCTAATCTGGTTCGCAAATAGTTTATCAACCCGAAAAATAACAGTACAGGTATCCACATCAGTTGAGAATTGTGAAAATTGGCTATACATTATCCTCGGAAATCGTATTGAAATAAATAAAAATACTTTCGCTATATACGTTTTCTTTTATTTTTTATTTTTTTGTTATTAAGATTATATAGCTTACCCTGTAATTGCAGAATTATGTTACAGGTTTAAAAATAATTAAATACAAAAAAAGAAATTGTTCAAAACCACATACATTCTGGAATTTTATTACACACAAAAGTCCTCCACATTCCTTAAATCCTAGTTATTCCTGTTAAATAAAAAATCAAATAAATAAATTAAAAAATAAAAAAAAAATATACTAATTCAGTTCAATTTTAATAGCGTATTTAATATTTCACAGCATTGCCCGAGGTATGTAATAAATGATAACAAATGAAAATGAAAATATAATTCTTTTTTTTTTTTAACCACAATCGCAGGACTGGCAAATAAATTGTATAACAAATATTTTTTTTTTCAGCATCTGTGTACACCTTCCATCAAATCTTACGACAGACGATTTAATATTTCAGATATTTTATATCCTGAATAAAATTTTTCTTTATACTCGAATTTTGGCTACAGGAGGAACAGAACCTCGTCATGTTGACGCTATCGGGGGTGATAATCTTCTTCGCCAGACTCGACGAGGGGGTCTAGATTCACTCTCAGGTGCAACCTTTGGCGAAGATAAGAGGTTTGATTCTCTGAGGTGAGTTGAAAGTGTGATGAGGAAATATTTATTTATTTTTTTCATTTTTTTGGTATGAGATACATTCTTTGAATTCTTTGATACATTTTGATCTATAAATTATTTTTCATACGTATAAACTTTCTGAACTCGATTAAATATATATATATATATATATATATATATATATATATATATATATATATATCAGTGCTGCATATGACAGGAAATGCAGACAACTTTTCATGTTGTTCTTAAAGTTTAACGTGGGCGTGTGTTACCTTCTCTGGTAACAATCTCATTAAAAGTTAGCTCCTGGGGAGCAAGAGACTGTAACACAAGATTCTTGCCAGTTATAGGTACAGCGAAAGCTTCAGTAAATTTAGTGGAAGTAAATATCTGACTAATCATTTCACATACCTACTCTGCATAACAGTCATTAATTAGTTTAGTTTATAGAAATTGAAAAAAATAAAAAAATAAAAAAAAAACTTGGAAATTATTCTCATTTCTAAAAGACTGTAAAAAATTTTTTTTTTAAACACAATATGAGGACAAGTTGAATTCTAGTCTTGATAAAACCTCCGGATTCATAAATACATCCTCCCATTTCGGGTGGGGAAGCAACAGGTCGCTTAGCATTTCGCATAATTCAGGCTGTGAAATGAAAAAAATATTTATTTGGGTAAAGTTACTTCTTTATCGTATTACATCCGTTTACACGTTTGTAGGCCACAAAGCTTCCTGTTATTAGCAGAGTGTTATATATAATTCAAAATTAATTAATCTCGTCAACACACCAATACTTTGAACCCCTTTTGTACCCTTAAAATGCTTTGTGCTATCCTCTATATTCTATAAAACGAGATAACTAAGTTTAAATTTATAAAATCCCAAGTCAACGAACCATCTAACGATGTTCCTACCCCGAGTCAGTCGAATCACACACCAAGGGATAATATAACGAACAAGTTTCAGCTTTGTCTAGAGTCTAGACCCTATAGAAGAAAAAATAAAAACTAGGAAAAATCTTTGAAAAAAAGACAACCACTTAATGGTCTCTGCAGTTGTACTCGTTCTCGTCATCGCTCCCATCGGGCCACAGCTATACATATACCAAACTGTATAAGTATTCTCCCGTGTACTTGATTCTGTACTTTATATATATATCCTACCCACACAGTAACAGCTCGGTTATAATAATGTAACACGCAACGGAAGTCGTCATTCGAAAAGGAAAACCTTGTCCAACAGCTCTCACAATCAGAACGTGAGGTTGGTCAGATAGTCTAGCCTCTGGGCTACCCACGAGACTTTTCGACCGCTGAATGAAAGCTTGATTTACTCATATAATAGCTCTTAGTTATTTCAGTCTTTTTTTTTTTTAAACTTGCTACTCAGATGAGTTAAAATTTTTTTAAAACTTATAACGATCGTCATTAAGTAGGGAGAGAGAAATTTCTAACTTGTTGCTGTACTAATACATGTAATTATATTAGACAAGGGTTGTAGGGGTGCAAAGGCTTCATGCCTGAATGCATATCCTTATCTTATTAAGTTAGATATTTACTTTCAACTATAGGGTAACATACGATCGTGTTAAAACTAGGCATTCATGCTTAACCCGATGATTCTTGTTCATCCATGCGTTATTTGTCTCCCATTTCCTGAAAACAAGTGACAGTTATTAATATTGCGATAGGTTCATTAAGCCTTTGTACTTCAAAACTTTGTGTTGGTATATTAGTTCAAGACTATAATAGGGAATCATTCCTTTGAAAGTAAAGTTCACTGGGTTTATATTCATCGAGACAAAATTATTCACTGCGTTCTGATATCTATATAAGAACCGAATTTTAATATGACGACAAAGGTAATTAAACGTTTGTGAATTTTGTTTTTTAATACCGAATTCTTGTTAAGGTTCAAATTCAAAAGCTCTTCATATTAATTTAGAATTCAAATTCCAAGATATTTCTGTCCTTAATTCATCTCTTCATATTTTCGAAATTTTTTAATAGATATTAGAAAAGTTCATATCGTTAATTATCATTGGAGATAGATATTTGACTGATTTCAACTAATTAACGAAGTCAAACGCTACGATTTAACAGTTAAGCTAGACGATTAAGTTTTCTGTAATACGAAGCGAGATATCGATGTTGATTTATCGAAATTTGTGAATAATTTTGATCATATATATTTCAGCGGAATCACGTTCGGTACACAGAAACGAAACTTTGATGAGATTGACCGCAGCGCATTCAACAGCTTCGCTAAGAAGAATTTTGACGAAATTGATCGTAGCGGTTTCGACAGTTTCGTTAAACGAAACTTTGACGAATTTGATCGTCTTGGATTCCGCGGTTGGCCAAAACGACGGCCTGTTGAATCCTATCTACAAAATAAACAGCACTAACGCCTCGTCAAGTACTACAAAATTTATCCCACATCCCAAACCTTGAGCTATCCCTTAAATTTACAAGAAATAAAAGAAAATAAAGAATTAAAAAAAAAAAAAAAAAAAAAAAAAAAAAAACTTACCTCGATTAACGGCCTACTTAGTCGAGTTACTGAATACAAAATAAAAATGCGCAATCGTTAATAAGGCAAAAAAATTTAATTTTTAATTTTTTTATATTCTATATTGGATTAAAAATAAAATTAAATTATTTAACAACTGCAATATGACATACGTTTATTTATGAAAAAATAAATTAATGAAACATCGAATTGTGAATGATCATCAATAAATTTGTTATACAAATTGACAAAGATCTTTGTCAATTTATCTGAAATTAATAAAACGTGATTAAACATATAACAAATATTGACATAAATAACTCTACCATTTGTGTGTAATCTCAACCAGGTAGGCCCTCAAGAATTAGAATATATATTTGAATGTGAAAATTAAAGGGAATCACTTATAGTAAGGCGTAAACCCATTTCTAAGTAAATATGTGGGATACTACAGTAGCCGTACTTAATTATTATGTCTGTTAAGAAAAATTTCCTGAAAAATAATAAAGTAGACAATTATTATTTATGATCGTTGTAGTATATAATTACATTAAATTCTAAGTATATGTTTTATTTCAAATTAATCCCGAATGTAATATTTTTTTTAAGAATATTATCTTAACTCTGAGTTATTAATCAAGAAATTATATTAAAATTAAAAATTCTATTGACAACAGTTAAGAAAAAAAAAAACAAAAACAAAAACTGAAACTTAAAACCACGATTAAAAAGTGTTTGGGAAATTTTTATTACGCTATACAAGTATATTATAAATTTGTCTTAGGATACCGTCACAGTATTTTAGAATTTAGATCCTAATATTCTGTAGCAATTTGAAAAACGTCTATCAGAGTTACTGTGTGTACCTTTTCTATATTTTTCTCACGATCCCCACCGTTCCTTCCACATCTATCACTCTCTTTCTCTTTCTCTATAATATCTCTTTTGTCTATGTCTATTTCTATTTCTCTATATATATATAAATTATTGATCTTAAATAGATTTAAATTAAAGACTTCACTGTGGTATGATTAGTAATGAAACAAGGATATAGCTATATAAATAAAAGTGCTTAATGTAACGAATCTGATCATTGATTGATTATAGATTATTTCTGTTAACAACGATTGTGATTACATGAAAAATAAACCCATTATTATTTAACTATTTAAGTATCAATAATGTGATCGACCTATATACTATAATTACAACGAATATAATTGATTTCGATTTATTCGACGATTCGACTTTCGGGCAAAACAATTATAATTAAGATCCTAGGTTCTCATTTCACCAAATAGCAAACTATGGCGAAGATAGTCAATTTCAATTGTTCCAATTCGTATGCTGTCTAAAAAGTTTTTTTTTTCAGAAAAAAGCAATGTTCTATTCGAGTTTATCGAAGTCAGAAGTAATTGTCCCAAGAAAGTTAATTGGATAAAATCGATCGAGGGGTGAAAAGAGCTAAAAGCAACTTATTTACACTCTCTTTTACCACTTTGAATTAATACCCTACGTTTCAGTTGAGTAAAAGAATTATTTTGTATTTTATTTCATTTTTTCAAACACATCATTGGAGCAGAGTGGATCGTTTGTGTAATCCTAGTTGTAATGATTCGCAAACAATTGTATACGTCGAAGGAGACGAACTTTTATTTATCTTTCACCTGTCGTATTACATGAATGGCTTTACCCTCTGCCTGAGTTGTGGGCTTATAAATAATCAAACGTAAGTATTACGTGGAAGTTGAATTGAAAATTGAACGGTTTCTTTTTTTTTTGGTCTTGCTTTTGCTTTTTTTCGTCGAACAGAAAGTGGTGCGATTTATTTATTTATTTATGTATTTATTTATTTATTTATGGGATAACGAACTCGGCTTTACTCCGCGTTTCGTGTCACTTAAAAATAATTCAAAAATAATCCTCGTTTCTCCAAGTAAATAGGAGCTTGGTAAAAGGAGGAAATAAACCGATAAGAAGTAGCTGCTGTGGTTTGAAACAGAAAGAATAAAATAAAATAAAAAAATAAAATACTTCGTAAAAAAATAGGCAAACAACTCGAAATAAAACAGAATTTATTTTCATGAAAAAATTTAACACTATTAATTAGTTTAATAAGACATAAATTTGATAACGTTCGTTTTATGCAAAAAAAAAAAAATTTATCACTGAAGAATTCTGTTTGCATTAACTACGCATTAAATTATGTATAGCATGATTGTCTTCTTTGTCCTGTGACTGGACAAAAGAAGAATAAAAACGCCTGATCCCCCGTTATACTAAAACATATCCTTTAATCTCTCGAAGCAGCTACCTTGAGAGGATGAACAAACAACATCGAAGATTGAAGAGTGTACATGATTCCTCTGATATATAGACTAAAAACGAAAGCTTAAAAGATTATTACATGAGATAGAGAAGTACACCGCAAATGTAAAAAATTTATTGCATCGAATTATTTTTATTTACTAACGTATGAATTTTTCATAAATTAAACTACCGCCTACACTGTATGATGTGTACAATGTATACATACAAGTAAGTATGGGAATATAACATAAACACGATCGCCATCGTTGAGGTAATTATCGATAACGATCCTTTGACGCCGCTTCCCTTAACGATTCGTAATGCAATTTACAGGCCTTGAAACAGGCTGTTTTTTCCTATTAGAATTACACGCGTGGAATGGTGTTCCACGTGTCTGAAACTACATGATTTTGAAAATGAAAGTGATAACAGTTAGACATGAGTCTGTTATTATAATCCGGACAATTTTATAGTGGCTATCAATAAAGTTCAATTGACAAGCTAATCTGGCCCAGCTTTCTCTTAGTTTACTATTATAATTCAGATAAACCTGTAACATCAGTGGATTAAGTGTCGCTACATATTCTCTCAAATATGAAATCCATTTTCAAATCCATGTGAAGCATAAAGTATATGCAATAAGTTACCGAAAGAAAAAACTGCATGAAAAATTATATAGAAATTTATATTTTTTGCTATAAAAACAAATATGTCTTCATGATAGTGCATAATTATTTTTAGCATTATTAGACATAAACAAAAATTAGTTAATTCAATTTTCCTGTCTCATGCGTGCAGGGAAACTTGGAGATAACTTCCGGATAATAACTGACTAGAGTGAATTGAGAGACGTCGAGTATTATTTTTTCAACGCTGACCGCGCTAATTACTTCCCAGTTTATTTGATGAGAAACTAGAGACGGCTTATAGTCGTTAACTGAAATCACTGATGTAGATATAAATCGAGAACGTCGATAGTACCGCACGAATGTAGGTACGATTGTGTAAAATAGAAATAAAAAAGTAAAGTTCGTCGATCTCACAACTTTCCGGTGTGTTAAAAATTTCTTTTATTAATTCCCACTAATACAATAAGCGATTTTATCTGATACAGTAAATTTTTATTCATCGAATAGCCATGGCTGATAATTGGCACATAAAAAATCGTCATTTAACTAGGCGTTACATTTCCAAGACGGTCTAAATCCAATCGGTTTTTCTTCGATTGGAGGTTTCTGCTCGCTGAGCAACTGGACAACTGGAATAGCCGTAGATCGGGGCTTCCCCGATATATCTTCTTCCCATTTATCTTCAGAATTTGGTTCTCCAGAGTCGACGTTTGTCTCGGTGAGAGAAGGCAGTGCGGTGAATTTTAAAGGAGGATTCTGGAGACTCGAACCGTTGGAAGTTAAGCCACTAAAGGTCGTAGTTGAAAATTTCCGCTTCTTCTGAGTCTTGGGCTTTTTTTCAGGCTGCTTTAGGCTCAGGACCTTTTTTACTTCGTCGTTTATACTCGCTGGTGTCTCAATCTTCACACTCTCCATGTTGTAGTCGGTGCGAACCAGCTAAGGTAAATAATAATTATTGTTTCTTTATAATCATGACCCGCACTGTATTTAAAAAAATTTTATCATTCTCTGCAACTCGACAAACCTCTATCACGCTTTCCTCCAAATTAGTAAATCTCTGGTTGACCTCAGCTAGCTGAGATGAAAGTTGAGTTAGGCGATGGGTTATCTGCAGTTCCTTATTGATGTCCCCCTCGATCTGTTTCGAGAAAAACGGACAGGGAGGAGGAATGATAAAAATATAACAAAGTTTTTAACAATTGAATGAATTTTTTAATAACTTTTTATTATAGGTAAAATGATCTACCTAAACACGTGTAATGTCAAAATATAAAGTCTATCGATGATTTGCAAATTTATCCACATTATAATTTTTCCATTTAAATCCAGACAGCAGAGCAACTTTTTAAGAAGTAATGAATCTTGAAATGAGTTATGTTCGAGACAGACGAAAACAAGGTATTGTACATCAAACGTTATTGATACGATATTGTTTTCATACGTAAAGCTTACTGCGAGCTCTCGGAAGACTAAGTCACAGTAAAGTTTCCTATAAGCTTCATGCTGTCTGGGAGTAAGATAAATTAAGATCCCAAAGACCGAACTAAATAAGCCTTTAATATTTGCTTACTTCCTTCATAGCATGGGACACCTTTTGCCCGATGTAGTCGAGGCTTGATCGTGATTTTCCGACCTACAAAACAAAGCTTTGTTGACGTAATTTTCGGGCATAGGATCTTAGGGTTTACAAAGATAACAGTAAACTCACGGTGTAATTGAACTCTGCGATTTCTGTCACCAATTTGTTGTGTGTTCTCATGATATAGAAAAACTAGAAAATTTATTGACATTGTGTTATCGCATCGATACCAAATTAAAACATATCGCATATTGTAATTCGTGGAGTTGAACATTTCGTTTTGCAATATACGTAGTATAAACGGTGAAAGTAAATTGAAAATTACTATTCTAGACAAATACTGATCTGACAATAATTAGAATTATCTCTATATCATTCGATGCTCCGTTTCTTATTATGAATAAATAAACACAAATTCAATTCTTAGTGTTTCTATCCACGTTATTATACCGGTATGATAGATGAGGAAATACAAATTTGGAAAAGCTGGTTGACGTTTTGAAAATAATAATAATTACACATACTCACGCGCCTACATACGTATAATCCGACGATAACGTTGATGAACATAAATATTACACTGTTGAATAAACCGAGTAAATACAACATTTTATTATTTTATTACATTACAGTAAACTGAGAAGATTTTATTAAAAAAATTTCCACACTCCATATTTCTCTAAAACATATGCACTTCTCGTTTCTATTAACAATTTGTTTTTTAAACGATGCTGAGATGATACGCACAATATAGTATTTAAAACAAAGAATAAAATGGTGTTTTAAAAAATTACAACTAATCCATTTCGTACCCATATATTTTTAATAAAAATAAATACATTTGAAAATCTTAATTTCGTATAACATGGTAGAAATTCTACACTACTACGTGTAAATCTTTCTCTTGGTAATAATAATAATCGATGCTTTACATCTCATACAATCAATTAAGATTGCAAATACCAAACTTTTATCGAAGTGTCGTATTTTGCTATTTCAAACTTTCCCGCCGCTTGTCCGGTGGATAGACTCTGAAGTTAGTAGCGTGAATTCAATCGATGTTGAATTGTGAAGTGAAAGCTTAATCGAAAATGGGAGTGACATACGATACGGTAGTGAGGTGCGATTTTAATCGAAACTCGAAAGGCAGGCAGAAATCCAGATGAAAGCGTGACGTGAGTGTTGTAGTTGATTTTTCCGCATAGCATTTATTAATAATGTGGAAAATAGTGAAGAAATAATAAATCCTATTCTAAATATAATATCGTATGTTGTGTCGATTGAAAATATAGAACAATGGAAGCCGACTATCAGCCTAAACCAAGTCCAGCGAGAGTTTTGACAGGTAAGAAAAAAAAAAAAAAAATTCAGATGGAATACAAATAAAATGTTGACGCTATACTCCTGTCAACGAAATGTCAAATTGCGCTTTACACGATAAGAAAAAAAAAACCGGACATATCTTAGCTCGCCGTTCATAGTTCACAATTTATTTATATACAAAACAAAAAAAATTTAATATATTTAGGTTATATCCCGTACACTTTTCTTACACTTCCACAAATATATCCGTTAAAACAATTCGATGACGAAGACTACGCAATAATTGTTGTTATGCTTAAAAGAGATAGCTTAAATTTGAGCAAACAATTCGAGAGATAGAAAAAAAAAGTTTATTTCGAAAGTTACCTTACCTGTTTTCTCACAGTTTCACAAACATCTTTTTTTATTTTTTAGAAAACTACACCATTGACCTAGCTGGCTAATATTTTATACAATAATTATTATTATTACGGAAATTTTACGCGATTAATATTATCAACAAACGGTCTCATTACTATTGATAACACTAATCACATTCGTGACAAAAAACTTTGAATACTATACTTAAAACAAAAATAGAAATAACAATTGATTTTCAGATTATTTTCATGGAATTTTTCGTATCATATGTATAAATAGAAATTATTTTTCAAACTGCTCTATAATTTTTCTCCCCATCCATCATTAGGAATAAATAATTGAATAATAAAAAAAACAAATAGAAATTAAAAATAACCGATGAACATCACGCTACATTGATAAGACATAGTAATCATAACTCAAGCAATAAATTATCTATTAGTAAAAATAAGCATGCTATGCAATGAATTTAACTGACACAAGTTTCTGCACTGGCAACACGCTTTAAACTTATAGTATATTTTCTGCTTGATTGATGGTTATATTTTTAACAACATGAACTGACTATACTTTTGGCATACTATTGAGTTTCACCTCCGTTCAGTAGTTGCGAATAAACTATAAATTGAGAAGATAATAAATTCTATAATAAAAATTTATCTACTTATGAATATAAACGGATCAGCGATGTCCACTTTGTTCCACAGATATTATCTTTCTTGTAATATGCATGTCTCAAAGCTACTATGTATGGGAATTAAAAGGCTTATTTTATAAAACAAAAAACCAAAATGAAAACTGAAACTCCCTCATTCACTGATTTTTGAATACTACTGGTTCTTGCTCTCGTAGGTGGGGCATGATTATCTGCATATTGGCTATCAAAAACGTGCAGAACATGAATGAAAAACAAATTATTATTTTACTTTATTTTATATTATTTCAACTGTGAATTTAACGGTAAATTGTTCATGGACTGTGCGTTACAGTTAGCCAAAGCAGTTTGTATAAGATATAACATAGGTAATTGTTCGGTCATCTCAAAGGCTCAGGATAATATATGGCCACTGCTTTGTCCCACGTTTGCTACACCGTCCTATCCTTAAATCCTATATGTGTATTGATGTACCTGTGTCTGTGTGGTAGCAATGAACAATGAAGGTGAAGACCCATATCCAAGTCTGTCGGATTATCATGATTATGAGCCCAACTTGGAATTTGACGACACGGAACTTCAGGCAACTTCGGATAGTGGTAAGGTGTAAACGAAGCCTGTTTACTATGTAATCAAGACTAGAATCAGCTTCCTTTTCACATATTGTATTCAAAGAATCGTTTTAAACGATTGATATATTTTTGAAAAATAATTCTATTTGATGCTTCCTGAGTTTTCTCTTTCTATGATTTCATAATTTTGCATTAAACTCACTGGCTTTTCAATAATCTTGTTATTGTCCGTTCCTGCAGATGAGAATCTCCTTATAGTACGTTAAGACAACAGCCTTATATCCCAAAGAAAATTTTAACATATTTTCTTACTCGTGGTTCTGACTGCTTCGCTTTAAGCTTGCACAACTTGAATTATCCCCGTATTATTATATTTCCCTGATATATCCTTGCTGCTTATTCGTTTTCATTTAGTTTCTTTATTCCAAGAAATCGAACTAAAACTAATTTTAATTCCAACATTAACAAAACCTGGCTAAGCTAAATAATTATTTTGCTGTATTACCCAAACTAATATTTTCTATAATTTTAATTTAATACTAAACTTATTATTTTTTCAACGTCTAAGTATAGAACATTACTATAGACTATGATCATTATCATTGATAATCATACAATCATTATTATGTACCAAATATAATATAGAGTCCATTACGACTTACAATCAATTATACGCAATTTATTCCTGTTTATAATTATCTAACAGCAAAGCTGTGTAATTGATGCATTAAATTTTCTGTATACAACTAATAAATGAATTGAAAATTGTTTGCTTATTTTAATTAACTTTACAGCTGTTGAACTTTTGGAAGAAAAGCTGGATTTAAGTGCAAGTTGTGGTGGAACAGGTCTCGACTACTTAGAAAGTCCAGTAAGCGATGGAACTATTGAAGAAAATTTTGAAGAAGCTCTGGTAGATGCACCAGTTATTGAGACAGGTGTGTGACCTTTGAGTTTCTTTTAACACCTTTAAAATGTCACAGATTAACAGCATAATATCTCCCATTAAAAATCTAGGGCAAAGGCTTAGGAGAACTTCTTAGCTTAGAAGTCTTCTAAGTAATAATAATAAGAAAAAATTTATTACAGTATTTCCTATCTCAATTATCAGCGATACTAATCTGTTAGATGTATATTGTACTTCAATCTAACATATAGGTATTGAGTATAACTTACTCTATTGATACTAACTGAAAATTTCTAATATTGCAAGCAGCAGATGATCTTGCAGCTCTTGAAGGTGATCTTGTCGACGAAGAGGATTACCTAGACATTGCCAGACTTGGTATAGTTGAAGTTGTGGGCGACGATAATGCAGGACGTAAAGTTATTGTTGTTTCGGCTTGCAAGTTGCCTTCGAACGACGAAGAGACCTTTAATCATGCCAAGTTATTGAGGTGAAATTATTTAGAGCTGCAATAAATATTGCCTAAAAAATAAACACAGTCATAGTAATAGTCTTGAATTTTTTTGTTTTTTTTTGTTTTTCAGGTACCTAACACATACTCTGGATACTTTTGTCGAGCAAGATTATAGTCTAGTATATTTTCACCATGGCCTAACATCAAAAAATAAACCACCTTACGCTTGGCTGCGACAAGCATATCGCGCCTTTGATAGAAAGTACAAGAAGAATCTAAAGGCTCTTTACTTAGTCCATCCTACAAATTTTATCAGATTCGTTTGGCAGATATTCAAACCAATTATCAGGTCAGAATTAAACAAAGTGATAATATAACAAGCAATTATCTTGTGTTTAGTATTTCAACTCATTTCATTGAATTTGTTTGTTTTTTAGTGCCAAATTTGGACGCAAAATGATGTACGTTAATTACCTAGAGGATCTTGCACAACATATCAATCTTGATCAGCTTTGTATTCCTCAGATGGTCCTGCAGTAAGTAATCCCAATTAAACTGAAACTTTAGATCAATAATTCGCCTCTAAAGTTTTCTAATTATTATATTTTATGTTACTTAAGAAATGATACAAATTTTCAGACATGATGAGCAACTGATGATTAAAAATAAGAAAAACTTACCTGCAAGTCCTCCTCCTCCTGCTGTGGTAACTCCTATTGCAACTACGCAGTTCGGTGCGAGTCTACAATTTATTAAGGAAAATAATAACGGGGAATCGATACCACCAATAGTAACACAGTGTATAGAATTTCTGGATGCTCCAGATGGTGAGATGCCTCATTGATTTTATGATTGATTGATTTAGAATTTATATAGATACGATAATTAAACTTACTGTCTTAATTATTCAGCATTGGAAACCGAGGGCTTATTTAGACGATCAGCTAACGTTACAGTTATTAAAGAACTTCAAAGTCGTTGCAATCAAGGATTGCCTGTGGATTTCAGAGGGGATCCTCACATAGCAGCAGTACTTCTTAAAACATTCCTCAGAGAATTGGACGAACCTCTTATGACGTATGATCTCTACGATGAAATTACCCAGTTTCAAAGTAAATAGAATTTCATTGTGTAATCAAATTTCTTCTATCTACTGGTTTTACACATTTTTGTTTGCTTTTTTATTCCTAGGTTTATCGAAAGATGAACGACCACGCAAAGTGAAGATATTAATCCTTGAAAAACTGCCAGAAGTTAACTACCGGCTTTTGAAATATATTGTTCAATTTTTATCAAGGGTGAGACTCTTTTTCTTATATTTTCGTGTAAGTTTGTCAATAATTTTCCGTTCACGGTATAAATTTCTTACAGGTAATGGATCGGAGTGATCTTAACAAAATGACCTCAAGTAATCTAGCTGTAGTATTCGGTCCTAATTTAGTGAGAGCTCCATCTTCGCGAGGAATGTCGCTATCAGCTATTGGTCCGATTAATCAGTTTACCGACTTTTTGTTTATGTATCAAGATAAAATATTCATCATTTAAGACTGGATTATTTTCTAACATATAAATTCAAATAAGGGCCTATAAAATATTAACAATTCGTACTTGTTTCTAATAAGGAACACTAAAACACTAATCAGATTGTTCAAATTAGATTTGTGGATAAAATGAAAGTACCTAAATGTAATGAAAGATACGGGAAATCATGTTTTAGAAAGTATAAAACTAACCACTCGATAGTCATTTATTATGTTTCATAATTCGTTGCACTTATATTAAATTATTTTTATTTCGTGCCAATATTTGCGTCAGTACAATTTGCATTTCTCATTTAAGTCTAAGCACTTCAATGTCATAATTTATCAATTAAGAAAAAAAAAAAAACTTAATTTAACTTTGAATAATACTGTTTAAGAAAGAAAATTAACAATATTTCGATATAATTATGATATAGGTATATATATATTGTCATTTTAGAAAAAGGAGTCCTATACTTCAATACAATCCAATAACAAACTTATATTATTTTGCTACATCTGACATCAACAACTATTATACATATACTAAAGTCTTGAAAGTCTTACTTCTAAATACATTCTTGTTATAACTGTATCAAGATATTTATGTTTTTCTTTTTTGTCTTGTACAGTACAGTTCGCATATATTTTTGAATATTTTATACAATTACTAAATTGAAGGAGAAAAAAAAAAGTTACGGGATTTCATAGTATTTTTATAGTATTTAATGCACAACTTTAGTATGTTTTCTTTTTTTTTTTTTTTGAATTTTTTTTTTTTGTTTTTACTTTAGCCGAATATGCTGCAGTTATCATTATTGTCTTATAACTGGAATGAATGATTAATATGCTGAGCAAGCTGATCAGTGTTGTATGACAGTTTTGAAAATGTGAATATTTATACAAAATTTATGACTGTATACCAAAGATAGATGAGAACGTCATGTAATGAATGTAAAATGTAGATTTAATCACAAAATAGTATAATTAACTGATTAAAATGAATAATTATTATATTTTACGGAATGATTCTAGGAGATTGTGTATCTATAGCTGAAAGTATTTTAGCATAGTAATATTGATGTAGCTACTTGTTGAAATTCTGTTATATCTGCTGATTAATATTTTCGTTGTTTTTTTTTTTTTTTTTATTTTTTGTTAATTTAATTTATATTCAAGATTCCGGTGAGATTGAAGGTCCACGCCAAAATTTTTACTTAGTTCTATAGATTATAACTAATATTATATATTACATTATAAAGTAAATTTTCTTTTCGTAAAGTTAGACAATCTTCAAGACATTCCGTATTGTAATTTATAAATTGTAAATAATCTAACGGTGTATAAATTCATAGAATATAGATATATATATATATAGTACTGATTTTTAAATAAAATATTGAAGAAAAATTCATAGAAAAATAAAAATAAAACAAATTATACATATATATAAAAACAAAAAAAAAATAATAATCTTAGCATACCCAATTGTTTTATGCTGGCATAAAGAACGACGAATTTAGTGAGATATTAATTCATTTTCTATTAATTCGTTTGTGTATTCAGAAGATTCCTATCTTTTATATATCTATATAGTATATTAGTATCTGCAACACAATTTGATATTTTTCAAACTTTATAGCTTTTTACAAATAGATTATGGAATCATACAACAAAAACAAAATTGTAACTCTTTAATAAATTTCAGTGATCTCTATGGTCTATAGCATTGAAATGAAAAAAAGAATTGTATTGATCGTACAGAAAAGAAGGCAGCGTAAAACATGCAGGAATATTGAATATGTAATTTATTTCAATTGCCAGAAAACAATAACGTTCACGAAGAAAACTTATGTATGTACATGCATTTATTTTATATTTAAGAAGATTGCGAATCGATAGATTCGAATAGGATTTACAAAATATGTTAAATTAAAAATGAAAAAAAAAACTCAAATATTTTCAACAAGTAATAGGTAACTAAAATTGTGGAATGATTTGGGTCTGTTGCACATCAAAGAATAAAAGCATGCACATGATTCATGATAAAAAATAATCTGTTATGGTATCACCTAATTTTCATAATTCTTCTTTGCAACTAAAAAAAAAAGATTAATAAATAAATAACTGACTCATCATTCCAGATGATATGCTTTACACCTTGGCATTATTAGGCAAGATATTATCACATTATATTGAATTATAGCTCTGGGTATGAGCTATATCTGTTAGGATAGCTATATGTATGCACGATCCATGTACCTGTGATAGAATAGCACATTGTATCTTTATCTTTCGAACATCATACGGATCTGAATAAAACAATGTAGTACTAAAATCATTTTCATCTTCAATTTTATTACCATCATGCATCATTTGATCAACGTTTATTCCTATTATGTGAAGAACTGATAAAATCTCATGAATACAAAGATTGATATCGCCAGACGGAGATAATAAAAAAGTTAGTTTTTAGAAATGAATAAATAAGTGATCGCCTTTCAGTTTGAAATATTATCTAATAATACTGATCAGTAGATAAGGAGCTGGGAATACTAAATCTTATTAATAACCAATATTATTATAATTTATAATAAGATTTTGATAATAGTCATATGCCAACAGACAACAATATATTTACAAACAATTAATTTATGAATAAATCTCCTTGTATGCCATCTGTTGATATGGCCTCTGTCAATATACCATGATTTTTTTTAACTAGATGAGTTTGAATTATTTTAATATACTCATTCTATGTATATAGCGGCGTTGACTGAAAAATATCTGGGCGGCGGGGTGGAGGGGGTAATTATAAGCAAACGTTGATCTAAAGAGTGGGGGAACCGGGGTTCGAGAGTATATTAGCTGCCAGTCGTTCATCAGCATTGCAGCGTGTAGCACCACGTCTTACGACAGAAAATTATAACGCAGCTAGTACACGTGATGATATAGCAGTCGCGCCAGATACCGCCCTTACCGACAAAAGTAGTTCGTCACTTCGACTGCGAGATGGCGATACCATTTGATTCGATAATTCATTCATTCGTTTCAGACCCCGTTGACGAGGAGAACAACGACCTTGAACTTGAACAGAGGCACCTGCTTTTGCGGGATCAGTGGCCCTCGTGGCGTCAAAGAGTTCGCATGGGGCTTGCGTCAACGAATTCAATATGACTACTCCAAACAGATATTGACATTATAACGCTCGTTCGTTCGTTACAAATAAATCAACTTGAATGCAGAGTCCAAAAATATTCGTCCTGTACGGATTGAAGTTCCCATTGCAACGAACAAGTGCATATTGAACTTAGTCTTTGTAAAATTAGTTGTATTAGGTATATTATTGTAGTAAAAGTGTAGTTTATAGATATATTAGGATAACTTATTATGTATATCAAGAAGCAAATAAAGAAACTCTATCAATTGCGATGGGTACATATTTATTTTTAAGAAACAATTACGAGTTGCCTTATTTCAAACTATCCCCAGTCCCTGCAATAAATTCTCATACGTCTGTACAATTGTATGCCTGTAACGGAAAATTTTGTCCTCTAAAAATTTTAGCATACCTCCTCGGTTCAGATTTTCTCCTGATACCAAGAGCATTTTTTCGATTTAAAATTTCAAAAACTCTTAATTTCGCAAGCGAATGAGACATACATAGAGACACATCTATACAAATGCATGGCTGCTTAGACACATGCTCCTGATTTTTCCCGCCAAAATTTTCAGCACACCTCCTCGGGTCAGATGTTCTCCTGATACCAGGAGCAATTTTCGACATAAAATTTCAAATATTCCAATTTTTGTAAGCGAATGAGACATGCAGAGAGAGACATATCTATGCGAATGCATGGCTGCTTAGACACATGCTCCTGATTTTTCCCGCCAAAAATTTCAGCACACCTCCTCAGGTCAGATGTTCTCCTGATACCAGGAGCAATTTTTCGACTAAAAATTTCAAAAACTCTGAATTCCGCAAGCGAATGAGATATACATAGAGATATGCATAGAGACACATCTATTCGAATGCATGCCTGCTGAGACATATGCTCCTGATTTTTCCCGCCAAAAATTTCAGCACACCTCCTCGGGTCAGATGTTCTCCTGATAGCAGGAGCAATTTTTCGACTTAAAATTTCAAAAACTCTAAATTTCGTGAGCGAATGAGACATGCACAGAGATACATCTATACGAATGCTTGCTTGCATAGACATAGGCTCCTGATCTATCAGGAGAACATCCGACCCGAGGAAGTATGCTGAAATTTTTGGAGGGAAAAATTGGGCGCCTTATTACATGTATCCCGCATGCCATCCGTGTAATATCCGACTTGAGATTGCATATCATTAGGCGCACCTTATTTCTCGATTTAAAATTCCTGTAAATCGAATAATTGTGCCGTGTCTTCTTACGATTATTATAATTCACTTACCTTATTTAGTACCTGAAATAAAGAGTCGCGGGAAGGGGAGAGTGGAAAATAACGCAGTTATTAATTATAGGTATATCTGGGAATTTATTGCAGCATTGATATAATATTTCTCATTGTCAATATGTATGTATGTATACAACATACATACAAAATGTAGTTATTTCTTATAAACATATATACATAATAAGCATCGAAAATTATTGAGTATATCTTTATCTGCTTACTGCTATACAAGTTCTTATAATATAAACTGCATTATGTTGGACAGAGATTTATCTCTTGATTTCCTTCTTGATTTGAAGAAGATGTCCAGATTGAATTTTTTTTTTGTTCTCCCTGCGATTATTGGAAAAATATCCAAATTTTCTTTGTGAAAATGGTCCATCAATCACCAATAAACGATTCTACATCAATTAACGTCAAAATGGATCAAAAGTAATATGATCCGGGGGCTAACTAAAAAAAATCTCGAGGCTAATTTAAAAAAAATGTTTTCTAATCAACGGATTACCGTCAAACGTCCGGATTAGTACATCATTCACCAATACGCAGCCAACAAGCAATTGCAAAGACAATTCGTATTAATAATCAATAACCGTATTTATTGTTATAGCATCGATATATTATTACTCATTATCAAAGTTTGTATGTATACAATTTATAATTGTTTCTTAAAAATAAATCATGTATCCATCGTAATTGATCAAGTCTCTCATTTGTTTCCTGCCGTACAAGTAATTATAACATCAACAACATTCTTATTGCAGTAAAGTAATAGCTAATATAAAAAAAATATTTTTTTAATTAAATTAAATTAAATAAATATCTGGTTGGAATATTCATATTGAATCCCGTTGACGTAACCCCCCATGTAAGCTGTTTAACGCCACGTGGGCCACTGAAAATTCTACTGCTGGTAGAGGTACTCAACTTGCGGTCATTGCTCAGTGCACTGAAATGGCATTACCATCTCGCGGTCGAATTGATGAATTATTTTTCCCGGTAGTCGTGCTAGATACCGGTCTTACCGCTTGTCGATAAGACCGGTATCTGGCACAACTGCCGGGAAAAAGATTCGGGCAATTTCGGGCGGCAATCTGTTTGAATTCTCCGCATCGTAAAATTTATCAATTAATTATCCTCGTAAGATGTTTGAATAGTTTCATTCGCCGATATTAACGATTCCACAGTTGATTAAGCGCATTATCCTAATATTGAGAATCTATAATACGTAGCTAAAGTTTAATGAGAACTTTAATGAGTTTGAAAGTAGATAAGCCATCAACCACGGCTCAATTAAACTTTATTCTAGGACAAAAATGAATATTATACTTACGTAGGATTTATATTCACAGGCTCAGGGCATTAGAAGATGAAATAATAATATTAATAATAGATATACTTTTTTGTCAAGCTATAAGCAAGATTTCTGTAATGAATAAATATGGAAATAACGAATGTATACAATGAGTACAGTTTTATCATGATGTTTCAACTGAGCATGTAAATAATAGTATAGATATCATGTTGTATGTCAGTATAGTTAAATTCGACGCGATAACAACACAGTACTTCAAACAAAAATCGCGCGTTATTCTATATGCATATACGCATTGCGTAGCACGCATTTCACGGTGATACTCAGCTACAGTCTCAGTGATACTCAGTTACAATCTCTTTTTTAAGAAAGGGAACTGTCTATTCATTGAAATAACTCATCAATGAACAATTATTATGTGAACGGAATGAACAACTCTCACAATAGGATAAACAACCGGCAGATAAATAGCATGTGGGTTACACTTAATATAACGAAGCATATACTGATCTGAGAGTTGTTTCTCCTACCCTGGGAGTGGTTTATCCAATTCTGGCAAACGAACATAGTACGTCGATATAAGGTTCATTTTTGTTGAAAGCTGATGGTCACACCGACAGTGCATGCCTGTATTAAACAGGTTTTAAAATACCCACATATACTGAAAGTATGATGGCCTTGCTGGGATTCTGTAGTTATTTTTATAAGTTTTATCACACAGTATGAGCTCCATATCCCGATACAACACTAATTCCATACTACATGCCAAAGATGATGATTATAGTTAAAAATTTTCAGCATAGCGTAGTTTAAAAAGAAAATTATATACATGCATACAATATTAGGCATTATAATTTGCTCTTCGAATCTAAATCTATATCCATAAATAAAAATTTCATTATAAACTTTCGATATTGTACATTCTTAGTATAAGAACATTACGTTTTATGTATATCAGAATATTCACGAATTTAGATCCACAATTTGCACAGTATTCCCTACCGCTCCTTAAAAATTCTATTAAAAAAATTCAACAGTATGAATTCTACGATTCTACCTCTCGAGCTTTCTTCTTCTATTTAAAAACACTCATTGGATCCTGTTACCGCAAATTAAACGAAAATTTATATCAAATAAAGATCAGAGTGAAAATATTTTTCTTGAAGGTTTTAATATCGTAAAATGATTAATTAAAAATATCAACTGATCACAAGTTACGTGTATAAGTAATATGGCTATAAATTTTCTGAATATTAATAGTTAGCTACTTTCAGTACGACATAGACAACATATTATATAATTAAATAGTATCGATTATTCCCTGTTCGCTTATTTATACGGGTAAATTCAATTTCTCAACGTTTCATATTAGTCTTTAGTCATTTCTCTTCAAAATCTGAAGGTAATGATTGCAAATTATTCATAAAATAGATATAAATATGAAATTTATTACTTCACAGTATTATTCAACTGTTATAACAGATTGATTATCGAAATATTGATAAGATGAAATATTATTAATATTCTTCTGGATATATTATATCCTATACATATATATTATATACTTAGTTTCGTAATCAACACGCAGAGATTTTATGCGAAATAATAGGTAATACATACTACATTTGATCGCATTAAAAAGATTGAAGTTTCCATATCATAGAATATTATGTGTTATATATATATATGTATATATATATAATTGTAAAATAACTGCTATATACATTTATGTATAAATCAATCTTCAAATATTCAAGAAAAAAAAAAAAAAATAAAAAAAAAGAAAACGCGAAGAAACAACCAATCAAATCATATTGAATAGATCTCCAATTTATGAACTTTGCGAAAATCCTCCGCAGCAGGAACTTGTTGCCGGTCTTTCTTGCTCAGCTTCATCTTCAACAACTACAACGTTTCGTCGTGTGCTATTCGATCTTGTTAGTGTAGATTTTTGCTCCACCATATCTGCATGTGCTATCATACGCCGGGTTAGATCTAGGAACATTTCTTCAACATTTTGATTCTGCTTTGCTGATGTGTGAAAATGTACGGCACCAACTTGACTTGCATACCTAATAGAAACAAAAGTGAAGTGAAAATAATATAAATTTCTTGAGCATTCTTTAAAAAAATGTTCTCAACTTGTTAAACAAAGAATCATCCATACAAGCTTACATTACTTTGTTGATTTCATTTCCTTATGTATGATTAATTGTTTGTTTCCTTTGAGTCTAATAATAACTTAACAAAGTATAAAATAAAGAAGAAATATGCTATTACAATAATTGAAAACAAAATAATCTTATCAAGAGATAGATAAGTCTTCAAGCGACAATTTTACCCATGTTTTATCATCTGGAAAACAAACTTTGCAGAAATCTTTCAGATCTCATTAAAAGTTTTGTGCATCGTTGAAAAACTTCTAGCCAACAATTACAAATAAATTAGATCTAAAATCCATAAACTCACTCTTCTGCTTCTTCTTGAGTTACGTTTCGATCCCTTTCAAGATCTAATTTGTTTCCAGCTATAACAAGGCAGATTTCACTTCCTAACATCTTCTTCAATTCCTTAACCCAATTCTTTACCTGTAAAATAAAAAAAAAAACCAGCAACATTAATTAAGCCGCTAATAAAAATCCTGAACAAAGAATGGACATGATATTACAGAACATTATAACACAAAAATAAACCGTAACTTTAATCGCGTTTTTTTTTTCATCCTGTGTATCAACATTCTTTAATTCCTTGTTAGTTTTAAAACCAGGAAAACTATCATAAGGTTTGATCCAATTATAAAAAAAACATGCAACACAAAGCGTTGCTAAAATAAAATTAAGCAATTATTTTTAAACTAATTTTAACTCAATAATTCATCGTAATTTTCACCTTTTGGAAAGAATCTTCGTCTGTTATGTCGTAAACTAATATTGCTCCATTTGACATTCGATAATAGATCGGACCTAGCGCATGGAACTTTTCTTGACCTGCAGTATCCCAAATGGCAAGATTCACCCTTTTTCCATTGATGTTTAGTTTTTTGTTGAGAAAAGAAGCCTGGGAAATAAATAACGAAATTTATTTATTATTTTTTTAAATTTATTCATTTATTTATTATTTACCTGAAGAGTGGTGAGATGTTTGTCGTTGAATTTGTCTTCCACATATCTCAATGCGACGGATGTTTTTCCGACACAACCTTCGCCGAGTAAAACAACTTTGAAATTATAACCATTAGTTAAATTATTGGTGTTCATAGAGCTGGCCATTGTTTATGGATAAAATGAAAAATAAAATAAAACAAACTAAACTAAAAAAAAAATTAGATTGAGATTTCCGGTAAACTATCTGACGCGGGTTTGATCAATGTTTAATAAACAAATATTTGTCATTATAGTCCTTTCTGTTAATTCCTGATTTTTGACAGGGGACTGGCTGACTCTTTTTTTTATATCTATTGCGGAGGACAACGGGAACGTCAAATACTATGATCAGCTGTTCTCACCTGTATCATTACTGGGAATTACATATTTCGTTATCTAAAAACCGCATGCGCGATCACATGAGGTTTTAATATCACTCAGCAGATGGCAGCTCGTCTACTGTTTTGGATTCTATTTATCATACTACGTCACTGATGTTTTCACTCGGATTATTTACAGTTGTTTATTTATTTTCTAATTGAATGATAGGAGCATTAGAGCTCAGGGAAAAGAATCTCACGATTTAAAACCGACAGTTGATTAACAAATACTTTTCAGTTTTTAAGAGTATAAATAATTCAAGTGTCATAAATTAAAATCTCGCCGCGAACTCTGGCGGAGTTTGTCAAAACTCTCGTCTAGCAACAAAAATCAAACGGCGTACAGGAAGCGAATCAATGGCAGGCGGAAGTCGGATTTTGACAGCCGGGAAAATTATTACACACTTTATAAATCAAGAATAAATCATCATTTAAAGCGGGTTAAATGATAAATCCATATTTTATATGCAGGTAATAAAAAACAGAAATGAAAGCGGTATTATTGAGTCTTAAGTGTCAGTTTCAAGAAAGTTGTCAGCTTGATTGACAGCGTGAAGCAAAGCCTGCGCACTAAGTGTGCGCATAAGAATTCTTGAATCTGGCCGTCACCTGTATTGAAAAGGTAAGCAAATCAGTGATACTAATTTTAGCTTTTTACGATAAAATCTTAGCGGATTTGGTCCCATATTATTACGTTTAGCTAGTACAATGTGCTATTTACATTTGTCACTATTGTCACGTTTATTTATTCATCTATTATCAAGAAATATCTTCCTAGATGTCAGCGTCTCCGGCCTCGGTAGAACAGCCAGCCTGCTGTATCATGACATAGAACAAGAATTTTCTCATGGTCAAAATTTTTTCGCATACATTATAATATCGCGTTAATATAAATCTCCCTCGTTAGTCTCCTGTCAATTATCGGTTCCTGTCATTTTATTTAAGAAAATAATATAACAAGACTTAACTTTCACCGACTAGAATGACACCAGGCATCGAGTATATTTCGTCAAATTTTTCGCATTTTTGTACCACGCGTTTGACAACCGATGACAAACAACTCTGTACATATTATTAAAGTAAAATATATTTCATTTTCTTTATTCGGTTTATATATCTTTAGACATTTGTCAAAGTCTTAGAGTTAAATGGGACGCCGTTCTATTTCGTAAGTCTGACTTGTTTGTTTGCGTACTGTATCATCTGTCATGGCGTTCGTATGGCGGGGCCTCAGTCGAGCTGCATATTATTGACGCTTGCATATCAATTATTATAGTTTGACAGCGCTAGCCTTTTTTCATCAAATATTTACTACTTTTTACTTTTTATTTGTAATTATTTTATCCAGACAATTGACGTACGTCTTGCTGTATTTACTCTATAAACACCTCCCGATCATACACGCTTGTCTTACTAGATGTTGTCGGTATATTATAAGAGAGAAGCGGTTTGGTTATGGCGACTGCCGTGCGGTGCCACGCGCCATGTCTGCCTCCTTCTTGCGCACGTCGGTGTTTCTCTCCATCTGTCATGCTCGTTCTACTGCTCTACTTTCCTCTTGCGATTATGTACATTCATACATACAGAGATTCGCGATCTTCACCCTGGCCTCTCAATTATCACCGTTTTTCTATAAAAAAAAATTTTTTTTTAAATATTTTTTTATGTTATTTCAATTTTTTTTTCTGAGTTTTTATTATTTATACTCCTTTAGACATTTTCGCGATACATCATCGTCATATGTACATTGATAAATTTGTTCCGCTGAACTTTATCATTCTAATGACGAAAAAGAAATATTGGGATTTCGGGAATTTATTATACCATTAAAATTTGACGAAATCTAAAAGTTAAAATGAGTAAAAGTTTTTTAATCATCGACAGAGAAGTTTCATTCATTCGTAATGGCTTTATGATCGATTGACTTATAAATAAGTAAAAGCGATTTTTCGCACGTAATACTTTACTGAATTAACAGCGACAGTAAAAATGAGAATGAAAGTTTGAGGTTCCAGGTAATGGTGTCAGGGGCACGTTACATATACGTATTGTACCCGTGTTTCTATCGAGGTATCACCTAAATACCTTAAGTTTCCTTGTCGGTAAGATTAAATAATATAGAAATTGTATAACTAGACTTAAGTAAGTCTAGGACAGGGACGGTTGCGCATCAAGTCTTACAAAACCGTCTAAATTTTCACGGAAAAATTCGCAACTCAATTCGATTTTTTTTTTTCTTCTACCTCCTTGAATTATTTTCACTACTGAATTTTCTACATTTCTTTATTTATCATAAGTTCGTCGATGTAACTTACAATTTCAAATTTTTCATATTCTGTATCTACATACATCTGTTTATTCGCGATATTGCAGCCGATTTTTAACTTGTGCTATTCTTGGGTTGCATGTTTACGCTTGCAATACATCGCGAGGACAGTTTCTATTTCCGTAACAATTTTTATTTTTTACTTTCTCGTGTTATCTATCTCGCTATGGTATATTAATATACATATAAATACAGCTATCAATGAATAGTAATTTGTTTCTAAATTCACAAGCATAATCTATTGAAATTAGAAAAAATTTATTACTGTATTTAAAGGTTTGATATTGTAACTGCAGAACGAGTTTCGTAATGATATTATCAATCAATGCGTGGATTTATGAACATTTGAATTTTGAAATAGATGAATAAATAAAATATGTGTACTTACACATTCGATAAAATGTTTGTTCGATAAAGATTTCTGCAATTGAGTGTAATCACAACAACAAAATACGTAATAGCGATAATAAAAACAAACTGCAAGTTTTATTTGATTTATTGTATCCAGTGGATAACGAATAAGCAACAAAAGGTAAAATAAGGTTTCAATCTGCGCGGCTTATATCATGTTTTGCATGTCTGCTGGCTGTTGGTAAGCCGCGTTATAATTTTTGCGATGAGTAGCCCGCAATACACATTGCGAAAATAAACACATGCATATTTTGAAACAAAAATAATTCGGCACAAGTCATGCAGCTGTGCTTGTTGTTCGATCCAAATCAGCAAAAAATTTGAATAATACATACTTAAATGCATACTATACGTTAAAATAAACTAAACTTTGTTGAAAAAACTTTTGAAAGCGTGTTGAGCAACGAGCAAAGAAGTGGCGCCGCAGAGTAAAAAGCGAGAGAGATATATGGACAGAGAGAGAGAGAAAGAAATACAAACGCCCTCCACCTTCTCTCCCCGCTTTTCTTCCCCTCCCCTTCGTTCGTGGCGTTCGTGCGTTTTGCCGCGTCTCGCGGCGCCCACGTTACACGCGTGATACAATGTATGATAATTCTTGTTTACAGGTACAACGTGGAGGTAGAAAGAAAAAAAGAAACTGAAAAAGAAAAAAAAAAAACATAATGTTCAGTTTTCACAAGCCGAAGGTGTATCGGTCAAGCACAGGCTGTTGCATCTGCAAAGCCAAATCTAGCAGGTAATTTGAATGATTGTAATTGTTTATCTAATTATAGGGGTCATGGAATTTTTTTATTTATTAAAATCTTCAACTAATTTCGGGATGTTTCCTTCATCTCAAAAATTGTCCACAGATCATTTTAAATGGACGCAATTTTATCATCTTAATTCTTTATATTTGTTAGTCTCGCTATATGATGTTCGAAAAAAAAGTAAATAAATAAATAAATTTGTTTCACATTTGTTTATCTTGTTTATTTATTTTTTCAGTTCGAGATTTACGGACAGTAAAAAGTACGAGGATGATTTCATAGAATGTTTCCAACTGCTAGAACGTCGTACTGGGGAGATATGCAATGCTTGTGTACTTCTAGTAAAACGTTGGAAAAAGCTACCTGCAGGAAGCGATCGAAATTGGAGCCATGTAATTGTCTTTAATTTTTTTTGTTTTATAAACAAACGCAAACTAGAAAACCAGAAAGAGGAACCAATCTTCAATCAGATTATTAACATTTATATTTCATTTATAATAATTTTACAGGTCGTTGACGCTCGCGCTGGACCCGGAATAAAATCTCTGACGAAATTTAAGTCAAAGAATAAAAAAAAACTTAAAGAAACACAAGATAAACATGAAAAAATCATCAAGAAGAAACACGTTTATCTAAAACCTGATAGAGAAAGGGAACAAAGCCCTGCAATGAGCGATGATTATGCTGGTAATAATCAGATTCAATATCACTTCGTTATAAAACAAGATAGAATAAAGAAACAAAAACAAAAATTATACTCACAACTAATTAAAATTTATCAACTCTAAAGTTAAACATTAAAATTATGAAAAAAAAATTAAATTCTCATTCATCATAATGTAGGAAAAATCATTCATCAATTGTTACCTAAAGTACAGATGAATTAAAGAATATTTTCTGAAATTAAAACAACACTTCATTTTTACAGAAGATTTTTTACCCGGAGTTGGTGGAGCAGGAAGTAAAAATTCAAGCAGAGCTGGAAGCCCGGCTGGAAGCGATGAAGGATCAACCGGAGTTAAAAGGCTAGCTCCTGAACAGGGCGAATCTGGTATAAAAAGACGGCTGCCTCAGCTACCAGTCAGTGGTTTCATAGACATGACATACTTCAAAAGGTAATAAGTATAAAAAATCTTTAAACGTTTTAAAATACGCTATTCATTTTGCTATTCAAACATTTTGTAATTGATCAGCTGCAATAATTGATTAACTTTGTATACGGAGAGAGAAAATACGTGATGATGATGAAATCGTAAAATTTGACTTGAAACAATAATTTACAGAGAAACAATCTGCTGTGGAACGATATTCAAAGGTCCGTACGGTGAAGTAATGATAGATCCATCTCTGCTAAAACCTTGTATAGGATGTTTAGCCAGACAAGAAAGACAGAGACAAGTAAACGCTGTGAGCAGTAGTAGTCCGTCGCATAGTTCAGCGTCTGCAAGTCCAGCTCATAGTTCAGCGTCGGCAAGTCCAGCTCACAGTGTAGATTCAACAGCTGAATCAACGGTTCAAAAACCGATCAGCAAATCGTTCAGCGATTCGTCGTCGGATTCTGGCTACGATGAATCTTCAAATCAGGGAGTTGGTGAGAGTAAACTTGCGAAAATAATACAAAATTCAACAATAATTAATAAACTGGAAGGCAAAACTATACCTATAAAAAGTGTTCAACTTAAAGCTATTCCAGTATCAGAAGCTATCAGGTTGAATTCTGATTTACCTATTAAATTGGTTCCTCTTAAACAGGTGGAACAAATTTTATATAAACCGATTTCTTTAACATCTCCTGCCATTGTTACCACGAATAATAACACCAGCTCACATCAAAATATAAACGTCGTTTCAAATCCACTTGTTGATTTTGCTATACATGCATCTGCCAGACAGTCAATTTCTAATTAATGTCAATCTTTTGTAGAGTTTTAATTTATTTTATTTCTTTCTCATGTATTGTAGGTAGTTAGATTAAAGTAAGTTGTAGAAATGACTTACCTATGGTTCTGTGATTATAATCACAAATTATAAATATGACAAGCTCGGACGGCAAAGGCTGTGGATGAGTTAAGTCCACCTCGAAGGCGAGTTTAAAACGTTTGTCAAATTATTATCAATTTTTATATTAAAATGAAAGGATTTATTAGTGTTTTCTTTTTTTTGGTATTTGTTTTTTGTTTTTATAAATATTATGTACGTAGTGTAAACTATATTGCCTATAAACTCGAGGCTGGTCATTATTGAAAGAAAAGAAGAAAAAAAAAAAACGTTGGAAGTAAAATATCAGAAAAATGAAAGTGTTCAAGAAAATTAAATATATAATTCTAAGAATAATCGTAGTTTAATTAAATAGATCAAAACACTGTGATGATAGTGTTAATTTTCACGGAGTATAACGTTGTTACTGAAAAAGAGAGAAAATAATACGTAAAAAAAAAATCGTAAAAAAAAAAGAATATATTCTACTCGTGGCAGTTTTTCGGCAGGTAGACAAAAATCTTTGAGTCTTATAATGTTTTTTTTTTTTATAATTTATATCTACTCATGGTAGTAAAAATTTCTCACCATCCACAGCTCGAGTTTTCTGAGACAATCTATTGTTGCAATTATGTATGTGAATATTGTATAGGTATTCCAAGATGCCAATCAACTCTATTAATATTCGGGTCCAAAACAAAAAAAAAGAAATATAAAGCTAAACTGATTATTTATTTAAATAATGTTCGGTGATATCCACCATAATTGTGCATTTGAAATAAATCGCGTTAAGCTCCATGACACTAAAAAAACAAAAAATAATAAACAGAAAAAAAAAAAAATAGTTGACTAAACTTTAATAATAATAATCAATGTGTTCGGGTGAAAGAATTTCTGATCCGATTATAGCAATATTATAATAAAAGGTTATAAAGTTAATTATAATAAAATGAGAAAAAAAAGAAAAGAAAATTAAACTTTGTTAAATAGCATCATAGGTATTTTTTTACTATGGTGATATATTTACGCAGTATTAATATAATGGACAGCGATTCGTAGAGAGAGTAAGGAAAATTTCAGCATCGGTTTTAATAGAGAGAAAAAAAAACAAAAAATTTCGCGTAAAATCCTTGATATTTCGATATAAACAAATTAGTTATGCAAAGGCAAAATCTAACGATTAATAATTAGGGCAGAAATGCTTAGGATATATATTACATACGAAATTCAATTATCAATAGTTAAGAAGCGTTAGTTCCTAGTTTTGGAAGATGGGTACGTAAATAAACAAAGCAAAGAGCACAAAGGAAAGATACTCGGTTCAAATATCATTAATCATTAAATTTCATTACTGCATGGTTTAACAACGAACTAACTTCAACACTTATTGACCTGATTACAAAGTTTTCAATCATAGAATAGGCTTTGTACTTAATCAACATTGTGGTATCGAAATCCACGAATTTTAATTCTTTCTCAATACATACTTCTGAAGCCTATTCTTTAGTTTTTAGTGTTTTCAATTTTTCTTGGAAAATACTCGAACTGCATGCATCGAAAATACCAAATCTGATGATATTTTGTATTAATAACTTTGTAATCGAAGTTCAGTGTAGCTTAGTTATCTCGTTATTTAGCACGTTAGTCTTTACTTACGACCCATCTTACCTAGGCTCATTGACAATCGTAATGCAGTGGGGGAACATTTAGGTTTCTTCAATTGGAATCAAACATCGAAATCTACTATTTGTCAGCGAATGATATGACTTATCTTGTTCGCTGACAAATTTTAATTGTACATTTGAATTAGGAGGCTCTAAGATCTCTTAAATAACGTTGAAAGTAATTATCTAAGTTTCGATTAAAAGGATAAAATTTTATACCACATTTGATCGAATATAAAGTAAATAAAAAAAATAAAAAATGAAGACACAACTCATAGTTGCTGTCTATTTATTTATTTTATAAATATTTGTGTAATCCTTTATTATTTTCAAATTTATACCTACATACCTTTTTACATAAGTGAATTTTCTTATTTTTTTTTTAGTTAAATACACACACACACACACACACACACACACACACATATATATATATATATATATATATATATATATATATATATATATATATATATATATATATATATATATATAAAACAAAATAAAAATTTCAATTCAAAATCGCAGACAGACCAATGTTTGATTCCACATTTATATTGAGAAATTAATTTATTTTCATCAATCTATTTTTAAATGCAAATAACTTACTTTTTTAAGACTTGTATAAGGATGACTGGTAGGATCATAAAATATAAAGAAAATGCCTTATGTCAGAACTCGTGTTGTAAAATAAAACGCAAGCTGATTTCGATCTATTTCAAACAAACATCTAACATTTGTAGGTAGCAGAATTTTTTTTTCTATGCAGATACTTATACCTCGATTATTATAATAAATCATTCATATTAGATATTACAATCTATGTCTATATAGAAAAATGTTTCTTAAATTGTAACCTATTTGCTTTTACAAAGAAAAAAAACATAATTAAATTTTGCTGCCTGTAGTAGAAGAGATTTTTACAAAATTCAGTTTAATTGAAAAAAAAAAAAAAAAATTGTCATTTCTCGAAATATTTATTATGCAAATATTCTAGATTTAATAGAATTGTGTCCAAATAATGGAATTGCAACGCAATGTGAAATCAAATATTTAAAAATGGTGCAATACTGACTACAGATCAAAAGTTTTATTTATTAAACAGGTACAAAATACATAAACCTATTATGATCTCTGCTGTGATCATAGATCAGATAGAAAAGATAAAACTTTACAATTTTTTGTACATTTTGAAATTTTTTAAACTAATTTTCAGTGCAATTAATTCTGCTCTTAAACCAAAACATGTATTCCTCTTCCTGATTTCATATCCATTTGTATCATTGAAGCTGTACAAAACAAACATGAGTGCCAAGTCGTTATTTACATAGTAAATATACGAAGTAAAGATTTGATATGCGTATTTCAAATACTCTATATGCCGATAACGATACGTCTTCGTATATAACTAAGATCCTAAAAGATTTATATACTACGATATTTAAGACAAAGTCTATGGAATAAATTATACTATGATTTAGTAAATCGCTAATAAGTGACTGATTAGTGATTTATTCAAAAAAATGTAACGAAGCTAAAGGAGAAATTATAGAATAACCAGGCTTGACCTTACTCCTCTACCACTGTTAATTAAAACTACATATTCAATCGAATTGATACAATCAACTATTCAAACGAAAAAAAAAAAAAAACGAAATTCGAAAGTACACAAAAACACATTGACTAAGTTTTGAGTAGTGAATTTTCGGAACGTCATGAAGCTAATATAAAAGAAAAACTATTGCATGCCATTTGAGAAATGAAAAGCATTTTTCGTAGAGTATACAATAAATACCATAAGATTCAATCACAGAACAGTTATTTTTTTTTTTTTTCACATCATAGATTTTCTATACAAACTTTGAAATACATTTGTGAGACTGATCGATGTACTAAGTGAATAATTCTTAATTAAATACAAGTAATAGATTAAAACTATACAAAGATTCATGCCATATATGAAATTTTAACAATAACAAACTACTACTGCCATAACTATTTTCAACTGTACCATGGTTTAAAAAATAAAAATATAACCAACACACGCATTTTTACACCTATTTATACATATTGTATATTGCTAAGGTGATAAACTGATGACAGTGTAAATTATCATATAAATTATGTCGATATTTTATTAAGAAAAACTCGACTAATCTCATCCTAAAAATTAACTAAAGATGTGGGAATTAATTTATCCTACTAAATAATTGACGAGGATCACTGTTATCATACAATTCACCCATTTCTAAAGATCCATCAGTCACACAATAGAAGAATTTGTATATTTCGTAATATCAGCGCTTACTTTTATTGTGAGAGTTGTTATTTTCGAACTTTTAATATACATATCTCTTTTATACGACCCAAATAAATTTGTATCATTCGACGTATAAAGCCTTACATGAGAAAGCACTTTTCTAACTACACTTTAGCTGGTAAACGAAAAAATGAAAAAAAGAAAGAAAAAAAACTTAGTGGACTAGTAATATTTATTATTATGACTCATATTGTAATGTAGTGAATAGAATAGGATAGAATAGAATAGCATAGAATTTAAAACAGGATTTGATACTAAAATTTTCATTATGGAAAGAAAAAAAATTAAAAAAAAAAAATAGTCTGCAAACAGACTGTACAAATTTTTCCTTAATATTTCTGATTTATATTATATTAGAAATTTATTTGTTTCTCAGGCCTGTTCATTCAGCCTTTTCCTTAAAATAACTTCATGGAAATTAAGACTTTGATGATGTATGTGAAAATTATTAGTATAAGTATAAATAAATCAATAATCAAGAAGTGGGTTTAAAAAGGAGAAACGAATTCGTGGTAAAATTCTATATCACCTACATTCGAATTTTCGTACGAATATTTGAACGATAACTTTCAAAAAAAGAGAAAATTTTATTTTCTTTTCGATATTTAGAATTTAGTTATGCATATATTGTATGTATGTCACGTGTAATGTATGAATCGATATATTAAATCCATTCTCATTTGAAATCAGTAATTTTGTGTAAATCTATCAATGGAATTATGTAAGGTAACTGTGCAATTAAAGTTTCGATTGATAAGTTTTTCGGTAAGTGCTGCTCTGTTTACAAAGAAAATAAATGAATAAATAAAATATTGTACAACTTGTAAGGTGCGAAAAAAAGAGGAAGAATAAATAGCAAATACATCAAATTTTACGTATATAAATAATTTGTAAACTAGAAAATTTATGAATGAAATCGAGACGCGAAGAATGAGGAAATCTAAATATCCAGGCAGAGCCTTATGGAAAATATTAAGATAAAGAACGAAAAAAAAAAGAATCACCAATACTGTCCGTACTTGTGATTTATTATGACACAATATGATATCCGCCTATAAATTGCGGATAAGGCAGCAATACATGTCATAGGTTTGTCTACCGTTTACTGATCTATGTCAGTATAAAATAATAAGATCAGCACAGATTTTGCAATAAGCGTATTAATTCATTTTGTATTATGTAATAGGTATACATTTACATTTATTATAATAACAACTTTGGTTTTAGATGTATAAGGATGTATGCATGCTATCATTTCTTTCATAAAGTTTGTATAATATGAATAATAATAATAGTCATAATAGTAATTTTATTTTATAATAAATTTACGACTGCACATACCAGCATAGATCTTTATTTTCTACAATAAATTATAATAATTAAATTGTATGAAATAATTTTATTTAAGTAATAATAATGATAATATTGATAATTGTACCATTTTATTTACGTATCCAATACAATACAATAATTTGTAATGTCTGAAAGATGTATGTATCTATTATTATACTGTACCAAGCTAATAATTGTACATTGCAGAAATTCATTCAAATATACTTCAATCTATTTCTTTATTTTACTTTATTTCATTGGGTATTCTTTTGTCGTTGTTTTTTCTCCCTTTGTTAAAAAAATCATTGAAACTATTATCAAAAATAAAAATCTAGCATCATTTTTCATTCAACTACTCAGTCAACGTTCAATTTCTCTTGCTACATTGTTTCAACTTGTTATCAGTAATTTTTCTCTAATAATTTGATATTCGTAGTAAGCTAAGTTACTTTCTTTCTATCTGATTGAAAGTTCAAGTTTTCCGCTAACTGAAACATCAAACATGACAAAATTCTCGAACTACAAACGTTTGGAATAAAAATTTATTCATTCGAACAAATTTCAGTAACGAACTGTGCAGTTTCGAACGTATTTTTGAAAATTTCTAATAGTATATCGAAAATGCATGCTCAAAGGTGGGAGTTCCGGGAAGCGTTGGCAGCACTAATGTATACGAAGAAAATTTGAGTCGACAAAAGATAATCTATGTTTTTGTAAATTCGTGGCGTATTTATTGTGTAATTTAGAGAACATATTGTGCAGTACATGGAAAATGTCATCAATTAGACAGTTTACGATAGTTAATTAAAGGAAGGAAGCAGAAAACAAACTGTGTTTTAAAGGGCCAAATAATATCACGTGAAAAATGAACCTAATAAGACCCCGTTTGGTAACGTTTGACGTGACGGGAACTCTGTTGATGACGGCATTAGAGGTACACTATACGGAAATAGGTTCGTTGCACGGCCTTTCCGTTGATCCAATTAAATTGGCGGCAAGTTTTAAAAGCAATGTCAAACAACTGACAGCTGACCATCCAATTTTTGGAAAGCACACGGGACTGGGATGGGAAAATTGGTGGCGAAGAATAGTATACAACGTTTTCAAAGAGCAGAATAAAAACAGCTGTGAAAAAACACTCGACAAAGTGGCAGACCGACTTATCGAATGTTACGGTACTAACAAATGCTGGCACAAATATCCCGACACTTTAAATATACTCGACTATTTGAAAGAACGGGGTGTAATACTAGGCGTAATATCAAACTTCGACGCACGTTTAGAGTCGGTGTTAATTAGCACCGAATTGCGACCGTATTTTTCTTTTGTGTTGACGTCTTATGATCTTGGATCTGAAAAACCGGATCCTTCGATATTTGAAGAGGCTTTAAAAATAACTAGAGGTCATTGCGGTATACCGATCCAACCTCACGAAGCTATACACATCGGAGATACATACGATAAAGATTATATTGGGGCTAAGAATGCTAAGTGGAATGCTATTTTGATTGAACGAGATGTTTTAGCTAAGAATCGAAAAATTGAGAAATCGAAATTGCCTTCTAACGACGTTTTTCACAGTCTTAACGATCTGTGTAATCATTTTGATAGAGTTTTTCAACCCAATACGCAAAAATCGTGTTAATGATTTGGAATTAACTCTTCGTCTGTAAACGTTTGTCCGGCACTTTTCATCTGTAAACCTGCAGGGTCTTTCACGTCCTCCCGTCTTTTCACCCTGTTAATACATTCAAAAAATTCTGAAAAAATTCATGTTAATGTTCGAAACATTCAATTTGATATCTCAATCATAAAATTATAGAAAAATAAATTTTATCATATATTTTTTGTTAAATAATTGAAACGACTCGGTATGTAAGCATTGTTGGATTTAGCTTATTAGTACTCTCTACAATCGGCACAGTTCATTTTACAAATCGTTGCAGGTGAACTATGCCCAAGTGGCCTATTAAATTCATCCCAGATGCTAATGTAACTCTTAGGTGCGACTATCCATACTTTTACTGCTGATTGCTGTTCGGATTACGCCAATTGGTGGCATTCTAGCAGTTCATTTTTCTCCGTATAATAATTTTTTTTACGTAGGGGTAGCAGCGCCCGCCCTTCGCTTATTAGAAAATTACTAACCGAAATCGTTTTGGCTCGGACACGAAAGACCCAGGGTTACAGACGAATAGGGTTAAAATTAAAATTTTTGTTTATCGTTAGACTCCTTGTGTTCTTTTTACTTTCTCTCTTATTAGATTGTATTTTTAAGTGCTAGGATTTAGATAGGCATTATAAATTTAATATCCATAAAGACAAGTTTTTTTAAACATGTTCCCATACTGTACGAATACAGCTGAATATAATTAATATAGGTATATCGACGTATGTAGTATAAGCCTTAGTTAATAATTAGATTTATTAAATTTGATTGTCGTTTTTTTACCTGCAGTGACTGATATAAATGTATAATAAATAGTCTGCACGATTGTAAAATTATAAACTTGTAGAGGTTTTAAATATATTTTTATCTGTTTGACAAAATAAAAATTGCATCCCGTATTATTGGTTCTGTAATATTTTCTTCCTACTTTGAACAGTTCAACGGAACACTTGGTTTTGTATTTATTTGCGCAGAGTGGTGCTTAAATTAAGAAAAAACTAAAAGGACTCGCTATTGCTACAACTATAAAAACAACATACATATGTCTAAAGTGTTATGCTCCATCCCGACATGTATTCAGGTGGCAATATTTCAAGCGTTTTTCTTTTCCGTCCCGAATACTCTAATTTCGTATCCTGTTTCATATCACCCTAGAAATATCCCATATACAATTTTATCTCTTTTTAAATATAGTCGAGCCTATAAATGCCTGTCGAATACATATGTCATTGGCCATGATGTATAGGTATGGATATTAGTTTTACATCAACACTTGTTGAATTGAAAAATGAAAATGCTCATACTAATATCAAGACCTATATACAAATACTTACTGACACATGTTCTCTCATATGACTGTACGAGATACCCGCGTGGTCTGAAACGCGTGGGAGGCGCCACGGTATCGCTTGTCGTTTCCGGGTAACGAGATATCTGTATCATTCCCCTCTAGAGCACATCCGACCTCTACCTCCTCGTCCTATCATTCATTTGCAGCTTTTATTTCATTTTATCGTGATCGCCAGAGAACAGCAACACATCATCATTAAATATCACTAAGAATAAAGCGTATACTCTTAATATATTATGTATAAAGAATTTGTCTAGGTATAATAGCATAATTCAAATGTTAAATAAGCTAAAATGTTAATCAGTAATTCCTGGTGAACTTCTCGTCAAAAGATTCCAACATCCCCATTAATCCACGATATAGTTATGTGGACGCGCCTTGATCCGCGCAAATGTATGTATGAATGTGCTGCACATGTATTAAGTATTGTGGGCGGTGAACGCCGTATGAGAGGCAGCCGCTCAGACAGTGCGCGTGTCGGCGTACAGTCGACAAGCACTTGCATTCATTTCAGACAACATACACATCTAGGTATAGAGCGGCGACAGCAAGAACGTGACGAAGTATAGCCGCAGGCTTAACCGAGGACCGACGACGAAAGGACTGGTGCGTGCGAGGAGTTTTAGGAGCGAAAAGGGGAGAGGTCTCGACTCTGAAACGAGAAGGGAGAATTCTATCGAGTAAAGGCAAGTCTGTGTTGTTTGCCTGGGATGAAGTACGTATGTAGTATGTATACGCGTAGGTATAGGTATAAGGATCACGGTATGTTCCGCGCATCGACTGATCACCAACATCTCGCTTTACTATGGTAGTAAGTATATACGAGAACGAAGCCGACATAAGAGCTCAAGAGAGCACAAACCCAAAGAGACGGACGAAGCTGAGAAATATAAGGCTCGTCGAGTGGTGGTGAGACCGAGAGAGTCAGAGAGCGTAGCCCCGCAGTTCGAGTTCGCCTGGCGGAGGGAGTTCAGTGTGTCTCGTCTCGCCGTACGTCTCTACGCGACTGACTGACTTACTGACTGTGGTGCATTGGCCCGACGTCGTTGATTTCGAGAGCTGTTTTTGTTATAATACTGTTAGTTTATACCCCGACACCGCAATCCTATTATTCATTCCTTCTTTTTGTCTCCACGTGCTTTTCTCAGTCTTTATTAGAAAGTCATGTCTATGAGGATGCTGTTCGCACTATTCATTCAAGCCCTTTAAAACGCAATAAAAATCCTGCGCTTTGTTTACGCTGCAATCTATACTCTCATGTTTCAGTTTAATAGTCTTACGATGAAACAGATATGATCTGCAGATTTTATTTTATCTTTTATTTCAGTTTATATATTATTACAACGACTATAAGATCTTAGACTATTCTTTATTCAAGGGAAAAATAAATTTTGCCTAATCCGTAAAATTTTTGTGATAAGTCTGAACAAAAGTTGCAAACTGATCCTAATTTTAGTTGATAATCAAATTTCCAGATCTCCGATGACTGTAACGTGGGATAAATAAGTGAAGCGAAACCGTAATGTGGTCGAAGTTTTGAATTCTGTTTCAAATCAAATTGTTAATGGATTAATAAAAATTAGTGACGCCTATTGATGGGAACACTGCTGCGCACAGTTATAGTTGAAGTGTTTTGCGTATGAGTGAATGAACTGTTGTATGTGTCTGTGGGTGTGCGGCGTGTAGCAGATAAATTATAAAACTGCTACGGACAATCTCAGTGCAGTGAAGATGTGTGGGACGATGTGGAAGTCGTTGGTTCTTCTCGCGGCGGCCTCTTTCTCGGTCGTTTTTTCCGAACCCGAACCGTCGGAGGAACTTTTTTGGAGCATTCCAAAACTTCGAGAAGACGATAAGTGCTACGATGAATCTGGACGGCCGCAGGTAGGTTCGAATTCTAGTTGTTTAAGAAAAACACCGAGAAATAAAAAGAAAGAAAGAAAAATAAACAAGGATGAGAATTTAAATAGCAAGAGTAACATTCCTTACAAATATATTCGAAATAAATGTCTAATACGGTATAAGGGCGAAGAAATGAGAGTTCAAAAGTATAAGATTATAGATAATGGTAATGATCAACCATTGGAGACGTTAAGTTAAGTAGTTCACACGGATGAGAGCAGTAGAGTCCAACGCGACGTCGTAACTCCCGGTCTTTGCCACATGCCGCTGGCTGCAGAACCGCGCGGGAGCAAGAAGAGAGTAAGAAATGAATATCTATTTTTAGCTGACTTAATTTTGGGTTTTGGTAGGACGTAGGGTGTAGGACGGGTTATCACGAAAGTTCGAAGTTGCTTGAACTCGTCGTAAGATAAATAGACCGAACGATATACCGAGCGCGGCATCTTATTTCTTATCGGAGTGAAAGAGTTTTTATACTTAAATTATAGCCAAATTATTATATTTATATGGACATCGACGCGCCATGTAACAATTTTTCTTGTTTTATAGATTAGTCGACTAATTAACGTATATTTTCGCCATTAGTTTAATCACTCTATAACAAAGAATGTAGAAATAATCGACGTTTCGAAAATACACCGCAGGCGCCTATTCAGTAAATATTTGCTAGGGCTTGAGGGAGACAAACGTTTCCAAGAAACTTCGGATTCCTTAGCTTCCCCATAAATTGCTGCAGTCCCTCACTACTCAAGTCCTTCAGGTTCACTAAGGAAAATAGTCGGCTTATTTCCAGCCGGCTTATCCCTTGGATTTATTTTTAACAATGGTCATAATCGATGTTTAATTTACCACAAATAAATAAAGAAATAAGCGAATGATGTTCCGTATTTAGTTATAGAGTATAAAAGTCCGGAAATACAGTTTCCGCAGCGGTTTTTAATAGATAATCTAGAAAACCTCGGAGCTTTTATGTTCAAATTATTCGTAAGTGCAGTAAACTATACGATGATATTATCTTCGTAGAATGCCTCCGTAGAGTTGCTCGCGCACCTGCGCTTGTTACAACTAAGGATAAGGAAAGACCCTGCTGTTGTGCCTTTATGTAGCTTAGAAAGTTTTAATCTCCTACAGACTACTTACCTTCGCGCGCGTGCGATTATTATACCTGCAACTATAGTCTTGAGGTTCATTTATCTAGGAAAGTCTCTATAATATACCGTCGATCTTTTTTTGTCTTTTTCTCGGTAAACTTGTTTTAGCGTAAATATCAGCAAAGTTTTGCTACGCATTATACGATACATACACAATATCGAATGATATAATACATTCGATATGCGAATGAGACACGATGTATCAAGTTTTTGATTGGCGGAATTCTTGGACGTTTTATAAAACTCGTATCGAGTTAGTCGCTATTCGAGAATCGATTCCGGGAAAGCCCCGTTCAATATGATACATATTTTATTGCCGTCTCAGCTCGAGGATTAGTTTCATAGATTCGTAAAAATCTATTTGATCTATTGAACCGGTGTTGCAGTTGATCGTTACTTAAAATTTTTATAACTCGTGTATCGTTATCGCGGAAGAAAAAATTCACGGCTATTAATATACACAAAGATATACATTTTGTCGGTGATAAAAATGAACAAAGTCATTTTCTTATTCGAAACGTAAATGGTGTTCTTTTTCATAAATTAATGCATATGACACATTATTATAGTATAGAGAAAAATTAGTCGAAGAGATTTTTCAATGTTCCAGAGATGCATTCCGTCGTTTATCAACGCAGCCTTCAACGTTCCCATGGAGGCAACAAACACATGTGGCGAGGGCGGTATTCCTATAGAATATTGCAAACAGACTGGAGTTCAACAAAAATCTTGCGATTTATGTCGCGAGGGCGATCATCCTGCCTCGTTTTTAACAGATCATGATAGTAACGATAACGCGACCTGGTGGCAGTCCGAAACTATGTATGAAGCAATCCAGTACCCAAATCAGGTCAATCTCACCCTTCACCTCGGTAGGTTTTTTTTGTTTTTTATTATTATTATAATTTTATAAGATTTGAGAAACAAAAAAAAATGTTTATGATAAATTTATAAATAAAAAACGAGATATTTATTTCATGAAATTAATTCACTATAGTTTGAAAATTGGAGTGTTCAAATATTGTGAAAATTTTATCCAGACTGATCCTCGATATTAAAATTTTTAGTCAGTGTTTTTTTTCTTCTCTCTTTATCTCGTCGATTTGTTATTTTTAATTTATTTCTTTTAAAGTTGTTCCACGGATTTATTTGAATATAAAAGACTCGTTCATTCGTTATGACCGATAGAAAGACAGGGAGAAAAAAAATTAGACGAGAATTATCGAATTAGAGAAAGAGCGAGTTTCTTCTCATATCAAATATATACCTATCGAATATTTATGTATGGGTATATGTATACATACATATATACTATACGTATAATAATCGATGATACTTTACGCTCGTTAATAATTCCGGGAATAATAATAATAATAATAATAATAATAATAATAATAATAATAATAATAATAATAATAATAATAATAATAATAATAATAATAATAATAATAATAATAATAATAATAATAATAATAATAATAATAATAATAATAATAATAATTAGTGATTTACAAACACCATTGATAGCTCTAATCTTCAGTTCGAGAGATTACATTTTACGAGACAGTCGTTATAATATAATATTGCATGCACTTAGACGTTGTAATAAATTAGCATTGAGTAATTTTTTATTTTATTTTTTTTACACAGATTTTTTTTATATAGATAATAAATGAATATTTTCGGAGATTAGCGAATAAAGGTTCGCATTATATTGAGGTTTTAATAACGTTTCATTATTCCCGATCTTTATCTTGAGGATTTATACATAATTATTTGTATATAGGAGATCTGTACACGGCTTTAAGAACTCGATAAAATAAAAAGTAAATTTTTGCGACCGAGGTATATAATACATATGCGGTCACAAAGAACAAAATTACCACCGCATGCGGACGTCGTCTGGACTCCACATGTTCATTCATAAAACAACCGACGACTTTCTAAGGCTTTCGATATTCGTTGTATATGTATAGTATATAACGAAGGACGGAGACCACCTACAAAGCAGAACGTATTTCTTGGAATTTTAAGAAATTCTGCTAAAATAGATCTTTTCTCAATTCTCACGGTCTTTTTTATAGTTAATTGTACTCCATGCAACGAATTTATTCATTCATTATTAGAGATCATTGCTTGAACATTTATTTAGATTCACAATTTCATTTTTAATTGTTTGTTTTATTTTTTTCTAATTATCAAAAATTATTATAAACAAATTGACTTATCACAATTTGAATATTTTTCCGCCTAAAGCGTGAAACGAATTTTGAATTGAGAAATTCCGTCGTGATTTATTATACGTATAATATAATATTACGACTTATGATGGGTTACACGTGTTTTTAGGGAAAACTTACGACATAACATACGTTCGAGTACTTTTTCACTCTCCGCGACCCGAGAGCTGGGGTATATATAAAAGAAAGAGTGAAAATTCGCCGTGGCAACCGTACCAGTATTACTCGGCTACTTGTCGAGACACTTATGGACTTCCTGACTTTAAGGAAACGGTACGCGGCGAAGATACGAGGGTTTTATGCACCTCGGAATATTCAGACATATCGCCACTCACTAAAGGAAACGTAGCATTTTCCACCCTCGAGGGACGACCCTCTGCTTACTACTTTGAAGCAAACCAGGAACTGCAGGTAAATTCAGTCTACACTTTGCGGGTTTAGAAGAGAATTTTCTAATTCTCATATTTTAGGATGCGTTTAGGATTTAGCGAGGAAAGATTTATACCGCATGTTTGGGTGTGTTATTATTTATAGGAATGGGTCCAAGCCACAGATCTAAGAATAACTCTCGATCGTTTAAACACGTTTGGAGATGAAGTTTTCGGAGATGATCAAGTCCTAAGATCTTATTACTACGCTATAGCTGATGTTGCAGTCGGTGCAAGATGCACTTGCAATGGGCATGCGGGTGAATGCGTTTCTAGCAATGGGGTAGACGGATCAACTCGCCGCGTTTGTCGGTGAGTGAATAAATAAATAAATTAGAATAATTAAAAAATAACAAAAATAATAAAGTATGAATATTTGAAGTTATTTCAATGACACAGAAACATACACATGATAATTCGATACTGCAAAGATGTATAAGAAAATGATGAAAATATTATTGAAAATCGCGAAATTATTTCAATAAAAAGATTCAAAAAATATTTTCCCGTTAATATTCCGGCTTCTGAAGAATCAGAATTTGCAATTTACGATCCATTCTTCTTGCAGCTGTGAGCACAACACTGCTGGACCCGACTGCAACGAATGTTCACCATTCTACAACGATGCGCCTTGGGGCCGAGCCACAACGACCAACGCTCACGAATGCAAAGGTATATAATTTTCTTTATTTGATATTAATTAATTTTATTTTATTTTTCATTATTTTCAAATTGTTTACAATTTTTTTCAATTTTTATTTTTGTCATTTTTACTTTTTTTTTTATCTTGGACTATAATTTTTGCGTAAATTACTGGAAGGCATAAGTATAATCTGCTTTTCGCGTATAAAATTTTATCCGATTGAAATATGTATTTGCGATAATTGTATTGCGCGGCTTCGTATATAGTTTCGATCTTTTTTCTCCTTCACATATACTTGCTTGTGTACATACCTCTATAGTCTGTATCGTCTTGCTTGGTTGGCTTAGAACCCCATTGTGCGACGTGACCTTATATGGCCGAGTCAACCAAGTCGCGAAACGAACGAATACCATCATCGCTACAACCACTGCACGCTCCTTGTTCTCAATACAACGATATACTATCATTTGCTAAGTATCATACCGATATTACCCATGACAATATCAAAAACCGAACCTGGATCCCGAATGCATGAAATTTCTTTCCAATTTTAAAAAGATTCAAATTTATTCGTCATTTTCGTATATTGACATCATATCGCAATTTTACCCGAACTTTATTTTAAAAAAATTGATAAACTGTATAATTGGTATAAATCCTGTTATATTCCGACACAAAAGATCGTTGGGATTCATATACCTAATTATTGATTATGGTCATTCATAGTTAACGTAATAAAGTTTTTATTTTAATTTTTTTTAATTCAAGTAACGAAATAAATGAGAAATTATTAACAGAAAAAAAATTGACCTCTTCAGATCCTTTTTGCGGTGAACGCAAAGATCTCTTTGTAAGATACCGCTGGGATTTTAAATTACCTCGGGTACTTACGTGGTTACTGTTTTATGATTAAGGAATTTCCTTGCAAAGCGTTTAATTTTTCATACTTTTGATTGAAATTTTTTATACGAGAGACCGGGGAAAAATGAGGTACCTAAAAATTGTGTATATTTAAAAAGAGATTCTGAAAATATCGTATTTTAATTTGCGATATAATTGCGATTTTTATTTCAAGTATCTTGTTTTACCCCGATTTTTCCTATTCCTACGAATTATTTCTCAATGATGCTAAAAACTTGATGTGTAAGATACATTTGGTCCTATACACAGTTTTGGATTCCGACCGTGATATGTTACTGTATTAAATCATACAAAGAAGAATAATATACCGATTTCATTTTTTAATTATTCAAACGAACTCGAATTAAGAATGGTCTCTTCGTAAAAACTAATCATTGCTTTAAGTCGCGATCAAAATCATATGAAACAATTATTAATTTATATGATCATGTATAATGAAAGATCGTTTTTCTTCCAGCATGCAACTGCAATGGCTATTCTGATAGATGTTTCTTTGACAAAGAATTGTACAATGCTACTGGTCATGGAGGGCACTGTTTGGACTGTGCTGCCTCTAGAGACGGTCCTAATTGCGAACGTTGTAGAGAAAATTTCTACGAACGTCCCCAGGACGGATATTGTATCCCCTGTGATTGTGATGAAACTGGTAATAAAAGCCTGGATATATATTACAACAATAAGCTAATAATAATATCTATAACATTATAAAAGTACAGTAAACATCACTTAATCTAAGTCTCAGAGAACATGTTTCACATGTTAAGTATATACCTACTTCACTCATAAAATATTGAACATCAAAATAATTACTAAATGCATAGATCTTGATGTTCATAGGTTCAAGAAGCTTGCAGTGTAACAGCGAAGGCAAATGCCAATGCAAGCCTGGTGTTACGGGAGATAAATGCGATCGATGTGCTCCTAATTTCTATAACTTTGGAACATTTGGGTGCACTTCTTGCGAGTGTAACACTGCTGGTTCATTGGGTAATACTCCAAACTGTGATCCATTTACCGGAGAATGTCAGTGCAAGGAAAATGTTGAAGGAAAACGTTGTCGAGAGTAAGTATTAGTTCTTCGCATATCCATTTAGTAGACAAATAACGAATGAAAAACTTCATACAATCATTCCACAATGCATTTCCAATTCATAGGTCAAAAAAATTGATGTAAAGGCCTGCGTAAATTCTTTGAATATATTTGACTTGAATTTTCCAAAAAATCATATCTAAAGATGTTTAGTCAGTCGATTTTTCACCTTTCTATTTCTCTATTCGTAGATGTCGCCCTGGGTACTTCAACCTTGCATTAAATAACGAATTTGGTTGTACTCCATGCTTTTGCTACGGTCATGCATCAGTTTGCGAGCCTGCATCAGGATATTCTAAGGTTGTCATAGAAAGCATGTTTGCTAGAGGTGCCGAGCGGTGGACGGCTGAAATTACTGGCAACTGGGCGCCTGTTGCCTATGATACGCTTACCCAATCTGTTACCGTATCTTCACCAGAGCGTGAAAACGTATATTTCGTGGCCCCTAGTAAGTGGTTGAACAGATTCTTCAAAGTTTAAAGAGGGCATGAATTATTCTTTATGGATTTAACTCTATACATAAAGAAAAGGATTATCATCCTATCAGACTTCAACATTATTCATATTGTATCTGACATAATTAATCAATTCCTCTTTCGTAATTCAGACCGATTTTTGGGCGATCAACGTGCTTCCTATAATCAGGATCTTTCCTTTAAACTAAGAATCGGGGAGGGAGGAGCTGCGCCAACAGTTAGAGACGTTATTTTAGAAGGAAAAAATGGAGTGCAAATTACTCAGCCTATATTTGGACAAAATAATCCTACCCCTTCTACGGAGGTATATTTATCATTTTATCTGTATCCCTTAAATTTGAAACAATAATATCTACCCTCTAGTAATACACCTTGATTCTACAGATTGCAGAATTCAGATTTCGACTACACGAACATCCAGATTATGGCTGGCAACCCAGACTATCTTCTAAGGATTTTATATCCATTTTATCTGATTTAACTGCAATAAAAATACGCGGAACATACACACCAAAAGGTAAATGCTGAACATCTACCCATTAATTACTCACTTCATTATCTGATCTTGATTTATCATCCCTGTTTTAGGAAAAGGATATTTGGACGATGTTAGGTTGGAAACTGCGCATAGCGGAGCAGCTGGAGAACCAGCTGACTGGGTAGAACACTGTAGCTGCCAACCCGGCTATGTTGGTCAATTCTGTGAATCCTGTGCACCTGGTTTCCACCATGAACCTTCTAACGGAGGTCCATTTGCTAGTTGTGTACCCTGTAACTGTAACGGACATGCAGAGATTTGCCAAGCTGAAACTGGTGTGTATAATCAATAAAGTTTGTCCTAGTGATAACCACTGGCTAATTAAAATGATTCACAAATTAAACTGGAACAAGATTTGATCCAATTCAAAATTCTATTTCACAGGGCGCTGCATCTGCGAGCATAATACTTCGGGAGATAATTGTCAGCATTGTCAACGTGGCTTTTATGGATACCCATTGAAGGGAACGCCTAATGATTGCAAACCATGTCCTTGTCCAGATCAAGGCCATTGTATTTTACTTGGCAGTGATCCAGACCCAATTTGTTGGGAGTGTCCACTAGGGCGAACAGGTTTGTGTCTACTAAATGAGCATACTATGAATATGTACTGCGTATCTAATGGCTCCAACATTTAAAGTTTCTGTATGAATGATGAATCGCAGGTAGGAGATGCGAAACCTGCTCCGACGGCTACTTTGGTGATCCTGAAAATAACCAGCCTTGTAGGCCGTGCGAATGTAACAATAATATCGACCTGAACGCGATCCGGAACTGTAATCAAACCACAGGAGAGTGTTTGAAGTGCGTTAATAACACAGCTGGCTTTCAGTGTGAGGAATGTCTCCCTGGTAATTGAATATTTATCGAATTACATGTCTTGATAAAATCATATCGAGGAGTTAGAGCCTAAGTATTTAACAACACTTTATAGGATACTACGGAGACGCTTTGTCTGATCGTAAAGAAGATGGTTGTAAAATATGCCAGTGTTATGCACCCGGTACACAGGAACTTGAAGATGGTAGAATTTTACCTTGTGATCAGCTTACGGGTCATTGCAGGTGTAAGCCTTATGTGACTGGCCGCAATTGTGAAAAATGTGAGGATGGATACTACAACATTATTAGTGGAGAGGTAACTAGCTTAACTTTTTTTAGACAAAACCATGTAGTGCGAAAATAACAATAATTACGAATTTTCTTTTTAATTTTTTCATGTAAATCAGGGATGCACACCTTGCAATTGTGATCCTGAGGGATCTTTCGATAGAACTTGCGACGCCATAACAGGACAATGCCAGTGTAAACCTGGGGTAACTTCTTTACGATGTGATGCCTGTCTTCCATATCAGTACGGATTTGGTCGCGAGGGTTGCAAGCGCTGTGAATGCGATAATATCGGCTCCCAAGATCTTCAATGCGGTACAGACGGCCAATGTCCAGTAAGTTGGTTCTTTTTTGTTTTGTGATTAATGATACAATGGAATTAGATCATGATTATCTAGCAAGCTAACTACTCAGATCAAACTGAAGCATTTTTACATAATTTTTTTAGTGTTTTGAAAATGTAGAGGGACGTCGCTGCGATCGTTGCAAAGAAAACAAATACGACAGACAGCGAGGTTGTGTGGAATGTCCTCCATGTTACAGTCTGGTTCAAGATGCTGTAAGAGCTCATCGTAGACAGTTGGATAATTTGGTAGAGACTTTGAAGAAGATAAACGGCTCTCAGACTGTCTTCAAGAAAGATGGAGACTTTGAAAAAGAATTAAGGCTCGTTCAAGATCGTGTTAAAACTCTGTTACAAAATGCGACGCAAAATTCTGGCAGTGAGTACAGATCTGACTTCTAATGTCGCTATTCGTTATATTTTCGATTTAAATATTTGTCTAAAAAAATGTGTCTTTACTTTTTAGACGAGAAGAAAACTCTTGTCGAACAGTTGGACGATCTGCGCAATCACTTACAAAATATTGAAGAAACTTCTCGTACCGTTGACTTGACCGCTGAAAATGCAAACACAACCACCATCGAAGGTCGAGCTAGTATCGATGATGCTGAAACAGTGCTGGATACAATTCACGATCAGTTAACTGTACGCCAATTTCTAGATCCAAAATATTCTTCATTATTAACCGATTCTCTCTAAATATCAATCTCTTTCCAAGCTCTGTTGTATATGTTCTAATAATAATCATAATTTAGAAAGCTGAAGCATACCTAGCAACGGATGGTCAGACTGCGTTAAACGATGCCAGAAATCGAGCAGAGCAAGTTGGTCAACAGAATAAGCAGATGACAGCGATTGCACAGGAGGCTCGCATCTTGGCAGACATGTTAGTTTTAAATTATGAATACAGATGGGAACAAACAGTATTAATTAATTGCATAAATCTAAGATTCTGATAACGTATTTTTCCAGAAATACTGCCGAGGCAAGGAGAATTCACGAACTCGCTGAAGAGGCACGGGATACAACCCTGAAAGCTTACAATTTAGCCAAACAAGCCATATATAAGAATGCTAATATAAGGTCAGTGCCTTAGTCATCTTTTCTAGATTGAATTTGACAATTCATGTTTACTAATTCTCTAAAATCAACAGCGACGAGATCCAAGCTTTGGATATTGCGCTTAAGCAGCTTGAGGATAGATTCAACGAAGTCAAAGGGCTTGCGAAAGTGGCAGCAAATAAGTCCGCAGCAGTTTTGCAGGAGGCTCTAGTTGTATCGATAGTAAATCTTGCTATTCCGGCGATTGATATTGCCGAATTGCAGAGGCAAGCTGAAGCCATAAGCAACGAGGTGAGAAGTTGTTAATTCATTCTTTCTTTCGTTTTTCATCTTTTCATCAGCTTTTTATCCACTTACATATTCTTATTGTTTATTTATATTGCAGGGATTGAGCATAAAAGAACGGGCACAATTACTACTCACGGATAATGATCAGTTAATACAAGATATAAAATTAAAAATTTTCAACAGTGAACAACTATTGTTAAAAGCGAGAGAACAGCAGGATGCTACTGCTGACCTTTTTGCAGAAGCTGATAAAGCTAATGCAAAGGTTGAAGATGCTGTAAAGAGAGGTGATCATACCCTGAAAGAAGCCCAGGAAACTTTCCAAAAATTAAGTGGTCAGTGTTTTTTTTTTTATTATCATTATGTAGTATTTTATACATGCTCAATCGCAAAGTTGTAAATTTGTATTCATTCATTCAGAATTTGACGCGGAAGTACAGCGCGAAAGACTTCTTGCCGTAGCAGCTTTGCAGGAGATAGATGTTATCAGAAATTTGATAGCTGAAGCTGCTAATAAGACTAGAATAGCAGAGCAAACTTTAAACGGAGCTGAAGCAAATGCAGTTGAAGCAAGAAATATTGCTAGAGTAGCACAGGTATGTTGAGGTTCAATGGGGGCCTCAATTTTTTTTCCTTTAAATGTTGAGGTACTAAGGAAATTGTTTCAGGAAAATTATGCTGACAAAGCAAGCCAAAATGCAAATAAAATCCGTATGGAAGCAAATAAAACAAGGTCTCAAGCCTTTAGTCTTGGCCAAGAAGCTGAAAATTTACGCGCCAGAGTCGACAATACAGAAAGTCTTATAAATGAACAAGAACTGCAAACAGCTAAAGACGCCAATATTACTAGTGCGGTAAGATTTTACGATTAATAGAAGATCTAGAAGAAGGATTTTCTAAATTTAGTAAAAATCAAACCCATAGACTATGTGTATAATAATTAGATTCGTTTTTGGAAATTAGGCGAAGCAAAAGGTCGGCCTATCAAAAACCAATGTGGATACTGCATCACAACAAGTCGACAAGGCTTTGATTGAAGTGGCGGAAATTATAAAGGAACTTGAGGCTTTACCGGAGATAAGTGAGTTATAATAATGATAATTTTTAATCAGCAAGAGTTTATTTGTAATTGTAATGCAAGTGAAAATAATGGTTGAATATGTAATTTGATGTTTAATTTCAGATGCGGTGGACTTGAACCGTTTGGAAGAAAGATTAATAGCAGCTGAGAAAGAAATAGAAGCGGCTAATTTGGATCAAAGAATTCGTGATTTGACTGAAGCAAAGAATCTTCAAGGCCAGTGGGTTAAAAGTTATGATGATGAGGTGGCGAAGCTTAGAATCGAAGTTGAGAACATAGAGACTATTAAATTAGCCCTTCCAAATGAGTGCTACAAACGGCTCCGTCTTGAACCATAAGACTCATCCTGTATCGTAAAATATGCCATATAATACTTAACAGTAAATATAAATTTAATATTCTGTTTATTTAAATGGAATAAGAGCTAATGAGTCAAATTCAATGTAACTTGATATTGCGTACAACACTTCTCGAATGAATACGGGAATGTGAGTAATTAATATTCAGCAGGAAATACCAAAAATTAAAAAGAAAAAAAAAAAAAACAGTTCAGCGTGCCTTACGGAGGGAGAATAAATTTTAGAAAATTCTCTGAATAATCTGGTGTTATTTTCGAATTTAAATCGCGTGATAATAATTTTTTATAAAATAATCAATAATGTATGATTACTGTCGATTATTCACATTAGAGAATTTGAATTATATAGCAGAAAATTTTTTATCAATTTGTACAATAATTCATTGAAGAAGAAATCTTTACTTTAATTGTACATTGATAATAACTAGATTTTATTATTTAACTGATAAGTTAAAATACTTTCTTCGTATTCTTTGGAGTTTGAGCTACATTGATATTTTTTATATTATGATAATCCCTGCAATCATGATTATTATACCAAAGATTTAAATAATAGAACCATACTGAACATTATGAAATTTTCAATATCAATACCTCTACCAACTACACTGTGCAGCTTATAAAGGAACTCATGATTTAATATTACCGAAATTTTAATTTCAAATACCTGAAATTCATTGCTGAAATAATATTCTAACGAATATTCTCGCATGAAGACTGTTCTTTTATCTCTGTATGTTTGTCTGTACCCTTATACGGGCAAGTTGGTGGTTTTTTTTGTAAGTTTCATCTAGCTAATCAAGTCAGTATCAACGATTAGTAATCTAAATTGGAGAGCATCCTAAGTGGTTTAGAAATTTTTATTGCCAATGCTGATTGGCGATTCATATTACTTAACATTAATTTTAAAACTTTTTACTTATATAAAATAATATAAAAAAAGATTAAAAAATAAAAAAAAAAAAAAACATTTATATGAAGTTTATAGTTTAGTACAAAATGTAGCATTTAAAGTATAACAATAAACGATTGTAATAGTGTTGTACTTTTATAACATTCAAATATCAATCATGATTTCTTGCTTTTTTTTACTAATTCATTCACTGAATCAGCTTTACGTTAATAATACGAAATTAATAATCTTCTTAAAAGCTTGTCAAGTAATTAGAAAAAAAAAAAAACGAAAATTATATTTTCTTAAAATTCAAAACGGTTACTACCTTTATTTTATATTAAGGAATATTGACTTTTTTTTATTATACAAAGGACATGTTAACATTATACGTGTGGTATATGGCACTTCTTTTCTAATAACAACTGAAATATCTTTTTATTTAATCTTCATTAAAACGGTATACTCTGGTAAATAAATATGCGATATATAACAAAAATGAATATACTAAAAAATTACATTAAATGCTAGTAAGAAAATTGACCACTATTTTATAATCGGTAAACAGTCTGTAAAATCAAATAAGTTATTCACTTAATTATAAACAAAATAATTAGGAATACCAATATCGCAGTCAAGACTCCAATGGCTACCCATTGTCTCCGATCTAAAACAAACGGAAAGTAACATCACATGCGCCACTTATAAAACTACATATTTTATTGAGTTAATTTTTCTTTTTCTTTCGTTCTTTCTTATGTTAGCGACAATAATATAATAACAATGAGAAGCACAAAAGAATCTTATCTAATCTACATTTTTAATACTAACAACATGAATGATGTTTAAATTAAAATTCATTTTTTACTCAATCGTCAGATCTTTTGAAATAATTCAAAAACCCATCAAGAATTTAAAGAGTAGGTGTATTTCGAAATAAAATAATTTTTTTTTCCAAAATTTGGCCATTTATCAAGTAGTATAATACACTATAGTTTCTAGAGCTAGTGCATTATTTTCAACAACTTTTAAACTCTGTAACCCAGTTATTATTTTTGGCAATACGTTATTATGGAACAAACTTTACAGTATATATTATTCGTCGTTAACGACATAGTGGACTGCTTTTGTCTTTTTTTTTTGTGAAAAACAAGCTAAATTTTATGAACTGAAAATTTTCCATTTATATAAACGCGCGAGAAATGAAGAATGTGTACAAATTGTTAGAATAACAACTGATTACAATATCCTCAAACTGCAAATTACCAGATTCAAAGAATTTCTGTGTTTTGAAAATATGGCTCATGAAAGCAAACGTAAGATTGTAATAAACCAGCAAGTATTTGTCTTTCAATCTTATTTAGAAACTGAGCAGCTAAGATTCTACAATTGTCTAAACCAACGTCTAAATCAATGCTACAATTATTTTATAATATATATTTTTTTATATATATATATGTATCATAGTAGTCGTTAACAACAGGATCATATACCTATTATATGTATGTATACAAATTTTGTAACTTCAGGTCTTCTACATCTACGTATACCTATTATATATTTTCTTTAATATGCATCACATAAAAGTCAATGCCATTGGCTGATTCCTCTATCTATTATATCGAATTTTTCACTAATGTAAAACAAAAACTTTAGTATACATCCCGTTTAATATATTCAGCTATGAATTATAAACTATTTACCACATATCTACTACCGACTCAATAACTTTTTGAACAACATTAAAATGCTTACCGTTAACGATATCGTATTATTTATCTACAATTCTTGAAAAGTTATAGTATATTTATAATTTTTGTTCACCTTTATCTTTTTCTTTTCTTTTATTATTATTATTATTATTCTTTCATCTGAGTATATATTGTATATTATTGTCTAAAGTATATATTCATATGTAGAGGCTTTTTTTTTGTTAATATGTACACTAAATGATTTTAGTAAATTTTAACGCATGCTTAAGATTTTGCAAAATTATACTGCTTAAAATAAAAGATACATATTCATTTGTCAAGAAAATAGATACTATTGATTATATGTATAGCGTAACAATGGAATCAGCACAATTGGCTCGAAAATTTTTATCTTTTAATCATATTGCAGTTAAGTATGATAATGAATCATATATGTATAAGCTGCCTTTGTTGTAAAGAAAAGTGTTAAATCCTAACTGTAGATTGTCTCATTTGAATGAAAACACGATATTAGCTTCAAAGAGACATTTTTAGAAATTGCAGCTTACATTTATATTAATAAAACAGTATATTGTTAAATTCCTTAGTCCGCGGAACACAAAAAACAGTTTGTTAAGGTACTAGATAAAGAGGATAAAGAGGATGGCTTAGAGATAAGGTCGGATGCTGTAGACGATGAGGTGGTAGGAGCAGGAATGTAATTATTATAGTTACCATTGCTCATGTGGAGAACCTTAGCCATTTTCTTCATCGTAGCATCCAACTTTGAGTCTGTTACTTCCAGCTCGTTTCCAAAGTCATCCAGCATTCTATAAATTATAAAACAAATATTATTATCTCATTCAACCAAATTTTCTACATCTTTTTTCTCTCATTCTGGCATCAAATCCTCTTTCTTCTCTTCTCTCAATAATACAATGAACATATTGATCACCAACAAACGTACACAGCTTGCTCATCCAGCTCCGTATTTATCTGACGAGACACAGTTTTCAAGGTTCCAATACTCTCCCCAATCATGTCTAACTGTTCATCTTGTTGATGCATCATTGTACTTTGCTGCTGTAGCGTATCTTCTAAAAACTGTCTGTTTGGACTGTCCATCTCATTTTCAAGCTTACTATACTTTGTCGTTCCATGAGTGACTGGAACTCTTGCTGGACTGTTGTCTAGCAGAGGCTGTAACATTCACAAATCAATCATTTTTGATAAAAAAAACAACCAAACCACAATAATTAAATCAAATTTATTCTACAATGTGAGACATTTTTCTATTTTGCAAAGTGTTGAATATATTATTATCCAACTATAAAACATCGTATTTTAGGCATTAAATGAATGAACTGAACCAAAATGAGTCAAGACTAGCCATAATTTGGAAAATATCATTTCATTTAAACCACGATTAAAATCAATAGTGGTAAATTACCAAGTCTGTTATAAGTATTGCCTTAGTACTCATTTTGCTTATTTCAAGCGTAGTAAAAGCTAATATTGCAAAATATTCTTGCTGTAAATGTAACATTTATTTTTTTAAAACTGACCTGTCTTGCGGTATGATCACGGTCTCGACCTCTGCTCAAATTCATTTTTTCCTTCATGATCTGTAAAGATTTATAAAACTTGATACTTGAGGTGTATAAAATGATTGACATGATCAAATTACATCTATACTGTTTTAGAATGATGTGTAAAACTTGAGAATAAGTTGTTCCTCTATTGTAAAACCTTACCTTAACCATCTCGCGGGTTTGTTCTATGAAGTTTCTTCGGATAGTTAGTTCCTTATTATCGATTTTAAATTTGTTTGGATTCTTTTCTACGATACGTATATGTGTCAAGTTAAGGCTAATCGCTAGATTTAGTAGCAAATGAACAAACAGTTGATATTGTTGATGTGGTAAGTAAGTGTAATGAAAGAATAATTAATGCAAGATTTTCCTAACCTGAGTCTACATATGAAAGATTGTGATATTGTAAACTTACGTGTTTTTTTTTTAAATCATTCGTCAAAATCTCATATTTTTTTAATTTATTTGAAGTTTCAAAATTCTTGTCATTTTAAAGATATTTCAGGTTTGTTGGTGTTGGTTTTTTATTGTTATCGTGTCATAACAAAACATAATATAACATAAAATAACCAAATAGTAGAATTTTTTTTTAATCATAGAAAATTTAAAGGATATAGATCGTATCCTCAAGATCTTCTAGATCCCACTCGATGGATCTTAACGCGTTGCGCAATTCTGTGGTTGTCCACTCAAGTTCTTCACGCGATACAGGAAGTCCTCCGACTACAGTTGGAGTTGTTGCGCTTGATCCATCTTGCAGCTCTGTCCAACGACCGTATAATGCACGTGTTTTATTCAGAGCTTTGCACACCTCGCTAAATAAAAAAAATAAAAAAATTTCGTATCTGTTTTAAATTCATTCCAATTTTGTAACAATTATAGAATTTGATCCAAGCAGTGTTTTCTTTCTTTGGGTACGGCACATAATTTTTTTTATTCAATTAATAATGCGAAATAATGCAAATAATAACAACACTACTGTTTTAATTTCAATTCAAATAAATCCATAGTTTTGTTGTTACTAGTGATACTGTGATATCCAGCTCAAATAACAAATCATATAATAATTTTGAAAGGAAAAAAAGCACAAAAAAAAAAAAAAACAGAAATACCGCCATATTCAATTTGGTCTGACAAATTCGATAATCGTTATTATTTTTGTCATCGTCAAAAAGCGCACCCGATTTTTTACTAAATTTCGAGTAAATACGTTGAATATTTTATGTTAAATAAGGTAAACAATATATACATATATATATTTGTGTTTCAATAAGTCTAATACTTTAACTATGTATTTCTGCGCTTTTTAAATAATTATATGTACGGAGACATATGAGTGTGTATTGATAAGTAGAGAGAGAGAAGGTGATAGGATTATGTTTGTTTTTGTAGTAAATATATGTTATCGTGAAATAGGGGAGATATTATGTGCCCGGTATATGACTGGGTATAAATATTAAATTAGAAGAATATGAGAAAAGAAAGAATTGATATACATATAACTTCAGCCCCATTTTGTGAACTTACTCCTTGACGACAAAGAAGGGGTCCTCCAGCGTCATTCCTTCCCCGAAAATTAAAAGGGCGGCCCTTCTCGCCTCCCCGTGGCACCCACAAAAATCTGAATTCGTAATTTCTCAATCATCGGTAGTAAATAAAAGACTATAAACCGCACTTAGACTAAATAATATACAACAATATAATCAAATTGACACTTGCTCGCGCCCCACTCTTCACATCTGTCGGGTATTGTGACGTCTGCCACTGCAGACGACTATTTATTCGATTTTGACGTTTGCGCGTAACAAAGAACAACCAGATGGCAGTGGTGAGTCCGATCGATGCCCAAGCCACGAACCACGCGATTAGTAAGAAGCTACGCGCCGCAGAATGAACAGCAAACTTTGCTCTCTCCCTCAATTTTCATTCCATGCAATATATTCCTCCCGCGTTTGAATTATTTGTAAACAGAACTCCTTTGTGATTGACATTAAGTAATTCTTTATTTCTCAATAATTAAACATGTGAGTGACACAGTGATTGTGAATAGTGTGACTTGAAAATATTACAGGCGCTCCAGAATCCCAGGGGTCGAATATTATCAACGATTTACAACAGCAACAGGTAAACAAACTTTTCAATGAACATTGTTTATGTTTACAGCGTGCGCCTGCGACGTAACCTCAGAATAATTTTTCTAAAGCGCCTGAAACTTTAAATTAGTTTATTCAAATTTGGCAAATATAGTTAAAGTGTTAGAAAATCGACGAGCTATAGTACCAAAATTTCCGATTCTGTAAAAACAAACATTAACATGTTGAAGAAAGGCATAATGAAAAAAACGTTTTTGGATTAACTGATTTATTTCGATTTGTTTATTATTATTATTATTATTATCATTAATATTATGGATTGTTGATTAACACACATATAAAAAAAAATTACGTATCATACAATACCTTGAAATAAATGACAGCAATAAATACTAGATCGACTCTATGGCTTAAGTAGAATTAAATCAGTTACATATTACATTGCTTACAAAAATAATAATGTTAACCATAGAAATAAATTCGAGAATAACCGCTTCTACGTATTTTGATAAATGCTTTCAATCAAATCCTTGAATCTTTAGATTAACAGTTTAAGAACTGGACATTATTATCTTGCAGTAAAAATTCTCAGCTGTTTTCTAAAATTCGTAATTTAACGTCTTACAGACTGTACACGTTGACTGAATTCAATCAACGCTGCGCACGAACATACTAAACATATCATAATCTTCTTATATATTTTATATTTTCAGATAGTTGAATAAACAAAAAATATATACTATAATCACTTCGTTTTTCTGTCTTATAACAATCGCGTAAATATCTGATTGGATGGAGGGAAAACTATTTCATTTTCGAGGTCTATATATTATACAATAAATATATATATATATATATATATATATATATATATATATATATATATATATATATATATATATATATATATATATATATATATATATATATATATTTTTATTTATTTTTTCCACTTATCTTTTTCCATAACTTTAGATTATTTCATTTTTAATAACATAATTTATCGACTACATATTTTCTCTTCAAACACTTGACAAATATAATGACAAAATACCGGACATCGTTGTATAAATTTTACGTTACGTAGATATATGTATATATCACACCGTTGTTTTTTATTTCATTTTTTTGTCTTGGTTTTTTTTTTTTTTTTTAATTTTAATTTTTTTTTATTTTTTATTCTCACATCTTTTAAAATAATATTAGATAGAAGAAGCTTCACGATTAGTTTATGCACTATTTAATTATGGAAGGTATAAATGCATATTATAGCTCAAGATATCATAGCAAATAAAGTAATAAATAATAACTACTATTGACAGTTAGTTAAGTTTACTACAGGATCCGATACCTAAATAATAGATTTGATTAATCAAGATTTTGATCAAATCAACACAGTCCTCCTTCGTAATCGTCTTCTTGTTCTTCATCCTTCGTAGGACTTTGTTTTGGCTCTTGTGCAGGGCTTGGTTTTGGTTCGGCTTGTGCCGGTTCTCCGCTAGCAGCTTCGGTAGTGTTATCTTCCTGTTGAAAATAGGCAAAAAAATCAGTCTTCGCTGATTCCGAATTGAAAGAAATGTGTTTGTGTTGTTGTGTGCAAATTTTGAATTTCGAGCTATTATTGGTGATTCGCGATTCAATTTCAACCCTTTTTCACCTGATTAACTTCCGCCTCAATCGTGGCTTGGCTAGTAAGTTTAGTCGCGTTTGGAGATATGTAAGAAGCAGCAGCGTTTGGTCGCACACCAGCAGGTGGAACTGCGTATTCTACCTGCGGAAGGGGAAGCCCTCTTGCTAGTTTTGCGTATTCCACGTCCATATGCTTGATGAAGGGGCTGTTCAAGGCTGATCTTGCAGAATCTGCATCTTCATTGTCATAGGCCTGTAGCAACATTTCCAGTGTCTGCACCTGTAGAAAAAATAATTGATTATATTTAATTATTTTATTATCCGCCTAGTTATTATCAACGAATTTTCTCTTCAGCTATCTCAAACTCACTTCTGGTGCGTCGCAGTAGTTTCCCCATTCCTTGAAAGCCTTTTCTGCGGCTACTTGATCCCCTCGAGCAAGTTGTACTAATACTAATACAACTGCCAATCGTCCTACAGAAGGAATGTGGTCTATTTGTTGATGCATTCCAATCTCCCTACGAATTGCGTCTGCAGCTTGATCGTACATCTTTAGTTTGACTAGGATTCTAGCTGCTTTGCTCATGTATTCAGCTGCTTGACGCGGACTATCTTCACCCTGTAACATGTTTTGGATAAAGAAATTGCGTTTTTTACATTTTGTGGATTGTTTCTAGTCAAGGAATGGTTTTTTAGTATTTATTTTTATACCATAACTACGTCGGCTGCACGTTTATACAGTTCTAGAGCTTGTTCTGGTTCGTTTGCATCCAATAACTTAGCAGCCTTGTCCAAAACTGTGGCACCTGATTCGGGTGAACCGTGTTGCTGATATAAGGAACATGCGGAATGTGCAAGCTTTGGTACATCCGTTAAATTTCCCAATTCTTTACAGACAAGCACTGCTTGTTCGAGACTCCTGTGAATACAGTAATCAATTAAGTGTGGTTCTCTTTTCTTTATTTTGATATTTCTACTGTCTGTTTATAAACTTTATACACGTTTCAAAGATGGGTTTTCATTTTTGTTTAAGTTATTTAATAATACAAACGGTTGCTACTGAGGTTGCCAAAAATCATGTCTTTTTCTTTTTGAAACGAATGGAATTCGACTTTTTTGGTAAAACTAATGAATTATCATGTATTGCGTATTTGAAGTAATATTAAAGTTTTCTGTGTTTTAAGATTTGGAAGTTTTTAAAGATTTTTAATTTTTTATTTAGAATATTGATTGTAAGTCATGTTCAAGAAATAAAAATTTAGTTTTGTAGGACATGATTTGAAATAATGATCACAGTAAATTAAATCCACCTAAGTTTGAACGTAATCACGTTTTAAAGCTCACACATTACTTTTTCATCAAATTTCAACTTTTTATTCTACAGTATTTTGAAATTACAAAAGAAATACTCACTTTGCAGCGTGAAACCATCTGTTAAATTACTTAAGGAATTTAATACAGATATATACGAAAATATGAAAATACAGAAGCACAATTAGCTTCGTTATTAATCATAAAAATGTTGAAATCAGCATTAATTGTAATTGAATGTTATTACGATGATTTTATAGTAAAAACTTTGTAAAAGATTTGTTAACAATATATAAAAATAATGATAAAAAAAAAAAGTTGAAGAAGGATACGATCTGTTATGTTTGTGGCAGTCAGAAGCCTTTATCAAACATTCCTTGCATTGTTGAAAAGCCTTAGCATTTCGGAAGCAGGTTGCTAAAGATCAAATAACAAATCAAATGATTAATATTTACTAATTTAACAGCACTTATGTTGAGAACACAAAAAAATATACACTTGCCAGCATGTGCATATTCGTCAGCTGCTATTTCGAAGTCTGGTCTCCACTTTAAAAGCGATGTTTTCAGACTGAAAAAAGTAAGAAAAGAAAAAAAAAAAAAAAAAAAACAAGAAACATTTTTTTCGCTTAATAATTCGTTTTACGTAGATATTTAGCTTTTTAAATGGGGTGTGTAAGTCTATGGATTTCTTTTTTCTTTCTCTCATTATTTGATATCTCATGATGCTCATATTTTACCTTTTTTCGGCTTGCCGAATATGCGCCATCCCTTCTTCCATTTTTGACATTTTTCTACGAATGTTGAATCACCTTTTACTGTACTATTTCTAACAGAAATTAAAATCTACAATAATATCTAATGCTGTCAAAATGATGTATATACTGTCAAATCAATTCACTCGAGAGAAATGCAGACGACGTATGCAGCACGAAGAACTGCCAACTGCGAAGCAAACCCTGGTAGTATTCCGAAAATGTTCAAATATTGACCCAATGTGTAGAAATTGGACTTTATTTTCCTTCTCCGATCTACGCGTTCCTAAATCACAAGCGCATGGTTTTATGTTTCACAGTTTCGCTTCTATTCCATTTTAGAGTTTTGAATTGCCCGGTTTATTCATTATTGTCAAACAATCAATTACGATATTATTGAACAGGCGAAAATAACTCCGAGAGTCTGAATTAAAGATCGTTAATATCGTCTCTAAAATTTACCTCGTTTTATAATTTCCGAAAAATCAATTTTCGGTGTCAAAAGTAAGTAAATACGCTTTCGTTTCTTGAAATGCTTCGTATTCAGAGTTTATAACCTCAAAATCAGTCACGTATCAACCACATACCTGTTTTTCTTTGTTGTTGATTAAAAAAGCGGAATTATACTAGTTAAAATTTTTCGATAGATAAAAATTCCCGTATTTATTAGATGGCCGAAAGATTAGAAGACCTAAATCTCCCGAATGCAGTTGTGACTAGAATAATAAAAGAATCATTACCGGACGGGGTAAATATTGGTAAAGAGGCCAGAGCGGCGGTGGCAAAAGCTGCTTCGATATTTATTCTATATGTTACGTCAGCCGCGAATACCATAGCAAAAAAAGGAAAGAGAAAAACTATCAGTGGTGCAGACGTCATTCAAGCTATGGAAGACATAGAGTTTGAACAATTTGTTGATCCGCTTCAGGAAGCATTAGAGAATTTCAAAAAATCACAAAAAGAAAAGAAAGATGCTACTACGAAAAGAAAACAACAGAAAAAGGACGACGAAGAGGTCGAAGAAGTCGCTGGAGAAGATGACTAGACTTCGCTTTTCCATCTGTTTTTATATCTACAATTTAAGATATCACGTTATTTAACTTAGATATAAGGCGGCTACATGTAATTATAACTTCTACTGAATATGAGGATCTATTTTTTCCACTTGAATTTAGTGTCTGTTTAATTTTCTTCTACCCTGAAGCAGTAAATTTTTATAGGATCAAAATGTTTGTGTGTGGCGGGATGAAGTAGGATTTATAATATGTAAACAGTCTCAGAAAATTTATTAATAATAATAATAATAATAATAATAATAATAATAATATAAGACAATATTGGTGTAATAGTAAATCGATTACATAATATTTATGCAGAAATTGCTTATAGAAGTGTTTAGTTTACTTTAGTTTATTGGATATTATTTATACGTAATATTATAAGTTAATATCATTAAATAATATAAAGAGCTTAGTTTAATGGGGGTGGCGATAGACCGTAGGGAAAATGACTCTTGTTTCAAAGCTCACACGAATATAAAAGACTTTAGGACATTAGAAAATTTGTTAGACAGTTTTAAACAGACAATCTTTCTAATTTTTTTGTTTTTGTTCATGTTTCACGGTTCAAGTATTATTGTGTTATTCTTTAAAATTTCCTCTATTTATGAATTTCTTCAAGTAGTTAAGAAATTTCAATCATATAGATTAATTTCTGTCTTAGAGATTGCTGCGGAATAATTACCACAAATCTCTTTTTTTTTTATTTTATTGATCTAATAATCTTATAATTTAATTGTTGTATGTTATACCTATCTAATATCTCAGTTCTGTTTACTTACAATTTGTAGGTAAACACCATCGCCATTATAATATCCTTATACATAATCATTTGTATAGAATGGCACTTTTACTTTATCAAAATAGGCAAAGAAAGACTAGTATTCAACTATGAGAATATCTTAATTATTGACCGTATAAGCAGTCCTTAATTATTAGTGCTGTTTATTTATTTAATTTAATGAATCGACCATCTTTTGGCTGATTGAAATTCAAGAGCTAAGCTAATTTTTTTAGTATGGCATTTCCATACAGTAATTAGAAATCCTTACAAAGAGCGGTACACAATTTTTATTTTTTTTTTTTTAGCAGTTATTCAGTATTATTTGTAATTTAGAATGATTTCGGATAGATTCTTATTCTGCGGCAGTAAGTAAACGCATACTTGGAATAACTATCCATATTTTTTATAACATCTGTAGCTTAAAAACTCTTTCGAGATATTCAAATCGCCTTAATATCGTAATATCTTTTATATATATATATATATATAAATATTATACATACTCATTCATCAGTTTCAGTTTACGTAAATGCTTGCTCAAAGTAAATCTTGTATTTTATGCGCTTTAATACCATTTTCTAATCTCTACAAGTTAAAGATGCAACACAAAGCAAAATATCGGTTATTTTCTTATCCGAGGAACTGATGGCAATAAAATCTCTATATAGTGTACAGAATATGTTATGTGAATAATTAGGTATTTTCAACCAAAACTACTCGCATAAATTAAAAATCAACATTCTATATTAACATTAAATCGGTAATCCTAACTGAATACTTAACAGAAAGTTTATAACAATTATTCCCGAAGAATTACAATATTGTAAAACTCTGGTAACATATGCTAATGATTTTTTTGATAATCACATTCCAAGCACAGCGTCTTCTTGTCGAGCTTCTCATCTCTCATTTAAATATTTTATTCAATTATTAAACGTCGACGATAAAGCTGGACGAACTATTGTTAAAAATTGAAGGCAGATTATTTTCACAAGCCACCTGTTCATATCTTTAAAAATATAAAATAGGTAACGTTCAAATTTATGCAAAGGACTTTGTTTTTTTCTGTTTTTCTTTGTTTTTTTCTTCATCAGTACACCAAATCCTCCACTTAATATAATATCGTTTTAAAAGTTGTGCGACTTTCCCTTTTCATTTATAACAAACACTCTGATTATGTTGTCACAACCCGTATTCTACGCTCTACAACACTTCGACACATCGGACAATCCGTTGTTACTTTATTTGCACATTCAGCGCAACAACACATGTGGCCACAGGGAAGGAAAATTACTTCACACTGAAATACGTTAAAAAATGATTAAAATATAAGGTTGAATCATAAAAACCACATCCACATTTGTTTTTAAACTTAATAAATAGTAAACTAATAGAACTTACAGCCATGTCGAGGCAGATAACACATTCCGTTGTATTAATACCCTGTGAATCTTCGTTCTTATTCACATTTGAACTCGTGGTAGCTTCCTCTTCGGGAAGAGGTGCAGTTGCTGAAGTTGTTTCATGCGAATGTTCGCTAGCATGGAGCTTTTTCTCCATCAGATAATTTTCTGTGGCTAAAATAATGGCTTCTCGATCACTAGCACTCTTGATTCCCGCCTGTGAAAGAACAATTTTCTTTCTATTAATTTCTATTCTTATTCTTCTTTGGTTTGTTGTTTCGATTTTTAAATTACACAGTTAGAAAATTTCAAATTTCATTATACGATATTAAACCCACTTCTATCAGTTGACTGTTCGTAACATCAGGTAGGAGTGAAGGAAGTGTGCTTAAAAATGGGAGACAGTGCAATGCTCCTGCAATAGCCAAGTGTCGCACTAGCATCGGTTCGAGGGTTTCAAGTAAACCTTGAGGCCTTGCTTCCATCAGAGACTGATATTGCATTAGCCAGAATTGGCTACCTCTTCTTGCAAGCTAGAAAATTAAGAAGCATAAAAATCATTAATCAAATTTTGCCTAAAGAGTATCTGCATTATTTGAACTAGAGAAAAAATTAAAAACTATGCATACATCAGTGTATCTCTGCTGTGCGATCTGATTAATAGTATCAATGAGCTGCTCTCTTCGTTTTTCTTGCTGTTCTAATAAATCCATTAGAATAATGCTCAGGGTTACTCTTTTGTCGGCAATATCATTCTAAAAATCGAATAGGTTTTTGGTATTAGTGTAGAATATTGAGGGAGGTACAATTTAGAAAAAAAAACTTGTAATATCTTACAAGTTGTTGATTAATTTCTAGTTTCCGTCTTTCCAACTCTATTGCAGTTAGATTTGCAAGTTGTGCTTGTACAAGATTAACTTGTTGTACAATACTCCAAGAGCGGGCATCGCTACGTTCAAGTAATGCAGCAACAGCAGCTTTTTGTAGCGCCTCATCTTTACGTAAACTAATTACTAGATCCTGTCTGGTTCTTTCTTGGTCTTGAACTATTTGAGTTAGATGTTCGTTGTTTCTTACTTCTCTGTAATGAAATGAAGGAGTTATTATTTTTCTTGTATTAGATTGTGACGACAGTATTTCCTTTTTAAACAATGCTTACAAGCTGAGTAGAGATTGGGCAGTATAATCACGGAATTTGGTATATTCTTCAAGTTTTTGTTCTGTTAGCAATTCTTCTCCCAATAATTCTTCCATCGCACCTGATAGATAAAAGATAGAAAAATTTTAAGTTCATGTTACGCAATTTGAATCAAAAAATTTTCAACTTACTCAAGGTGTCTTTTGTCCGCAAGTTAAATTGCGCCGAATGACACGCAGATAGTAATTGAATTTCCTCAAGCTTTTCTCTTTCGAGAAGTTCTGCCTGGCTCTGTCTCTCATCTTCGCTATTTCTCAGGAATTCTTTTATCACATTATCGGCCTCTTTCTCAGCTGCAATATCAATTGATTGTTAGAAATATTCTATTCCATAAAATATACCAACACTAAATAATCAAATCTTCACCATTATAGATGTAAGAAAGTAGTCGTGTTCGATTGCTGTCTCTCTCCTGTTGAACTTTTTCAATCTCTTGTTCCAATTGAGTTTGTTGTATCGCCAAATCCACCAGAAGCTTTAAATTCAAACCACATTTATAAAACGATATTAAAATCTGATTTCAACAAGTTAATTCACCTTTTCTCTGTGAGCTTTCAACGAAGATTGTAACTGGTGTTCATATTTCTGTTGTTCCCGAATATTTTTCTCCACTTCCAAAAGCGCGTTTTGGCGATGTTCCTGAATTAACATTTGTTATCAGTAATTGACAATTGGTAGTTCGTGTTAGACTAATTCTGTGACTTAAATTTGGAATTAGTGAAGTAAAAGAAATGGAAGTTTATTTTCAATTATTAAAGATTATTTGTCACATTGGTATTGAAGCAGTTTAGAACACAACACTTTGACAATGGATGAATTACAGATGAAAAAAGCAACTTAATAAAGCAGGGTAAATTCAAGTTGGAAAAACAGTTTGGAATTCTGGTCTAGATCTTAATTATTTATGAATGAATTGAGCATACTTGAAATTCGAATGATTATTCATGTATGTGAATGTTGTGTGGTATGAATAAAGCGGTGCTAAAAACTAACTGAAACTAAATCAAGTTAACTAAAAATTAAAATAAAAAACATGCCTTGTTTTTTTCTAGCTTCAATAATGTGGCCTAAAAAATAAAAATAAAACTGTTAATTATGGCGTTACAACATCGATGGATCATCAATCAAAGTAAAATTAAAGTAAAAATAAATAGAAATAGAACCTGAACATCGTTGTCTTTGTTCTGATAACTCGTCCATTTATCTTCAGAACTTAAATTCCTCGTTGTATCTTCCCTCAAATTAGAACTCTCAGGTTTATATTCAATTCCACATTCTCTAGCCAAAAAAGCTACCACCACAATAACACCACCAGAAATAATGTCCTGGGGTGGATAGCTGAGATTTAATCCCTCTACTTTGATCTCTGTTAATAATTGTGCGTGACCTAAAGAGCTTGGTAATTTGTCAAGACTCTTGTTATGGCTTATGTCAAGCACAGTTAATTGTCTCAGCTCTCCCAATGAATCAGGTAAATACTTTAAATTGTTATTGGCGATATTAAAAATGGACAAATTTGTTAAATTCAATATCTCAATTGGCAGTTTTCTGATGTTGTTATTCTGTAGATATAATTCCTGAAAGCATAACAGTAAAAAAAAGATTCATTATGATTAAAAATCCTCATCTTTATCTTATCAGGACTAAGTGAAGACACTTTTATTACTCAGTGACGATCATTAAGTATTTAAATTCAATATTTTTTACCTTTAGAGAAGTGAGATACATTATTTCGACAGGTAAAGACGTAAAGCAATTGTGACGGAGATCTAATACAGTAAGAAGCGAAAGATCGCTTAAGGCACCACCTCCTGACAGTGAACTTAGCTTGTTGCATTGCATCCATAAAGCTCTTTTTCTAAATACTTTACAAAGCGAGTATATGCCAGATGGAACATTCTTCAATGCACATTCCGATATGTCGAATACTGGCTCTGGATTTTCCCTAGCCTGTAGAGAAAAAAAAATTGTCAATTTTTCTTCATCTCTTATTTGTGTTCATTTCTATATCCTTGCTTTGCGTTTTACGTCAATTGCATCGTTCATTATGCATAGAATGTGTCTATGTATGTACGCGTATTGCGCGATATTGTTATGTGTGCGGACGGGAATTGTACGTAATTTAACTGGATGTAGAGTAATTGATGATGAAAGGTTAATACTGATGATGTTTGTTTTATATTAGGAAAAATAAGCTAACGTTTGTAGTAACGATTATTCAAGAGATGAATCAGGATGTATAAATTAATTCAAGAGATGATTCAGAGGTATTAATTGGTTGAGTTGTAAAAAACAATAAATAATAAAACCACTTACCAAGTATAATTTGTGCTCAAGACGAGCTTTGTAATCGACGTTAACTTTGTTTCCGTATTTACCCGAATTTGACATGATTGATTGAATATTATAACAGCAACAAAACATAACGGAACTAAATAAGCACGTGTCATCGTGCCATTGTTAATTATTTATAACATAGTTTTTAGGCTGTTTTATACGATTCATCACTGAACAAAATACACCTCTCGCACGATCGTTTCTCATATCACACTTTATACTGAATGTATGGTATATGTATACCTATACGTCAAGTTCATCAACATAAACCACATTAAAATGTAGACAAGAAAATATCCAAACAATAACCGGTTTCCCATTGGTAAATGCAGTTTCTGACTAGTCTTATCTGCATTGATAAAATAGAGATCTCGTACCTTATTGGCAACGTAGAGACCTTTTTTTTATTCCGTCGATAACGTTGCACGTCGGTAAAACAGAACAAGATTTTTTTCCTTATATTAATTTTTATTTTTTTATTTTAATTCTGGAGCATAAAATCAGTAGAATCATAATTTAATTACAAATTTTATTTTTTCTTCATTTATTCAGTAAAACTTGGATATGTTGGTATCATGCGATAATTAACGGGATATTTGTAATGATTGAAATTCGAAAACTTAATAACAACAAGTTAACTGTTTATTGAGCAATGCATAGATTATAGATTAAAAAATGAGTGATACAAACAGTTATTATAAATGATAAAGACAATTAATATCTATATAATAATAATAGATAAATCGTGGCATTTTCTTTCATTTTTCAAGTTTTAAAATGCATAAAAAAATTCTTGGCAAATCTTACAGACATCTCGAGTATATTATCAATAATTATTTATATCTATATAATATATTTATTTATTTATTGTATATAATATAATATATTACATATAACAACAACAGTCTCAGCTACACTTCTACAGTGTCGTAGATAATATATGTATGTAATAGTATAATTTCTAAAAATAGGCAGTTGTTACCTAAAGCTCGTTAAATCTAATTGTAAGTTAGTTTTATTTTTTTCTTTTTCTTCTGTTATCTCGTTCATGCGGTAAATCTATCACGGAAAAACTCGGGCGTTCAACTGATTACAAGTTTCATAGAATTACGCCGGCGAAGAAGGAAAAAAAAAAATTTTATTTTATTATAATCTGTTATACCTATACGTATATCAAAGCTGAAATTTTTTTCGTGCGTAAAATCACTTCGGTTTCAACGTCAGATATGAAGAACAAATCATTGTTATTTTGTCACTATGATATTCCTACATAACCGCAAGCATACGGTTTTGCATTTTTATATACCTATATACCTAAGTAATAATTCAACGTATATATATACCTATTTATATATCTACATGAGTATTTGTTATTTGTCTTCTGTTTTTATTGATCCGTTCTCAAGTTCTTGTTACATATCTTATTTTTTCCTTTACCCCCGTTGGACCCCCTTCCTTTTCGTGTTCTCTAATAAATCTGATGCAGTAAAAACGTGATCTAAAAACTACCACGTCAACAGTCAGGCGCGGTTTCTTTTTGTCGTAAACGATATTCCGTCGGTGTTAACATTCCTCTGCAAAATATAATAGAAAAAAATAAAAATTATTTTTTTAAATAAATGATTATAAATGTAATTTAATCGACGACAGAGATATATTCATATTAATTAATCAAGATGATATCAATCATACATCGTTATCAATAACGCGAATTATTTTTTGTTATCTCAAAATAAATCATAGGCGAACAAATTACTGCATAAAAATTGTCTTCAATCTCTGATGGAATTAAAGAAATGGGATTAAAGTTACCGAGAATTGATACACACAATATATGCCCACCTTAGAACAGTATCGAATGAAACATATACTCCTTTATCGCACATTCGTCTGTATAGATGCCAACATTCACGTTCTTTCCTAGTTTGAAATTGGGGCTCGGAAGACGTGAGCCCCGTTTCCGGTTCCGCTTCCGATCCTATCTCCGTTTCAGAATTCCTCCTGTCTGTTGCCTGTCGTCAAATTTATAATTCTTTATCATATATATACACGAATATTTGAAAGTATAACAAGATAAGCAAATAGAGATTAAAGACCCCGGAAAAGTTTCAACTTTATCATCGCTATGCCAGACTACCGAATATTCTATACAGTTATACGTAAATATTAAGAAGGGATGATCGCTGTTTGGGTTGTGAGCTTATACATCCATTCTAAATATCTGGCTTACTTCATTACTACAGCAGTTACTCTCCAAAGCTAATAATCAGCTTGAAAAATCATTCGTATATTGACCCCCATTTAAAGCAATTCTATAAAGAGTAATTAGTTTTCCTCATTAAAATCACGGAAGAATAATATTTGCAGATTTAATATCGTATAAAAAGAAAAGAGAAAACATATTTGATCCTTACCTTCGGAGTTGAAAGATCATTTGTCGTCGTTTTGTCGTTCGTAATCTCATGATCTCTCGATCGCGAAGTCTGCACAATTGTTTCAGGTGTAGAACTTACGGGAGAATTAAGTCTGTCGTCTGGAGCACTGGAATAAAAAAAAAAAAAATGGCTATAAATTTCTCGACAATTTAGCCAGTACTTATAATTATCGATAACCGATATGATCTGTGAAATATAAACAGTAATATTTAGTGTGTATATATATAACGGAAAACAGCGGGATGTATGTATGTACCGGAGCTAGGGAATGTATTTAATCGATTGTCCCAGTTCCACTTACGAAACTGAAGCGGCACAGTTCTTTCATAATATTATCCTATCTTGTCGTCATTATTTCCTCGTGTCACAGTGGCTCCGTCAATCATTTTAATTTCTATAGAATTCGCTGTAAAAGAGATTCGGAGTAATTTTTGGTGATACGAAATTCGTTGAAAATCATATGAGAATAGTTTCTCAGAATAGCGATTTCTTGCGATAATTTATAGTTTCAAAAAGTAGAACTGACAATTAATATCTGAGATAGGAGGGAACAAAAAAAGCAAAGAAATTTATTGAGATGAATGGGAATCATAAAGAAGGCGGCTTATAAGGTTGAAGAAAAATGGGTCGAGGGTGTTTTAATCGTTTCATGTATTATAGGTATTATAGTAAGCAAGATACGTAAAAGAAAAGTTATATAGAAGTGACTTCAGTGAAAAGTTAATGCCAGGTCACTGTCGGATCTAAAGCAATGAAAAAGTGTTTAGAATTTGTCGCAAAGATCATCTTTGGTGATTATAACTTTCATAAGTTTGTTAAAGAGGTTTTGATTATAGACGATCGCTCCCCGGTACAAAGTTATACGTGTAGTATAGAGTCAATTGCGAAAAAATGATGAGGCAGATATGTTAACAATAAGTATATTATGTATCTACCTTTATATATATATGCGAGGATCAGCCAACGATAGAATGATTAATGACTGACTGTAAATTTGCGGCGTAATCGTATATTCAAAAGCATCTAAACTTTTGAAAAATGACACGCCGTTGAATAATCTAAAAAAAATTATGCAAATCTCATATTTTTAGCATGGAAAATAAAAAAGGGGATAAATTTCAGGCTTCTCATTGTTTCAAGAAATAATATAGAATTTATATTATTACATGTTATAATAATTAGACATTGACTTCTCCATTTTTCATTGGCGAACTAATATCGCATATTTTATCAAAATCGACTTGAATTTTACCTTGAATTTATAATTCGTGTGTATATATAGGTATAATCGTTGTTATCTGATCGTAAGTATAATCTTCTTGTGAAATATAGGTATTATACCTACGATAGGTTTCAGTTTGTCGAACGTTCCAGTTTCGCGGGTTTTTGATAGTCGTAAATCACGATGAATCGAACGAACTAACTGTATCATGATCCTGACTAGTCCGGGACGCGCGTATATCTCTCCACGTTCGCGAATTTAAAACTATGGAATATAAACGAGGTTGAATTATTCTTATTCTTATTCCATTTTCGCAGATTTATACGCTTGTACCACCTCGGTCCTTGTCGCCGAAGAATTTGCATACGATTTAGGATTCCTTCGATTTGCTTAACTCAAACCCTCACCCCTTTACCTATATCGTGTCGATAGAATATCGAACGTATCGTACCCTAGCATCTTCAGAACTAATAAATAAATTACTTTGATGATTCTAATACTCGCGATTCTAGAATTCAATTGAATATATATAATACTTCACTAGATATTACGTAGTCAAACACTTATACTCGTCTATTACATAGAACTTTCTTTATTCTTCTCATTCTTTTTATCCTTATTTTTCAAGGATAAAACCCCGACCTTAGTAGATAAAAACTTGTGAATAATTAATGCGATAAAACTTACTAAGGACGGGGCGGCGTGCTTCGTGTACGTAAAAGTCTTCTTTTTTTGTCCCGAATAGGGTCTCCGATTGGTACAGCCAGACATCGTTTTTCTCGATCTGTTACCGGCACGATTAGAGCATCTCCAATTTCCTTTGATTCATTTCTTGTCACTATCAAGGGTGGTATCGTTTCCTCAGGTTTCCAGCTTGTCGCTTCTTCCGGTGTAGGAAGAGCACTTCCTCCGCTACGGCATACCACCGGAAATCTTTGCTGACCAAATACTCCTACAACACCCCATTTTCTATCTTCCTTAGGGATATCATCTTTTTCCAAATCGAATGACTCATGCTGAAAGGATACTGTGGGAAAATATGAATTGAAATTGTTATAAAATTATCCGTTTTAGTTATTTATTTTACGTATTATAATTTATCTAAAAATGTATTGCACTGCCGCAAGTTTTTACTCTCATCAGAGGAAAGTCTTTTATGGAACTATAGATTTCTGCAATATTATTATCTAATCGGGAATAGAGTCAGTGGTATACCTACAGTCTGATGGATGGACAACCAGACACGACATGCAAGTTGAATATTCTACTGAATAATAAAAACTGTAATAAATAATGTCTAAGACCTTCGTCCTATATAAATCTTACCGATCAATTAATTTAACTACATTTTCTAGTACCCATTTCTTATATTTTAGTTTTTTCTCTCTCATCCATAAATCGGGCATAGTAAAAACCCTCTTTGGACATCATAAACGGAACGCCCTTTTCCAGTATATTTTCGGAATTTAAAAACATGTACAAGGTGTACGTATTTTTAAAATATTATTTATCGAATACCTAATGCTTTGCTCTATCAGAAGGACAGCAACAGTTTCGAAAATCATCATTTATAACGGGTAAAATTATAGGTGAATGATTGCCAAGTCGTTGAACGGTGTAGAGTTTCTATTATACAGTTTTAACTTACGTATATAAGTGAACATTGAACATGTTAAGTTTCTAGGTACTTACACGCGGCCATAATCTAATCTATGTTACCTATATATATATACATCTCCAGTATATCGCGTGACGTGTTGTTCGGTAATTTGTTGTTATATGTTTCGACGACACTAGTATACACAAGGTATCCGATATAGGATAAAATTTTCTTCGAAATTTGTAGATTCGAAAGATACATTTCTAGTTCGTTTTTAAATAAATTTCATATTATTGGTTCCGTTTTCAATCGTATAGTAATTCATTCTTCATATGTATGTATGTTACATACAAATATACGCGTACAAATTAAGTCTTGTCTCACTCTACTTCCGGTTCTCTACGTGCTTTGTTTCGAAAGTAAACTATTTAACCAAGAAACTTTAACTTGGTAGTCGTGGCGGCGTTGATGGACGGTAATCGATGGGCAATCCAGACGATTGTTTTTTTTAAAGAATTATATGATGCATTCGTATACAAATACCCTCAGCTATAATCATTCTTCGATTGTTTTCAATCACTTTTCCAATTATCCCTCCCCCGAATTATTTTTCAAATTAAATTTTACTATCAAACGTTGGAGAGTCTGCTTATATATGGATACATGTTCACACGTATCTATAGACAATAAACGAACGTGAAACTTTTATCTCGTGACCAGTTCATTAGTGTTTGACGAGCTTGCAAAACGTTTGTTAAAAATTAGGTCAGGGACGACAGGTTCATGGAATCTGTTAATATATCGAAGCTTACAGTTTTAGGCGTTAACAACTTTGGCTCGTTAGTCATTGTTTTTGATTTACCTTTCCGTTCAGATTTTCATCGTCGCGAATTTCTCATACACAGAAATCAAGTCTTTTAATTACTATACTCGAATGTATGACGAAGCAATCTCGCGATTATCTAGCCCATAAATCCAAAGAGCGATAAAAGTCTTGTAAATATTATTGTTATAATCTTAATTCTAATCTGAATCCTGTTTATGTACAGCGTAATAAATCTACTCGAGCGTTTTCATATAATCGTGCAAAGATTATGCACGGAGTATGCAAGAGATTGCGAAACACTTCTAAGTTAATTAATATTTGCAAATATGTGTATATACTATTATAGCAATTGCGCTACGTAGTGTGTCAACCTCTGCAGGAATGCGAGGGTTGCGTGTCGTCTATCCTCTAATTAACTTCGCCAATTATTACCGCCACTTTGCCACTACACTATAATAACATCTTTGCGTGCGCTTCTTATTAAATCGACACCTTTATTATCCCAACTTTCTTTCAAAACTCATACCCACGTCATCTTACCTATACTTCATTGTGTGCATATTAGATCGCGAAAAATCATGCTCAAAATAAAAAAGATTTCAATATCGAAAGATTCAGATTTTTTTAGACTTATAAATCAAGTTCATATGGTTCTTCTTCATAATTTTATGTAACGAAGCTTTCAGGTGTCCAGTAACAAGACTTTTCATAGCAAAAACTGTATCTGAAATAATTTTTTGAAGTCTAACAAAAAAAAAAAAAAAATAGAAAGAATTTGTATAGTTTAAAGAATTTTTGTTGTTTTGGGAACTACATTTTTTCGGGGACAATTGAAACTGAAAATCATTGTGCAGTTGTATAGGATTGAATCATTCAAACCCTACCTGACTTGATGGGTTTTCTGAGAACAGTGATAGCTGTACAGCAGCTTGAAGTCTTGATAATAGGAGTTGTAGGAAGTTTATTTCGTAATTCATGTATTAGTTTATCATCTCTTGGTGAATTTTGATCAATATCACTATCGCTGTCCGCAGAACTGACCAAAGAAACCATAGTTACAACGTCTGGAACCTTTGTTTGAAGTAAAGGCCTTCCCTTGGCACCAGGTCGTCGTGATTTCCCGTCAGTTTGTACGTCCTCCTCTCCTCCGTCGCCTCTAATTCCTCCACTACTTCCACCCAATCCACCCCCTACTCCACCTCGCCGTTTACCACTTTTCGTACGTCTTTTTATCGGCGCTGATTTTATCGTTCGATTGGAAATTGACGCTTTTACGAGCGCCTCGCCCGCCGGTGAAGACACCACTTCCGATTTCATTTCCTGAGACTGTGAGGGCCCGATAGACGGTGTATCAATTACTATACTGACCTGGGTGCGAGCTGGTGCACCGAGGGATGATAATTGTCGTCGTTGTTGTGGGGGGGCCGAATTTGTCCTACGAGTTTTTCCGTCGACAGATGGAAATCCGCTGGAGTGTTGATCCTTGTTAAAAATTGACGGTTTTTCTCGACGTTCCGATACCGCAGAGGCAGGAAGTGGCCCGCTGGTAAAAACTTTATTAGTATTTCCTGAATTGTTTGAAAAGTTGGCTCTTTTCGTCTTAGCGTTTGGTACAGACTCCTTCGTCTCGCCGTCCTCTTCCATCTTCTTTTCCTTGTTTGTTAAAGATGGACAAGGAGGCCAGTCACCTAAGGTTATATCTCGAACAGCATCTTCCTCAGCCCTTAACTCCCTTTCAAGAGAATTCATCACCTCCTGATCCCGTTCTTCGTCAGCCTCTCTATCCTCTTGATAAAAATTAATGCTGCAGCTTTCTTTTCCAAAACTCTTTTCAACTACGTGAGGCAAGTCTTCTGATAGCAGGACATTATCTACCGAAGAAGTTTGAAGTTCGCTGTTTATTTGTTTATCATTTTCACCCTTTTCGAACAACAAACCAACCGGTGGAATTACATTATCCGATGATTTGATGCCTACATCAAATGGCTCATCTTGCCGCACTACAGACGTTACTCTTACTGATGTAGAAGATGCTATTGGGTCCGGAGACTCGTTGATGATCACTCTAGGCACAGGTCCTTTTCTTCTTCCTGATGGGGCGGATGTTGCGCAGGACGAAGGTCTGGACTCGCAGTTTGATTCCACAGCATTATGCGCTAAGAATATGTCAATATTTGCCCTGTTTTCTTCTCTTTGTTTCCACGCAAGTCGCAGCCTCTCTGCAAGTTCTTGTCGCGAGTAAAGTATCGACGCTTTTTCGCTGATCACTGGCCGCGTTGTAACCTTCGTTTTCGCAGTCGGTGGTCTTAGCTTCCCAGGAATTTGCCTGGCGATTACTGCGACCCCATTCGATACAGATTCGTGGTTTTCGTCCCATGCAACTCGCACTTTTGGACGATCCAAATCCGCCTTTACATCTTGACATTGTAACCGTGTTCGTATTGGATTCGCGAATACTTGCAGCGGTTTTTCGTCTTCGGCAGAACGCTGACGTCTCACTTGTTGCCGGCGTGGAGGCTGCTGAAGCGACAACTGCCGTACTGGACCAGGAGGACGGCGTAGATTCGACATTCTATTATGAATTATTGTCAAGGTTTATTAAATTTATTTACAAAATGGGCGAGATACTCTTTTTCAAGACTCTCTAATTAGTACAGGCAATTCATCAGCAGCTGAGTTTTGTTTCTGACAGGAGAGAAATTCTTTCGTTATGATGTTTCTGGTGCAATTTGAGTTTTCAATAAAATTATATCGTTTCCCCTAATTTACTCAGTAGGAATCTGTTAGATTTTACAGGCCCTATTGTGAGGTCGTTATGGCAAAAAAAAAAAAAAAAAATAATGAAGTGATCAGCAAAGTTGTCGAACTTCTGAGGATCTGTTTTTTTTTTTTCTTTCGTTTTTATTGTACAGTTCAGTTAGTTTCTTGGAAAATTCTAACTTGTGGAAGTAACTGATTGATCTAAAAGCATCAAAATATCTATACACAATGTTTATAGTACGTAATTGATTACCGTTCTATAAAGTTTTTTTTTAAAACCCTACCCTCATTAGTTAGCTACGAAAATTCGCCGGTTGAAAAGCTTTGCAAAATCAGAATGGCGGTTTATATATTATATATGTATGTATATATACGTATATCTATATATAAAAATTTTTTATTAGAGAATCGCGTGTGTACAAACTCAGAACGATAATACTGTGCTTTTTTACTGATTAGACTTTTTAGGGCGAACTGCTCAAGGATAACTTAGATAATTGTATCTGACTCTACCTATAATACACCTTATACGTATATAATATATAAAACGTACAAAGTAAATAAGTAAATGATCAATCTTCAATTTTATACTGTTAATTATCTAATTATACAAGTTTTAAGGGAAATAGAGTTTTACTCGCATCGTGTCATGCTTGTGTTACAATTAAACAAGATTAACGACAGCCGCATATTGGTGTTATATACGAATCTTGTAAACATAATTTTGGAAACTAAATGAAAAGAAATGAAAAAGTAGATTTAAAAAAATTATTTTTTGTTTAATCAACTTTCGTCATTTTATCCCTATAACTTATGACAGCTCCCGTTTCATTAAGCATGATATTATACGGTCGACGTACCTCCTCCGGGTGGCAAGACACGCGGTTTGTTTGGAGGCGCCCTCGAGGCCGACCTGCAGGAGTCGTCCTGGAGCCGTTGGCACACGCCGACTAACTGACTGACTACAACTACTTCTCTTTCTCTCTCTGTTTCCCTCCCTGTTTCTTCACCCTCCCTTTTACCCTCGTAATTTTCAACCCCATCCATCGCCCTCCTCCATGAGGACTACTGTTACCATCACTACTGAATATATATATATATATATATATATATATATATATATATATATATATATATATATATATATATATATATATATATATATATATATATATATATATATATATATACTAAGTAGTGTTACTACTAGTTTAGTTAGTATTGCCTTTACTACCACTATACTATAACTAACTAATACGACTATACAATAATATAACGAACTCGACTAAAACTCTAGTAGTCACCTGTATTATTGATCAAAAGTTTACCTATCATCTGACAGCTTGTTGTCCATAGTTACCATGGCATCGCTCACCGATCATTCAAATCGCTTCTATTCTCTCCCGCGAACCCCCTCACGCCTATACCGCACCCTCTTATACTCTGCAGAACACCAGAAAACTTTAAGGAGGAAGAACAATTTTACCCTTATAATGTGCATCCAACTTATAGCTTTCTCGCCGGGGGAAATCAAGTGTGCCAATTACAAACTCACTTTAATTGGCACGCTTATCTAGATCCATCGCGTCTATAAGGCACATCTGTATAAACCATTCATCAAGAGGGTTTAACTTACTTCTCTCTATGTCTATTAGGTACTTTCATGTTAGTATTCATCTACATATATACATTATACATGCATGCATTTGTACTTACACTCTATCAGTGTCTATCAGAGAAACTAAGACGTTGCTTTACGTATTATCTGCACGTACTTCGTATGCATTAGTCATCACCGACTATTTGGACTTGAAATTCCAATTAGACAAAATCAAACTTCCTATATGAGCTGTATATCCTTTCATGAAAATTTTATATTTGTTGTTTGGTAAAGTTATAAACAAGGTCATGCTGTTCTGGAAGTTGGGAGTTTGAAATTCAGAGTTTGATGTGATTTTGAAATATTTTATAATTCCGTCAAAGTTTTTCAAACTATTTAATATCTTTTGAAAACTTGAAATCTTGAGGACAGCCGATTGCAAAAAAAATCTAGATTGAATCAGTCCAAACGTCATATTATTTGCTGGAAATTTTAGCCGAACAAAATCTGAACTGATTGTAAAAGAACGATCTGCGTAATCGGGATAATTGATTTTCTGTAATTTTATTTGAGAATCTCTTCAATGAAACATATTTTTCTTGAAACATACAGCTGTAGGAATTGTGAATAAAATACAGTCTGATAACTTAGCGAACGGGGAAAAAAAACTTTTTATTTAATTATCTCATAAAAATATCTTTGAAAAATTCATAATAACGCTCTTTATCATCGCGGAGATAACACGGTATCCGTACAGACAGTGTACAATGTGATATTTTGTAGTCATACAAGCGTTACTTTGCCTTTATCTCTTATAACCGCGTGCACATCAACGAAGAGAAACCGAATGTCTGCGTTTGTTGCTAATGTTAAGCATGAATATTTTTTATGTTTATTTTTCAGATAACAAAATGGCCAGCCAGCGTTCTGTAGGCTCTTTGTCCCAGCCATCCGATGAATGTTTTACAATCGACAGAAATAATTTCCAAGAATTTTTACCGAGATTAAAAATATCCTTTTTTAGAAATTCAGATAAAAATATATGGAGGATACAATGACGAGATTCTTGCTGTTTTAAAACCACTTTTTTTCTCTTCAAGAGCCGGAAATAGAGGTTTCAGCAATATAAATATACGTATGTAGAGTTTGCTGGCTGCTATTTGCATATGATGATGCAAAACTGCGAGGCGTGATAAAATTTAGAAACATTTATACCACTTTAAAAATATTCACAATTTTAGATGCGTGTTGATCCTTAACCCACGATTCACGAATTTCTTAGAAAATCAGATCGAGCCGTTCAACTACGTGCAATTAAAACATTGCTGGGTCCATGTGTGGTGTTTTGCTCACCGATCCAGCTGGGCCAGACGCTTTTAGACGACACAGCTCCGGTTGCACGTCAATTATTTTTCGAGGTAACAAGAGCCGGAGAAAATCGAACTTGGTTTTACCTTATCTTGCGTTTTATATCTGTTTTTGTAATAATCGATGCTGATAAAAAAAATTCGTAAAGATTGTTATGTCATTATGGGAAAATTTAAATTCCTGACGTTTAGTATACAGTATACGTAAAATATTGAAAAATCTACTGAATTCCACGAGCAAAAGAATGTTGAGCTGATTATAATATGCTTAACAAAATATATAAAGGAATTGATTTACAGACTATTAACGAAATAGATGGGCTAGTATCTTCAACAAAGTTTAACGTCCTAGACGATGTTAAAGAAAGACTGGAATGCTGTGAAAATTTACTGGAATGTTGGCTCCAATGTCTTGTACAGCTTGGAAAATTTGAAAAATTATCTGCTTCACAAGTACGAGGGGTTTTGGAAAATCTTGTAGAAGTGATAAAACGATCATTCCAACATTGCAAATTAAGGTCAGTATGCTGTCGCATCGCAGAATAAGAAAATTTCATATAGATGAAAAGCTTATAGTGACAGAAAAAAGGGTACGATAATTAGCCATCAAATTCTCTTTTTTCTGTCATAAGCAGTTTAAGATGATAACTATAGGGTCAAATTGTACATAAAAATTGGCAATGAAAAGAAGAAATGAAAAAAAGAAATGTTAACATATTTTTTTATGTATGTATACTTGAAATTTTGATTTTTACAGCGAAGAAGCGTACGGTAATTTATTTGAAAAATCGAAAGAAAAGTTAACGATAATATTTCGGAAAACAAACGAAGTACAAAAAATATTTTCAATAATTCTCGAAAGAGTGATCGTATTCAGTAATGAAATAGATACTGAATTATCAGCACTTGCGAAAGGTCAGAAGAATTCAGTCTTTTTTTTATGCTTTTTAGACTTACGATAACAACATTGCAACTCAATACTTGTCTTAATAATAATCTATAAATTGATTTCTTTTCGGAAAGAGAAATAAAAAAAAAAAAATCTATAACTACCATAATACTTAGGTATATATATTTTATTTTATTTTTTAATGCAGTTGTTAGCTCAGCGGGAGAAACTTGTTTGTTAGTTGATGGATTAGACATGAAAACGGTTGCAGAATCATGGAAAGGTTTTACCAGACTTGCGATCGCCTATTGCGATCATCTAAAAACCTTCTCACCTCCTCCTGTAACTTCGCATTTAGCGTCCCTCGCAGATGCAGTTTCTTCATCGCTGCCCTCAATCGTAAAGGTAGGTAAATTAATTAATAACAATCATTCGTGCGTAGGTATACATACAGGTATGTACATACATACATAGGGACGAATAAAATGTTTCAGGTTTTTTGTTTGATTTTTTTTTCAAAATTTTATTAAGAGTACAAACATTATTTCTCTCATTTATCTTCCTCCTTAACTCCGAATGCACTCGAAGTACAAGTTATTGGCACACATGTAGCCTTGCAGTCTTTGATTACACACTTAAAACCCTGGATACAGAGCAAGTTGCAAACCTTTGCACACTCACATGAAGGTGGAGTGGGTTCAATCGGAGGTTCTTCTGTTGTCGGTTCTGTTATTGGTGGTCTTTTTATTGGTCGATCTTCTATCGGAGGTTGCGCAATTAGAATTGGAGGATCCACGGAATCTACCGCAATTAAGACTGGATCGCTATCCGCAGGCGGCATGATTGCATCCTGAGATTTCACAAAAATCACCCAGTTCAGAGAGAAGAGAACCGAAATAATTGTAGCCACGATCGTGTATCTCATCGTCGATTTTTATCGTCACTATGGAATGATACGTGTTTTCAAAATTGATATAATGACCTTTAGCCGATCGGAGGCTGCCTATTTATAGAAATAATATGATAACATATCCTGTTTTTATTCATCATCACAGAGATGGATCGTCAATACGGTGAAATAATATAAAACTTTATGATGGAATACAAGATAACAGTCTGTTACGGAAAAAGCAAATACAGTTACATAGAAAATATTTTTTATACATGTTTTTACAGATGTGTTATAAGAAGTAACCGAATTTTAAACATATATGTTTTCAACTTTATTATATATTCTTTATCGAGTTTTCAAATGTATTTATAATCATACATATATTTATATGTGTCCAGGATGCGGATCACAGAAATGTAGAGCGATCGATAAAACTGCAGAAACTTTTGTTGAAAATTTTGCAAAAACTTTATTTTTCTTACTCGGGACATTTGGGCAACGATGCTGCATCAGCTGTGGTTCGATTACTAGTCCAACTTCATAGGTAAAATTTGTCGTCTATAATTCTTTTTTTTTAAGTAATTTATTTTTTATTTTTTTACATTGTTCAGCAATATTCAAACACTGATTTTTTTTTCCGATTCATTTTTTGTACCTTGTCGAACAGGTATTCGCCAGACTGTTTAAAACTGCTGAATATTCACCTTGGAATTATAGACTGTGTTGAGGCTAATTTTACATTGGGAATAGATCAATTATTAGACAGCGTTATTAGCGACGAAGAATTTAAGCAGGTTTGTAATCAATCAATCGATTCGAGTAATTATAACCGCATTGCCTATATTTTAATAAAAAATATATTTTTTTGTTTTTGCAATCAGAAACTTTAGAAAATATGTATTTCAAATATAATTCGTGTCTATAAATTTTTATTTTCAGGCTTTTTTTAAATATCAAACTGCTGATATTTCGGATGATGTTGGATTCCATTTTTTAACTTTACTTATAGTTAAAAAATTAATTACGACTTTCAGCGAAGTACAGATCGCATGGCGTACGTTTCCTCACGATATCCTGGAAGTTGTGTTTGCGAATATCAATGGACGTGAGTATTATTTTGATACAAAATTGAAAGACAAAGAAAAAAAAAAAAACGTTTTCATCAGCGGTTTGAATTTTTTTTTTTTTGATTTTTAAGCAAAATGACAATTGTTGATAATTAAAAAAAATTAACAATACTTTTTTTCTAAGTTGAAGAAGAATTATTCGTGGGCGAACTTCGCTTCAAAACTTTACCTCTGTACGATTCTACCTTGATCTCGATATGCGGACTTGTTATTTCAACCCGAGAAACAGATTTTCAATACCTGGAAATAATTTTGCTGAAAAATTTACTCGGAGGAAATTTTTGGAGTTCTCTTTTGGCCTCGGACGTTTGGTGTTTCGTTGACACGTCAGTATATTCATTATTCGTATTAGTATCTCGAGTTTCTTTTTAGCTTCTGAAATTTTGTTTAATCATATATTAAATACAAATTTTTGTCCCGATAAATTTACAGGTACGCATCTAATTCAGATTTGAGTTACGATCATTTGATCTACTTGATGTCAGTCTACGAAATGTTGGCGAATCGCGGTAATTGTATCGAGACTATAATGTTGGGAAATTTGATATCAAGATTGTATTCCCTCTCTTTGAATGAGACCAGAAATCGTCTAATCGATAAATTCGACACAATTAAAGCCCGGTTTTGGGAGCCATTGAAAAACTGCTTCTCACTAAGTGACAAGACATTTTTATCCGAGTTGACTTCAACGGATTTAGGAAAAATCGAGAATACTTGGGAGAATTTGGAGAAACAACCAACGGCAGAGATTTGGTCTCATCTTGTAAATTGGAAACATTATTAAACATGCCATTTATTAAATTGCATAAAAATTATATATTCAATGAGAACAATTCTTTTTTTATATTTCGAAGATATTTTATAGAATTGATTATATCTCAAGTATTTAACAAAGATTTTCGTGTGAATTACGAACACACCTTATTGTATAATGTTGAAATATAGTTTTTCCCTTAAAAATAGGTAAATCAGCTAACCGTTATCGGAATTTTTGGTAAATCTAACAATGAAACCGTTATAAAAACACTAAATACAATTTGGAATTGCCTTGTAAAAACGATCGATGAATTCGAGGGGATTCATCTACACCTCATTACCCAACTGGCCATGGTTCTCTTGGATGCTTCACTGGTCATCCAAAATCAAGATGAAAATATTTGTCCCGTAAGTATATAAGGCGATAATTATTTGAATACCTTGACGATTCAATGAAAACATGTTAAAAAAAAAATAACATTTAAGAAATAAAAAATGCATTCCATTTCTATTTTCTGATATAGATATTATCAACTCTAACTACCCTGGTACAACGTGCAGTTCCATGTCTACGCGCGAGTGTTTCTCATTATTTGAAAGATTCTATCGAAAATTATGGCAAAAATAGTCCCGAGATAACAAAATCTTTGGGAAAACTCTACTGCAATTTATTAGGAGATACGAATCCCTGGGCTAAACAGGAAGCTTTGGAAAGTTTCGCGTATGTAACGAACACCTCGTATAACGAAGAGTTGGTAATTGGTATGGTAGACGCAGTGGCGGAAGTGCCGAAAATAAGCGACATAATTTCGCTTTATTTATCGCAAACACCGTCTAATAATCTGAACGGATACCCCTCGTTGGAAATTTATTTAAAAGAGTATTATAAAGCGTGTAGAATCAAGGCGGGGAATCACGTATGTATTGAATCAGGGGAATCACAGAGAGAAGAAAAACGCCGGAAGTTATCAATTGAGCCTCCAACTAGGCCGAGGACTCCTGAAGATCTCAGAGAACGTTTATCAAAATTATCGGACGAAATTGATTACGTATTATCGCGTAGGAAAGACATGTCCAAATCGTCGTTAGATAAACTTGATACAATAGTTAATAGAATACTGTCTTCTAATTGAATGTAATTTTAAGTTTATTGTTATTTATTATAGGTGTTAAGTATATTGAAATATATCTTTTGAAAATTGAAACAAAGAAAAAAAAATAGATCAAAAATCAACTTTATTTATCATACTGTAAAGCACGATCGAAGTTGCCGTGTGAACCAGCCTTAAAGCAAGAGCGAGACATGAATAAGTACGTCTCGTACGGCGATTGGTTAGGATTAACGCCCACTATGGTTTCATTGTAAAAAAGTTTATTTCTGAACTTTGTGAGCGACTCTAGATTCCATATGCGCGACCATTGGGGCCAGTAGCTTGCATAGCAACAGTTGGGCTTATGTGTGCAACACTGGACGGCAGATCTGTTGTCACTATTAAAAAAAATTTAACAGGGGATCTCTGCACATAATAGAGTCCCTTATAGATGGAATCTTGAACGCTTCGCGGAATATTTGACTCTGGTTTATTTTCACTCGTGCGCATATGTGTCGCTGATCAAGAATTAAATTCGTATTGCAAATATACTGGAAGTCATAATAGTGCAGTTGATTTTTTTTTTCTTTTAACTATAAACATATTTTCACATTTGGTTTAAGGTAGTTAATTTATTATTAATGATAATTTATTCATTATTTGAAAATTGGTTATTGTATTGTGAATATTAGAATATTTTTGGGTCTTTAATAAGATTTCAAAATTCGAATTTCCAATGGATATATTTTGTCAAATCATTGATGTTTTTAATAAATACTTCAATAGTCATTTTAACGTTTCACCTCAGCTTGATTAAAGTCTATATTTATATTTCATTACCTATTATAGTTTAATAAACTAAGAAAATGTTTCAAACAAATTTTGGTACATGTTTTTATTTTTTCTCTTTAATCACTTTTTGAAATATTATCGATTATTCACATTGAAATTTATCGTTTAAGCATATTTAAATTGTCATAAGAATTATATAAATTTATGAAAATTGTCTCAAGCAATAAATAAAACATATGTGCAATTAATTAATTTTAACTGTACATAGTTACAGTCATGGCAGAATTACCAATTGTAGATCCGTCATTTAAATCTGATCTGATCTTTAATGCAGTAAGCAAGGAGTTTATCACGTTAAAAGATGAAGAAATGCGAACGTACAATGTGCACCTGAGAACGGTATGTAATATTGTTATTTCAGTTAGTTACAGAATGTGACAATTATATCCTATGATTTTTGTGAACACTAATATTAATAATAAAACAATTTCAAAATATACTTATACTATATGGATATATAAATATGTGACAAATAGAAAATAATTCACTCTCAGTATAATAATAAAATATTTATAACTCTTCTTCCAGGTTTTGGACACCTTCATACCGCACATGAAAAGAGATCCTATGTTTAATGCTTGCTATCGAAGAATAGCTTATGTAGGAAGTTATTATGAAGGTTTGAAAGTTGGAAAGCCAGAGGAATTTGATTTGAATGTTATTATAAACCTGCCTATCAATTACAGTTGTTTGACAGTAAGATATATTGTTAATTTCATTGAAAATGATAATCATTCTTGAAAGAATTCGATGCTATTATTACATTGGAATATGATTTGATAGTTTCTGTTTTATTTTTTATATGGCATGATGATTTGAACTTGATAAATGCAAAATGGAATTGTTTTTCTTACTTAAATCAATCAACAGCTGTTTCAAAATTGATGATAACTGATATGTATTTATGTATTAGACCTGGTTTTAATTCATTCATATTTTTGTTTATTTGATAGACTGTAGTCGCCAGCGAGAGGCCTGGCTATGTAAAGCTCAAAGCCGATTCTGAAGTGCTACCAAATCTACGAAAACATGTTAGATGGTCCGAATACAAGTGAGTTGAATAGATTTTAATAAAACTCCTGCTTTATATGTACTTGAAACAACTTGTTCCTTTATGAAACGACAATTTTTGATTATTCAAAGTGATTGTGATCAGTAACGGATTAATTTTTATCCCATTGTGAGAGACATGTTGACAATAGCCGATTCTATTTTATAAAAAGTCTTTTACAATTCAAAATGATGAATCACGAATTAAATCCCTTTACGAGAATTTGAAGTTTACATTTAGTTTGCTACATAGCCAACCAGGTTCGTGGGTTGGGTGTGCGCATAGGTACTACCCGCGAGCAAAAATAGATAATTCTGTAGCAAGATCAGCAAGTGCAGCCTCGCAACAAAGGAGAAGGTTTAGAAAGAAGTGAGTGTGGTGGTACTTTGTGTGGTTGAGCCTGTTAATTTAGATGTAACGGTACTTTTCAAGTGGGTAAAGTGAATCATAATGCAAATCTAATGTAAAATGATAGCTGGGGTTATTGTCGTACTATCAAAATATCTCATCGGTGCTTATCCTAATAACATACTCCAGAATCGCCACTACCTGTGTAACTGTGTTTTTTTGGACTACCAGGACCTGGTGCGGGATTATTATATTGTTTCGTGTTTCTCAGAATAATGGACACTTGGTTTGATGAAAAGTCGCATCTAAATCAAAACAAGTTTCGACAGTGGTTTGAATCGGTTGTTACCAAAGCTCTTGGATCATTCGATATCGTGGGTGGAAAACATGTTCTAATGGCAAATGGAACAAGGTATCTTGTAAGTGAGATATTGAAGTGTTGATAGATTGTCATCTGTAGAATATCATATTGTTATTCAATTTTTATAAAATTAATCTTGACTAAACTGATGTAAACCTTTTACATTTCAGCTACACCACAAAAAAAGTGGGCCAGCTTGGACCTTAAAAATAGATGTACCTGGCGGACATACAGTTGATGTAGATCTAGTTCCGGCACTTGAATTCACAACTCCTCCACCAAAGCCATTCATAAATCGAAGAACTACGGTAATGAATACACTTACTACTCTTCAAAGTCAATGAACATCATTAAACGGCTTTGTTTACAGAAGCAGAATTGGTTTACTATTTCAAAACCGTTAGAGGGTCCAAACAACCAAATCTTGTGGAGACCGAGTTTCTATGAAAGAGAATCTGATATTTTGAAAGGAAGTCTCAAGCAGGTCATCAGACAGATGAAGGTACATTATTGGAATCTTTTTATTGGAATATTTGTTATTTTACTGTTTTTAGCTATTTTACTTCAAAGAAATGATTTTCAGTAATTCCTTCCATTGTATCTATACAATTACATCACATCATTGTTACAGTTCTATTAATCGAAACCATTTTTTTTCTCTTTCAGAAACTGAGAGATACTCAGAACTTCAAGAGTATAGCAAGTTATTACATCAAAACTTTGTTTCTTTGGGAATTAGAAAAACAGGCGCCTGATTTTCAAAAATTGCCGTCCACCTTTTTGTTCTATTATGTGAGTATAAAGTTATGAACCATTCCCTTTTTTCAGTTTGTTAATTTTAGGAATAATGTTAAGCTGTTTTGTTGATTAAATTCAGGATGTTTGGGCATAATAAATTAAATATTGCATGTCTTCAGCGAGTAGAAAATTCACTAACTCGATGAATATTTCGCAGATGTTGAAGAAGCTGCAGGAAGCTTGTGCAAAGCGCGAAATAATCGATTTTTGGAATCCAAAAAACAATCTTTTATGTAGCATTGGTCCCCAAACAATGGTGGACATAAGCTGTAGATTAAGTAATATCATCAAAGCCATTGATAAACGAATTGCCACTGACCAGTATGTCATTGCAGAATTTATTCGTAAGTTTTTCGAATTTATGTCTACTGTAGAATAATTATTGAGATCTTTATAACACATAGTTTTGTATAAAAAATCAGATCTTTAAATTCCATCGTTATATGACTGCTCCACGAATTATGAAAGTAGAAAAAGTGTAACTAAATTAAAATTACTTTATATTGATAGCGGTATAAAAGTATCTACAGTTTTTTATGTCCAATACTATATATTCTGTTTCTAGTTACTACAGATGAATTTCTGCAGTTAGTATTATTGATGGCTACCAGTACACTGGCTTCAACAAAGCTATCTGTGTCCAATACTGTATATCCTGCTTCTAGTTACTAAAGATGAACTTCTGCAATTAAAACTGTCGGTGACCACCAGTGCAATGGCTTCAACAACTCTGGCACCTAACAATCCACGTGTAGTGCAGCAGCCAGCGCAGGATGGTGGATTTTTGTCAGGAATGTGGAACACTTTTTGGGGAACAAACAATGCAGCACCGGCATTGTAATAAGTAAAAATCTGAAGTTTACAAACTCACTAATATGTATATTATCTAAAATGTTCTGTTGATACAAAACGGGGAAACCCCAGATACATTTAAAAAAATTTATATACTTTTAAATTTATTTAAAAAAAATTTAATTGTTTATAATGACATAATGGTGATTATCTATAGTCGTAGGTGGAAACAAGGATATTATATACAAATATCCGTATTAATATTAGGTATCATTACATGCAATGAAATTGTAAAATATATCTATCACGATGGTGCTTGCAAACAATAGTGATATTGTGATTTTGCAAGACATCTAAAAAATTTTTTATATCAGAATAATTGATAATTTAAATATGACTTATATAGGTATTTATATTCATTTTCTACTATCTTAACTCTATATTTGATATTAAGCAATCTTTTATAATGTAAGGACGGTCTAATGACTGTGATAATAAGTTTATGACTCAAATTAAAAGTAATAGTTTATACCATAAAATCTTTTAAAAGTAACAATTGACTGAACATTTATTCTTTAAAATATATTGTTTCTCACAACAATAACAAACGAATTTTCTTAACGACTGAAATTATCTAATCATATCACCGAAGTTATACGAAATGTGCATACTTCCAATTTTGGTACATTTTTCTGACTTCATTCTTTTCACTGACTGCAATTGGTTTGGACTATGCATGTCATAATTATTTAATTTTGGTTTTTCAGTCTTATAATACTTCTAAACTCATTAGAATTTTAATATTACATTGAATGTTAAAACTGTAACAATTTAAATTATCTTCGTTTTATTGCATATTGTGCCAAAGGACTAGCATTAAGATCTGCCCAACGAATAAACGAATCCCTTAATTTCATTACGCAAATGAGCAAGGATAAACAATCACCCTCTGCAGAGTGAGAATTGAGTGGAGGAATACCTACTAAATGTTCATAAATTTTATCCAATTTAAAATTAACTGGCTTACTATGAGTAAACGGTAATTGCTTTTTGGCAGCACATCCTTTAATCATCGTAAACTGTTTACGACCATTCATATTCATTGGGCCGATTATTTGATGAGTTGGCGTTGTTTCATTTGCTTTCTGCATTGACTGTGGATCCATTTCATATTTTTCTCGTGTTACTTCAATGCCTTTCTATCAATCAAAAACAAATTTTATCACATTAATATTTTTAAAGTTTCTTCATAATATTCAATCCTGAAGATACCCCGTGGTATTCCTTACCATTTCACTAGATGTTGTAGATATGCTATAGAGATCAACAATTTCAGCAAGTTCCTCCTCATATCCTTCTTCAAACATGTTTAAATCATTTTTGGTACTTTCAGAAATAATATTTTCTTTAGCGTTCTCTGATTCGGCAAGATAAAAGAGACTTCTAAACGCGTCTAGTGAATCTATGCATAAAATGTCCTCAGATAAAGTCTGCGGACATAGAAAATAGCAGGGAATTAAGTGTTGAGTTGAACATGCATATAACATTTGTTATTATAAAAATAAATTGAGAGTTATTACCCTTCCGATGCGGTTCAACGCTGACAATAATATAGGATAGTCAAATCTAATTCCGTTGTGGGCTACGAAACATACCGGTTTACATAATCTGGCGATAAAAGCGTTCAATAACTGGTATACACAATCATCAAACGGTTTTTCATATTCTAATAAATCATTGTAGAGACCTGAAATAAGAGAATTTTATAATATATTCAAATTTTCATAACGAGTTGATTTTTTCTTAAATATTTGAGTTTTTGATTAACAAAACATCTGTATAGTGATAATATTGGTTAGTGAAAGATTATTACCTGTTATTTGAGAGACTTCTAATGGAATGAGTTTAAGCGGTTGCAGCGGGATGGTGAGCTTGTGCATAACTCGTGGTAAAGATCCGTCTTTAGTGAATAACGAGTTCCTTGACAATGCGACTAGTGAAATTTCGGTTATTTTAGGCATACTAGAGCCGTGAATGAACCCGGTTGTTTCCAAATCGAAGAATACAAATGTTTTTATCTCAACTAGACGTTGTACGTCTTTTTGGGATGATATTGCACACATATTGAAGGAGTAAAAACTAATAATTCGTTATGTGGATGGAACTGATCAAACATCTGTCAATGTCTGGACTAAATCATAAGTGCAATTGGATAAATGACTAATAAAAGTCGTAATTGCTAAAAATCTAATGAGTCATTTGTTAAAATAACAGTACTCTTGTCAGTGACAAATCATGGATTGTGAGTGCCAAATGACACGTTGAGTCAATTGACGATGTTCTTTAGGACTTTAGAGGTTATAAATTAAACAACATCTCTTCCTGCGTTGTAGTCACGGTGGAAGAGAGACTCCACCGTGGTTCCAGTACACGTGGCACGGTTGCAACAGTGTATGTGAAATCCGAAAACATATTTTATGGTTAGCGTCACTTGACGTCATTTTTCAACGAAAACCAATCTCATACCGACTCAATATATCTATTTCAAATCTCTAATACTTATACCTCTATTATTTTTTACAATTCAGGCAGTGAAGGGATTCTTATTTACATAATTGTGGCGTGGCGACTATTATTTCGCGAATGCATCCAAATTAAATAGGTATATTGAAATTTTGGCCCACCCGCCATCATTCCAAGGGGATTCCCTTTGTTAGTAATTTATGACAAGGGCGTTTTTCAAAGCGTGTCGAATCAAGCCAGGGAATCATATGATTTTGAATCATGAGCTGTCGAGTCTTTGTAGTCAGATTTTGATTCGTCAAGAGATTCGCTGGCAAGCCAGTTGGATGATTAAATTTATGATACTGCGAATATGTAGATCTGCTGTGTAAAACAGCCTTAATTTTAAATCGACACAACGCAACAGTTAACTCGATTCCAGTTCGACGAGCGAATGTACTGAATTAGGTGGGGGACTTCCCAGCCAGTGTAAGTAGTTTCTCTGGCTGGAACTCTGGAGCATTCGCCGAAGATTCGACTTCAGTTTAGTTTCAGCCGTGCACACGTATGCTGATAATCATTTGTTAACTCCTCCGTATTGCATAGATACTTGAGGTCTTTATAGTGCAATTTCATTTTTAAACTAATACCTATTCTTCAGGAATTTAATTTGTCATTAATGCTAATTTATTCCCTCTTCAGATTTTCATTGTTGTATTATGAAATTATTAGAATATCTTTGTGTCTCAGGATTTTAAAATTCAAATCTACGATCTCCTGTCAATTTTTTTGATGTTACTTAAAATAGTTAAACAATGATTGCAATGTTTTATCTCAGCTTAATCGAGATTATTTCATTTTTATAGGTCAATAAATCGAAAATATTTGAACCGAATTTTTGTACATGATTTTCGATCGTATTTTTTAATATTGATGATTTACATTGAAATTTCTCGTCTAAACATATTTAAATTGTAAAGAATTATATAAATATATGACAATTGGGCTAGGCAATAATAAACATGTGCAATTAATTAATTCTGAATATATATTTATAATTACAGTCATGAAGGAATCATTCTTTGGAGATCCAAGATATAAATCTGATGAGATTCTTCAACTCATAAACAGGGAATTCATAACCTTGAAAGATGATCAAACGCATGAGTACAACGTGCACTTGAAAACGGTATGTAATATTGCTGTTTCCATAACTTATTGTATAAAATATAATAATTTTCAGTTATTTCTTTGTTTTTTAATTGCTACATACAATGATTAACAAAACACTATTTTCAACTCTGATTCTAGTGTTTGGATTCATTTATAAAGAACATGAAAAATGTAGATCCTTTGTTCAAGGCCTGTTATCAAAGCATCGCTTATGTAGGAAGTTGCTACGAAGGTCTGAAAGTGGGAAAGCCAGATGAATTTGATTTAAATGTTATTATAAAGCTTCCGATCAATTACGATTGTTTAAAAGTAAGATATATCATTCATTTCCTTGAAGATAATACAACGATAATCATTTTTAAAAGAATTGGGGATATTATTGTTAAATTTAAATACATTGAACGTATGACGGATACTGATACTTATTACTTATACTATATACTGATGATAACTGATATGCAAATATTAGTCCTGGTTTTAATTTAGTCATTTCTTATCATTTGCCCGATAGCCTATAGTCGCTAGCGAGAAACCTGGCTATGTAAAGCTTAAAGCAGATTCAGATGTATTACCAAAGCTACAGAAACATCCAAGATGGCCTGAATATAAGTGAGTTCAATAGTTTGTGATGAAACTCTTGCTTTATACCTACGTTGTTGAAAGGACTCGTTCGTTTATAGGTTGAAAATTTCCAATTGCTTGAAGACATTCCACAAGTTGATGATTAATATATTGTTTTGTATCTCTCAGAGAAATGTGCTCTTGGTTTGACGAAAACTCGTATCTAAATCAAAACAAGTTTAGACAGTGGTTCGAATCAGTTGCTATCAGAGCCTTGGATTCGTTACCTAAATTTAACGGAATACACACAACAAGACCGGATAGAATTCCACAGTACCTTGTAAGTAAGATAATGTTAATTGTAAACAGGTTCTGACCTGTAGAATATTGTATTATTATCAAATATTTATCAAATTAATTCTGACTGCACTGATCTTTTTGCTTTCATTTTAGCTGCACCACAGAAAAAGTGGCCCAGCATTCACGCTAACAATAGATGTACCGGGCGGACACATAGTTGATGTAGATCTAGTTCCTGTGCTTCAATTCACAACGTCACCATCCAAACCATTCACAAATCGCAATACCACGGTAATGAATATACTGCTTGCTTGAAAGTCAAATAACATTGTGAGTCAAATAACTTGTTCATAGGTGGAGAAATGGTTTACTATTGCAAAACCATTAAATGAATGGAATGGTCACATCTTGTGGAGACCGAGTTTCTATGAAAAAGAGTTGGAAATTTTGAAAGGAAAATGCAAGCAGACCATCAGACAGATGAAGGTACATTATTAAGGAATATTTTTTATTTTGGTTTGGTAAATATTGGTTATTTTATTATTTCATAGCAATTTTCCTTCAATGAAATTATTTTCTATTAATTTCTACTATTGTATTTATGCGTATATACGTTGCACAATTTTTTTTTTTTTAGAAATTGCGAGATACTCAGAACTTGAAGAGTATAGCCAGTTACTACATTAAAACGCTGTTGCTTTGGGAATTAGATAAACCAGGGGTGGACTTTGAGAGGTGGTCCTGCACTTCCTTGTTCGTTCATGTGAGTATAAAGTTATAAACCATTTTTTTGTTTGAATTTTTTTTATTGGTTCAGATTTTAGGGGGGTAGTTATGTTGTCTTGTTGATTAAATTCAGGATGAATGTTTGTGCACAATTCAAATATTGCATGTTTTCAGAGGATAAAAAATTCACTTACTCAATGATTGTTTCAGATGTTGAAGAGGCTGTACGAAGCTTGTAGAATACACGAAATACTCGATTTCTGGAATCCAAAGAATAATCTTTTAAGCAACATTGGTTCGGAAACAATGGCGAACATAAGTGGTAGATTGAATACAATTATCAAAGACATCGAGAGTCGCATTGACACTGACCCGTATATTATTGCGAACTATATACGTAAGTTTTTTTTTTTTTTTTATAAATTCTCATTCATGAAATCTCCATTACATATTATTTTCTGTAAAGAGAGCAGATTTTCAGTATAAGCACCTTATCAGTTGAGGTAAAAAAAAATGCAATTAGACTAGAAATAGTTCAATTTGTTACTGTAGCAGCATGTACGTACCTATTCATCACTTGTTTTTATCTCGTGTATATTCTGTTTCAGTTACTGAAGTTGAACGAAGGCAGTTAGATCTTTTGAGAATTACCACTGAAATGTCTTCAACATCGATAACATGCAGAGCTGAAGCTCTAGTGCCAGAATCGGCTGAAAATCATGAATGTTTGGCACAAATGTGGAACTCTTTTCGAGAACCAAGGACCGTATAACCGGCTAATAAATCAAATCCCAAGGTTTTACGGAACGCATATTTATATATTATGAAAAATATTTTATTGAGACCAAACGAGCAGACTCCATATCGTACATTTTAAGAAAGTTTTACACCTTTTCTGTTCTTTTAATCAAATTTAATCTTAGCTTCTATCGATATAAGAATATTGTAAAAAAGTATCCGTAGTACCATTAAGGATTAATCTTAGATATTGCTATAATAGCGATATTACTATTTTATAAGACATGAAAAGAAATTGTTTCTATAAGTATAGGACGCATCGCTGCAATTACAAAGTGTGGCCGATTGGGACCGCTGAGACTGGGGACAGTTTGGAAAAAGGTGACGGAAACAGATCTCCGTCCAGTAAGAATGCTATTCCAATAAGAAGGTCCGAGAATGCATCGAACTCTATCTTATTGTTTGTGAAATTAGTTAATCTAGGTATTATTCACAACAAGGACAAAACAAAAAATTTATATTATGGTGCTTTTTACCACAATGCGAATAAAGAAACTCGATGATTTGTGTAAGACGTTTGTATTTTGGAAACAGTTACAAATTATATATAATCGTAACTATAGGTATATGAGTATAATCTAATTGTATCTGTGACACAGCAGGTATATTATTAAATCAGATACGTAAATAATCAATTGGCTTCAATTATTTTCGTCTTACTTGTTTCCCTGCATCCAAATTAAGAATCCTGGAAATAGCGTGCATAATAGGTAGGTACTGATATGACAATTATCGCTCGTTCCAAACTAGCAACATGCGTTCACGTAGATCGGCACTCGTACAGATGTTAGATCATATACCTATGTCGCTACATACCCTAAATTACTTGGATTTTTTGAAATTTTATCGCGAAAATTGCTCCTGGTATTAGGAGAACATCTGACCCGAAGAGGTGTGCTGAAATTTTTGGCGGGAAAAATCAGGAGCATGTGTCTAAGCAGGCATGCATTCCCATCGATGCGTCTCTCTGTATCTCTCGTTAGCTTGCGAAATTTAAGATTTTTGAAATTTTAAGTCGAAAAATTGCTCCTGGTATCAGGAGAACATCTGACCCGAGGAGGTGTGCTGAAATTTTTGGCGGGAAAAATCAGGAGCATGTGTCTAAGCAGGCATGCATTCCCATCGATGTGTCTCTCTGTATCTCTCGTTAGCTTACGAAATGTAAGATTTTTGAAATTTTAAGTCGAAAAATTGCTCCTGGTATCAGGAAAACATCTGACCCGAGGAGGTGTGCTGAAATTTTTGGCGGGAAAAATCAGGAGCATGTGTCTAAGCAGGCATGCATTCCCATCGATGTGTCTCTCTGTATCTCTCGTTAGCTTGCGAAATTTAAGATTTTTGAAATTTTAAGTCGAAAAATTGCTCCTGGTATCAGGAGAACATCTGACCCGAGGAGGTGTGCTGAAATTTTTGGCGGGAAAAATCAGGAGCATGTGTCTAAGCAGGCATGCATTCCCATCGATGTGTCTCTCTGTATCTCTCGTTAGCTTACGAAATGTAAGATTTTTGAAATTTTAAGTCGAAAAATTGCTCCTGGTATCAGGAGAACATCTGACCCGAGGAAGTGTAGCAAATTTTTCGCGGGAAAAATTATAGTGTACAGGCAAGCAGCTATACATTCATGGCTTTATGTATGCTATATGCTTATGTATATTTCTTTTATTCAAAGTTTCAAAAATCTGAAGTCGAAAGTGGCTTCTGGGTTTAGGAGAAGATCTAACTCGAGAAGATATGCTGAAATTGTTGGTGGGAAAATCTGCAGTGTATACATACATACAAGTAAGCAGGCATGGACTCGTACAGACTTATACCGAATTTAGACATTTTTAAGCAGAGTCGACAAAATGAAGAAGAATCACCTGATGCTTGCCTATAAGTACTTGAACAATTACTTTAGGTTTATTTTAACTCGATTAATTGGTCCTGAAATGTAGAGTAGTTGCAAGAAGGGGACAGTGGAAATTAATGATCACTGATATGCCTGTATCTATATCTAGGAATTTATTGCAAGGGGTCTGTTTTGTTAAGTTAGCATAATGTTGGCAGTTAGCAGAATTCTTGTTGTTTGGAGACGTTTGGAATCTAATGGAAGTTTATTCAACTGTAACAGAAGAACCGGTAACACTTTTCCATGCTAAGCGTAGTCCATACTGTACATATTGTACGATGGCTCTTATTATCGCAGCTTTGATGTCAACTAGTTGACACGGCGCCGGTCACTGACCGTAGCGCACCGCTTGCATACCTTAACGAGGGATCTACCCTCAGCATGCCTGCCTAGGTCAGTGTTCATCCTTGCTCCAGTACTAAGCATAGAAATATTTCTATATCTCTATGATGGTGCCAGTATAGCGCCTTCGGGTACGTAGTGGAAGAATTTAGACAGAGAACAGAATGGTCTGTGGGTTGCATATACTGGGGCGTGTTGTACAAGTTGCTTATAATATTAGGTATATGTATGCTATACCTACGTATATTATAATCAAAATTATACTAGCCAATATTATACTGTGTATACTAATAGTCAGAATAGTATTCTTTATTAAACATAGGTAAGTATTAAGTCCGCCGGACATTCTTATGTTTTTCTATTTGTCTGATAGATGGCATTACAAATCGGTGAAAATTGACTCTCTGCGACCATTTTACGAATTACCAAAGCTGCGAATTACTTTCGCCGTAAGTTAGCGAGGAAAACAGATGTTCTGGAATTGTGGTGACGATTTTAACAATACCCATGTCATTATTTGACAAGCATTTGCGGATGCTAATCCAGTTTTGATTACCACTTTACCTTGATTCAAATAAAAATTGCCATTATGTACGACACCTGTCATCCTGTAGTAAGTTGTCAAATTGTTGTTTGATTACAGAATATACCGGCTGATACGCATGAATTAGAATAAGTATGCCTTAATTTCAAATCATAATTTATACATTTATATTATTCCAGTTTTATGAAATGGGTAAACTTGGCTGTACGAATGTTCTCAAAAATACAATAGCATTTCAAACATACATAGAATTATGCGAAGGTATAATAATTCTTCTAGTAAATTGATGTATACATAATTTAAAATTTTATCATTCTAACAAAACATTCTCTGTAATCAAACTGATTAAAGCCTTGACATTAAAGAAAAACAATTGTTTTTATTATTGTACGTCAAATATTACTGTACAAAATATTAATTGCAGTCAAACGGTTATGGGATGTTGATTACAAATATAATAAAGCACTAGATATGATCTATCTAGAAGCTAGAACTAGTAAATCTTCGCAGTTACAAAAATACATACCATGGCCAGCGATGAATAACATATCTCTAAATCAAATTGAACAAATGCAAAAAGAACTGGAAACCGAACGGTATATTTAAAGCCCACTATAGATGTACTGATATATTTCTTTGTAATAACAATAGGATTCCATAAAAATATAAAAGTAGTAAATATATATTATTAGTATTAATAAGAGACTAAAGAGTTCAATAACTATGACGTAATAATAACATTTGTAGATTGATATTGGTTTTCATGGAAGGTGATAGTACCAGTGTTTATTATTGTGTTTCTGCTGGTCTTGTGAAGCCATCATCACCGGAACAGAGTAAAGAATTTAAACAAAAAGAAGAAAAGAAAGTTCAATTGGAGATTGAAATAAAAAGAAATGCGTCTAATCTCTATGAATTAGCCAGTTCAGTAAAAATTGAGGATAATCCTGATAATCCAGAATCACATACAGACTGAAATATAGATTTAGTATTGTAACTTCTATTTCCTGTGAAATAATGAATAAATAAATAATTTATTACAGATTGAATGAGTAATAATTCAGTTGTATTATTTTTCTTTCTTATATTTATTGTATGCATAATTTTCTTTAGCATATACTTATATAAGATCATAAATTTTGAAGTTATTGCTAAATACTACGCAATCAATAATAATAATAATAATAATAATAATAATAATATTGTAATAAGCTGCCACTGCAATTACACGTATCAAATAAATTAATACTTTAAAATCATCACGTAGGCATCATGGTTATTAGTTGTTTAGTACAAACTATAATGGTATGAGGCACATAGTTTTCTTTGTCATAACATTATGTATTATGATGTATATTATAATGAATGCATCGCCGAACACATCTTAATGAACATTTATAAAAATACCTAAGAAAAAAAAAAAAAAAACTATTATTAGGTATTGTTGTATGTAAAAATTGAGTAATGAAATTTTTATTTTACTTGTAAAAATTTCAAAATTGAAGAGTTATATATGACTATCTACAATCAAGATTTATATTTCAAATATGTTTTATATTATATATACACCATACAAATTTTTTTACTTTTTTTTTTATGTTTGTTTTTCATCAGATGTTAGGGTATATGTGCTCGTTTGTAGAAGTTACATTCAAATTAGGTATTTGTTCGAGTTGCAACTGTTTATACATATACCTATGTATAAATCGAATCAAAATATTCAAACTCAAGCATACAAATAGATACATAGATAGAAAGAAAGCGTTGAATTTTATTGCTTGATAAGTTATTTATAGACACTTCAGTCATGCTGGATTAGTCAATGATTCTTTTAAGTTAGAAACGATATTAGAATAAACGAATAGAAATCAACAAACAGAATATAATAAAATAATAAATCAAACAAAAGAATTCCGTAAACATAATTAGTATGGTAAGAATTGTTTCAACTTTTAAAATGTAGGGGTAGAGGAAAAAATCCCTTCATTTTAAGCCCATTCTTTTCTTTTGGCAGTTCGTACGAGTGTGAAGAAAAAGAGAATACAATGACTGCGTATAATGTTACATTATTATGTAGCTTAAATTGTATTACTTATGTAAATAACTGTTTTCAAATTTTGTCAACGTGTATTGAAATATTACAATTTTATTAATATGGATGAATGATAGTACCCCATATTTGGAAAAAACAAAAAAAAAAAAACATATAATAGAATAAACTATGTTCTTGGTAACAATTTACACCCTATTACCATTATTCGTTAATTTGGATATGCTCAAATGATTTCTATTCAAATTTTTATGTTTCACATTTATACGAATGATTGTAATTTATAATTATAATTGTTACCTTCGTGGCTTTTATAATAAAGTTCATGGAATTTTATCATGTAAGATGATTTTTAGACAGTTAATCAGTGAAAATTAGGCCATTAAATCATAACACATAGTTGCCCCAATCACATGAAGGTACAAAATCGTATTAAATTTCATAAAAATTGTTATTACATACATCAGGCGTTTATATGATAAAATATAACGTGAGCACCTCCTGATGTAAATCAGGATTAATTATAATATATAAAAATGCTTTATAAAATAGTTACCAAACATTATTTTATTCACCATTGTATTAATTTGTTAATGCAATAAGGCAACTACACCTCGAGTTTTACTCGAAACTATCACAAACAGTTCCATAATTTTTTTTTTATTTTTAAATTCAATCATTTTTTTTTTTTCATTTTATTTTCTCCATCTTTTACTAAAAGCTCACAGACAAAAGTCTAATAGGACCGGGCTTGTAAGCAATAAAAGTTTAACCAGTCCAACATTCATACCTTCATAATTCCTTCACGTTTCGTTGAAACAAAAAATGAATTATAATATTATGGAATAAGACTAATCCGTATAAATATACTAAAATAAAAAACTATCTATGTCTCACGTCACATTATTATTTACCAGACAAATTTTCAACATCATTGGAATAATCATTTTAAAGTGTAAAAATTATAAATAATACTACAACCCAGTCCTAATTTTTTTTTGTCAATACAATTATGTTTAATTTGCAACGAGAACGACTCGTATAAAAAAAAAGAAACAAAACAAAAGAAAAGGTCATACTCGGAGTTGAAATAATTATTCATATTTTATTGCTTAATTTTTTTAAATATTGAAATCGCATACGTATTAATCATTTTCACATACATACCTCTGTGTAAATTGTATGTAATTCTAGGTATAAATGGTACGAACTAAGTCATGATGAGAATTGGCTATTGTTTAACGTTAAAGGTGTCTGTGAAATGTTGTTATTATCAAGAAGCTTGAATAATAGGCGATATCAATAATTAATAGGCGTATCAGATCATTCTATTATCATTTTCAGTAAAGATAAATTTCTATCTTGTTTTAAAAACCAATGATAATATGAATACTACAGAATATACTGATATTGTTGTAGTAAAATTTAAACAACGATTGTGCATGAATCAGTTATCAAATAGGTGTGAGCAAGTAACACGATTAATTTATTTTAATTTTTTTTTTTTTTCAGAACATTGAAAATACGTTTTGTAAAATTGATAGAAACGATTTTTCATAATAACAAGCAGTATCGTTTGTTTGTTTTCTTTTCTTTTGGCCGTTATAGAATTTATACATTTCGATTAATTATTGAATTATGAATTTTCCGATAATAGAATTTCATAGCTTTTTTTTCTCATTCTGTTATTTAAACGCAATAAAACGTCCCATAATAATACAATCATTAGTTGATAAGTGCAACTACAGTTGAAAAATAAATATACAATTAATAATTCTCGATTCTATGAACGTAGGTGAATGATTATCGATTATATGTATATAATAATATGTAGATATTGTTCTAAGGGAAAAAAAAAAAAAAAAACAGAAAAAATGGGTGGCATAGAGAATTATACTGGAATTAGCTACATATTGGAAGCAAATTATTCACTGCAAAATAAATTGTGGAAAAGTATAGCTCTCATGCGAATGAACACCAGACTCTAAAGTCTGCCTCTGTCGTGATTATAGCTAGCACCAATCAGCCATGTATGTAAAATCCCTGAAGAGGCCTTGTTCATGATCATTGAGCGGGCGAGGATCCTTTGGTGGTGTTAGCTGGGGTTTTTCTGATGTGAATTCTTCATCAAAATTACTAACATCCTCCACAAAATGCTGAAAATAAATAAATAATACAGTATTATTATGTGAAGATCATCCATAGGACTTCGATAGAGAAGCTCTATTAAATTTTTTACTCAATTATTGAAACAACTATAATAATTATTGTACATTTTTCACATTGACCTTCATTGAAACATAATATTAATTGAAATTACTTACAATCACTGGTACGAATGGTGGCTTAACACGTCTCAGTAACAAATCATCCCAAGAAATGTTTCTGAAAAATGCTTGTTTCTTGACATCTTCGGCATCCCTTTCGCTACTGCCCAACCGTCTGTCTGGATTCTTTCTAAGCAACTGTAATAAAAAAAAAAAAAAAAAATCCGGATTATAATTTGTAAGAAATTGGTGGAGACCTTTAAGCCAGTGTTTTGTCAATTCTTACCCTTCTCATTATAGCAATAGCTTCCAAAGAAAGGAATCGAGGATAACGAACTTCATCATTCACTATAGAATCAAAGACTTCTTCTTCATCATCTCCAGGGAACGGAGACTAGAAAATAAAAAATGTTAATGGACTTAAAGGTTTAAAGTTAATACAGGCGAGTGTAATCCTACAGACATTTTTCGATGATCATCTTGTGTTAGTTAAAAGAACTTACCTCTCCAACTAACATCTCAAATATCAGTACACCTAAACCCCACCAATCTACTGCACGAGTATATGAAGTCTCAGTCAAAACTTCAGGAGCCAAGAATTCTGGGGTACCGCAAAAGGTACCTGTTCTATCTCCAAATCCCATTCCTTCTTTACAGAGTCCAAAGTCTGCTATCTTTACGTAGCCTTCTGTGTCTAACAGTAGATTATCCAGTTTCAAGTCTCTGCAAGGATCATAGAAAGTATAATTAGTTTGTATTGAGGTCTGTTTTATTACAAGATAGATTGATATTAAAAGAAAATTGAAATTACCTGTATATAATACGACTTTCGTGCAAGTATTGTAATCCTAGGACAACACAGGCTGCATAAAAGACAGCGCGAGGTTCACCAAAAACGTCTGCATGTATGTGCATCATCAGATCACCACCAGCTGCATACTCCATCACAAAACAGACGTGTGCCTGTAGATAATAACAAATAAAATCATAGTAAGAGCTTCTAAGAAATGAAAGAAAAATTCTCATGATTATTACCTCGGTTTGGAAACAGGCAAAAAGATTGACGAGGAACGGATGACGTGTTGTGTTTGCAACTTCAAATATTCGTTTTTCAGATAACAAGGATTCAACCTCGTCTCTTGCGATGATATCTCCCTTTTTTAACGCCTTAATAGCAAAATATTCTCCTGTATTTCTGTACTGAGATAGAATAACTTTTCCAAAATGACCACGACCAAGAACTGACAATAATCTAAAGTTATCTAGGGTCATGCCAGTCAGTTGAGAAAGTCGTTTTGACTCGTATGTACTGTCTCTATATGGCAGAGGCCTACCAGGAAGCTCGTACACGACCTGAAATATGATAATGTTATTTAAAAAACTATTACACACTATAAAATTCAATACTTTAACCAAATTTATACAATTTGTTAATCAGTATCACAAAAAAATATGCGACTTGCCAGCGTAATTATCTGTTAGTCACATGGTAACTTTGCACCTTTTATTATTAGAGAATATGCAAAATTAAATGAATAAATGCTGATTGGTATCCGTTGTCATGATATACATATACTTCTTTTGATATTAGTTACATCTAATTTTTCATTCTCACGAGTTTATGGAATTGTTAATCTCACAAATGCATTCTTTATGTTTATAATAAATATATACATGGATTATCATAGGCAGGGTTCATTAATAGTAGGCATATCAAATTTAGTTTGAGTAGGATCGCAAAAAAGGAGGAATCAGATTAGATCAAATGATATTATCATCATTGAAGAAAGGACCTCAAGAAGCCTAGAAGATCTCAGTTCCTGCCACGCAGTGGCTTTCAGTCTATTATTATACATACAACTGATGATTTGAATATATTTTACATTATAAATAGTAACATAGGACAAAAGGGACTGCATCATAAGCAGGAATAAAAAGCAGGCAGGTAAACAAGCAGTGATGATACAATGGTATTTTAACATTGGATCTAAGATCTCTATAACAAATAGAAAACTCATTCATTTAACTAATATTTTACAAATTCTATGGAGGATATAATTCATCGATTAAAACCGATCTCATTATAAGTTGTGTCGTTTAAAATGAATTCTAAAAGCAATAAACAGGCAACAGACAACACTTTGTATACAATATGTTTTCTTGGCGTATCAGTTGATATTTTTTTTAATATTCAACACACATTCCCCATGCAACTTAGAAAAAATGTAGACAATATAAATTTTCAGCGATGGTCTACTGTGTGATAATATAGTACAGATAAAATAAGGCAGAGAAAGCCATGCTGTGTGTAGTAGGAGGCAGGTACCTCATCCTCAGGGAACTCGACGACAGGTTGGGGCGAGGGGGTGCGTGGAGAGGGTGGTGCGATCAGCACAGGGCGGGGCTCCGTCACGAGGGGCCTCAAACTCGCACCCTGGGGCCCCCCCTTCTCCTCGTTGTGCAGGAAATCAAACTCCCTTAACGCACTCTGCAACTACATTACTACCTGCTTAAATCTAATAGCCACTGTATCGCTATTGTCAACATTTATTTTTTCATCAAATTTTCTTCAAATATATTTCAACCTCATCATTTATTTATCATAAAGAATTTGCTTCGAAGTGTTTTATTCATGAATAAGATAGAGCCTCCTGTATAATGTCCATTCATACACTTTTTTTTTAACGGAAAATGCAACGCTATGTTGGATTCTAAGAATCTATGAATCATTATTGAATTTATAAAGTGATGAAAAATTATCGGAAAATTAGACAGTGTTAGACTCCATATTAAACTAATTAGTACGCATCGTGCAAAATGTGAATAGGTGTTTAGAAAATATTTATTGAAAAAAAAGGGAATAAAATAGCTTTTGCGTTAAAGTGCGCATTGGTTTGTGAATTATTTTTACAAATCTACAAGCTGGTGCTTTAAATTTTGAAAATAATCTGCTGCTGTGCTTGGGTCTAGTATAAAAAATTTAATATAAACATTATAATAGTTTAGATAAAAGAAATCGAATTAGATAAAATTTAATTGCATTCGCATCACATAAAACGTTACACATTGAAAAGGCACATAATACCGCATTTATTCACTTATAACTTTCACAGTAGCAACATTAAGCTGTAATCAAATTATAAATGAAAAATATAACGTCACTTCAGATCAACGATACAAAATTTTTTTTTTACAGTTTTAGCATAAGTGAACAAACATTGTAAACGTTAACGTCTGTATCATCATTATTATTCCTATTCCTAAGTTTAGGAAAAAAAAAAATAGATTTTTGCTAAATATATACACATATATACCTCTTGGTCTAGTTTTGGTGGAGGCGGAGGAGCTGGCATCGACGGTTTCTTAGTCACTGATGGAGGTGGTGGTGGAGGGTGGTCTGGAGGGTGTGGTAGTACTGGACTACCAGTGGCTACTCCCATTCCCAAAGGTCTAGCACCCCCTAAACCTCCTTTATCTGGGTCAGGTAATTCTCCAGGAGTTTCTGGCTTGTCTTCTGGCCAATTTTCAAAACTGAGTCTCAACGGTTGTGGTCCTAAGAAAAGGAATCAATTGATTACCACCTTTTATAACTGTTATTTTTATATCTCATTGATTAAATGATTTATGAATTTTATTTTCATTAAATACGGTGAAAAAAGGAGCCCTGACTTTAATGAATTTAATCCGACACTTTTACATCATACTAAATTCCAAAAACCTTGTTTACCAGATGGGGGACTTTCTGAGCTTCTACTGTTGTGTATCGAGGGTGTGGAACGTTTCAAAAGTCTGCCCCAAGTAGCGACGTTAATATTCATTTGATTAGGACGAGGGAAATTCTTGACTTGTTGCTTGAAAATCTTTCTTTGACGTTGTAATTTTGGTTTTCTTGAGATCATTGGATTAAGGAATTTAATTTCTGCAAAAAGCAATCCTTGTGGCTCCAGCTGCAATGCCATACCGTGCCGTACGTCGTCAATGAATTCTTCCAGACGCAAAAATTTTACTGCGCATAGTGATCTCCAATCTTTCCAATAAATGCCTATCTCAAGTTCTCGCGACTTGTCTAGTTCAATGGAAAACCTGTACGAAAATAAAAATATTGTATTAACGAAAAAAGACCCCATCTCTTTTCGAGAAAAAGTGTTCTATCAATGATAATTATTTACCTTTGGTCCCAAGCCTGCTGGGAACATGGGCGCCAATTGGTTTGCGCCACTGTTTGATTATCCAATTTAATAACTGCCATTATATCGTCTGAAAATCAAAAATACTTCAATAAATGTGGCCATTCAGTTAAATTATAAGTGTTCTATGAAACTCACTGCTAGTTTCGTCCTTCACGCTGTAAGATTTGCTCGAACTACGTCCTGTTACACCTTTAACAAAACTACGCAAATCTGGGCTCGCGGGTTGCTCTCTTCTTGTTCTGCCAGGCACTTCTTCCGCCAGATCTTGACACCCCATCAATCGTACCTACGAAATTGATCATTTATCAGGATTGATATTTTCAGATTAAAATTGTCTCAAATCGAACCGAATATTTTCATTATTTGTTTTAATTTGAAGTGATGAATTGTACCTCTAATTGACCAGTGACTGCAGCACATCTTGATACTGAGGCAGGTACTGCAGCTCTGCCTTCGAGTGGTCCACGAAACGGTTGTAAAGAAGTATAAGTCACAGGAACTGGACTAGCAGCTTGTACGCTGGCCAATTCTCGTTTCAATTGTGTAGCGGTGGCACTGTCAGGGGGCAATTCTTGTCTTCTGAGCTCCAACGATAGTCTGAGTAAGTCTAATTTTCTGCTTGACTCTGCGAGGCTTGCTTGAGCCTGTAAGAATGAATATATGGAAGTGGGTGATGCCATGAGAAGATTTGAATTCATGCTGAGCTTGAATAAGTATAGAATAACATGTTAGTTACACAAACTCTTGGAAAATATTAGCGAGTATAATAAGTGAGCTTTCAAAGAGAGACATAGTTTGATAACTTTTTACTCACACTAGATATAAATCTATTTTGTAGAAGATATTGCGATCTTGTAGTATGACGATGAATAAACGAAACATGGCTAATGATAATGATTATGAATATTTATTAACAATATACAGTATCTCTAAATTTTGAATGGGCGTAAATACGTCTGTATAACATCTCCACATATCATGTAACAAAGCGATAACAATAAATGTTTTAAAAAAGAAGAATCTACCGATGGTTTTATTCCAGATTAGTTTCTGATATCGACCGCGAAACAGTAGATTAATAAATAAAAGAAGAACTTGTTAGATGAATACATGAATAACGGATTTTTCATCTGTCCATCATTAACAAGAATTAGAAATTTATTAAACAGCATTTTTCGAACTTCGAGGTGCCGGCGAGATGATTTCTCTATTTCTCCGAATCCAAGGGCCAGGACGTCTTTCAATATCTCCAACAGATCTGGACCTTCCCCTGGGTCCATCTTCTTCAAAAAATCTTCTACAGTGTTCGCAAGCGCAGGAAGGATTCTTTGCAGGACCAACATGATGTCCTGGCTTCCTAAAAGCTCCAACAATCGCTCCAAACTTAGAGGCCTTTAATAAATGCTCAGTTCTATCACCCTCCGGCAATGTAAACGGAGAGGTAACCCGCGATTCGACTTTTTCCTGACTTGGAGAAGAATTTCTATCCCCAAAGGAACCGATTTCTCCTCTTAAACTACGTACTGTAGGATGTGGAGCTCCATCACTCAGACATCCACGATCTTCAGGCTCTTTAGGTGATACTGGTAAATGGGGCTCATCTAAAATGGATTTTTCTTTGCTTGTTCGACGGATGGTAGAGTCTCTTCTAACAGCTCGTGGGTTATCATCATTGGAAACAAAGCTCCATCCAACTTCGTCGCTGTCGTCAGATTCGTGGTGACTATCTTCTGGCGAGGACCACCCGACCTGATGTTTGTCAAGAAATTCCTTCATCTTTTTGTGTTGAAGAAGTTGTCTTCTTTCGATTTGCGGCGACCTCCAAGTCTTGGATTTCTTTTCCTGAGCTTCTTTGCCGCCCCAGGTGTTCTCCAGCTTGTCTATTCTTTCACGATCCGAAGAATTAGCGTACTCAAAACTGTCGCAAGGAGTTATGCTCGTTTTACTGTTCAGGAGCGATTCTATATCTGAGAATGTGTCCTTCCAAGACGTTGCTGCCGCAGAATCGTACGAATCTTGAGTTATTCCTGCACAAGAAGAGGCCGCCGACCATGGAGCCGAGTCTAAGTCCCGTATTGCACTGTATGAACTAAACTGCGAAGGGTATAAAGAGCTCAGTACATCGTCCGTCTCATAGCCCTTAGAGCTAGCTAATGAAGGCATTCGCATGGGTCCTTGATTAAAGCTTTCGGACCGATTTTCTGAGGATCGATTCAGGAACGCTTTTTCATCCTGAAGACCACGAGGCAGCCGATTTTCCGGAGCACGTGAATGCGTCACTTTTACTTCGTCACTTTCGAATACTGTTTGCTGTTTTTCTTTATCTTGATCTGAGGAGTCTGAGGAATCTGAATAGCTACTATCATCAGCGTCCTCCTCCGAACCTGTGCAATACACGTCTATATGCACAGTCCGCGATTTACGCTTAGAAGAATCCTCTTTACCGGAAGAATCGGTCGCAACAGCCTCTTTGGAGGACTTTTCAGTCATACTACTCTGCTCGGAGGAAACTGAGGCAGCTTCTTCTTTTGTAAGGTGCTAAAAATTCAGGGAGATACTTTATTGCAGAAAATTCTCTTAATCAGTTGGAGAGTTTATCAGGAATTTGAATCTAATGTAATGCCCTCAGGGTATTTGTTTTTATTGCTAGAGTTTTTACAATACGGCGAGAAAGAGAGGAATCAATATGCTCCTGGAATAATTTACAGATTTGTATGAAGCTCAAATATTTATTCAATGTGCATTGAAATATATTTTCGATTTGCCACATCCGTTACTTAGATATTATCCATTAATTTGCCTGTAGCCATAGTCTATTTCGAAACGACGGTGTTTACCACGAAAATTGATGTAATCTGTTATTGGAATTCAAGACTTTTCCTGCTACAAGTGAAAACCTGACTTTCTTCAAATTTCCGATTACTTTTATACCGAGTTTTCGATTTCCCTGAGCGCATTTCACAGCTATTAGTTCATTAAATCATGATACAAATCCGTCTACAAACCTCTTTAGCATTGCCTTTACTACTCTGTTCAAACCTTCGCAGAAGACCAGGAGCTGTTTTTCTTCTAGACTCATAAACCTTGGATGAAATTGACTGCCCAGATTGACTAGAATTTTTATCATCATGAACCGTCTCAATGTCATTAGTCTGCGAAGCAGCATCGCGTCTATTAACTTGTGGAATTTTATTTTCGATATTAATTTTACCCGGAACCCTAGTGCAGAAATGAGTAGTAAATGCCTTTCTCCCCGAGGCTATAACACCCTCTACACAATCCTCGCAAGCCTCCGGTACAACGTTGATAAAATGACTAAATCGATCGCAATTAGACGCCGCTGCCGTTGTCGCGGCATGGTAACACCTCGGATCACCGCATTGCGTTTGGCAATTAGCCGTCGTTGTTTGACTCAGAGTTTTACCATCTTTACTAACCGGCGTACCAGCTGCCGAAAGAACAATACTACAAGTGCTTTTGCATCGTCTATTATACTGCTGAGATGGTCTTCTTAATGGCAAGCTGGAGTAAGACTGTGGCGAAAATTGTTCGCTGTTATACCCCGAATCGGATACATTAATTCCCAAATTTTGTGATGCTGATGGGGTGGCCACATTTCCCGTAAACCTTGAATCGGAATATCGTGGTATAGTCGATGGTCGATAGGAATATGACCTTGGCGGAGGTGTTGAGGTAAATAAAATATTCCCACGTTGAAATCTGTACGATCCAGACGGAGGGTCGTTAACTCTTAAAGCGGTTGTTGGAGATCTAGGATCCTGGCTCCATTTATAAATCATTCTGACCCCGTCTTCTGACGGGGATGTGGTATTAGGTAAATTTCCGGTTTCAGTACCATGTCGTATAGTTACTTCGGCACGAACAAGCCACGGTGATGAAGTATCGGGTGTATTTGACCGACCGTACATGCTGTTTTAATTACGTTACGATCACCGTAACCGTATAGTAAAAACACGTTGATGAGGCGTAGAGTGCGAGTATAATCTATGGTATAATAAGCAATTTTTCGCCATTCCGTAGTTTTAAAGAAAAAAAGAAGTCAATTTTTTTCTGGATATCTGTACGCGGTGAAGACACACAAGTTCCTCGTAAAGAGAAGAAGCGGAGAAACGTCGTCGCGGTGTATAATTAGCGCGATAAATTTGGATCGATGTAGGTATGGGGTATGGGTGCCACAGTGTGGACCGGAATATTCGAAAGGCGAGAGTTTAATTCGAATCTATATGTACATACGTGTGCATCGCCCACGTATTAATATTTGTGATATTAAATTTCGCAGTACGTAAGTAGGTATATCACAAGAGGCACTCAAGACACTTGACCAAATGTTGCATTGGCCTCTAGATACGATTGATGGAAAAATTGCACTTGAAAAAAAAAAAATAAAATAAATAAAAATTTAAACACTTATTGAACAGTTTCAATTATCGGGATTTAAGATAACCACTTCATAACTTCGACACCTTTTTGGTATTTACTTTAAAGCTCACTTATACGATGCTTGACATCGAATAACTCATGAGCACCTGTTGCAGCGGTGCGCTAAACCTTCGTAACTATTTTTAAAACACGGTTTAAGTTTCGGTACCCGTATTATAAATCTTTACCCTACTGCACAGTACAGTACAGGGGATATATGGGTGGGTATAGGGTATATACACACAAATACCGACTGGAATAGGATATTCGCGGTGAATCATCACCACCGGGAGTTACCACACTGCTAAAACTCCGGCGAATTTTGATTAAAGAGTTTTTAAACTTTGTGTAATAAAAATTTTTTTTCCATATTTCTGCTAAGAGGAGGATATAAAATCGTTCATTATTATTATTATTATTATTATTTTATTTTATTTTTATTTTCTTGATTAAGTTTCGCGGAGTTATTATCAACGCGTTATTTATTTATTTTTATTTTTTGCACAGATGTTAAATGGGATTGATGCAAGTCGACTAAATGTTCGTAGGAAACTAACGCGACCTGAAATGGCGTCTTAGGGGGAGAATACAGCGGGGTAGAGAAAAGTTGCGGGGACGGTGTAGTTATTTTAAGCGACGCGCATATCGCCCGAGAGAAGTCAGCTCAGAAATGAACCGACTTCACAAAGAAACTTTAATGCATACATAACGCTAACCTGTTAGCCAGATATACAGATCATTTGAACTTAAAAGAGACGTCTAGATCTTGAAGATTCGGGGATTTGGTTAAATAAAAAAACCAAAGGCCAATCATCAGAAGTAAAGAGATTTATCGAAATTGAAAAATACCTATAACATGTTTCATTCAATACCTTCTCACCTGTTGTCCACTTTTGTTTTTTTTTTTTTTTATTTTCATCTTTCAAAAATTTTGCACGATTGAAGATTTTTTATTTTTTATTTTTTTTCTTCAGTGCACGTGATTGTTAAATATTTAACAAAGAAACGTTTTTTGACAGAGAATACAAAATAAAAAAAAAAATTACCGAAGAATATATTCTGAGGAATCTATTTTTAATTTTTTAAATTTAGTCGCGACTTTTTGTTGTCAGGTGTACATATACATACATATATGTATATTGTAGAAATTATACACAGATATTATACACAATAGTTTGTGGAAGAGGAAAGGTAGTTTTTTATTTATTTATTTTTTGTATTTTTATGAGGTATTTAATGATCGAGCTTACCTCAGTCACAGCTTTCTTGTCCGCGACCTTAGCGCTCTGTAAAAGACGAATAACGTTTTTGGCTCCTTCGACAACTGCGGCTTCGATTAGTAGCCGATGTCTCAATTCTTCGACCCTCTCTTCCAGGGCTAGTTCCAGGTTTGGCTCGTACTTATCTGTTGTTTAGAGTATTCAAAGAGGTCGTTAATTTTAAAAAGTGTAATAACACTAAACAAAGGGATTGGGATTTAAAGTTCGAAACAATTGGTCCCCCATTCGTGGGGGAAGAACCGAATATCATTGCGGAAAATAACACGTCATTTTATTACACGTATATCAAATCACTCAAAATAATTGGCAAAAAGATTTTGGCTCGAATAATAAAACGGCTACCATATGTATATATACATACTCGTTGTACCTTATAGTTGCTCCTTTTTACTGCGCAATAGTTGCGCGGAGAATTACGACAACAACTATAATGATACATTGGTATATAGTATATAGGTACGCGCGTGGGATATCGTCATTTTCAATATAAGATTTTTTTCTTTTTTTTTTTTCTTTTAATTATATAGTTTTCGATGAAAATTGATTTTTTCAAGGAAAATTACTGACTTTTATTTAAATTCTATAAACTTTTGCCTACCGCAAAAAGTTTTGCTATTTATTTTTCTTCGTTTTCTTTTTTTTTTTTTTTCATTGTATAACGTCGCGAACGAAGAGGATATTCTTAATTTCTGGATACCGTGAGTCACCTTGCGGCTATATAAATTCTTAAGAAATGAGATTATAATAAAACTAAACGAAATCTGATCGAGAAGTATTATTCCTTCGTCTTTAAAGGTCACGGTAGAAAATTGACTGAAGTAAGACTAATTTCTATATAATACTTTTGTAGATTTTAAGTTACTCATTATGTAAAGTTACGAAAGAATGTAAGTGACTGTATTTTGCGTTAAAAATCATTCGACAGATCAGGAATTCGAGTATTTGATTAAAAAAAAAAAAAAAAAAAAAAAACAAAATGACAGAAAAAATCTAAAAGTAATCGTACGATGACTCGGATTCAGGTTCTCCAAAATGGACTGAACAACCGAGTCATTGACTCGAGATCAGTTCTCGGTTCTTAGGGGTCAAGGTCGTTGATCGGGTTTTGCCAATCTCGTTCGTAAATTAACTTTGGAAATAAATTCCTGGCAGGTATAGGTATACATGATATTATATTATATTATATTATATAATATGATATAATACGTAATACATAATTATAACGTGTTTAAAAAATAAAAAAAGTTTAAATACAAAAATTCTTTCAATATTTGATGGTTTTAAAATTCCTATTTACAATCGGGTATAAATAAAAACGTGTAAATGCATGTACGTACACATTTCAATTTTGTTAAGATCGAAGATCTTTTGAACTATATAACATGCCCCCGTACATCTGTCGTTATAATGTTATACCTGCAGTATTTACAAGACTGAACGCGATCGCTTTACGAGGCTCTACAAGATTTTTGCAAACAGGTTTTTTAACATCTTACGTTAGCTCAGGTACCCTATATACTATACCTGCCTACTACTTTGGCGCCGGAATTATTAGGACCATTATTAAAGAGTTTCGTTGCTGCTGGCGCCGAGACGGCGAACAGATTATGGCAAAAAGAATTAAAAACAAAAAAAATAAAAAAAACCACAAAAAAAGAAACGTCATTGAAATTAAGAATTTTTTCTTTTCATTATTTGCAGGAAAAAAGTTATCGAAATATCGTCACAAAGATGAAAAAACCAAAAAAAAAACTAAAAATTAAACAACAAAAAAAAAAGATTAAATCTTACCTTTGTTTGCGGTGTTTTCACCGTTTGGCGCGGGCGAGTAACCTCTGGATCGTTGTTGTTTCCGAACTCGTCTTAATTTGACGATACGCATTCTCAAAAATTCAATTTTTGCTCGAGAATCAGCGAGCATCTGTTGAGCTTCCTGTAATAATTTCTTGTCCCGATGACCGCTCGTTAAACTCTGGATCATATTTTCAGCACCTTGTTTAACCTAGGAGTGAAAAAAAAAAAAAAAAAAAACATGAGATCTTGTCGATTTTGAAGAGAGAAAAATAAGTTAAAAAATCGTTCAATAATTCACTTATTATTATTATTATTAATTTTTATTCTAGAAAAGTCAAAATTTTGATTATTTTATTTTATTTTTTTGTTTCAGTCAGATAAACTGTCGAGTAAAAGAGAAGAAAATATGAGAAAAGATAAAATACGACTATAGAGATTTACTGTATTAAATAAATGAAAATTTATTTCTCCGAGGAATTTGTCGCGTGTCTATCGGTCAGCGAGATATAAAAACCGCGTAACCGATCCTTGGAACCGCTTTTTTAATCCGGTCTCTCGACTGAACTCGAGTTGAAGGAAATATGAGCGACAATGACACAGAATAATGGTAGTTTATAACTTTAGTTTACTTTAGTTAAGAAAATTTTCAAGTTTTTACAGTTATGTATATTACTTTACGTCATGATATATACCTATATAGTATGCACTTTATAAATGAACCAGAATACTGCAATTAAAAATGTACCTTCGTACATAATAATAATAATAATAATAATAATAATGATAATAATAATAATAGTAATAATAATGAATTTATATATCACATAATTGTATCGAAAAAAAAAATACAAATTTGAAAAACAAGTTTAAATAACGGATAAGAATCCCTAAAATCTATTAAATACAAATTACATACCTTGAGTTCGATGTTTAATTGCTTTTCGAGAGAGACAAGTCGAAGATCTGTAAAAAGACCCTCTTGGCTCGGCGAGGATGAATCCATCGGTGACAAGGGTGTATCTAAATAAGAATTAGGCATATATGTAGGTATACATAGGTGAAAGAGAATGGAATAAAAAAAAAGTTAATAAAAAAATAAATAAATAAATTGTAGTTGGATGAATTATTTACTCCGTTAATTGTACCTGCATGGTACTGCAGATATTGAAATCCAAAAGCTTTTAATAAGAATAGCATGATGTAAAATAGTGCGAATCACCTTCAGATCTTATAAATTATATGATAAAGTTACGCGCATACACACACACACACACGCACGTTTCTTTGTATGGTGTTTATAAGATGTTAGAATGGCTTTAGAATCGAAAGGTTTAAAGCTGACTCCCACGCGAAACAATTCAGTAAATGAAAATAACCGTGGTAACCATGGTACAAGTCGACCCTTTGTGAAACTTCATAATTCCATAAGATATTAGGTATAATATATATGATTTACCAACTCATATATAAAAATATTGTAACTCTGAAAAGAATTTTTCCGTGGATATTATATATGGGTACTCGGTACGAGAAATAAAAACATTATTTCCAACTGCGAAGGACAGAAAAAGAAAGAAACAGATAAAGAGTGTTAATTTTTCCCTTTTTTTCATCTTTGACAATAAAAAAAAAAAAAAAAAAAATTGAAACAAAAAAAACCAAGAAAAGGAATGGAATGAAACGAAAGAAATAAAGAAACAAAGGAACAGTCTTAATACAATCTACACGTTAAATTTCAGAAGTATAATTATAGGGTTTCTTCAGGTTTCCTTATGTCTGGATTAAAATGTACGAGAGACGCGTGTGGCGTTGATCGTTTTTTTTTGTTTTTACTTATTTTATTACATATATTTTTTTCATTTTTTATTTATTTTTTCATTTAGCCATGCATCTCCGTCAGTCTCGGTAGAGAAAGAGAAGGTCTTTGGCCCAGACGGTCGGTAAACCTTAGGGTTTATCCACACCGGTGGAAATCGTCAATCTTGATGGAATTTTTTTTTTTTTTTTTCTTCTTTCGATTACGTTTTATTATTATTATTATTATTATTTTTGTCAATCATTTTATTTTTATTCTCAGTCAGAAACTGGTTTCCTTTGCGAAAAATTCTTCCCGTCTATAATGGACTTTTGTATATATCTGTATGTATATGGTATAGGAATATATATATATATATATATATATATATATATATATATATATATATATATATATATATATATATATATATATATATATATATATATATATATATACACCACTGTACATACATCTATAATACATCGCTATGTAGAATATTCGCTATATACAACATATAACGGTCTCGATGATCACTATTTTATCGAATGATCAAATCCCCCCCCCCCCCCCCCCCCCCCCCCGCCCCAAAGTATTTGTTTATTATAATTAATATAAATTCGAGACCGTCCAAGGTGAACGAGTATACATATATATGCATGATATTATACCTATAATATAATAAATATATCGTCTATATATATAATAATAATTTGGTAAGGAGTTCTAAATCAGCTCTGCATCACGATAACCGGAAGTGATGCAATTAACAAGGTATACAGATATGGGTATAATAGACAAACCCGCTCGTTGACCGGAACTTGAAATGTGGGTGTGTAGATGATGTATAAAATAAAATTATTACGTTAATATCATATATCACATACAGCTGTATAATATATCTATCTATGCGGGAGTATATGTATAGATATATACATAGGTATGATAATGACGTAATACATCGCGAGAAAAAAAAATAAATAAAAAGAAAAGTTCATATTTTACCATCACGTCATATATCTTCTCGTATAATGTGCGTATACATGGTATGTGTATCACAGATTGGCGAGAGTAAGTACAGTACCGTTTTGTGCGTACTTTGATGCAAAGTTTAAATAGGTCGGTACGAACGAATGAGTGCAACAAATAGTAGGTATCTATATAATACGTATATATACCTACTGCACACATTTATGAAGATATATATATATATATATATATATATATATATATGTAGTTATGTTAGATACGTCAGATCCAAATAAGGAGGCAGTCAAAGGCTGAGATAAGACTACTTGTACGTATAGGTACGTATGTATGTATGCATGTACATATGTATACATGTAGATATACGTAGATGTGCAGTATTATAATTTATAGGAATGACGTTTCGCGGATAATAGTGTAACAACGATATCGCATATAATATGTATTCATGCGTATATGTATAATGTAGGTATATATGTATGACTCTATGTAGGTATACATATGTATACGTATATCTGCAGCGTATATTACGACGATGAAACGCTCGGGCTAACAAACTGAAAGGAAACTGTGTCATTAGTACATAAAGCACGTGCGTTTATATGCGCAGACTCTCGCGTGTACACATAATATGTTTATTTATTCGATTTTTTTGCATCCTTTTTCATTTTCATTTTTGTTTAGTCATTTTTTTGTTTTTCCATAAAAAATTACGAAACAAGTGAGAATATCGAAATCCTTTGAACGATACTTGATTTTAAACCGAGATACGTATAAAGAAATAAAAAGAAAAAGAATGTGTTAATTATCTCGTTACCCCAAAAAAATCCGAATAATAAAAGTAAAAAAGAAAATTTTCAATTCAATCTTACGGTAGATAATTTTACACAATTCGGTACTATATGCGTGGGGGCACGTGATTATTACAGTCGACAATTTTGGTGCGCTGGTCAGATATATATACATATAGGTATAGTTCAGAGACAATTAATTGAAAGGGGGGATCCGTTTGGCGGATGTGACGTAATGGCGTGTCAAATATAAACTGCAGGATACGAAAAGTGCATTAAAGGGTCGGTATTTCGTACTATATTAAAACTTGATTGCTTTAGAAAAACAAAAGAAAAAAATAAAAAAATGAAAGAAAAGTACATTCAAATATACAACATATACCATATTACTTACACACAAATAAATCAAAACTGTAAACGTTATGTACGTATATACATACTTATACATATAATATTCTGCAGTTATGCATATTATTATATATGTCTATCGATAACACGGTTCACGCTTGCTTTAATTAATTACGTAATTCGTATATATAGTCGAACGGAAGTTATATACGTACGCGGGTAGATAGTATAACCGACTATTGCAACTTTAATTGGACCGCCCCGGTTACGTGTATACAAATCGTGCAACTTCTTAATTGATATAAAACGAAAAAAAAAAAAAAAGAAAAGGCGAAAATTTTACATATATATATACATACATATATAAGAATTAATACGCATATATTGCGAAAAACTGAGTCTTTGTTTCTTTTATTTTTACACACCCGCCTATACAGTTTGCAAAATAGATGTCATACATACATATGTACATACGAGTTTTCTACGATTCATTATAATTTTTATCATCAATATATCAAATAGATATGATATAGGTATAACATTATACATACTACGAGTATATGTAAATGTAAAAACTGACAAGAAACGTTAATTACTCATCTTTAGAAATAACCGTGATACGAAAATGTAGGTATCAGTAAAAGTGAGAAAAATATTATGTCTATATGTGTAAAATATTTTAGATTATAATCTACAAACGATTTATTCGTCAATGAAATTTTCTGTCATCGCTATACATATACGTATATAGTAATACGTAGTATCTATATGTGTATACACATGAATGTATATTACTCAAGTGTAGAGGTTTAATATACGATATTATTGACCGGAAATGGTCATTGTTACCTCGTGAGTCGTATAACGTATGTACATTGTACGTACGTTATAGGTATGATACACATATAAGCCTCTGTCGTCTAAATATCCCCGCGCGATAACACACGTGATTCATACGATGGTTTACAAATCGTGAATCAGTGGAAAATAAGAAAAAAAAATTGAAAAAAAAAAAAAAAAAACAGCACGTGGTTTCTAAATCTACCTGTACATAAGTATAATACACTTTTACATACGCATTAATCATTCGATATTTTCAAACTACATATATAGTCATATCTGCATTCAATTATTTGCAATTAAATTATATAAACGTGACGATTGGTATAAGTTTATTGAATAAATAATTATTTCCATTACTATATACATATACTCAGCATTTTTTTTTAATCTAATTTATTTCATTATTATTCATATACGCGTATATAGTATGTTATTAGTATTCTATTATTTCGTTCTCTTTTTCTTAATTCCTCTTATCAATCGTTTCAATAACTGCAGATTCAAAATTTTTTTATAGATGTTCAAAGAGTTAGTAGAGATTTTTTTTTTTTTCTTAAACGAAACTATATACATATACTACCAACATTTAAACACGCACGTGTTCATATACTGATATGACCTAATATAATGAAGCGCATGACTGGTTATGGAAAAGCCGGAAAGGGCACGACTACATGTAAGTATCGTATGTATCTATATATTACGTAGATAATTAGTGATATTCATCGAACTTGAATATATAATAACAATATTAATTGACATATGAATTAAATCGATTAATTAATTATACACTCTAGATGGAAATAGCCGTAGGTATATAGGTAGATACCGGATCTTGAAGAGTAAATAAACGATTATGTAAAATAAATAATATCTGATAAATATACCTAAGCCTGTTATTTCAACATACATAAATCTTTGCATTATATATATATATATATATATATATATATATATATATATATATATATATATATATATATATAGGGTAAAGGCAGGGAAAACGGGGACGGTAAGGAAATAATGGATTTTCATGAACTCAAATACACCGATTTTTTTTTTCTACTTTGCTTCTATTTGAAATAAATAAAACAAATTTGGTATCGCTATAGACGAAAGAAATACATAAATATATAAAAAATGGAAAAAAAAAAAATTGATCAATATAAAAATAATAATAACTTCGTTGGTATATAGAGAGGCTAGAAATTATATGATTTTGTTATTTTGTAATTTTTCTATTAAACCAGTGAGGGCATCGATCGATGGAATGCGAGCGACTCGCGTGGGCTTCGTATATAACTATAATATACACGTTACGTATATACTATATATACGTGTATGTGTATAGTACGTATAGTTTGGTATAATATATCGCGTTTAAACCAAAACGCGGTATAAATCCTAGCAGGGAACCCCCCGGGCTACGCGGGTTAAGTTAAGTTAAGTTAAGTTAAGTCAAGTCAGACTGGACGATCAGCTAAGCTTTAGATCCTTACGAAGCTGACATAAGTCTACATCAGCGACATAGGGGCAACGGTACTTTTGATTCCATATACTAGTTTTCAGGGCCGAGTCAAGGGACTGTGCGGTTGTGCTAACAATTTACTAATAACTTTATTTATATGTATGTATGTACATACAGATAATCGCGTAATTAATTATATTGCAAATGATTTCATATAAATTTCCACAAAAAACTTATACATTTCGCTAATTTCTTTCGTTTCATTTTTTATCTTTTTCGGTTATAGGGTACTGGTGTTCATCGATCGTCAATTTATACAAGTAATTATATATACCTATCTAGGTATACATATATATACATATACTAGTCGATAAATAATCTCAAGCAAAACATCACAACTTACAAAAAAAATTTATTACATAGACAAACAATTTTTCACGAGTATATGTATACAAGATCGTTAATCGCATAGGGTTTAAATTTATATGATAAACATACGCACATATACGTGTTATATAAATTGTTTTTTATTTTTTATTTTTTCCCCCCCCCCGATGATATTGTGTCTATCAAAACTGCGACAGAAGGATAACATATATAATGTGTAGAGTATAAGAAAGAGAGAAAAAGGAATGAGAGATTTTGAAGAAAAAAAAATATATATATATATCATATGGTAAAAAGTATTTACATAGTTTGCATATGTAAATAAATAATTTTGAATTCAAGTATTTCGTCTTGTGTGCGTGCGAGCGATCATTGGCTACTTGAAAAGCGAACGGCGCTGTCGTCGAGTGACTTTATAGCATGTATATGAACTCGCGCGAGTAACGAGAGTCAAGAGTATAAGAGAGAGAGAGGGAGAGAGAGAGAGAGAAGCTACCATCTAAATCTATATACCCTACTTCGGTGTCCGTTAATCCTCACAAATCACAATCAGAGAAATAGAGATAGATATAGAGATACTTGAGACTCTTTGAAGCAGACGTAAAAGATTCGACTCTTAAACTCTTGTTGAATGATATAGATATATAGAGTAACACGAGCAGATGTGGTATTAATAGAAAACTCTAGCCAGAGAAGAAGATGAAGAAGAAGAAGAAGAAGGAGATGATGATGAAGAAGAAGCCACTTGCTTTTAATTCAACTCACTTCGTCGTATACATATATGTATATATATATGTATATATACATATATACCATGAAGTATAATAATATGTAATAATAAGCGTAATAACACGCGCGATACATGTGCAAACTTACATACGACAGATATTTCATTGTATGTGCATATCAAGTTGAGAACGAAATAAAAACCAACGACAAAAAAACAAAAAAAAAATAAAAAAAAAAAATGATCAAAAGATAAATTAATCGAGTAAGAATAAATGAATATAAAAAAGAAAGAAATTCGCATGTGTTCGCAGCATATATATGTCAAGTAGAGATCATATTTAGGTACTATCGTGTGTGTGTGTGTAAGTTTAAAATATGACATACGTGGTTCTTTATTGGCACAATTCGTACTAATCACTGCTAATTATTATTTTGAATTATTATACCAGAATCTGTTCTCTCAGTCTACTTGTATTACTGTTATATATACGTACATACGTGTCCGTATAGTTGAAAGTTGAAACTCTGAGTGTTTCAGGAGTTTTAATTAATTAGACAATTTACTCTGTAGTGACATTAATTTTACTCGTTATTATATATATTATGCAGTGGCACAATTACCTTTTCTTTTTTCTTTATTTCTTTTTTTTTTTTATTTTTACTCCACTTTTTAGAGACACATAATTTATACGACTGGCCTGAATAATTGAAACATATATGTATGTGTGTGTGTTTGGTGCGGAAAAGTACCTATCAATATTGATTTGCAAAAAAAAAATTTGCACAAAGAATCGAGACCAAATTTATTCGACTCTTAAGAAAATGGGAATTGCAAATGAGAAATCCTTGTCGATGAATCGACGCATAGATACGGATTAATAAAATTAAATTTGACGAACTTACCCTGACCATTGCAGTGGTTTAGCTGAGGCGATGAAGGTTGTCCCTGTGTGAGGATTATCTGACTTTCTAGTTCTTGTAATTCGGCCTGTAATTCGCTTAGCTTATTATTCGCCTTTTTGACAATTGTTGCCACGTCTGCTAAAGCCTTTCGGTCAGTAGCTACTAATCGCAAATTTTCTGCACCCGCTTTGATTTTCAGTTCCTACGGAAAAAGCAGACGAATATTAATACAAGAAAACAAGAATTAAAAAATAAATAGAAACACGAAAAAGAAAGATAAAAAAAAAAAACAGATTAAAAATTATGCCTTCCGTTAGAAAAATTCTGCTCATCTATTTACTATAGGTACTTTCGGAGTCATAATTTCTTCTGGAATTTGTTGATTTTTCTATTTTGCTATTTTTGTATATTTTTTTGTAGGTTTTTTTTTTTTTTTTTTTTTACGACTAACGATGATTGTAAATTCTTACTTTTCGTATTTCTCTACGAATGTGTTCTCGGAGTTCATCCAACCGAGCTGGTAGCGGCATTTGATCGCTTCCACCGACCCCGTACTTGTGCGACAACTCGAAGAGGACGGGGTGGCTGATGTAGTCACCCTGAAATCCAAGGAACGCGAAAAAGAGAAATTAGTTACGTTTCTTTTTTTTTTTTTTTTTTAATACAATTTCATTGCATTTCTAGTATTTTTGGAGCCAGAAAGAAAATTATTGAAACTACTGAATATAATGGGTGATGTTTATCAAAAAAAAATTTATTTCATTTTTGTCGATCTTAATTGTTTAAATAATGTTTAGATTATTACATCAAGCCAAAGTAATAATATTTTTTTAATTTTATTTTCTTGTTACATTTTGAACTTTTAGAAGAACAAAAAAAAAAAAAAAAAAAAACACTATAAAAGGACTTTGTTTTTCAATTATTCAATGAAGTGAAATTTTTTTAAAATTCTTTTACCCAACTCGGTTCACTGAGCCGAACTACGTGCGATGCCTCCCCCCATCCTGTCATGTATTCCTAATTCCATTGAACCGTTGTCATTATCATTATTATTATTATCAATTGTTGTCGAAGGCTGATATATTATGACAAAATTAAAATCCCTATTCCCTTTTTTTTTTTCTTTTTATCTTTTTCTTTTCATAAACCCCCTAATACATATTTTCACTTTGATCTCCTTACACCGTTAATAATGATTGACACTTTACTTCGTTGGAGGGGGAATCACGATTTTTTTTTCAATTTTTATTTTTAAACATGAAAATTCTATTCTCTAAAATAATTATATACATATACCTTTATATAGGTATACGTATATTACGTATTTACGTTCAAATGCACGTATGCTTGTCCGTAATTATTTCTTTTACACTGCTTTACATCGTTAGTTTAAATATCTCATCACGTCTTTTACTACTTAATTGATAATTAGAACGTTCATAGTGGCATAAAATAAGAATAAACAAAAAACAGAAAAATTACAAAAAAAAAACAAAATTTTAAATGTCAAAAATAAAAGAAACCTAGGTACATACACGTATGTATGTACATGCGAAAGTATATAAGAATTAAACAAAGCGTGTCTCTAACTAATTTAGCGACGCTTAAAAAAAAAAACAAAAAAAAAAAAAAAAACGACTTTTTTCTTCTTCTTTTTTACATTCATAGTATAGACTATACGTTATATTTTTAAGACCCTATACGTAAGGTTATGTATGTATTCATTTATCAGGGATAAAGAATAGGAGTATAAAAAAAATGTTGTAAATAAAATGAGAAAAATTAAAAAATGTGTATATAATATCTAAAGAAAGAACGAAAGATAGCGAAGCATTAATGAATTCAATGCAGCTATATAAAAGCAATTACGTAATGCATTTTTCTTAGTTTCTTATATATTTTAATTTAATTTTTTTTTTACTTTTTTAGTTTCTAGAATCGAAGAAAGATAATGTTGTATCTATGGATGTATAATATTATGAATGTATAAAAGTCGTCTGATTAATACTATCAGTTTCATTAAATTAAATCGTGTGTGTATCACTTGTATAATTCTGTTAGTATTCATTTCAAAAAAGTAATTTCGAACAATTTTCAATTGATTTTCAATAATTTCATGCAATTTTAAATTATTTTCAATGTTAAAATTTCATCATACGAATTTCTAAACTTCTGATATTCGATCCTACGTTTTTCAATTCAATTCCCAGTTGTAATAATTATTTCATTCTAATTCCGAAAGTTAAATTTCTCATTTTTCAGTTATTAGACAAAAATAAACCAAAATTGAATACAAGAAAAAAAAAAAAAAAGTTATACATATATACCCGAAAAATATATATAACTTTTTTTTTTTTTTACGGTAAGGTTCTCCATATTTCCGAAATTCTACGCTACTTGTTAATAAAGGAATTATTATTATTCGTTTGTTAATGAATTCAACTGCTTTATAATGACGAGGTTTCTTTAAAGAAGAATCTGATGAAAAAAAAAATACCGCAGATTAAACCGGGTTTAAAGTAAATAATAACCAAACTACTGCAAGTGTAAATGAGTGACCGCCTTACGTAAAGATTATAGTAATACATGGAATACCGTCTCTCGAAATGAACGATTTAATAACTTTTTCTACAAATTTTTGATTTCGATTATCAAAATCTTCCGCTAATAAATTTGATAAAGACATAGAACTAGAATAAGAACAATAAAAATGCGAGAATCTAAAAAGAGAACCAGGATATTTTGTATCACCTACCATACAACCCACAGGATTAAAACAAGACCAAATTGATTTGTTTTTTCTTGGCATTTTCTTATAGTATGTATACGTAATCCTTTTCCGAAGATAATTATTATATTCACACCGTTTTAAAATATAGAAAAAAAAATTAAAAATAATAATAATAATACTTCAAATCATCGGAGCACAACAGATATTTAAACAAGGTAATAAATAAATAAATAAAGTAAAAATTACAAAAATTACAAAAATTTTTTAAGATTTTTTCGATCCTCTATCATATCACGGTATAAGCAAAAATTGAATCCGTAAAATACGAAACTAATAAAGGTGAGATGCCCCCGATATATATCGCGTGAGGTTGGTTTGATCGAGCTCGGTAAACTTTGTCGAAAGTCCATTAGCCAAACATCAACCCGGCTATGAAACTCCCGCACGGTTTCTGTAAACCCACAATGATAACGTGTTATCTGTTATCAGAAACTAAGATAACAGGGATTCTCATTCTATAATTCAAATAATGAAAGAATTAATCATATAGCTCCGAATTTGCTGAAGGGACTGGGCGCGACAAAATCAATGAAAAATTTTATCGAATCAGATAAAACTACCGTCGATTTTTTTTGTCTCCTCTTCACCTGACTTATTTTCTATATAATAATATACGTTTAATAAATTATCTAAGATTTACTACAAAGCATTATTATAAAATGTGCTTAAAAATAAAAAAAAAAAAAAAAGAAGACAAACATTTTTTTTTTAATATTTTGACCTGAAATCTATATCCTTCGTTTTTTCAAATCTATAAATGGAAACTGTTCGAGTATAATTCGAAATCGGAGTTGATCGGAATTTTAACGTTGATTTTTTGCGCGAGGTTGATAATAAATAGTAAATATTAAACCTCGCGAACGAGTCTTCGTTTCGAATCACCTCTAAAATACATAGGCATATCCGATGCCAACCCAGACAGACGTTCAGTTAAGTTGGGCCGAATATAGATATGGCTCAAGTCTTGAACGGCTGCTGGAAATATTCTCATCGTTTAGCTGGAAAATAGATTTAGGATTTGATTCTTGATTATGAAACGCAAAGATATATACATATATTTATCTATGTACTAAAACATTAATAAATTAATATAAATAATATAATTTTAATGTTAATTAACTTCGATATTCACCTGCGATTTGTTTTATTTAATCAATTAGACAATAACTTATACCTACTTAAAATTAAAAACTGTCGACTTTCAACCTTTCATCTCTCTCCACATTACATTACACGGTATACATACGTACATATATTATATTGTAACGTAGGTACGTACCTACATACAAATGTTGTGAGAACTGGGTCAAACGGCTAAGCATGAATAGAGTGAAAACTATCAGTTCGCAAACTCCGCTATTATGGTTTAAAACTATAGTTGTATAGTTACCTACGCATGTACAGACATATTGTATGCACCAGCAGCAGCAGAATTCATTCTCTTAGAAAAAAAAAAGAAAACAAAAAGAGAAAGATAAAAAAAAAAAAAATAAGACGGAATATCTTCCACCTTTATTTTACTAACGTTCTCATTCCACGCGGTATCGTTATCATTATCATTATTATCGATGCGGAAATGAGGAGGTAATCACTTCCTGTTAACTGTTTTTCAGTTTTTTGTTTTCATTTTTTTTTTCATATTCTTTTTAAATACAAGTGGACAGGTTTTTCCAATAGCAGTGAGTCAGAGTTAGATTTAGCCGGAGATAATGGGCTTTAAGAGAGAAAAAAAAATATATATATATCTATATCGATAATTTAATTAGGCGCTAAGCTATTGTTACGAAATAAATTATACATATACATATATATACTAAATACTAGATGGAGAGAGAGAAATCGTAGATATTACTATCGAAATACGCCCAGTAGGCACCTGTTCACATGCATATGTGTGGGTATTTATGTATACGTGTTATACAAGCACGTTTCATACACACACATTCATCATTATTTTCTTTACTCGCCACGAGGATTCGAGACCGACTGACTGTAGAAAACTACATACAGGTAAAACTCTGTTAAGGACCAATAGAATCCGTTCTACTCTTCTCGAACTGACGCATCTCTCTCGTTGCCATGCCTCGAACGAGGACCGTTAGTCCTGGATCTCGTGATCCCGGACAAACTCGTAGGACTTTTTTCTTTTTATCAACGTTCTTGAATCCCCGAATTGGCTTATTTCAATTTTTTGGAATAGCAATAAAATAATAAAATTGATGAATAGATATAAGAAAAAAATAAATAAAAATGAAAATCGGAGTAGTAATCACAATTCAATCAAAATCACAAATATTCGTATTAATTTAAAAATATTCGTATAAAATTCGTATAAATTCACATTCTATATAGCTTTAAGAGAGTTTAATAATTGAGACAATTTTCGGGCCAGTATATTATCAATGTTTATATATAATGAGCAACTTTTGCGGATGACGAGCTTCATAGACTTGGATTTGGCTCGGAAGTTAACATTTTTGAGGTTAACGTCTGGAGAGGAAATGAGTACCGCTCAAAGTTTTGATTATATTTAAGATTAACGTCCGGTTAGTTAGTGTGTATGCTTAAGAGACTAACGCGTATACGTAGGAGTTTGAAAATTTTAATAATAAATATGCAAAGTTTGGTAGCTAATATTAAACCTAACCTTGCATAACCGGTGGGCGTTTTAAAATCATTTTTTGTAATATATGTGTTTTTTTTATTACATTTCGTTTTACGATAAAATGGTTCAGAGATTAGCGATAAAAAAAGATTTAAGAAACACGCTAACACGGCGTGCTTGTACTTCACCAATGAGTCAGTTTTTTTTTTTTAAAAAGAATTGGTAGTTAAACATCAAAAGCTTTTGATTACAATCCATCGTGAAAAATAATCAGATCTAAATATTTTAAAGTAAATGGGATATTATCGGTCGATGTAAATATGGTTAAAATATATTTATGAGTATGTAATGTAAGTTTGAATAATCTACGACGCCCTAAAATCCTGTCAAGTGCTAAGGAATGATCTTTATGGCGGCTTGCCAGACCGAGAGAACCCCGAGGACCTGCTACTCACCTGATAATAGCTCGAGTCCGCCATCTTGGCACAATATTCACTCACTTTCTATCCGCCTTTTGTGCACAAAACACAAAAATTCATATTTAAACACAGTCACTTGTGTCCGTCCGTGGCAACAAAGGCCCGAATCCAACTGACCCGAACACTACTAACACCTAATTAGTTTTCGACTTACTATATTCACGGGGTTACAATAACGGGGATGAATGACGTACGGTTAAAATGCCGACGCAACCGCATTCCACCGCACCAAACCCTCGACTGACGAATGAGCCAATCCAAACGCGCATCATCACAAGGCGCACTTGTATCCCTACTGCTACCTCTCCATTGGCTTATTTCACTAACCCACAACCAGAGGGGCAGATGTATAACAATTTAAATTCATTTTCCTGTTTATCTTTGTAATACATACTAACATGCAAAAATACATTACGAGTGTATACGTATGTATACATCTGGAGATACATATACATATAAATCAGCGTATTTCGTATTTGACGTTCCTTTTATACCTTGTTTCAGATTCATATCGCATATTTGACGTAATAAATTATTATGAGATTATTAAACATGCATTCATAATTACTATTTATCATATCTAAAAAGATAAGACTTCTTCCGTTCCTCGTCTCCTTCTCTTCTTCCTATATTACATAATTTACTAAGATTTGATAAAACAAAAAATAAAGTTTAGGGAAAGAATGCGAAAGCTTATGTAGCCAGGTGTTTTCGTAATATTAATTGCAATTCACATATCTCCATTACATACGTAATATAATTTTTCTTTTTTTATTTTAACTAAATAGCTGAAAATTATAGACTTTCCCGTTTTTCCATTTTCTTTATTCTTAATACATCTTTGTTCTGTGGTGTTAGGAAACTAACGCTTTCAATAATTCTTCAGGAGTTCTAGAGAACAAACTATCCGGATTTTGATAATTATTTTTAGGATTATGACAATCGTCGTATAACTGTTTGTATATCGCTCCAATTACTTCAAACGACCTTCTCTGCGTCACTGTCCTATGTGTATTACTCTGTAAGAGGCTGATTTGAGGTAGAAGTAAAATATCTGGCATCACCAAGAACGCTTCTAGTTTATTCTGCAACAGTAATAAAACAAAATAAACACTTCTTTTAGAATTATAATCAGTAAATATATATTCTATCTTTTTTTTTTTTTTTTGATAAGTGCAAATAATCAGTAAATTTTTCGGATATAAATGAGGTCTGTTTTTTACTTCAATTTATTAGACAATTATGTAGAAGTTATCTAGTCAGTTAATATTTATTTAATAAAGTTTTCTGCCTTTTCGTTTTCGCATATTTGATTGGTAAGATAATTTGTCACAAACGAATTAAATAATCACAGAATTTAATTACCGTGAATTCTTTTACACTAAGTGGATCCATTCCTGGAATAGATGATAGAGGACCTTGCTCACGTCCTTGAAGGATGGTGTATATTGGTCCAAGATTTAAATTTGCAACCAGAGAACTGGCCTGCTCTGACGTCAGGGTATCTATCTGTGCATCTGCTTGTGCCTAAAAATCGTGGAATAGAATATAAAATAGTAAAATGAGCACAGAATATAATATAATCGAATAAAATGTTGTAGAATAGAATAGTTTTCAAAACAAGCATTACAGTATGGAAATTTTATAATTAATAAACATCTCTAACCTGCAATCTCTCTAGCCTCTGATCCATGTACTCGTATAAAGCCAAGGTAGATTGTATTTGATGCATACAGTTCAGAAGGTAAACAGCCATGTCTACTGTAGGCAATCTGGAAGCTGTTTCATTGACTTCTTGTAACAATGGGTCAATAACGCAGGAAACAATCTGCGCAGAGAATGAATTGTTTAGAGATATTCTCATTTTGAGATTAATTCCTGTTATTTCCGAGCCTACAAAGACTTTTTACGTTTGATACTTACTTTAAGCATATCCTTTTCTCTTTCTTCTGCTATACTAGCAACAGCGAGAACTTCATTGAGAAGAGAAAGTAGCCTCGATACCGACGGTGCAGGAACGAGATCTGTGCCTGGTGGCTCTGCCCGATCTCCCAACGCAGCTCGAGTCTCTCTTTGAAGTCTAGTTACAAAACTGCGATCGCTTTGCTCTAAGAGATCGTCTAAGGTTGTTGTCAGCAAGCTGTCGGGTACAACTTGTGTTATTATCGCCTGATAAAATCTAATCAAAGTTGTAACAGAGTAGAAGACTGTAGCGGGAGCTTCTACCGCCAGGATATGCTCCACTCTTGATTTTAAAGGGTGGCACAGTCCCTCGGTTATATTTCCAAGCGCCTGTTTTATTTGATCAGATACATCTGAAACAAGTTTTAAAAAATTATAATGCAATAAGACGTAAGTCTTTACCGAAAATCAACTTTTGGCTTGAACAAGACGTTTGTGAGTATTCTTGAACGAGGCAAATTAAAAGAAAAGATTTTAAATATAAACCTGTTTTATCACAAGCTTTGACTAGTGTTAGAATGTTTTCTTTTTCAACTGGTATTGCCTGATGCAACCAGGCCAGCATATCGCCAACATATCTCTTAGGATCATGGGCATGCATTTCTATGGGATTAGAATTCCCTCCAAAAGCATCACCCAAAGTTAGAGCATCGATAAACGATCCCACCAAGATGGATCTCCTTGCTGTACAGTATTCGTCTAATACATATCTGAAAAATTAGTTTATTCACACACATCAATAGATTTTCCAGCTACAAATCACCTCAACTCTACCAGTTCAATATTTACTTATACAAAACCGGTCTATCCTCTAGTTTACTCATCGCTTTTATCAAAAGCGGAGCTAGCAGTTCGTTTTCAATGTGTCTACACTGGCTCTGTGTCCAACGATAAAGTCTTTCCAATGCAGCTTCTTGGAGTAAAGTCATTCTCTGCATAACATCTAATGCCAACGTCTGGTAGCCAGATTGCATCAGGATTCTACAGCTGCTATGTATTTCCTTTAAAAATGAACAAACATTCATATAAATTAGTGTTTCTTTTATTATTAGTGTAATAAAATTAGGATAGAATTACAACAAGTGTTTTATTTATACCTGTACACGATCAGCAACAACAAAAAACTCATTTGTTATAGGTGCTTCTCGAGAAGGACCGTGTAATATCGCAAGTTCAGATTGAGTCAGTTGAAAATTTTTAATAAATGCATTAGCCACTTCTTGTTGCATGGATAATTTTTTACTGAAAAAATATGTTAGTTTTCCAGATAAAAAATAGGGGTTAATTTTTCACAAAAAAAGAATAGAAACCTTTGAAATACAAAGATGAGACAAACCTATCATTTTGCAATTTAGTAGTTTGGTCGATTAATTGAAGTGTTTGTGTTTTTGTAGTTTGTAGTTGATTAGTCATAGTTTGAACGGCGGAATTCATGGCCAGAACATCGTTGTATATACCATCTAAAGAGGACTTGACTTCTCTAAATGCAGCGACAAAGTCTTCATTTATCAGCAAACTTCTTCTTTCTATTTTACTTCGTAAATTTCTTCTCGCATTTAGAGTATTGTCGGTAAAAAATGTCGACAATTCTTTCAATGCTTCTAAAGTTTCCTAAAAAATTCGAAAGGATATCAAAATGCTGCTATATCTCCGAGACATAACCTACAATTACTTTTCTACCATTTCATGCTACGTTTGATATCAAATATTCGATTTTATCGCAGATATTAAATTATTTGATTAAACAAACAAAATGATGATAGTTTGATAACTAATATGAAATATTGATTAAAAAATCAAGAATTTAAATTAAAAGTAATTAGGTTAGGTTATTTAAATTTGCGTAAAGTTACCTTGTCGTTATCTAAACGAGACTCTAGTAGCTTGTCAACACGTCGCATCAATACGGAATTACCGCCCTTGTCATTATTCGTGTGCATTTTTGTCTAATTCTCTTCAACTATTTTATTTATTTATAACATGACAGATTTTACGCGAAGAAATGTCAACGTCGAACACAATGGTCACGTGTCTGATGACGTACAGAAACTACGGAAACAGAGTATCAAAGAATGACTACAGATGGGAGGCTGTGGTATCAGAATTTGTTGGTAAGTCAGAGCTCAGTTCACGTCAAGAGATGTACAGCAAGTTGCCTGCCAGAAGGCGCATTGATGCGCTTTATACATAGATGTGTAGTGTGTTCAAACCTTCACAGATGGAACTGCCCATGACATCGATTGCTGGCGCCATCTCTGTAAAAATTGTAAAGAATTAGAGATGTATGGCAAGTCACCTTTCAATAGGCGTATTGAGGCGCTGATTACTCTAGTTTAACATAATTGATGGAACTCGCACTAACGCGATTATAATAACGTATTTTCGATCCGTCGTAGAAACGGTTTGAATAAATTTTCTTGCGTTGTTATCAGTAAATTTATTTTATTATTATTTTGTTGTATATTTATTGTTTTAGTCTCTTCGAAGGTCGTAGATTAATTCTGTAATCAGTAGTCATTATTTAAAAACAATAACTATTTATATTGCAAACCGTAAAAATATGCAACATAGTCCGAGAGTTTGATTACCCTGCTTCGATTAGTCTCACTAACTTTCGAGCCAGTATTTATCTAATTGTAAGTCATACTGAAACGCAGTTCGTGACATAAATAAACTGTACACAAATTGAATTCAGCACAAAGCATGGCATCAATTGGTGATTTAAATATGTATAGCACGATTAATGTTTAAGAGGTAGTATAACGTTTTTTTTTTGAAGCCGGTTTCCGAACTTTTCACTTAAATTAAGGTTTTTAGAAATTGGTGAATTTTATTTGGAGTTATTTCACGCAGGTGTAGAATAAAACTCATCGAGGCACATGAATTACAGGCAATAGATATTTATTTACATTAATTAATTACAGATCTGCAAATCCCGATATAAAAATAACGATCTTCTTCCAAATACCATTTCTTGATAATATAATAGCTATAGCAAAATTAAAAATGACGACGGGTGTAATAATAAAAAAGAAATACCGAACTAAGAATGAATAAAAATGAGAAAATTTACATCAGCGCAGATCCACGCCATGCTGAATCAAACCCACAAGCATTGTCAGAATCTGAATCGTTTTGAGGATGGGATGAAGTTACTGCAAGATTAGTGACTGATCGTGGCTGCTGTGATCCGCGTCGTGGATGACCAGGATTTTGGCCCTGCCCTTGAATCTGGGGATTATTATTCGGTTGATTTTTTGCAGGCTCATCCCGCGACGATGCAAAATCCTGGGCCCGTTTACTTCGCCGTTTTTTAATTGGCGCGTATTTCGGAGGTGGCATCACTTTGTGTTCCGTCTAAATAAAACAAATAAAAATAAAATTTTCTTTGCCTCCAATTTCTCGGTACCTCCTTCCAGGAAGACTGAAATTTTTACCTGTATATTATCTGCAGATCCCCAGCTTTTGTGAATTTTTTCATTACTTGTTGCAGCGTTGCTACTCGCCACACCCAGGAATTGGCTGAAGGCTTCCGTCGTACGCTTCACGCGGACGTTCAATGAGCCAATTCGTAGAAAACCAAGATCTTTCTCTGCGTATGATTGAATTGAACATAATTCTTATGAATCGTCGGCATGAATAAATTTTAACTTTCTCTTATTATTCGAATTATTATTTTTCAATCAATTCTAAGCGCTTGAATTTTTGCAAGTAAATAAATACAAACATATTATCGCTAAAATAGTTTTGATTTTTTATCATTTTCAGAAATTTTTACTCCTTTGTGACTCAGGTAAAAAAGTGCTAAAATTGAGTCTTCTCCATTTTGTAACAAGTTTTTCATTTTATAACTATAAATCGGCCGAATTCTTACCTGCATGTTTTTTCCTTGCTTTTATTTCTGAAAGAGAATAAGAATTCATTTTAAGCTGTAGTTAACAGTCCATCTAAAGAAACGTAATTAGAACGTGAATTAAACATAAAATCGTTACTATATAAGAAGAATTAGTTATTTTAAGTAGAAGTATAACGTACAGTTCGGATATTTAATCCGCAAAACGATTAATAATATGTTAACAAATAAAAATGATAATGAATGGATCTAAAAACCGTTGAATAAAACGTATACATATATGAAATTATTAATTAAGCAACAATCGTTAACTCACGTATGAATGAAACAAATCGATAAGAATATCGATGTAGGTTACATGATTTAACTAATACGATTATAAGTTAGTTCTGTAACTAGTAATTAACGTCGTTACTAAACTTATACACAAAGATGATTATTCAAAAAGGAAATTTTGCACGCTCGAACTCTCATAATCACGACGTGGTACGTAATCTTCTACTACCAGTAGTTTGTATATATAATACACATAAGTATATATCTGTACAATAGATGCGAGGATTTACATAGGTGAATACTGAATACATGTCTATAGGATCAATAGAGTTACATGTTATACGTGTGAATATAACACCAAACCTTTACTTCGCTCTATCAATGATCAAAGTTTAAGTTATACCGTTTGACAAGTCTGAGTTGTATTAAACACGTTGATATATACGAATGAAAATGGCAATACATTGAAAATATGTACATACGTCGTGTTATAAGAGTATTTAAAAAAGATATAATTTGTTTCTACATAAATTTTCGTAGTAATTAATTAAGCCAATAAATTTTTTTGATAAATTCAATTTTGTAATATTCAAAAGTTGCAAGTTAATATGTACTTAATGTTCTTTGAATTTGAATTTGCTTTGATTAATAATTATACGGGTGATTATTGGAAAGGAGGTAAAATCAGAGTATGGGGTAGAATTGCGTGAGGGTGAAGACAAGTAAGTATAATAATTAGAAACATGCTCATGCAGTTGTGTTATGTTAAAAAAAAAAAAAAAAAAAAAAAAAAAACGAATAAACGGTAAGTAGTGGCCAAATTTTCATGCTTTATTATATTTGAAAATCTTTTTAAATTACACAGAGATAATCTACGTGTAGGTATAGGTATATTAGTGAGGGTTACATACTACTGCCACTCCAGTACTCGTCAATGATATTTAAAAACAAGACAAAAATTTTCATTATACACATAATCAAATTAAGCGTTAAAACCAAAACATTAATTATATTATATACACTGTATGTGTTCGACTAATTATTATTTATAGAAAATTAATGAAAAATCGCAACTACTCACTTTTGCGAAATCTATAATGAACATGATGCAAAAATAATAATAAAAAAAAATTAGGAAAAAAAATTGACGTAATTTAAACGTGCTTTTGCGGTCTGGAAATTAACAGGTCTAAAAAAGTATTTGAAAAAAAATTAAACATAGAAAGATTCTGTATTATAAATTATTATAAAAAGTTGCGTATACGTGAAAAATAAAATAACTATTTAATAAGTAAATTCCGTTTAAATTCTGCGAGAAAAAAGAAGGAAAAAGAAAAAAACAAAATATATATATAGGTATATATATATATATATATATATATATATATATATTGATATAAATATATTTTAAGGAATGAGATCTTTGTACGATTATTTTAACTTTTTAGACCTGTTATAGATTCGTCGATAGCGTAATATAATATTTGGAAAAAAAAGGGACAAACAATAATTGATAAAGTGCGTATGAAATAAAACAAAAAAAAAAGTAGAAATAGTTAAGTATATATATATACGTTACTTTAGGGTGCGCCTACTTTAACCGTGTGCGACTCAAGCGCTTTACTACAACAGCAGAGCTGTGCGTCTCAAACTTGCCTGATTGTGGCTGCAGCAGTAATCCCTACAACAGAAGATTACTTCCAGATACCCAAAATACTCACCAAATACCCTCAACCTTTAATAAACTTAATATTATATATTAATTTAATTTTGTAATCTTAATATTATAGGTACAGTATAGTAAATAGCTACCTTCAACAGCTTAACCCGGTCTTCCGGAACCCATATAGTATATATAATTTGTTCTAATTATTGATCGAATGAAATTATCCAAAAATTTATCACAATACTTTCCGGAATACCAGGTATGTAGATAATTGAAATAATAACAATAATAATAGTAATAATAATAATAATAATAATAATAATAAATCAATATAGTCAAGATGTAATAGTAAATACGTCGCCGTTCCATCGCTTGATGAGGAAAGCCAGCGCCCAGCATGCACGCGCCCGTTGTTAGTGCTCTGTGCCAATTTGTTACTGATAGGAATAACAGCCGTTGGTCGTTGCAGTTGATGCATGCAGAATTGAGTGTTATCATTATTAGTGCAAGGGATTTTTTTTGGTTTTGGACAACAAATGAAAAAAAAATAAAATAAAAATAATAAAAAATTTGAAATCACGGATCCGCGACTTGTGCTTTATTTTTATTTCGCACAGCCGTGTCCGGTTTAAAATTTTTACGAAGGAAGCTTGGAGCGGATAGAAGAGTGGGTCGTCGACGTTGACGTTTTATCATATTTGAGGGTAAAGAAGCACGTTTCATCATATCGGAACGAGAGGGAAGAAGGGATGCGGTTGCGGGTACTCGCATGGATGCAACTCGTAGGAGATTCGAACTCTCATCGCCTTCTGACCCGAAGAGGTACTCACTGCGGAAGGTGTCTTGGCTAACAGCCGCCTCTTGGGATGCCAGATATTGTCGAGCTTTTTTCCCACTGTAGTCGCGAAGTTCTTGATTCGCTCCTATGGGTGAAGGATAAATTTTTTCACATTTCTTTTCCTTTGCTTTTTATTATTTCTTGTATTTCCTTGTTTTATTAAGAAATTTTAATGACTGATTTAAGAGATCAGATGTCGGGATAAAAATCGTCGAATTATAGATTATAAGTTAAAAGTTTATTGTGCACCGTGAATCGCGGTGATGCGAAAATCTCTCGTCTTGTTTCAGACTCTTTGATATTAATCGTGGTCCATTTATGCGATCGGTCCTCGACGTGTCCAGCTGCCGCCGTCGAGTGAAAATCCTAAATCTATTTTAGAGTCTAATGTACGACGTTGGACGCAAGGTTTTGGTATTTTAGTGTACTCTGGCCAAATGCCCATTGACGTAATTAATTAATCACTTTTCGTCGGGGAGCGGACAATCGATTTATTATTTTTAAATTTATCACGAACCAGTATACGTATACCTATACGCACACAAACCGTTAGGTACTGCAATTCCCCACAACGGAGTGAAAACCAACAGACACAAAACTACGATCACAAAATACAAAAAAAAATTAGATTAATGAATCCAATTACTTTGTCGAAAAGTTTCTAATTTCAAAAATTATAATAAAAAAATAAAAATAAATAAATCAAACTCTTCGATAATCCGACTTCGTTTTCGGTAGAAATCAGCTTAAACAATATTTACCAACAAACTTTAGAGTACACCGATGTAACTACTATCACCGACGGACTATCATTGACGTTCTACCGCGTTAGAGTACCTCGTCAAATTGATTATCTGACGACAAATGCAAACAGAGGACCATCGCGGTGGTGGCGAAGAGAGGTTAGTCCCAAATACCGACAATCAAAGTCAGGTCTAATAGGTATCGAATAGGTGAACTTGGATATGGTCACCGATAAGAAGAGGAAGCGTAATCTGTGGCAAACAGTCGGCTGAGCTTTGTACCTCGCCGGTATAACGGAGGAAGAAAATTTCTGTTTGCACGGTTAAGCCGACCTGTCAATCAATGCCTTTGTAGAATTGATTCTCACCCGAATCAGTGCACTAACTTAACACACGTTGTACCAAATCTGTGTATATACTTATAATACATACATATATGTATAAATAATAATAAGGGGATAAAAACTCACCGTAAACTTGGACGAGAAGATTAAAGATGTTCTCGTGGTCGAATTGCATCGCTATATGCAACGGTGTGTACCCCTAAAAATTCGATTAACTTCTTTACTAAATTTCGAGAATTATATTAATACTAAAAATTAATTAATTTAAAAAATAATGAAGGAGTTTCATACTGTATATACGTTTACTTTTTATTATTCCCTATATAGTTTCATATCCCTCGTGTAGGTATATAATATAAAACGCTAATAGAATATCTAGTAGTCGAAGTATTAAGATGGTAAGACGATGGTTGCAGAGTACCTAGTAGTTAAGCCGGAGAGACAATGCGAGGTATCATTAACACCTTATTAAGAATTTCGCTTGTGTATATACCGTGCGAATTTTCATTTCCTCTCGATCGAGGTATACACAAAGTCCATTATAGTAATAGGAAATTGCGTGTGCCATTCAAGCCGGGCTTTCCTTTCATTTGCCCACAATTCCTATACATATATCTATATACTATGGAGTATTTACTTCGGTTTATTTTTCTACATCTGTACCCGCGAGGTTGTTTAACAAGCATGTTATGCACGTTCCGTAAAGAGCTGTATAACTAGATATCTACTTACTTAGCGCACTTGAGTATAAAAGATATACAATCCCGATACGAATACAATAAAACATGTAGGTATCACGCAATTTTCAATTTACAGTGAATAGAGAATTTTTTCATCGGCAAAAAGTATACATACTTCATGTCTGGGGTATAAAAAAGGAAAAAAAAAAAATAACTACAAGTGAGAAGATTTGATCCGAATTATCGTGTATTTTGGTGATATTTTTTTTTTTTTTTACTTCAAATATTTCTCGTTATTGTTTCTTGGATTAACGATCAAACGGGATGTTGGAGATGAAGAAAATAAGGGAAAGGAGGAGTCGCATTTAAAGTGTCGTGCGAGCGCGAGTAGTTGGGTATCGGGAACGATATTATCGGTATAAGGCAGGTGATTCTTTCACATACTTTATACTGGTCAAAGCGCAGCTGTCCGGCTGTCTCGTTTTACGCGCCTTTTAGTGTTGCGACACGACGGTTTCTACGGCTATGCAAGAATCTATCGATCAGGATTCAGGATCCCGAACCGGAAGTTGAGAAAAAAAAAATTAAAAATTAAAAAACCAAAAACCCCTCCAAGTTTCTAGATCCGCGATCTTCGCTTTACATTAAATCACCCTCGATATTAATATTGATTTAATTTTAATGGAACAATATCATTAATTCGAATTAACTGCAGACAAGAAAACAAATTAACGTAAAAATTTACCAACATCTCTAATTCTGTGGTCTCCTACGCTATTAAAATTTAAAAAACAAGCATTCAAACGCATCGACGTCACTGCGTAACGAAAACCACAATAATTCGAAAGAGTTGCTATAGGACAGCGGTCGCGTATTGGGTCCACGACTCCGAATTCGTCTGCGGTTAGCGCGTCTTCTCATTCGAAAGACAAATTTTACTAACAGATTTTCAGACTTTAACCTACGCTTTAGTATCTCCAGAGGTTTATAATCAAATGGGAAATCACCTCGGCTTAGAAAACAGCGTTCGATGGTCAATAATACGTCTCATGATTATCTGACGAAGAACGATTTCAGAAATAAGTGACGAGAAATTGGTAATCGCTGATCTATACTCTGTTCTAAATCAATTATCAAAAATCTGATAAATTTTATAAAACTAAATTCGATATTGGTCCAACTGTAGGACATTGAGGATGGAATGGGTCCAGACTGTGAGTGTAGGATGAGACCTGACGATGAGAGCGAAAGGAGCCGTTCACGGTATCGGATTAAGTGACAGCAGACGCGGTTAGCCGCAGACGCAACTTCGTCGAATATACATAGTATAATAATTATTTATACTTACGGGTCGCAGGCGTATATTAGGATATTGCAAAAAAACAAAAAAACAAAAAAAGTTCACGAACTTATTGTTCGTAGGATGAAATCTGATTCTATATGCAGAATCAAAAGTAATCGGCGGGGCTGCAGGGTTGAAGTACCTACCGGTCAAAACTACGAATTCGTTTGCGACGATTAGAAATTTTCGGAAATTGAAAATTGGAAAAGACCAAAATTTTGACCGTTTGAAACTTTTGAAATTTTGATAATTTGGATTAAGAAATGAAATGAAACGTAGTGTAAATTTTTTTGGTGTCAGATTGTGATTAAATAATTTTGTTACAAGATTTATGCTTTTTTCGTTTTTGTATTATTTACCCTGTAGCGTACGTGTGTCATGTGACCGTGAAATTTAGTCAATTTTGAAGTCGCCTCTCTCCGTGCGTAAGGTATAATAATAAGAGCATCCCCGTCATGGCGTAACGGCGTTGGACTCCCTCCCGACCTTACGGAAGGGGTGTTTCGCGTACCCTTTTTCCGAGTCCAATAGCGCTAGCGACACGTGCGACTGGGACAAGTGGCAACACCCCGGGTCCCGGAGTTTCATATATCTTTTTATACTTTTGACAATATTTTAAAGTAGCATTGTCTGGCCTCTAAAAAGTTAAGGGGGAATGGGGAAAATATCACGAGTAGTCGTCCTCGTCGTCGTTCTCGTAGTCGTCGTCGTCGTCGTCGACTCTACTCTTCTCTTCGCTTCTCTGGCAAGTCTGGGGGGAAATAGGACAGCTGCCGACCGGCCACCAATATCACGAGCGTATATCACTGCACTCACACGACTTCTGGATTTTTCAATTTTAATATTTCTCTATATCTTCGCACTTTTACGAGCAACTAAATCATCCCGTCTTTTAAACCCCCTTTCTCTATAATACACCCCCCCCCCCCCCCCCCCTTCATAGCAAACGGCTTCAGTCCATTTCATTACCTTTTTCGTACAGCTATACTACACCTAATACTATTACTATACAATTATCAAAATTCTAAAAACGGAAGAAAATAAATAAATAAATAAAATAAAAAGTTAAAACAATGTGTCTTCGGATTTGTACAGATGAAGAAGAATATTCACAAAAAAAAAAAAATCTGAACATCTATTATCGTGTTTTTGGAATTTTTTACCTACTATATAAGTAAATAAAATTTATATTCATTGACTGATGTTACTGAATTTTTCTCGGAATTTTGTCAAAAAGAAGAAAAAAATAAAAAAATAAGGAAAACCTTTTGAGATGTTAGTAATTCGAAAAATTCAATCTTTTTATCAAATTTTCGCAGACCTTTTATTTAAACACCCCTATAATATACAATATCATATATTTTTTTTTTTTATAAGCCATTTAAAACTGATGAATTAAAATAAAAAACAATAAAAAAAAAAAAAAAGAATTCCCCCAAAAATATAGTCTCGCTGCAGGATCAGGGAGTGTTCAACATATCCATATGTACCTCTCACAATATAATCCTATAAATATACCTTTCACCGAGGGTTTTTTACGTTCAGTTGGTGTTCAGCTATTCGAAAGAGAGAAAGAGGGAGATTTAGATACTTTTTATTTTATTTTATTTATTTTTTATTTTTTATCCAAAAGTTTAAACCGTTGATACTGGGATAGATGGATATATGTATAGTTAAACAATAAAAGAGAGTGAAAAAGAGAGAGAGAGAGATATTAGGGCGTGGGTCAACACGTGTTCCCGGTACACTTCGATATTAAGAAATACAGAGAGAAAAATGAAAAGTCGTTGCGATATTTCGCACGTGCCGCTTCCTAGAACCGGCACGGTGTTTCGTGTTCTTCCGTTTATCAAAAAAAAGTTTCTGCCTTACATTCGACCGCACAAAGCGATTTAAAATTCCTCAAACTGCCGGCTGCATATGCCAATTTCTATTTTTCTTTTTCTCTTTCTTGTTCTTTTTCTTGAACTATGTATACAGCTATACGTAACGTTTTAAAATTACAACAAGAAACTTACTCTAAAATTCTGATTCCTGAAATAAAAAATAAAAAAACAAAAAATTGATCCTCATTCATCGATTTAATTTTTATTTGACACGATTTCAACCGATTTCAATTAATTTCATATAGATTTCAAATTTATACCTTATAAAATTGATTAGAGAATAAAATTTTATCAACTTCTTTCGGACTAATTTTAAATGATAAATATACACTTAATTTCGATAATATATAAATGTGTGCCTCTATGGTTATTTCCTCTGTCTTTTACTCTCTGCTCAAGCAAGGCATTGGGATTTCACCGTTGCGTGTATAACGTCCGAGTATATATGGCGCCACACGAGCGTCTTGTCGCCGGTTGTCGTTTTTGTCGCGATTATAAGAGGACGCGATTCTCGATAAGCTTGTATATACCTATACACGATTTACCTCCTTTATAAACGTTCGATGGGGCGATTGAACCGGATGAATTAGTCTTAAATAGTTTTGCATCTAATCCCTCATTCGGAAATCGGTTAAAAAACCGATCGGACCATGTTTATAGAAAAAAAAAAAACTTTTCAACAAACCAATCAATAAATAAATAGATAAACAAATAAATTCTCATCTCATCCTTAACAGTCGGGATATCATTTAGACGTACAGATCTAAACTGTATCTCCTCGAAACTACTTCTCGAGAGAAATATAAATAATTCTCCCTTAGGTATGGCCATACGTATAATGTATATGTATGTATAGCATGAGTATAAAGCTCTTATCAACGGCCGGATCAGAGATCTGCACGCCAGGGCGGCCATTATCAAAAGACGTTCCTTATTCGGTTTTTTTATTTTTTATTTTTTTTTTTTTTTATTTCCCTGTTCTTAACTCTCAAGTTCCCCACACATCCTCCACTCTCATCGTCTCAGCTATGTTTCCTGCGCGTACCACGATTCTTACCGAACGGTGTAGAATTTTTGTTCCTTTTTTTTTTGTTCATTTTGAATTTTAACTTTTTTTCTTTTTTTTCAGATTCCGTACATACACATAGTTTATTTCAGTTAGATCACGCTCGTAGATTCTTAAAGCCACTAACGCGGTGTAATGAAGACGTGTTTCGCAGCAGGGACTTGACAAAAAAAAAATAAAAAATTATTATTCAATTTTTTACATGTTTTTTTTTTTTGATAAGACTAGATCAAATATGTATGCGGAAGTATAGTTCAAAAGACAAAAAAACTTTCCACAAGTCTCGGAAACGCTAGATTACCTATATTAAACTTTTTATCAGGCTAGAAAAAAAATTCATTAAACTAACACCAATGAGGGATTTTTTTACTAGAATTTCCGCAAACATAAGAAATGAAAATGGAATTGATAAAAAAAAGAAATAAATAAATAAAAAATCGAATTAATTCGCATAAATAATGTTTCTATACGTCCTTGTGTTTCTTGTCCTTTTCCTTCTTCATCTCCTCCTCCTCCTCCTCCTCCTCCTCCTCCTCTTCTTCGTTCACCTCCTCGTCGCGGCACAGAGAGTTGGCACAGAGGTGACGACAGCTCGACTCGGATTACACCGGCAAACAAACGAGCTAGTCTCTCGACTCGAGGACAGGAAGAAAGACAAACGAAGAGACAGATGACCGAGGACAAGGGCCTTGAGTCGAGACGAGGCAAGGCACGGCAAGGCAAAGGAAGGTGAGGAGGAGAATTTCTGTAGATCGGAGTCCCCGTCGCGTTTCATCGTATAGCTTTGCGTCACATAGCGTTGCGTTGCGTTACGTTGCGTTGCGTCTTGACCGTATAGTGTGCAATGTGTAATCGTAGTTAGACGTTATACCCGGCTAGATATGTATACCTTAGTATGTAATGTAAATACATACATACTTGTACATACCTATTTAAGTAAGTATAATACGAAACGTTACTAAGTACGTTACGGCGGCAGATGCCCTGTTTGTCGCGCGCCGCTAACGAGCCAAGCCTTATATAAGTCCTATAAAGAGTAAACCCAGAGACCACACACGTTTGATCCTATCAGGAGAAGCTGCAGGCCGGCCAGTCGGTAGGCCAACTCTTCGCCGCCGTCTTAACCGCCGCTCCGCGTGCTGTCGGTTGACGTAGGCCCTGCCGCCTTTAATCGCGAAAGATTGCGGACGTGAGGCGCACGAGGACTTCGCGACGCGACGCGACGCCCCCGCTACAGGTAGGTACCGATGAACGGGTATATTATACACGCTCCTTTCAGGGTATGATTAAAACCGCAAAGATCTCGATTTTTCTAAATCCTTAGATAATAATATCGCGTGATGTGTGATTGACCGTTTTGAAAATGATTTCAGGGATTACAAAATTGATTATTGATTAAAGAAATCCTTACGATATTTTTTTGAAAACAATAAAGTTAAAACTTACTCCATTCTGCACCCAGATCCACAAGATTCAGATCCACAAATGAGATGAACCGATATGGAACAAAAGAAACAAACCGTTTGATTATAATTCTAACGATTTTTTTTCCGATAAAAACGATATAGCAAATTTCTTTTTTTTTTTTTTTTTTTTTTTTAAGAGAGAGATCTTGTTGATTCTGTACTGACCGTTGTCTCGTTCACTCCTTTGATGTAGTCCTTGTAGGTCCCAGCTATTAGTTTAACAATATCTTCATTTCCGTGTTTGGCGCCCCAGTGTAACGCGGTCTGTAACGATAAAAAGACAACTTAATGAAAATACGTCGTGTGATACGAAGAGCTGTGGGATTGTTTTATTTACTTTTCCTATGGTCTACCCCAGTGATAACTGAGTATAGAACACCACTGACGACATTTCACCGACTTGGAATGCACCGTGTTTAAACGTCGTCGCAAACGTTGCGACGCCCCCGACGCCTACCTCACTCGTCACAAGCGTGTAATATAACGGCTGGTTTACGGTACGGACTTTGGAGTCTTGTAGCCCGCCTAGTAGACACGGTTTGAGCAGCTGTAGCGTATTTTGAGAAACAAGTCTGAAATATTCGCGAATTAAACGATCGAGGACGTCGCCGCGGACGTCTGGATGAATGGCGACGCGAAACAGCACTTGGCATGACTTTATAAGAATCACGTGTAATAAAAAAATAATAAAATATAAAAAAAAAAAAACGCGGGCTCTTGACCTCCAAGCGGAATATAAATACGCATTTTTATTGTTGCCATTTTTTGTTGCCATTTTTCAACTCATTTTTCATTCATTTCTTATATTTGTACAGTATATACAATTTAAGATTAGTTTTCTGTAATTATTTGATTAGACGTGTCAAATGACGGAAGATAAATGCTCCTGGCAAAAAGACAAAAAAAAAAACAAAAATAAAAAAATGCAAAAATGCAAAAGAAAAAATATAGCAAAAATAAAAGCGAGTTGGCGGATAGATACGTCATGTCAACCTGCACACGTACGGACTTTAACTCCGTGTCTCATTAGCGATGGAAAAACTCCTCTGCTCTAACGAGGCGACGCGCCTAATCACCGACGGAACGGACAACGTATGTACGTACGGCGTTAGTCCAGCTACAGTCCGGCAGTATATAAGCCCCGCGGTTTATATACCCCATGCATAGATGCGGGGTACGGATCATCCGGATGTCTTTCGCGACCTGAACCAAATTAACAATCCGTCATGGCATTCGCAACGTGTATTAAATAAGGCATGACTATAATTACGGTGTTAATTCTTCATCCTAATTCTACCGTTCTGTAACCATACCTATACGAAATACAAAACCCAGACATAGAATTTTTCGAAAAAAAAAAAAAAAAAAAAAAAAATTATTTTCTCTTTAGCCTATAGAATTAGCCATAAAAATAAATTTTATAGAATAATATAAATCGTCTTTAAGAATAAGTTTATACGTATTATAAAGGGTGATAAAAATATTTTCGAAAACAGATGCATGCCTTCAAATGGCCGGTTCTTTCGCGTTCTTTAATTTGCGAAAATACCTTAGAGAAGTATTATAGTAGTCTCGACTGTAGCGGCGATTCGTCGTTTGGTATGTGAAAGTCTTCGAGTTTTTCGAGGTATCGGTGAAATACGCGGTTCGCGTTCGTATACCGCATAATATAAGGGTGTATAATATATAGTGGGTTTTCTGTATACGCAGCTTACTGATACAGTCTGCCGTTTATAGTCGTCTCTTCGTCGGTTTTACCATATTGTTAAGTTCTTTAGTACTTACACACACATATATCTATCGTATATATCCGTATCTTATGTATAGTAAAGAAGCGCGCCTATAAACCGAGATATAAGGAAGTCGTACACCCCTATACTGCATCAGTGCTGTACGGCGGTGCAACGATCGTATGTAGGTATATGTATATGTAGTTGTCTCTCTTACTGATTAAGCGGAGCGAGTTCGCGCTACCGCGGAGTCCTCCGCGATGTATGCGACCGATATAGATATCTCCGAGAAGGAATTTGCGTTGAATTAGCGTATAATCGGCGGGCCGATCTGTTCATACGGAATCCCGGCCGGTCCGCTTACACGTGTCTGAAGCTGTATTCTCTGCGCTAACACAATATTTAGTGGTTGCTGCTGGTTCGCTTTCGCTTCTGCACAAGCTTTAAAGCTACTCGCGAGAGCTACCGCTATATATACACCCGTATTGGTACGTAAGGCCCGTGGGACTCCAAGCCAAACGGTCACCCTACAGCATACTACTTTGTTCTCATAGAATATAACCGCGAGAGAACAAAAAACAGAAGACTGGAACCGACCCGAATGGTCAACGGCACATTGTAACCCGCTTCGACCTTTAATGTATTTCCTTTCCGAATATTTTTCTTCAAGTATTTTGGGCCAGCTAAGATATTGCTGTTTGTGTTAACCATCCGCACTTTTGCCAAAACAGAAAATCTTCGAAATGCAATTTATATTATTTTGATTAGATTTTTTAGTTCAATTATCAAAAATTTTGATTTGTCAGTCCATCGTCTTTCATGGTTTGATCTAGTGGAAGGAAAAGCAGGTGATCAGTTGTTGTCTGAATTTTACAATTCCTTGCCGCAAATTTCCAATAAATTAATTTTTACCTTAGAAATTGAATAGTGATCGAAAAAATTTCATCAAAAAATATTTAAAACTTCAAAAACTTCTCTGTTCATATAGCAAACGGTTCTGATATAAACGAAAAAATCGCGTTTTTGCATCAACTGCTTTCAAATTTTCGAAACTGTGGTCTAAAAATTTTGTGTGGAAATGAAAGTCTTTTGGGAAATGTCTGGTACATAAAAAAGCGTCATTTTGAGTCTTTCTTTATGTTTTACTTGATAACCATTATTTAAAAAAATGTCTTTATCCTAACGCTTTGTGTTCGAGTTGGTGTATGAACGGTCGGAAACCCTTAACATTGATTAAATCACAATTATTTCCAAGAACTTGAAGAGACAGAGAGGGAAATATCGCGGCGCGTGCCTTCCTCAGGTCCTCCGATCTTTCAGAGAAAGAATACCGCCATAAGAATATAACCAGCCTCCGGTCACGCGTCGTCTCGTGTATAGATACGTACCTACGTAAGTACGTAAGTAAGTAAGTACGTATGTACGTATGTACGTCGCCATCAGGCTACCCGTCAGGCGCCACGATGTCAAATCTAAAGACGGTGTGATGTGACTGAAGGCGCGTGCTGCGGCGCGTGTCTTCAATCGTTGATCAGTCCATCCATCCGTTATTTCGTTCCTCGCAGGGTTCGTTACCTCTTCTCTCTTAACCTGCACCTCTACTGCAGTTTCAGTCGTCGATCACTCCTTCTTCTTCGCGACGCGACGCGACGTCCCGTTGCGTTGGAGTGCGCAAAGGCACGCCATTATATCAAATCGTAATCGTATTAAGATATCACCAATAATATATACTAATTATCACCATCCTTTATCCTCTTCTTTCCTTATTCCCTTCCTCATCTCTCTTTCTCTCTTTCCTTCAATATTTTCCTCAAACCTCACCACCCACGGTGTTAATTCCTAGTATAATGCAGGATGCGAGATCCAGGATGCATAATACGAGACGCGGTTCGTAATATTACCATATCGCATCCTCTTCTCGCAATCTATCCACTTCTACGTTTATACAATGTACACCGCCTCTTTCGCCCATTGATTTACAGACATTAGCAATGATTTGTCGAGATTTTTTAACCTCGGTACGGGGTAGTGGTTATAGGTTAGGTTAGATATGCATATAAGGATATTTATTTCTTCCTATAATAATTAGATTCAATTGTTCGTTAATAGTGTAGATCTAACTCCGCCTTAATTTTGTACCTTTTATCCATATTAAGTATACAACTAGGTATGTAAGTTGTAACATACATATACGTATGTATGTATGTACATACGTATTATACGTATCGGTATTATTCTATATAGACGTTGAAACCGGTGGCCGTGTTACGTAGCGGTAGGTACATCGCATTACACCGCATCGCATTGATCGATCGCGGTTCGAGTCCTTCACCGACAATGTTATCCCGACAGGATCGCGGTGCTGCACGGTTGCAAATGTCTGCGGTAGAGAGCAATTGAAACACCGAACCGACCCACCCAACCGACCCACCTTCCTTCCTTCCTTCCTTCGCTGTATGTAAATTGAATAATTTTCAACACCGATATAACTACCAGGATTCTATCTATGCCTACGTACCCTAACATTCGTATATATGCGAATATATACACCGCTGCATTTCATATATCGCATACGTCAACCGCGTCACGCCTCCAGTGTCGATCCTGTCTTGATAAAAGTCACTTTCATACGAATCGAGGAGAAGATAATAATTGACGAAATTGACCAATCAGATGTCGTAAGATCGGCAACAAAAAAAAAATATATATATATATATAAAAAAAACTCAAAAAGACCGTTTCCCACTGAGAAATACAGATGAATATTCATTTAATTTGTTTGTTTTATCCAAAAACAAGAATAGGAAATTCTTATAATGGAACAAACTTGTCGACAATTTCCTAATACTTAAAGGTTTTAAATGCGCAGGAAGTCAGTCCTTCGTATCCGTTGTACAGTAATTAACAAAGAAATCCGGTTGCAAATCGTTCAGGTATAAAGAATATGTTCAGTCAAAAAGACACTTCAATGCGTATACTGTAATCACAGGTAAACGTTAAGGCTGTATTTATGGAGAGAAACTCGCAGGTGTTATCGGCGTTGAGTCGAGACGCATATACAAGACATTGCCATCAGGCCAGGGGAAGCCACGGATGAAGGAGAATTGCCATTAGCAACAGGAATTAGCTAAACTAACTGCAATTTACCGACCGGATGATCGGCATTTAACACTGTCTCATACTTGTCCTGGAAATCCTGTGGCTGCAGTACGTTATGGTATTACTCAATTTAGAGTGGGAATTTAGTTTTTTATACTCTTCAAATTTTGTACCCTAGAATAAAATCTCTCCACGTCTTTAACCCCGTCTATTCCCCGGTACAAATACCACCGATACGTTCGATTCGGCTGTGTATACAAGCCGTGGAGAATCAACCTCAAAAACGACCCGCAAAATACCTATTAAGTACTTGCTATAGTCCCATACAGTCAATAAATTGTGGTCTTTGCTTTTACCTGTTGCAAATGTTGCCGCGACGATATACATACGAGTGTATTTAGGTGGCTAAATTAATAAAATGGTTCATTCTCACTGTTAAATTAAACAAATTTGAATTTTTTCATCAATTTTTCAAATACAATCATATAGATACGATGATTTAAGCCAACTATAAAGTCGTGTGTGACAAACTTCAAAATAAATACCCAGTTTAAATTATCGTATAAAATTATTTACCGCTGATATAGTGTCGCAGTATTTCGAAAACCGGGTATCCCGCTGGAGGGGTTTTCTCTGTCCCAGGATAGAGTCCGGGTCTGGAAACTAGCAAAGCTCAGTTTCGAATCCAAGTGAGCCCAGCAGTGAGCCTGGGGGTGGAATGAAGGGGTGAAACTGTACCTAAGCCGCTTTCCAAACGCTCCAGGGGTTATGGGGGGGGGGGGGGGGGCGTGGGGCGATTCAGGGGTAAGCGCAGAGCAGTAGGAGGACGATTAGGTAAACCTAGGATTAGTCGGGCGTCACTCTGTGCCCACTCCAAAACTGAGAGAGAAGCGAGAGGGAGATGGAAATGGGAAAGAGAGAGTTAAGGGATGGGAGGATAGACCGATTGATAGAGAAGAGATAAATAGAGATAGAGATAGGTGCAGGGGCTCAATTGCCACCACTAATAATGTTACCCTGATTTACATGATTGGATTGGCATTACGAAATTGAAACTACGGATATAGGGGATAGGTACGCAGCTCTAGCTACCATATAGCTCTATAACTACGTACATACGTACCTACGTATGTACATACATACCTATTCTATCTCGTCGAGGAATTGGCGAGCCCTCTTGAATTTATAGTACCGAGTTAGATACGAACCTGTGTATAGGTATCTGTATATCTATCTTCTATGTCGGTTATATGGGAACTGCGGGTTGAAACGAGGTAATTAGTGGCAGGTGTTAGTCGCGTTCTATAGTATAGAATTGTCCCACTTCTTCTACCTCACAGGCTAGTTAAGCCCTACTGGTATAATTAACGATGATTAAACCCGATTAAATACAGACAGTTGCTAAATTCATCGATGAAGATAGTATAGTAGAGTAAAACTCTGATATGTATAACCTCGCTGCTATATATTTATTGCATATTCGATCTTGCAAGGACAAATAAAGAAGAAGAAGAAGAAGAAGAAGAAGAAGAAGAAGAAGAAACAAGAGGATTAGGATCATTCGTTTCCTTTTCTTTTTCTTGATTATATTATTTCTACTCCAACATTTACTTGACATTTTGTATCCTGCATAGGAGAATTGTGGAGTTTTATAATATGTGTTTTATAATAAATAACAAACCCAACGACGTTCTTGATAAAATATAATACATATATGTATAGTTGCAGGATGACCGAGCACAGCTGGCGGTATTTGTAACCCCTTGAATTTTGCCTCAATAAATTCATATAGTTCGAAGAGAATAGAAAAAATTGACGAAAAGAATAACGAAAATGGGAAAAAAAAATAAAAAATTAAAAAAATTAAAACGAAAAAAATCACGGTTTTTTTTTTTTTACTTAGAGAATTGAGAAGGCCCCCTAGAGAAGTTTGGTATACATATAGGTATATATATATATACCTGTATACTTATATATTTCTCGTATCTGCATCCCGTATAAGAAGATCGTATCGTATCACCCCGAGAGACCGCGGAGACTTTGCCCCGTCCTTTGTAACTTTTTGTTTCTCCTCATGCAGGAGTGTCTTCCTCGCGTATTTATGCCAGTCCCACGTAAAGGGGGACGACAGGGCCCCGTATGCTCGGAGTCAAGAGGGAAAAGACAAAGTCTCAGGAACAAGAAAAAAAAATAAAAAATTTGCTTTACTCAAGGTATTCGTATTATACATAATATAGTATAATATGAACAAGATATCTCATCTTTACAGTCAAGTCCATATTTTCATCGTTCTACTCTTATATATTTGCTTATACGAATCGCACAGATTATCATCATCATCATCATCATCATCATCATCATCATTATCATCATCATCATCATTAATATTATTATCATCACCAGGTTTAAACGAGAGGTTGAATTTTCTCTATTCAGAAAATTAGTCTGTCGGTCACGAAGACGATTCCTCTATACTAATTCCTATACTGTTGTACCAATTACCTCGGTTCTCCGGTTTCTCTGCTGTACAGTTGCCGCGCAAATTGGATAATTCGGAAGCGGTTCTACACCGTAGCCATACTACACTATGGGTACGGACTAGGTAGGTAGGTAGGTAGGTAGGTAGGTAGGTAGGCATGATTTTCCCTTCATCCCATACCATTTCGCCCCACAGTTATGCGGTAGCTGTTCTCCTCTAGCTACCTGTCAACGAATTTGTACACAAGTATAATGTATATATGTATGTACAATACATACATACAAACACAAGTATCGGTAAACACACAGATCCAAAAGTAGGCGCGCGTACCAAAAATATAAAATAAGGTCTCGAAAATTATGGGAATAGGCATTTTGGGGATAGGTACCAACGTCCTGATGGTCCTACTCGTAAATCGGCGACAATACGATGTCGGTGCTTGCTGTTGGTCATTACAATGGAAAGACGGGAGGTGGTCTCAGAACTCGAAGTATACAGTACTAGGTATCGTTGTCACAGAGAAACCGCCGGTATACAATAGGAAACTCTGTCCAGTAATCGGTACGTTTAGACAGGATTTAATGGTTTATTAAACGACAATCGATTATAAATGGGATCAGCCAAAGGCCCGTTTTCGGAATGAACAATCGTAATCTGGTTAGACCCAATAATGCCCGGCTTATACACGCGCCATTTACTTACCTACTTTGACAGTTCATTCATATAATGTACTTACTTCCGTTGTTTACTTATGGTCATTTTCTTCACGGTGATAAATGATTTACTGTTTTTAGACAAATTTTTTGACGAAATATTAAATACCCTTTTTGTCGTATAATAATCAAGCGTTGTATTATCGGTGGGAATAATCGATCGTTCATATTGACTATCGTAAGTTCAATCTCCTTATCCCAGGGATCGATGGGAAAGGAAAGCAGCCATTATAGTATGTTAAGAAGAATTTTTTCTTCCCCCTTCCCTCCGCGTCTTCTGGGGCAATTAAACCGGCCCCGGGCCTTACCGAAGGTCCGCGTTGAGTGGGAGTCGTTCCCACGATAATGACGCTGTACAAAAATCGACGCTCTGACGTATTTAGGCTGCAGTTTTATCATTTCTAATGATTATGGATATAAAATGACGTAATTATTGATTCTTGGGGATAATAATCACGAAACGTGAATAAAATAAAAATTTCAACGAACTTTTTTTCGACATCATTTGACATTAAAGTATCGAGATGTACGGGAGCTGGCGAAAGATAATTGTGAGTCATTGAATAAAAGAGAAGTCATAAATGTGACGATATAGGAATTAGTAGTCCCGGTTAGTTGCCAAGTTGCATGGGATATGGCGCTAATTGAAAATCACGCACGTACTTTTTGTTAGCGAGATTCGTGATCGTGTATACGATAATCCTATATATATATATACATAAACTTTATGGTATATCGGTATAGGTATAGGCTACTAAATACACATCTAAAAGAGAAAGAGAGAGTTATTCTATTATTTCAATTCTACCTGCAATCGTGTTTTGTATTGTCCTCTGGACAACGAGTCGCATACGTAACCAGCTCATTTAACACAATTACTTCGCTGCGGGTAACGTGCGTCAAATATCAATTGCAACATTATTACTATACACTTATACCCGTAACTAGCAGGTATCACCTGTGCCCCTTTTTGTACATAAATATATGTAATTATTTATACAAATCTTCACTTTTCGATATACATATGTATATAAAAATATTCTCCATTTTTATCAACACTTTACTGATGATAAAAGGAATTTCAACAAATTGACCCCCAATTGGTATCCGAAATACAGGATTTTATACAGACTTCGGTCTGTCAGTTAAAGAAAATCACGGGGTTTGACATCCAGATGATGGATCTGAAAAGTACCATGAAAGATGTTGCTTTTCAAACGTTCCTGTCTACAACTGTCTAATCTTTTCCTACCCCTGAAAATTGTCTCCTAAAATGTAATACATGACTTCGATCACATACTACCGAATATATCTTCGTCAACTGGTTTAACATCGATGTTAAAGCACCAACCAGATCGAGGCTCTAGATCCAGCCGCAAGGGTGGTGAGGCGTTACAGATTTTTGCGGCTGTTGATGGTTGCCTCGGTAAAATGGGTTTGGTGGATGTATGAGGAAAGGGGTAACGGTGTCTGGGGGTGGTTTACCGGTGGTGAAGTAGTGGGCAGCAGGCATCTGGCGTGCGGTGAGCCGCTTACCCGCAGGCGCCGCCGTCGCCCGTGAATCACCAGCGTCGTATTAGCCCTGGTTGAGTACGAGCTCGATGCCACAACCACCACGGTATGACCACGATTACCGCCATTCTCTCCTATCACCAAGGGTCGACCTAAACCGACGCTATGATACGGTACCGGATCGCCGCGCCACGCCGGTCACCATACGATGCCCATCCTGTTGGACACGGAATGCTTTGCTGCCTTGTCGGGTTGCCGTGTGCAACGGATTTGTACGGTGTTATTGGACTAGGGTGATTCGTGGTTTGGACTAATACTTCAGAAAAACTATAGAGTGACGATTTTTAACAATTTTTTAAAAAAACGGTGAAGCTAAATCGAATAGACGATATATGAAAGTGTTGAAAATATAATAAAACTGAACAAGTATCGATATAGAATTGAGGCAATCCTCAAAGATGAGGAGATCGGATGCAGTTAGAAAATCGGTTATAAGGAGATTCGTTATATAATGAGGTTGGCAGATAGATCAGAGAGGCTGTGCCGCCGGGTAATTGAATCGTGCTGCTCCTGCTACTCCTGATCCTGCTCCTGCTCCTGCTGCTGCTGCTGCTGCTGCTAAGCCCGAAATATTTATCAAAACTGCACTTCCACTTGGGATTTAACGTCCGAGTTTATTATATTAATACCAACGTTTATTGGTAAGATATAATATAACGATCATAAGAGACCGGCATTGAATCGAACTCCGATCGACTAATAACCCTAATTATTATTACTATACAATATACCTATTGAAGTAATATCTACCATGTAAAAGAAGTTTAACTGCTCAATCGAATTATTGTACGGAAATGATCACGAGTTTACGTCTGCAGATCGATATTTCCAACAGATTTATAAGAAATTTAATCGCACCGTAATAGGTACATGAATTTTTATGTACATACATTTATACAACGAAGTTTATTTTCTCGTTTTGATTACGAAACACTTTTTTTTCTTTTTTTTTTTTCTAAATCTAGTTAAAAATTTTAATAATTTTAGATACTCACATACTGGATGATCCCACAGATGCGTAGATGACATAGAAAAATGTTGAAAATTTCGGAAATCGAAGAGAGCCGAACATGAAACAAACAATTTAAACTAAGTTAGTTGTCAGGTTTTTAGGAGCAATATTCTTAGTGTTTTAATAATGTCAGATTCGTTTGCGATATTATACTGCAGGCATTATATCTAAACCAAAGTTTGTTGAGTCTGAATAACAGTTATACTAAAAAATCTACCCAACTTCAAGCAGAGTTCGTTTCACAGTTGATATTTATCGAAAGAAAAAATTGTTTCGGATACATGAAGATAAATTATTATCAACTTTCAGTGATTTCAAATTAATTTCGATCGATCTGAGAACAATTTTTAGTCAATATTAAATAATTGTAAACGATTCCGGATTATGTTACGATTCTATTTTAATAAAAATTGTTGATATTTCTAAGCGATCTTCGCGCTGGTAATAAAGAAAAAAAGAAAAAATTGAAAAATTTCGCGTTTCAATACTGTTATAATTATTTCCCAGAAGTGTGTAAAAAGCATGTAGGTATATGCGGAAAACTGTCCGACAGGAATAATGTGAATTTTGAATAAAAAAAAAACTATGCGATGATCCATCATAGCCATGGTGACTTAACCCTGTGATTTACTTGTCACCGGTCACTCAAGTCTTCAAACGAATGAAAAAAACGAACGGACTACATAGACACTGATATAATTTCGCAGCATGCGTGCCGTTAGTTGATATGTCGTTTCACGATCTACGGCGTTAATTTTCCCGTCTCTTACTACCCGGGTTAATGTATGTAGTAGCTAGCTCGCAATTATACATATACATAAAAAAATAAAAAATAAAAAAAAATGAAAAAAAATGAAAAAAAAAAAAACAAAAAATGAGAAAAAGAGATAAAACAAAAAAGTGTTGCCGATGTGGTCGCTAACACATGTCGCTAGTGATATAGAACATAATTATATGTATACATATTGTTACGGGCACGCGGAGAATGACGGACAACGCTGACACGCACCCGCTCGCAGCTATAAGGAGGAGGACTCGTTCTCTGCCGTGGCTCTGTATAATTTGACATGTTGTCGTACACGTTATTATTCAGATAGATCTTGAGATACCTGAGTCTACTACCCCGCGACCCTTGCTTACCTACTTGCTTGCCTGTTTGCTTCTCTGCACTCAGTTTCTCAGTCTTAGCCATTGGCCTTCAACAGTCCCAGAACTAGAGCTCCGTCCCGAAATAATAAAAAGAGTATAAAACCCAAGTAAATTCTATGTGTGTGACGCCCTTCGTCACATCTTTAAATCTAGGCCTCCCCAAAGCCTTTTTTTGTTTTTTTGATCTCGTTTAAATCTTTTCGAGATTTTGTTCCAATGGTTCGCATTATAAAAAAAAAAAAAAAAAAAAAACCCGAATAAAGAGAAAGGAGCTAACATTATAGATATAATATCTGCAAAATTTTACCGAACGGACTAATTCTGTCGGACGATAGATGCCTGGTGGTCAGAGCTACTGCCCACTCGTTATCCGCCAGCAGCTGCTTTGAAAAAAAAAAAAAAAAAAATAAAAATAAAAAATCAGTAGCGGATCGTGCGAGGGCCTTTGATCTGCAGAAGTTTTCTTTTTCAGGTATGCCAAAGGGCTGGGGTTTCGGTTTCACGGTTAGTATTCTAAGGTGATTTTTATCGTAAATAATATATATTTATCTTAAACCAGGTGACAGGGGTAGGGTAAAATATTCGCGCTATTTTATTAGCTTCGTAGTTTTCTGGTATTATAATACAACCGCGAATTAATATTCCACCATATCACCATAATGATCATAGTTTCCGTAAAAACGATTCTTTAGTCTCTTTTGTGAGTTTAGACGTTAATTAAGTCTCACTGTATAACGAATCATTATTAGACAGAAGATATCTTATCCATATATATACCCACGTGTCTGTGGTTATGGCTTGATAATTACCTGCCTCGATTATTATTATACCATTATGGTGGTATAGTCGAGTTGACAGACGACATTTATCACTGACAATAGTTTATTTCTTCTTCTTCTTTTTTTTTTTCTTTTTTTTTTCACCATATCTTTTACTCATATAATACCTCAGGTATTCGTCGTAATTAACGAGTAATTAAGCAGTTTGTTAAACGAATGTGTAAGGTTTAGTTTTACCCCCGTAGGTCAGATAGTTATATTAGTAGTAGTAAAGGGCCAGATACACATTACCTATTTTACATACGTGAATGTATATCCATTATACTCATACTTAGAAAAATATTATACCTACAGGGTGGGATAACAGTAAAATTTTAATTTACGAGAAGAAGCTACATACTCGCTTACGACGACTGCAGGTAGTAAAAGAAAAAAAAAAAAAAAGAAAATAAAAGAACAAGTAGCTGGTAATTCGAAGCAATTTTTTTTTTTTTTTTCTTTTTTTGGTTTTACATCGCTACCAGCCATCGTATGCCTTATCTAGTCAATTATTTAAGCGGATTATATAGTAAAGTATTATACGCATTATAATATACCTATATACACACCAATACTAAGTTTTATAAAATTGTATCTTTCACCTGCCTCTTGTAAACGAACTTATATGTATACCTACCTACCTACCTCACTTTCTGATCGAATAAAAGATTCGAATAAAAAGTCCAGATGTGAAAAGTCAATAAATTTACACTTTTAGACTCATTTATAACATCGTTTTAACCATTATTTGGTATATGTATTATCAATGTTGAATAATTCAATCGTCGTTAGTAGCCTAACAAGCTATCACTTTTTTCCATTACATTAAACCCATTGTTTTTTTTCCTTCTCAATTCTTTCAACATATCGTCGTTCCAAAAAACTGAACAAACTTAGTACACGTCCACCTGCTCATTCGCATATTGTGCAAATCTCTGATCGAATCGAATAGCTACAATGTTCGGAGTTGGATAGATTTTCTACTTTTTAAGTAAAATGATAAAAATTGATTATTTTTTTGTTTTTTATTTTTTGTTTTTGAGAAGGGAGTACGCGTTGTGTTATGTTATAGATTATATTATTATTGTGTGATGACGATGGCCAGTGCGGGTCGGAGCACCAGGAAATCAACGCGTTGGTTTCTCAGGTGAAAACATAAATTAAAATATATTAAAAGGGCGATTATATCCATCAACGTCTGGCAGGTGGGATGAGACCGAGGCGCGATGATGCTTCGTCATTAAAGGTCCGGGACCTGCTCATAACCAGTGAACCTCAGGTCCCAAGAGAACACTACGAATTTAAGAGGGGCGAAGTTATGACCTGGGCTTGGACGTTCTGGTATCCAGTTAGAAATTTAAATTGCCAGTTTAACGCTCGAGTAATTAATAACCGACAAACTCCTCGCTCACGATCGACCGCACATACTTAGGTATACCTATCTATTCGATTTAGTACCGCTTAAAGTACTCATTCTCTTAATTCAAGTCACGTAAAGTTCAAATTCTTCAATTTTATATTTAGAGTAAAATTATGAATCTAATTAGTTATCTTTTACTTTAATCATGGAGAAAATTTACGGTACGGTCTGATGTTCAGAATTTTAATATTACCAACTTACAGTTTTTGGAACCGGTATTTTCCCGAAAGTCCGCGAAGTCGATTTGCAAAAATACTTCAAATCGAAGAAAACCGGAGGTTTAAAATCCCGAAAGCTAAAGTTTATGACTTTCCGAGTTTTCAGATATTGTATATTCCGAATTTTACCATTTTCTGAAAAATCTAAATCGTATCTAAATAAATTCGTAATTTTGACCGTTTGAAACTTTACCAAAAATTTGTTAACTTCAAACCAGCCCTGAAAATTTCTATTATATGTATATAGAAAGGTGATTAAAATGATCTAAGAAAATTGGTATTCTATTGACTTCTAGGGCGTGTACCTTCTGCACCTGCATCAACTAGCGATTAAAGATTTTTCTTTACTGATAGACGAAGACCCTAAACATCTACCATTATATTAAATTGTGTATATTTCCCTTAATAATTACTCGAATTATAAGCATTATGTAAATCGGTATGTTAATGTAATGCTGTATACGATATACACAGCGTATAGTATCCTTTCCTCTTTTGCCTCCTTTACTTTACTTTACTTTATTTTATTTTATTTTATTTTTCTCTCTTCGTTCGTTCGTTCGTTCCCTTGGCTCGATCTACGCTACTACATCCTACCTACTTACATTCTTTTCGCTACCCTCACGGGATTACAGCAATTTTGTTTAAGCGTGTGCTAAATGTTATATTATGCGTTTTTTTTTTTTTTTTTTTTTAATTTTTAATTTTTTTTTTATTATTTCTTCTTTATACATTATTATATAATCGACCCGGTATATAGCCCAACATTCTCAGGAGATCGTCTCTACGTCTTAAATGCATTCAGCGCTATTTACATAATATTTTAGATTCTTATCCGCGATACGTGTCAGGCTACGCAGACTAGCCGCGATAATTTATCATTTTTTTATTTTTTATTTTTTCGTCTTCTTACTTTCGTTGTATTATTTTTTTTATTTTTTTTACATCGCGTCTAGATTTCGGTCCTTTATTTCAAAAATTCGATTCATTATTCAAAGGAATTAAAAAAAAATTTCTTTCAAAATTTTATATTGTTAGAGATATAATCAAAGAATTTTATGCAAAAAGAAAAGAAAAAACAAAAAAATCATTCTTGATAATAAAAAAAAAAAAGAGAGAAATTTTTTTTCCTGTTTTTGGTTGTTTTCTTTTCATGTCAATTGACGGGTTTGACATTTCGCTGTCGAAGCTCTAATACCTACTTCGTTAACATCGTGATCTTGAATGCAAATGAAGTTGTTCTCCTATCATTATATGCTAATAGAAATAATAACAAGGGGGTTGTTTTGTGTATAACACAAAATTGACTCTACCTAGTAGGTATTACACATCTATACGCATTATTATAAACGTAATAATAAATTCTTTTATTTTTCCAAACACAAATCGTAATTACGATCTTCTTCGATCTACACATTCACATCTTTCAACCACGAAATGGTATTACAAAAAAAAAAAAAAAAAAAGAAGGTTTCTTTCATTTATCAAATCGCAAAAATATAATAAATCGGTGAAATCAGCTAATCTATTATATTACATAAATTAAAACCGTATATAATAACGAGGAAAGAGACTTCGGTGTGAAAATAAGGGATAAAATAAAGGTTAAAAGGTGTTCGAGAAGGGTGTCAGTGGCTGCAATGGTTGGAAAAATCTTTTGGTTGAATATAGCCATAGAAGGACGTTCGGTAAGTTTTACGAGCTGCGGATTCAGCACGCCGTCCAATTACACCATTCCCTTGAGTTCTGATGCGGCTTCTCTTCTCTTCTTTTCTTGGTCCAGTACGGGTCCGGTCAGTCTCAACACCGTCTTTTAATGGGCAGTTAGGGTTTCCTACGCTAGTGTCTCCATATAACCCCGGAGTCTTTTAATTGCCCGCACCTATTGTGCCGCCTAGCTTGCCTCCAGGCCTTTGTACATAAATATAAACGTAATTCCTTCCTCGACTTCAACGTTCCACCTTCTCACGTGAAACGAGTGAATAAAGAATTCAAAAAAAAAAAAGAAAAAAAAAACAATAAAAAAACAAAAGACAAAATGGAAAATTAATTCCAACTAACACACGAGTCGATATTAGTAGGTACATACATAAAGTCAATTGACCAGATTTTCGTATGGTGTTTATCGCGTGCGTGAATTATTACTGGCGACAAAACCTAGCTAGCTACGTATGTATGTACATACATACATACATGTGTTGAACTGCTGTTACCCCTATACAGAAGTAGGTAAGCAGTATAACAGGGGCGGGAAGTGGAGGTGTATACTCTCGGTTCAGCACTTGGTTTCTGGTTTGTTTTACGAACGGAACACGAACCCGTGTAAACAAGTTATAAAAACGTCTCTTGGTTTAAAATGTAAAATATTCCTCAACCGTTGCTTTATCGCTTGTATTAATCAGGTGGTTGTGATGTCGCGACACGCTATATTTCCCTCCCTCAAATACGGTTTCCCCCCCCTTCCCCCTCCTTTCTCTCCTATCAATTTACATTCATAATTTAAAAATATGTATATACATGTGTGCTACTTACACGAAGCAGCCACTAAGATAGAAAAAGAGAAACCCATATCCAAGTTTTGGTTTTTTCAAGTCACAAGTCAAAAGTTCCAATTTCAATGACGCCCGACTTGTATATCTACCTACGATAATGCCCACCATGGGCTATGAAATAGTTGAATCGCGTATTAAAGTTATTAATTTTTGGATCCCGCGACGGGGTGCAACGCGTCGTTGTACATGTATATATATATATATATATATATATATATATACATATGCGTTGACCCCCTCAGGCGTGTCAGCGAGACTTAGTCGTTTAGTTTAGAAAGAAACCTGGGCCTGAGACAATGGCCGCCCGCGGGGATGATGTCTCCGACGACGTCTGGGACCCCCGTTGAGACGCGGGCGCCGTACACATCCCTTTGCAGTATAGAGACGTCAGTTATCATTCCATCATTTCAAATTAATAACCGGAGAATATATACTATCGTTTGAGAATTTTAGTCGATTTGTGATTTATAGGTAGGTACTTTTGCGATAATCATTATTAATAACATTTTTATAACAAAATAGTAAAAAATAAATAAATAAAATAAACTATCGATAAAAATTATATATATATATAGATATCGATAATATTATCATCGAGAAATATGATAACCCCAGTTCCTCTAAACTTCTTAGCAATATTAATTATGCATTTTTTAACCTACCGCATGAAGGAACTAGGGGCATCTGTGTGGACAGGAAGTGGTGTGGGTTAAAGCTTATTAACTATTATTCAAGATGAGAATGAAAAAACGAACGTGAAGTTTGGATTTCGGTTTTGCCCTAATCGCTGATACGAATCTGACATTATACACATGTTGTTATAATATAATATAATCCTGAATTAGTTTTGAATATAAAATGAATTTTTCTTTTCACTATTTTTTCGTATATAGGTATGTATATGCATATAATATAAGATTAAGAAATACTTACACCCTGTAGACGACGTGAGTCAAATTTTGAAGTGAAATATCATCGAATTTAATCCAATGTCGATAATCGACGATCGTCAAACATGGAACAAAAATATTTACAAGATATTTTACAAGAGGAAAAATTTCCTCAAATTAATAAATACGAGTGATGTAGGTATATATATGGGGCATTACAGCTATAACCGAGTGGCAATTGCCTCGACATTTTTTTTTTTTTTTTTGTGATGTCAATTTTTTTTCAGGTACTTTTCGACAAAAAAAAGACATACGTATTCTTCAATAAAAATTATTCGTCATCCGGTTCTAGTTTATGACCTTTCAAAGCAGAAAAAAATTATTTTCGACTAGAGTATATCCTCCGATTTTTCTTAAATAAATTCACTGAAAAGTACGTTAAAAACCGCATTTTTTGGTGGCTATCTCATCGTGGAGAAATGATTTTTCGATTTTTTCTATTTGGATGAAACTGTGAAAAATGTGTCTTTAGTTGTCGAAAAGTACCTGAGAAAAAATTGTCATTACAAAAAAAAAACAGAAATGTCGAGGCAATTGCAGCTCGGTTATAGCTGGAATGCCCCATATATATATATATCTGTATATTATATGGAGAAAATTATTAGTTTTTACTCACGGAAGATGGATCCTGCGAAGGGAAGAAAATCGCAAGCGTAAGACAGAACATGAAACAGAAAAGAAAAAAAAAAATAATAATAATAATAAAACACCATCAAAATAAGATAAGTGTGTTTAAAATATAGTATCAGGATATAAAATTGTTAAAGTATATATAATACGTATATAGGTATATTATAATAATTATTATTATTATCATCGTCGTCATTTTCCGTGAGACTTTTCCTTGGATCCTGATATAAACGAGCTATGTGTATGTTACCTGTTATACGATGTATTGAAAAAAATATAAACATACTTGTAATACAGGGTGAAATATATAGAAATAGAGAAAAAAAAAAAAAAAAAAAACAATGAAAAAAAGATGTGCGCGTTATCGTTCAAGGGTCTGCTGCAAAGTTCGTCGAGGCTTATATTATTATCATGCATAGGTAATAATTATAGAATATAATTGGCTATAGATGGTATACATATCCATATACATATGTATGTGTATAGAAGGCTTGAAGATGCACCTCGGGATGATCGCGGTACTCTTTTCTTTACCTCTACTACCCTATACGTATATAAAGAAGACGTTCCTCTCCGATCAATAATTTGTTATGCATGCCTCGATCCGAAATTGCATTTAATTTGACGCAGTTTCAGTCTCGAGACTTGCCTGGCCCTGACTACATAAATATAGATGTTCTGTTTAAAAAGCCATTTTCGCGTGCTTAGCATAATATGTAATCGAGGACAGCGTTTTGGCAACTTTTCAACAGCCCGCAGTCCTTCCACATCGTCTCAACACAGATTCCTAATTTCTTAAACCAAGCATGGCTTCTCGAATCTAGATCCTAAAGAAAAAAAAGTCTGAATCTTCTTCAAAAAGTGCGAAAAATACTTTTCGTCTATCTTCTTGATCAATTTTACACATCGTTTATTAACAAATTCAGACTGAGAATAAATTTTATCGTATAAGGGATGGATTTAGGGTATTTAACACGCGATTTGGTATATATATATATATATAAAACGGTTGATAATCATCACTATAAATTTATTTATATGAAATACCGATACTGTATAAATTCGGCAATTAAAATTCCGCATAGTCGAGGTGAATTTTATTTGTTAGAAATCTATTCGTGCACAGAATTTTCGACTAGGAAATCGCGACTCGCCGATCCCCATTGCCGGTCTGTTCGTTGTAGTTGTTCGCGAGATGGTTTAATAATATTCAAATTTATACGCGGTCGTTTATTGCCCACGATATGTAAATTTTATCGCCATGGTTTATAAATATCCTGAATCAAGGACCATACAAGCGTGTGCTTTTTCGCCCTTGCACATTTCTTTTTTCATATTAATTTCACGTATGGTAGTACCGATTTTCTCACATGTTTCCAAAGTCCGCACTGGTTTTACTCCCGTTTTAAATGCACTTTATAATTTCCCTTTCCTAATGAGCGTCAAGAATGAAAAATAATATACGATTCTGGTGAAAAATTGGCAAAATTTTAGTCCTTCGGTATACGTATAATCGATTTTCGATAAAAATTAAGCCACGTTAAAGTATATCGTACATCGAAGAAACTGTTCAGGGTCGTGAGATATTAGGGCGGCGTTGTTATAGGCAAATCGTCCGGACAGCCACCCTGAAGTGATTTGATGAGTGAGAGAGGTCGTGGGGTCATTACGTGTAAAAATGATAATCAATCAAGACCGCAATGCCCTACCGATCGGCGGGTATATGGCCCTAAGTGAAAGAGGCGCAATTACGCGGTTGCGTCGGTGCCTGTGCTGCGGTCTTAACTTTTCCCGTCGATTTAGCATCGCGGTAGAAATAACGCGAGCGGCGACTCTCCCTCAGTTTGTTATTAAAATACGTTAAGAGTTTGAAGTTAAAACTCCCGTGGGAGCCGCATGAACGATCTTGTGGCTAAACCCTTCCTTTAATTTCTTCCTTCTTCCTTCCATTCAACTTCCCTTACCGCACCGTATCCATAATTTTTACTCATTCTTTATGGCTTATACACACTCATCCTTTGCGAATATATGTAGCTTAAACGTTCGAACGCGATGCCCCAAGAACTTCCATAAGGGCAGACAAAGATCCAAGACATTACACTCCAGGTAGCTAACACGTATACACACCTCTTCTCTTCTCTTCTCTTCTCTTCTTTTCTTTTCTCTTTGTCTCGCTCTATCTCTATCTCTATCGTGTAATTATCGTAATCTTCTTCGCAATATAATGTGCGGCCCCCGATCACCGCGGCCGCCAATTAGTTCAGTAAATGCTTGTGAATTTCTTGGTATATCGAGGGATCAGTCGCCCAAAGATCAACGGCACACGCGACTTCTGTCAAAAATATACATTTTGTGTAATCCAGAAGGTTCTGAACTCCGAAATTTGAAATTTACAATTGTGTTTCTCCAATAAATGTTCAGATTCTTGGATTTTCGAAGTTTTAAATTTTCTGCGTCTTGAACTGTCTGCATTTCGATCTATCAAAATTTTGATATTCTGAACTTAACTGTTTCTGAAAATTCGAAATCGTCTAAAATAAATCCGCAATTTTGACCGTTTGGAACTTTTCAAATTGGGACTCCAAGCCAGCTCCTAATTCTGTTTGTTGCTGTTGTTTGGAAAAGGCATACCTACCGCAGATATAATACGAGGATATTATCTTAACAATATTAGATCCTATCCAGCGTGAGAATCAACTCTCATTTTACGACTCGCAAGGGTCACCCGCAATGGAATTTTATGAACCTACTCGAAGCTGAGCATCTCTAAGATAAATTCTTTGACTGACGATCACAAGTTCCTTGGGAGATGCAAACTACTAATATAAGGATATAGCAAAGTGTAAAATAGCTGATACTTGCAGTCTCGTATAGTTTTACGAGACATAATTTAGTAGTCGATGGAAAAGCAGCTGTTCCAACTTTTCGGAACACATTTTTCTTCGATTTAACATTTTTTTTTTTGGTATATCTTATTGTTCAGGAAACTATCCTCTGTCATATCAACACACAACTTTGTCTGTTCATAAGATAAACGACAGAAGAAGAGGGTGATCCGAATTCGTACGAAAAATTGTTTTTGCTGTGATTCTGAGGTCCAATCATGAGCGATAAGACTTGAAGAATTCTCACTTTTTGAAAGATCCTTTTCGAAGGTTGTTCAAAAGCTACTCCCTCCTCTCTACTCGCATTTATTTTCCACGTGGTAACGATATCCGTTTGGATATGTTCCTATATACCTGTCCCCATAAGCCGTAGGGTACGTATGTGTATATGTATGTATGTACGTACGTAGTGCGTGAGTGAATGGCTATTAAGATAGTAAGTCAGACCATTAATAACAGGGAGTAATGAATCGTGGTGCACGGAAGTGCACAACGTCCTAACTTGAGATGGCATCGAGATAGGGATTCTCGTCCTGTTCTCGTTGTACGTTGGGTATACTGTCACGCGTTTGGATAGGTTGGTCCATTCATAAGAGCTGGCATATCACATGCCTAAAGCGAGTAAAGAGTCGCCCATATGCCAAGGAGAAGAAACACACACACAATGAGTACAATACAATTTTTGGATGGACATAACAGGCCCTCCCATACCTCTATCTCTCTCTCTCTTTACAGACTACGGGGGCATTGTGAGTCCCAGAATGATAGACGACGACTGACCCAACAGAATTTTATCAACGCCGAAAAGACACGCGGCGGTCAAACGGATTCCTCATCCTATGACCGTGCATTATACCCGCAAGCTCTTATAGCTCTGAACGCTGCGGAATTTCCTCATTATCTTATTTTTTAGATGTAATAAAAAAAATAAAAAAAATAAAAAAAATAGAATTGATTCTTCAGAAAATTTGTATCCTCATGCAAAAATCATTGTCACATGATGTTGTCGTGCGTGTATTAGATAGGTATACATACTCTATATACGCTGGATCGTGTTTGCAGACGCGGAATTGAATCACCGCGTTGAAACTGGTGCAGAGAGTCTCGTTTTACTCCCGTGGGCGTATCCCGGATGGACCTAATAAATTGTTTGTTGTAATTAAATGAGTTCGGGGAGTCGTGTAGGGTGGGCGAAGAATGGGTTTTGGGTATGGGTATGGGTGTGGGTATAGAGCGAGAGCTACGGGCGGGGCGGTTTGAATCGAGGGAAGCACCTCGCAACTCGGAGCTTGGAGCTCGCAGCTCGCAGCTCGCAGCTCGGCTGGACGTACGTACGTACGCGTATGTACGTACGTTTTCGATGGTGTGCGTATTACATAGTGGCTATAAATGCGTACCTACCTTCACACAAGTGAAAGAGAGAGACTTACACACCTACGTTGAAAAACACGCATACAAAGTCAAATGGTGTACCTATATAAAGGAATAAAGATGAACGGCCTATGGACGGGCCGCTATCTGCGCCGCTGGAACAGAAACACGCTCGCGGCGCGACAGCTCCTGACAAATGACGGGCCGACCCGACCGACCCGGGTGCCTGCCTCTTCCCCGTGGCCGCCCCCAGCAACCAGCCCAAAACCCGGCGCATGATTAAACGAGGAAAACGAAATTGAGTGGCGAATAAAACGGAATAGACCTACAACCATCCGGCATATATGTATTAGGCGTGGTTTTACTCATGGGACGAAAATTTACTTTCACACCTCCTAGCTGGGTTGTACTTTGGGTATAAATTTATCCCGCATCGATTCGTAACCATGAAATTCTTAATTTTCTTCTTTTGTTTATTTTCTCATAATTTTATCTTCTTTTTTCATTTCTTTTGATTTTCAGGGTGATGATGTGAAGATGCGATGAAAAGATGCCCAAGTATCGCGAGTGGCGCCCGAGGGAATCCCCAGAATTGTATCACTGCAGGTTTCATGGGCTGGGGTGTAGTGCAGTGCAGTTGAGTGCAACCGCATGATACCTATAAGAGATGAGAGGAGAGGAGAGGAGAGGAGAGGAGAGTTTGGTCTGTATAATGGATCTCCATTTGCCCGCACACGCGCATTATTGCAGCGAGCTGCGCATCTTTTATTCATCCGACAGAGTGGAGCCTTAATTTGAATTGAATAGGATTTATAAATTATTTCAAATTATAGTCGCGACGCATGGAGCGGAGTCCAAGCTACCGCTGCAGTAGTTACTTGCCTCCGTAAAATCTGAACCCAAGACTCCGCCAGCCAAAGGACCAAAAGACCAACGGCAAGATTCTCAACGTTTACGGCAGGTGCATCGGTTAAAAAATAAAAATCAAATAATTGAGAAAAAAATATAACAAAATAAAAAAATACGAGTAATATCGAATTACGACGTGAACCCAGGATGTCAATTTACCGTTTTAAAAATAATTACTTTTCCTTATTGCCCGATTCTCCTCGGAGGTAGAAAATCCGAGGGAGTTTATTAAGTCAGCGTTGGAACATCGTACACACACACGTGTGTGTGTGTGTGTGTATTGTCGGAGGGTGACGAAAAGGGGATTTACCGAGGCCCACGCGTGGATATGTGGTTCAGGATTTGGGGTCGGACTTGGGGGGACGCTAAAGGGTGACGGGGATGTATGTACCCAACCCACGTGTATATACGTCGAGGGGAAAAAGAAGACTCCGAGTAATTCATCCTGGCTCGGCAATTAGTTTAAACCCAACTTAAACGGCGTTCCCGTTTACTGAAGTTGCTCGATTTAGGTTACCCTCGAAGAACGGACCGCTTTATAACGCTCATTCAATTTCTTTTCCAAAACCAACCGACCCACGTATGTATGTATTTACCACGTGATAATCAATTTTTCAAATACTTTACAATATCAAGATATAATAAAACGAACGAAAATTTAAACTCATTAAAAAATTCAACCCCAAACATATAACATCATGCGGTTGATGCATATTTAATCGCTGTGACAGCATTTTACACTCCAGCTGTAGATGACAGTTTGAATTACAAATTATTCGATTTAATTCTCCAGGGTTCGATGCACAACGTAGACGTTTACTCTTCCTATCCCTGGGGGCAGGAGGTGGTGATATTCCACGATTACCATATGTATATCTATACCTCCACAGAAGGAGAAGAAGAAGAAGAAGAAGAAGAAGAAGAAGAAGCAGAAGAAGAGGGAGAAGGTGGTGGTGGTACCGTGGTACCTATACCGTGGTATGAGGCTGCGTATTTTGGAGTACGGGGATCACGGTTGTCGGGTCGATCCACCGTTTCGGCTAATTAACCCGTATAAGTACTTCGCCGTAACTACGTTCAATTACTGTTTCCGAGGGATCGGGGTGGTATAAACGGGGGCGAGTAATATCCCCGCTTGAAAACATCTTCGTGGTATTTATAATACAAAAAAACAAAATTATTTATAACAATGCTTTTCTCAAAATGATTATAGGCCCTGATTAAGGTTTCGAATTTTAATATTACCTCCTCGCAGTTTTTGAAAAGTGTTTTTCTCCAAAAGTCTGCATAGTCGATTTAAAAACTATCAAAATACTGAAGATTCAAAATTCCTAAACATCCGAAAGGTCAAATATTCGAAATTTGAATTTCACGCATAGAACATATCGTGCCCCTTAATTAAATTTCCCGAGTTTTGAACATTCTGAGGATTTGAGCTTTCCGATCTTCCGTAAATTTTACCGTTTGGAATTTCGATCTGACCCTATATCGCTATACTGGAGAATATCATTAACTAAGCTATCACGACGTACATACATACATACATATAACTATAATAAATGCATTTATGGAAGATGTCGCGGAATTCCACCTCTTAGATTATTTCTTGAAGAACATACGTGCCATTTTATGATGGCAAATAACATACTTTGACAGATTCACGCGTTGTCCGAGTATATAGTAGCTAGCTGGTTCTATATACGTATGTACATACCTAAGTCCCCGCGTACATTATGGCTCACGACTTAATTCGCGAGTGTTATATAGAAGTGAGAATCGCGTATCATGAGGGAGTGTTTTTATCCCTTTAGAATAACATATGAACATATCCGGGCGGTAAAATATCCTTTGAGAGTGATTTTATTGATAGTGTATATATAAATATATATATATACAAGATAGGTATTATGTATATATGTATATACATTTATAGAGAATTGTTACATATGATACATCGAACGTATATATAAGACGATGTCCGTGTCGATTTGAAAAGTTTATAAATACGAGACGAGACTAAGGTCAGGTTTTATTCCCACGGGAATTTCTATCCCCTGTTACCTGGTTGGAGGCTGGTTCAATAATAAGTATCTGCAGCAAAGCTGGCGATGGCAAGAACAGCTCGCGTCCGTTTGTCCCCGACATCCGTACACATCCGTTCAGATCTCATGATCGTTCCTCCTCGTATAGCGTATATGAATTACACATTTGTCAATGCGCACTGAGTTTATATCATTTTATTATAACGCAACGTGTTTTGTGGTACGGCGTGCAGCCCCATTGATATACCTATACAATGTGTATAAGTAAATATATATATATATATATACGTAGGTATATACATCGCGTTTGGTATACATACGATGCTCTCACATGGCGGTATCTCAAAGTCCACGGTTGGATGATGTGAATCGATCTGGTGAAAAGGAGGATATCTGTCGAATGGTCATATATCGAATAAAAACTAAATAACTAAAGATAGAAAGAAATTTATACTCAACTGAGTAACCGCGTGCGCGAAATAATACGTAACTTGATTAATTTGTTGTTAGCAAACAGGTTGGTTCTTTCAAAGGACGAAGAACGAGCATCCTGTAGTTCTCGAAGCTCGCAGTTCGCGGTTCGCATCACGCAGGATGATGTTGCATAGCGGAAAATAAAGGAGACTCCATTTATTAAGTTGGTAATAAAATAAGACTCCGTGGGCGGAATGGTTTACGAGTAAGAGGGAAAACGGAGGAGAAGACGAAGAAGAAGAAGAAGAAGAAGAAGAAGAAGAAGAAGAAGAGGGAACAGTTGATTTATACGAAAATTTGGGAACGACCCGAGGCCAGAATGTCACAGAGTTAGATTATACCGCGACTCCACTCGGCGAAACTATTACCTATGCACCCTCGTTAGATATAACCGTATATACAATATACATACATACATACATACGTATATACATATAGAGGTGTATGTATATGTACGTTTAAAAATAATTATCAATTGGGGAACGACGTGAGGCCGTTGAATAAATTTAGAAAAACCAACTATAAGGAATAATTTCAGAACTAAGAAGTGAGAGATTAAATCTTGAATAAAATAACCCACACCATGAGAGTTAATCTCGACTTTTAACTAGCGATAACCGCTTTAATAACCGTACAAAAAAGAAGAACTAGCATTGCCAGTATATACCCTACCTACGGTCGAGTAGAAAAACGGAATGTAAATAAATATAGATAACTGAATATATTTCGCTTCTTTACCGAATAACCTCTGTATACCTATATCTTTTATTATTATTATTATTATTATTATTATTATTATTATTTTTTCCTCTACGGTGCTGAATATCTAGATTTTTATTAGATACGTACCATACATAGACAGCTACTCTAAAAGTATCCTTTCACTCGCCGCATATTACGCGGAACAAACAAACGTTTAACAAGAGTATAATATACGCCTGTATTATCTTAGCCAGGTATATTATGTACCTTTATAGAGTTTCTCAGTTCTCTTATCCAACTGTTTCCTCTATTAGTCTGTTCTATTTATTCGATACGGTATGGTAGACGCTTCTTATTCACGAAAGAAATTAACGGGGCGAATTATTAAGGAAGCGGTTAACTTCACGCACTTGTGGAGCCGTATAAAAACACAAACATTATTATATACATACATATATAATATACATATATACTATATTATAACCGTATTTTGTTCTAAGTAAATGTTAAATTTATTCGCTAAATTATATCAGCGTTAAGTTTTTTAATCAATAATCAAAATATATTATCATTAGGATGAATCACGTTATGACTTTTTTTTTTTTTTTTTTTTTTTTTTTTTTTTTTTTCAGGGATTCGAATGATCCTGTCATTCGTTACGTTACGTTACGTTATACGTGCGTATCGATTGCATGGACTGCAATGTAGTCAGGTATAACATCACACCCTCTCTTCTTGCGCTAGCCCACGCACTGGTATAGTAACAGAACTGTATACCATAGAGATACAGGCGTTGGTGGTTGGTCCCATGCTGGGCTAGGAAGCATATATCCTCCGCTATCTAAATAATTATCGCGGCCATTACCGTCACGTGGCGTTGTCGCTGTTGCTAGTGAAGCCAGCAGCAACGCAACGCAACGTAACGCAACGCGTACAATACTGCATGTGTATGTAACACATAAGTGTGTATGTATATATACATGTATATATATCGATGGACGTAACAACATCTACACAAATACTGCACATGCAAGCTGAGGAACAACTATGGGGACGAGAAACCGCGATGGAACTATGCAATGACTCGTCTGTACGTATACATACTTTATACAGTACGTATGTATATACAATCTATAGTGAACAGAAGGGAATCCCTCTTCACAAGTCATTGCAATTTGCATGCATCAATTATTGATGAAACTTGATTTTTTCTTATTTTAAGGGTGTCCTGTGAAACCCGGTAAATCCCGCCAACCCTCCCTTTTTTTGTTTTAAATTTGTAGATTTTTTTTCACTCTTTAGACATCGTCCAGTAATTAATGAATAATATTTTTGGTGATCGGTTGATTGATTTAGGTGATTTTGCAAGTTAAGCTGTTAGTGAGCTTGTCATGTTTTTCATTTTTCAATAATTTCATTCCCAAATTCAGAGAAGATATTTGACTTCCGGTAATAACGTTTTTAAATTAGACATACGTTATACTAGGCTTATGAATTTTTGGCACATCTTTTACCATCCACAAAAAAAAAAAAAAAAAAAAAAAATCGTTCTTGACGTAATCACGTGTACTTTAATTTCTTTTTCTCCTCAGTCTCATAATCAGACGAAGATACTGAATTCTAAAAATTGATCTTCTCTCATTGTTCAACGAAAAATGTCCATGAAAATTTTCTACATAGGATCAAAGGTCCTCGAATTATATATTTAATTATTTTAATTATTTCTTTTTATTATACCGAATCGAGAGATCCAAAAATTTCGTTTTCTCTTTTCCCTCGTCGAGGTCAAAGGTCTGCGAAAAATGTTTCATCGGATATAATAATACCTGCGTGGTTGAAGAGAGGAAGCATATAAAGAAGAGAAAGAGAAAAAAAAGTAAAGAAATAAAGGAGGTCTCGGTGCCTCTAGCAAGGAGCAAAGGTAGAATGGGTATAGGTATAGGTATAAAAGTATGTCTATATGGAGGGAGTAAGGGTGAGCTTGGGGAAGCGGCCAATTAGCTTAAAATAATGAACATGTTTCGGCGTCTTTTGTTTCCGCCGTCCACCTAGGCAGAGGACCGCCGGGTTAGCCGCCAGCTAACGCTCCACAATGGGAGACTTTGTTTTCCCGATTTTACCACACCCCCTCAAACCTCTAGACAATGTTTGTGCCCGTATTACCGCGATACCATCATTTTACGGCGGTATATAGTTTTACCTCAATTTCCTACGCAAAAAAAAAAAAAAAGAAATAAAATAAAATAAAATAATGAAATAAAAAAGAGGGTATAGAGCTAACAAATCGAACACCAAATTACCATCTCATGAGGAAAATCTCGAATTCAAATCCCCTGTCGTAACGGTCGATTTTTTTTTAAACTGCTTTTTAAAAAAATGATGCAATAAATTAATAATATCGATAATAATAATAATAATGATAATAATAAGCGTAAATTACGTATCAGAGGTCGGTCCCGGGCGCACAGAGGATCGCTAACCATAGGGGGATGAGGAAGGACTTGGGGCAAAAAACCAACGCGGCGATCGAGTGAGAACGATTCAATCAGGAGCCACATAAATCTCTCTTGCCCGCGGACATCGCATCGGGTCGAGTCTTTCGTTTATCTACTTCTCTCCCTTTATCTCATTTAATACATGTTTCTTTTTCTCCCTTTACTCTTTGCCCGGGCTCCGATCCGCGATCCGCGATCCGCGACCCAGTATTAATTATGCGCGATGCGCGCCGGCGGGCATTCCACGACTGGTATAGTATGCCCAACAGTATTTGCGGGCATTGTTAATCTCAAGCGCTCTCCGTCTGCCACTGAGTTTCGCCCGTTTCTTCGTTCCTCTTGCTTTGCTTGTTTCCTTTCTTTTTGTTGTTTTTTTTTTTTTTTTTACTTTTTCTCTCTCTTTTCTTTACGTTTTATATATTTTTTTTTCTCTTTTCTTTCTTTACTTATTCTCTTCGTTCTTTCTTCAACTCGCCTAAACCGATCCTCGCGTTTTAGGCTACAGGATATAGCTCGCCGATCCTAGCACTACAAGCAAACTCGATTCTTAATTCTCGATTCTTCATTCCCTTGCGCTGCAGTCAGTTCCGAATATAAAAAATTTCAATCTATTATGCAAAATCATATCAAAAACAGTTCGGGATTATAATCTCAAGTCAAAGACACCTCTTGATTATATTCTCTTTGTTGAAAATCGTCAGAACTGTTAAACGATCGCTCCAATTATCGCTATGTAGATAAATATATTTGGTAATTTTGTCATTATTTTTTAACCGTTTTTTGATCATTTATAAAAATTTTTTAAAAAGTCTCGACGATAGAAAAGAAAAAAGAAAAAAAAAAAAAAAAAATCTGAAAACTGTGCATATATAAGCGCGTATATAAGAAAAATCGTGAGAATAAAAATATCAAAGACATAAGGAGTTGGGTCTAAGGACTTTTAGTATTTTGAAAGTTTCCAACGATGGGTATATATCGTGGTGCATATAAACGCGCGGGCCGGATATCTTTGGATAAATGAATGCGCGTCGTTGACATGTTAATGCGTCGCGATGCGAGTTCTTTCGTTGGTCCGGGCGTCATCGGCGACATAATTGTTACGCCCACGTCTCAAAAAAGAAAAAAAAAAAAAAGAAAAAAAAAACGACACAACGAAACAAAATTTTTCACGGAAATACCAGAAATATACGTACCTACGTATACCTAGCGTCAGCGTTGCGACGTAACGTCGACGACGACTTGGTAGCGAGAGAAACGGGAGTTACGAAAGCACCACCCGAACTCGACGAGGACGCAATTCATTCCTAATGTTCTACTAATGACGTTATTCCTGGAGTTATTAGAGCGACGGGACGAAGAGGGAAGACTTTATAGCCACGATAAACTATACCGTATGGTAATTTACAAACACCTACGTTCGTCTATACATCAAACAGTCATCTAAATCCCCATACGTAATTCCATATTACTCACTTTTTCAATATACGTATTTTATACATATCATAAAGATCTAAGGATTATCGCTTCACTCGAGTTATCAGAAAGAACAATTAATAAAACTGTATCTCTTCGCGTTTCATACTTTTAAATTCCATAAATCATCTTTAAATCCAGCTGTAGGTACCGCTTTTTAATAACGAAGCCAAAAGATTTGCTAAACAAATTGTATACAAAGTCATTTTCCAACAGATTATTTTGACGTCTGAATAAGAATTTTAACGTTTTTAAATTAATTTCATTTTCATCGCTATAAACGATTTCGTTGAGCAGATTAATTATCATTTCAATTTTCGATTAAACTAAATTCTACAATATTACATAACAGATTTATGCATAATATGAATTTTGTAAACAAATTGTGAACAATTTTGACCATAAATTCATCCGACTGTATACAATGTGTCGTTTATTCCAACGTTCCTTAACAATTTTTCGGAACAATCTCTTCGAAAATTTGTCCTAAAATCATCGCTTCGTTATTCTGCGAGAAACAAAGAGTATCTGAAAAACTTAAAAGAAAAAAAAGAAAAAATTGAATCTGCACGTACTTACGGTAGCGTTTAGTGTTATAGTTTCGTATTTAACGAGCGTGGCAAGACTGTTATTATATCCAGCGTATCTCTCTCCCCACGGCAAGGTAAACAGTGTTAAATAAATGGTACTCTTAAACCGATATATTATTAAGTGGGAAGTCTTCGAGGCGGGGTAGAAAAGTACCTCTCGCAGTTCTTCCAGAGTGATGAACTGCCTCGCGGCTGATCCTCAGGGCGGTTAGAATGGATGCGCTTCTTCGCATCGTGGAGGCGAATGTACGTACGTACGTTATACGTATATACGTATGTATATACATCGCATAGGGCGGCTGCCGTGTAAGTGGATGTTTTGACAGCGCGTTGCACTAATCAGTCTTTGCACTTCGTTTGACGTACAAGCGCGTGCGGTTATTCTCTTTAGGATCTCTTTCTCTCCCCCTCTCTCTCTCTCTCTCTCTCTCTCTTTCTATACCCTCACTTATGCACACATTCATCTCAACGTATACAAAAAGCTAGTATACATGTGACTTAGAAAACGTTGCTGCACACTGCAGTGCCGCATGACGACCGTTTTCTCCTGATCTTCTAAGTGATCTAATTGCGGACGTCGTTTAATCTCCGTAGAGTTATAATTCCCGAGAGTTTCGCTTCGTCTTTGTCAAATATTTTTATTTAAGATTTTTTTTTTCTTTCTTTTTTTTTTTCGTTTATATTTTCAAATAAAATGTATGACCAATTAATTTGCGTTAATTAAATGAGATACCAGAACCCCCGTGAGAAGCTAAAACGCGTTACTATATACCCACGAATATTGCGTGTTGTTTAGTAGTTTGCCAAGCCTGCCAGTTTCCCAGTTTGTTAGTTTGTTGTTTCAACGTTGAATAGCTAGGTAGTTACACTATAACCAAACTACGACATTTGGACAAGAAGTTTTTATTAAAAAAAATAAATAAATTAAAAAAATACACGAATCCAGCATTGTGTATCGCTTAATATTATACGAACATCCTGTCAAACTATTTCCGTTGTAAAACATCAGCTCAGTCTATAGGGTGGAAAAATAAAAAAAAAAAAAAACAAAAAAAAATATCAAGAAGATTAATGGCCGGGTATTAATCAAGCAAGATTTTGAAATCCTCTTATGTGCACCGGAATCGACACCCCATTAAAACTCCTACTCTTTTCCTATGCACAACACATATACATGTAAATAATCTATCCGAGTACGAATTAAATGTAGGTATATATACGCATGTATATATATATATACTTTTACGTATTTATGGGCACCGAAAAGAGTGATGTGTGGAAGCGACGAGAGGATTACACGTTTGTTTTTCGATCCATTGAGGTACAAGTTTCGGTGGTATAAGTGGCGGTTATATGTGAATGTCTGAACGGAATACTGGTGATACTTACAAAACACGGTATGAGAAGAAGCATGGGACATGCCTATGTACTATCGAGGAAGCTTGCCGCAAGAATGTTGAGCCCGGAACATAGAGAGAAGACAAGCTGAGACAACCCGAGACAAGCTGAGACACGTGTAGGTCGGAATGAAGAACGCTGCAGTATAGTTCGAGAAAACAGAGCCTAGAGACTAGCTAGCAGGGCTTAAAAGTTAAAAGTTAAATTTCTCAACGCGGATTCAGCTGCGCTTTTCTCGTCAAACATAACCCTCAACAAAACGAGATGACAAAAGGAGCAGAAATATTGCTGTAACTTTCACTGACTTTTTTCTATGCAAGAAACTGCGATGTTGAATCGAGTTTTTAGCATTTGATGAAAAAAAAAAAAAAAAAAAAAAACTATTCGATCATGGTTTTGAAATTTGTGAATCTAGGACACGTTTGCATATTAAGAAGGTATATAGCTTGGAGTTTGTTACAGCTTACGTCCTTTCGAGGCTGCTGCGAAAAAGAGCAATCGTTGTCCGCTGACACGAAGACAGCGATAGTTAATGGGTACTATTACTCAGCGGATTGAATGGGTCGGATCCCTGCGCGTGACAAGGCGGTAACGAAATACCAAAATAACGTCACTGATAAATGTACGCAAGTATATACATATACCTATTCAGTTCTAGTATTTCTTTACTGACGAACGACTCCGGAATTAACCCCAAGTTCCTTCTAAGATAAACGCCTCAGAGATATTATGAGAAAATAAGGAAGTTAGACTATAGCTCTTTGAGATCAAGTATCGGTCCCGCAGTATTCAAGATGAAGATGATATTTTTCAACATTACTTGATTAAGCAGACCAGAAACACTAAATTTATAAAATGAGTTAAATTTAACAGAACCAGACCTCTGCTACGTCTTCAGTTTTGGTTGGTTGAACGAACTAGCTAACCAAACTCATGATGATCAGTTCTTACAGCTTGATTTCATGAACTGAAGTTTAGATGACCGTTTCGCCGATCGTTTTAGCGGAAAATAAGAAATACTTTGGTATATCCAGCCTCCTTATATTAGAAGATCTCGAGTTTGGTCTTTGAGGAGTGATGGGCTCCAGGGAAACGTAAATTACTTTAAAGGGGGAGTTGAGTTATGCGACAGAGTGACGGAACGCGCCAGCTGAGGAGCGCCACTGGATAAACACCGCGTCTTATACCTCTCAGTTCTCTTTCCTTCTCAGATTCACAATCTGATTATATCTTCTATTTCATCGTTTATATACGCTTTCTGGGTTAACGGTAACGCGACAGCTTTGTCGCACCGCTAAAACCTAACCATCCGTGGACGTCGACAATTATCCAATCATGTCATGAGAATGACGGATTGCACTGTAGCTGACTAGTAGTTGCAGTTAACCAGATTTAACAAAATAAATCGAAAAGGGAAGAGCTAAGAGATTCAAGCCTCGATCATTCGTCGACTCGATTCCTCCTTTTACAAATTTTTTTTATTTTCATTTTCCCAAAACTCTCACAGGTTTTGTAATCAACGACAAACCATACACGTACATACATACATGTTCACTCGCATTATTATATATTTAATGAAAGGTTGCTGCAGGGTTGTATGGGAACAGCTGTAACACCCGGACAATAACGATTTAAGTAGGAAAAAGATGAAAGAACCTCTTCAGTCACTCTTAGTTTTTATTATCGACGAAATAGACGCGGTTATTCCTTAAGGTCTGGACCGCGGAGCGGTATAATTCTTCTGTAAGTTAAAGACGCGTCTAACTTGTAAGCGAAAAGACAACGATAAAACGGATAATGGGTTGATGCGGTAGTTTCGGTGGACATTTCAAAGTTAATCTATCTTGGCTAGGAATTTTATCTCTCGAATCTCGTTCCGAGTGTTAATACTGATTTTTCTTCTTCTTCTTCTTTTTCTTCTTCATCCTCTTCTTCTTCTTCATCTTGATCTTCTTCCTCTTCTTTTAATTTTGATATCTGAAGATCTATAATAGATACGCAATGTTCAGGATCAGCAGTTCGAGTAGCAAAGTCCATAGATCTAATTACGCAATTTTCTTGCTACGGAAGCCGGTTCGACTTAAAGACGTGTACCACTTCGTTTCGCCGCTAATGGCTTCATTAATTAGTTTCATTTAGTCCCGGGGAAGACTGAAAATCTCGTTCCTGCACGGGGAATTAAGTGAAATAATTAGACAAATTAGGGCTGCGCCGATGGAAGAACGCTCGGCGTTGAGCTGCAGAGTGCGGCGGAGTGCGAAGAAGAACGAAGAGAGAAAGATAAAGAGAAATAGCAAGGTTAAGGACGAGAGAGTGACTGAGATGAAAAGAGAACGGGGCAAGAAGGGAAGAGGGAGAGAAAGCTGGAAGGGAATCATTTGTCATTAGGATCCGCTATTAATTCCTCGTTAATTCCTCCTTTCCTCGTCAAGCAAGATAAACGAGTGGCTTCTGCCCATGCCATGCCATGCCATGCCACACCGCGTCGACCAGTGATAGGTTCGAACCAGACCAGAGCCTACATAGCGCATAACGAGAAATTTATTAACAATAAGAAGCACTAATCTTCTGTCGTAAAACACATTAAAAACTACCAAGTAATAACAAACGTCTCTATCCCATATAAAACGAATGGAATAATAATCCATCTGACGTTAGTTTTCATACCACGATGAAAAAAATGTGTATAATGTCCTCACGCGTCCTCACCCAAAATCTCGAGTTAAGTACCTCTTCGAGTGTTCTTCAACGAAGAGATCCTTGGAGTTGTTTCTGACCCTAGACCCTTGTGCGAAGCCATTGTTTATATCCTCCCAATTTTCAAGTCTATAATAATGTCTGATAGTTTCTGTAGGGTATTGGAGAGATGAGTTGATGATCGAGTTTATAAGATGCGTGATTGAATGTACGGTTTTTGTACCAAAGTGATGTCTTTTTTGTTCCCCCCCCCCGTTTTTTTTTTAATTTGTTTCTCTTTCTTTGCTCTCCTGTAATAATTTCATCTCCGTCTAAGATTTGGCGTTCATATATGTGTCTGTATATATACTAACTGTATATATTGTGTTGGAGTTTGAATGTGTTGCTGGGTTGACTGGGCTTGATGTGGCGAGACTAACCGAGCTACGGTTCGTTGACGCTGTCACCACGGTCCTATCTCACTCGAGGCTGGCATAGCTCTCGATGGTATAGTAGATGTGTGGTATATAAGAGTCGTGCCAACCGGCCGTCCAGTTATAAAGTATGTGAACTATAAACTTCACATCTATAAGCTGCACGCCGCGCCGAAGCTTCGGTCGCGAACGAGAAGAACGTAGTATATAAGTAAGTAAGTGCAGACTGAGTATAACGGTCAGGTTGGTCAAAACTGATAGGTGAGTTTTTTTTTTTGTACTTCAGGGCAAAACCAGGATCCCTCTTAACTTTTAGTATTTTATTAAGTGTGGCATCAGTGTCGACAGTTATTGGACGTTAGTTCTTATTTGTTATTCCGTGAGATTTTCTATGATACTTACAGTATTTATACGCATGGCAGGGTCTACGAGGCTTATGGTATACGATGGGGTATTATACAAGGAACCGAAGTACACATATCATTCTGACGAGTGGTTAAAAGCGGTAAAAACGAATGAAAATATTTATCGTATTTTGAGGGTTTTTATTTTTTATTTTATATATATATATATTTTTTTTTGTCATTTCTGTTTTTATTTCAAACGTTTCGGGAGGTTTATTGCTACGAAGTTGACGGGGGTGATAAAAACACGACAAGTTTTGAATCTTGACATATCCGGATGTCTTGAAATTTGAGACTTCCGGCTCACTTTGATTCGATCTTTTTCTTTACTTTCTTCTTTTTTTTTTTTTTTTTTGTAAAGGATAGATTTAATTGGACAGCACTTTAATTTTTTTTTCTTCTTCTTCTTTTTCTTCTTCTTCTTTTTCATATATTATGCGGCTCGCCCGTTATCCAGATCTACCCTAATTAAGATGGCGGATACTCTTATATCACGGAAGACGTCATTTTTCGTACACTTTGGCTCTCGCTTGGCTATCTCGTACGAGTAATTACCTACCTACCTCGCACGAGGCGAGGCAAAGCACGGCAAGACAAGACAAGGCAAGGCAAGGCAAGGCAAGGCAAGGCAAGAGAGGCAAGCCAGCCAACTCAAACGCGTCGCGACGCCGTCCACCCTTTTCAGATCGGTTGTTTGTCATCCGTCAAGAGCTATACGGAGGTAGATTGCCGGACGCGAGAAAGACACCTGCCGTCGGGACGTCCCGCTTTCAAAGACAAACGGGAACTTTAAGTTAGGGGCATCAATTATACGTCCGTTTATATACAACCCTCGATGTATATGTAGGTATATATGTTCGTGTAGGGGTGCCCAATGTCGTAGCTAAGAAATGATATTTCCGATTTTTCAAAAACAAAATTTATTTTATTTTATTATAAAACGTTTTTGAATTATCTAAAAACTCAAGTATTTTTTTTTTATATTTCCAACCGGCGATTTTCATTTTTCGCAAAAAGGTTGAGAAAATCAAACAAATTTCATATCTCGATGAATGGCAGTTCGTAAATAGTGTAACTCCGTGCGTATCTCGTCGGTAGATTTGACTCTCCAAGAAAATTTTCTGACTGTTCAAAATTCGTCCGAGATCCACGAAGCATGATCCCTCTAACTCGGCTTAACTTTATTATTAGAATCGCAGCCACGAAATAATTTCGTCTATTTTTCTCTCCCTCTCACTCTCTCTCTCTCTTTCTTTTTCTCTCTCTCTTTTCATCTCTCTATTTCTCTCTTCCTCTCTTACTTTTGCTCTCTCACTGTTATATTGCTCTTTCGTTAGTATAGCAGCTATAGAAGTGGGGATCATCCCCGGCTTAGAAGAGTCTATTTATGTTTACCAAATGCACGGATAAAACTAATTTATACACGTCACGGGTTGACAAATTTCCAGAGCACCGCGTTGCGTCGGAAAACTCACGCCATGGTATTGCCGCAGGCCTGGCCCGACGGGTTTTATTATCCATTGGCCGTATTATCGAGCTTGGAAGTCGGTCAGTATACGGACCTACGCGATTCTCTCCACGGACGGGATGGAAGGGTAATTAATTATCGGTGAAAAATATTTTCGCACAAATATAAATCCTATTTATTTACACACTTCCGGTTCTACTCTTGAAAAATTAAAAAAATTTTTTTTTGGTTTTAAATGATAAAAAAAAAAAAAAACAAATTATAAATCTCGTTGAAAATTTTCTTCCGCATTCTTTTAGCAATTTTATCAAAATCCAAACGAAATGAACCAACGTTTTCGCCTCGACTTTATTAAAAACCAAAAAAAAAAAATACTTCGAAAAATTTCATCTTCTACTTTTTCCTATCTCGAAATCCAACCCAAATTGGTGCATCGTCGAAGAGGAGTTGTCGAGGGAGGTATAGTAGGAGTCGCCGGGTAGTTTTGGGCGCAAAAAAACGCGCGAGGCATCCACAGAGGCTCATTAACTGAGCAGGCTTTAAATTGGCCCGTATAGTATTCAGTTAGCTATACATATAGCAGCAAGTCTCTCGCAGCTACTTTTTAGCTTGGTTTTAATATTTATGTTTTGCTGGTTGGTTATGGTTGACACGAACCGTAGAGAATCGTCTTCACGGGTCAGATCTCCAGGGTTTTACACTAGCTGATATATACATGCACAACTAGACACTCGAGGTCTCTCTATTTAACGTTCAATTTAGTTAATATGAGTAAAAAGTATTCCAAGAACTTAAGCCTGTCATCCTAAACTAAAAGAATCACTAGCTCGGATTTCCCAAGCTCTTATACAACTCCGTAGCCAGGGTAGTAGGTACTACGTATAACGTCGTCTGTTTCCACTCAAAGTCACATATCGATGAGAATTAGTTATGGAAGACAGCTGAACAATCTATATACCAAGAGAAAATTGCTTTGGGTGATGAAAGTATGCAAAGTTTCGTTTTTTTTTTTTTTTTTTTTTTTTTTTTAAATTTTTTATGTACGTGCTAATATGTCACAGTTTTGTCTACGACATATTCCTACAATTCTCTTTGATCAGTTATATAGCCAATAAATATAATACATAAAATAGATTATGAAATTGGACTGAGAAAATCTATCGATATTTATATGTATATAAAGTTGCGGGCACACATGGCGTTTAAAAGAACTCAGTTTAGTCTGTGTTACCACAGCAGTCTGAAGAGAGTATACATATAATAAAATAAGAAAAGGAAAAAAGGAACACGAGAAAAAAAAGGTTAATAAAAAAAAAAAAAAAAAAAAAAAAAAAAAAAAAAAAAGGGAGAAGGATCTGACCGACATCCAAGTTTATTGCGATCCTCGGTAAATATTCAAGGGGCAAAACCCACCGTGCAGTGGCGGGTACATACAGTGTACACGTATGATGTACGCAACTACTGCCGTGGAACAAATCTGTAAAATGTTTGTGTGAGTGCAGTATTTTACATAGAAACTCCATTTAATATGACTGTACGGACAGATATTTGTATATACATACTGCGTAGGCATGTATGCAGACAACATACACATGTATGACGGGGTATGTATGTACGTACGTGAGTACGGGATACGTGGATTCGCATATGTACGAAGAAATACGTTTGTAAACACTCGTTGAGTATAAGTATGTACCTACTTTAGTGCGGTTCAGAGGAATCGTAAATATATCATTCGCTATATCCAAGGATCAGATATGCCGGTGCATAAGTTATTATTACCTTCAACGAGGAAAATAGATAGGTACCATTATTTTAAAAAGGTCATATTCTTGATTTATTACTGGACATAAGAGGCGACTACTATTCGTATATTCATATGCAAGAACTGAATATCGTTGCGGATTTTCGTTTAACCGTCCAATATAACGGTAGACGATTTAAACTATACCTATACCGCAAACTCAACATATTATAACGATCACACGAAATTAATCGATCTCACAAAATTACCAAACCTTTCAAGGCCATTAAACAAAAGAAACAAAAAAACGAAAATAGTATAAGAAATAAAATCGAGATAACTTTACAGCACTCACCTGCCCAGAGGAATTGTCGATGTTAAAACCACAGTTTCGATGAACAGATCAATTTTTAGAACGATTATTATGTTCGATGAAAATATGTCCACCGCGACGATTAACGTAAAACGATATAATTATATTCATAACAAAAGGGTAGTAGTTAGAGTCGAGTACTGAAAGTGCATAAGCATAGAGCGTAAAGTTGTACTCGTCAAAATGTATGGTGTATGGTGCCTAGGGAAAGGGAGTACACGCGATGTGGCTGACAAGAAGCGAGTATAATTTTGAAAATATCGCGTGCCCGTGGATGGTTCGCGGATTGGCGGTGTTCGCACGAAGTGTGTATAAAATAAGAATAATAAGAATAAGAATAAGTAAGGTATATACATATATACCTATATATATATGTATATATATAATATAAAGGTAACGCAAAACGAGGAAGAACCCGGAATGTTGTAATTGGCGGCAGAAGGTGCCTTAGGCCCGATGTCCTCGATTGATAGTACCGCGTTAATGATCGGTTTATGCTGGTAGGTAGAAGCTGCCGTTTCTGGCGTCGCGTCCGTCGCCGTGAATATTTCAAAGTATGTACCAACGAACGTCGGCGACGATCTGGTACGTGAAGCTGAAGATCCTTTTTAAATATCGCTACTTGATCACCCGACGATTTCATCCAGCTGTTTCACATAACCATATAGAATAATAATAATAATATACCGTCAAATACTATGCAAATTCTTCTACCTCGTCGACAGCTTCGGACATGAAGATTCAACTCGTTTTCACCACGGGGGTACGACACGCCAATCATCAGCAACAAAGTCTACACGATGACGCGTCAAAAAATTGAACAATATTTGTTTCATTCTTTTAAAATAAGCTTACAAACATTATTTTAGTGATTTACTAACACCGTTATCATGCACTACCTCACAAAACACTGCAGTATAATGTCCTCCGGTAGATATAATAATTGTTTCGACAATCGTTACTTCGACTATTTACCGAGGGGTTCGATGCAGCAGATGGTAATTATCACTGCGGCACGCGTGCATCGAATTGCACGAGTTAAAATGATCGAAGAAAAAAAAAAAAAAAAAAAAAGGGTTAAGTGGTCAGACAAACGCACCCTTTCTGCACCTTGCAGAAATCATATTCGAAAAAGTCTTAAAACTGTTATATAAATATAATATCGATCGATGGATTAAGTTGCTTCAATTATTTTCTTTCTTTTCTTTTAGTCAAAACCGCGCAGGAAGGTTATGGCAGATTGTATTTTACTAGCAATTTCGATATTATCATTGAATCGCGATTCTCACACCGGTTTCGGGGCATAAGTTGGTCCTAATTAATTAATATACACGAGGAATCATATGTTGGAATTTTAACAGGAAGGGAGTAGATAGCAGGTTGTCCCTTCCCGCATTACAGAAGAGGGGAAACACCCGAGACATATGTGAAACACATTGTAGGTGCAACGGGGCGAAGTTCTTGCTCGCGGCTGTTATACCGATGCCAGTCTTACCGCGTTACCAATCTTCTCTGTAATTTAGCTGTATAGTGTCATGCGGAGCTCCGTTCCTGGCATGTTTTGATACAAATTAAGCGGGCATGTATATAGCGAAGAGGTTTCAGCTTCAGGGGCGCCATGAGTAAACCGTGTAGAGAGTTTGGGTGTATGTACCAATACTCAGATAGGATAGTGTGTGTATACATTTACACCCTTATATATATATATATATATATATAAATCTATGAGGAAAGAGAGTCTGAAAACCACATAGATTTTCAAGGAATGATTTGTTAAACGTCGTTAGGATAGCGCGTGACAGGCGGCGAGGGAGTGCCAAACCTGGAAACGATTTATAACGCAGTGACTCGAGCCGGGCTGCACGCTTTACTTTCGAAGGATTCAAAACGAAGGAGAACCAGAAGAGCACCGATTCGTAAAATCAGTCTATCAGATTTACATTTAATCAAATTAATTCAGAGGTGTGAATTGATAGGTCATAAATTCGCCGATTATCGACAAGGGATCTGATCAAACGAAAAAGAAAATCACTGATTTTTGCCAACGATATCGTTGTGCAGTGATTTCTTTTTTTTTTGTTGAATTTTTAGGAAACAGTTACCCGATTTTTCGAGAATAGAAAACGGATTCAACCGGATCAATGATAATCGTAGATTTATAAAAAAAATACATCGATTTGAGATCACCCTAAGAAACCACAACTTTTCTGGTTAATTATTTGAGCTAGATGGTTTCAGGGTGACCCCGTCGAGAGGGTGGAGCACGCCGACGCCAGTGAGGCGTCGAGGCGTCGAGCTGGGCCTCCAGGAACTCGTTGCAGTCAATTAATCAAGTTCTCGTTGATTGGTTACTCGCGTTGTGTCTTCGTTTTCCTGGTATAAGGACAAACGCCAGTTCCTAACACGAGGAAAATTTCAAATCCATAATATCTACGTCCACATTAGGAGTACGTGGTGCAAAGAAAAATGTTAATTAAATTATTAATACCCGATAAAACCTTAAAAAAGACAAAAAAAATCGCAGTATGGGAATAGAATTTGATTCTTCTTTCAAACACGTCAAAAAATCGCTTTTGTCTTACCAAGAAATTTATTTTTCATATTTAATTATTTTCCTCACCCGTTATAAACGTGTCTGTGTTCTACACGTTGACCGGAGTATAAGATGACCGAGTATTGTCCGCGGGATACGCGCGGGTAACACTACACCATAGTGGGCAGTTCCACTTGCAGACGTGTGGTGGTCAATGTTTTGGGTGACAGCTAGTGTCCCGTGTCCTGGACGAATTCCCTAAGGAACTGGTAGACAGGCACCGACACAGTATAGTGTAGCTTTACCATCATAAATTCATACATATACTGATCTATGTTACAAATAATTTTGCCAAACGTGTTACGTATACCAACATACAACACATGTATCTACATTGTACATGTCAGCGTTTAAAACTACGTTTCAAATGACTTTGCAGGAACTTGGCAAGCACATGCGTCACGCACGTGTTCCTACTAGCTTTACAGAAATTTTTTACATTCTAATACAAATTTCAAAATTCCAGATTCTACATTTTTTCACTGTTTACACATTTCCGGGGGCCAAATAATTTTCATTTTTTCTTTTTTTTTTTTGCTTATTTGATGCAATTCAAAGCTTTTCACGAATTTTTCAGACTCTGAATGTCTGTATAGCAAAAATGTATATTTTCTTTCGATTGATTTGCGATGAATTATGAAACCGTGTTACGTGAAGAACCAAAAAAAAAGAAAACAAAAAGGGAAACTTGACGAGAAGGTGGCGGCTGAAGAGGCTGGCGCTAAGCTCCTCGATCCCTGGAGGACTTGGAGCCTTAAGAAGTAGAGTTTGGAGAGACTGAGAGACCCGGTGACAGTTTCCAGAGCCAAGCCCGGATACACCCGTCACCCGAGCCAAGGTTGTACGTCGTGCTGGTAATTAGGAGGTTCTCCGCCTATGTCGTACTACCCCAGACCTCACGACCCAGACCTCGACCCTAAACCTATTTAGTTGTCATACTTCCATACAGCGTTTCTAACCCCACACCGCTTACATCCTTACAGCTATACATATATCGCAAAATTTTTCAACTACGATATAAAATTGTCATCTAAATTTGTGACCAACGATTTGAATCTGATTTGTTTCTTCTATCTAAGATAAAAACGATTTTATCAGATTCTTGACAAATTTTTTTCATCGCTGTTGTACTTTAGACAAAAAAAAAAAAGGTAATTAAGCTTATACTACGAGTGTACCTGGTTTTGCAATTTAGCTTTCTTGAATGTTGGTGTAATATCTGCCTAGCTATCCTACCTATCTATACCTATCTTATATATATATATAACGAACCTCCGCGAAATATCATTTACAGAACATTTCAGCTAGAGAAACGGGAAGTGAATTACTATCGCGCGTTGGGTTAAAGCCCGGTAAAGTTGGCGTTAGGGCGTCGCCGTGGTTGGAATATGCAGCACCCGCCTAAGCTTCCTCTTCTCTTTGGTGAGTGCTCGACAGCAAACGCGGGTAACTAAGGAGTATAAGGGCGGGCAAGAGGTGGCAAAGGAGGAGGAAGCCATGACGGCTTTCTAGAGGCAGCGGAAATATACCCCGCATACTGCTAATCACCATAAAGCTTCGAGCTACACGTGTTACGAATTCCCACCGAAGAGGGTTTCCCTCCATTCCTCTCTTTGCCTCATCCCATATCTCTCTCACTCTTTCTGGAAAACGCCTACCGACGCCCCCACGTCAAGAATTGCGCGTATCTTTCCTCGCTATTCTCGGTGCAAAAACGAAAGAAAAAAAACCACGTTTATTTATCTCATTTTTTGATTTTTTTTTTACTGCAATTAATGGAAAAAAAATATATATCGGTCACAGGATCGCCCCCGAATCAAGGATAATGCTTTTTAGCCCGATATACGATTCTCATAGTGTACAAGTTTTGAACAAGGGAAATAAAATGGGTTAAAAGAAAAGAGAAGAAGAAGAAGAAAAACAAAAAAAAAAAAAAAGGAATGAAATAAACTAAAAAATCTGTAGAAATGTACATATAGCGTATGGCGAATCGTTCGTAGTTTAGAAGAATCGCACGCCTACGCGAGCTGGCAGACGTAAGACACGGACTTTAGAGATAGAAGCGAACCTCTCGGTCGTGGAGTATATTGGGGTGGTGTAGGAATGGCAGAGGAGACATTCGTCTCACATTAGCATATACACGCCGCGAGGCTCGAAGCTTCGAAGCTCCGAAGCTCCGAAGCTCTGAAGAAGTCCCGTAGGAGCCCCACCCAAGATATCCTCCTTCCTTCTCCCATATTCACCCGTATATACGTACCTCATTCCCTCACCAAGGGGTCCTCCTTACCTTACGAGATATATGTTGTGCTTGTGGTACGGCATCCGTATGGTTAAGGTATGGCATGCCAAGCCGCGTTGATACAAATACATGCTAACATTATCATATGTGTATTGGGGTAAGGGGGTGTGCAGTATTTGTGTATACGTAAGTTTATACTGCGAGTAGGGTATATATATATATATATATACGTATGTATGTATATAATATCAGTTTGAATAATTATAATTCTAGTTTATGAATCGCGGTACGATCAGAGCACAGAATATACGATTTTTTATTCATCGACATTGTCAAATTTATATGTAGGTATACCGTAACTATATATACGAAATTCGTTGTAGGAATCTGAGACTCGAATTTCGAGTGTGATTTTGTTCTTGTTGAGTTAATATTGTTTATAATACATTCAAACGATGTGGGTACAGATTATTTTCATCAGGTATGCGAGAAGATGAAATTTATGTATATGAGAATTTTTTAACATTCGAAGATGTTTAATCTCAAATTGTGTGATCAACGTTTTAACCCTTTTTTCGAACACATACTATACCATTATTTTTTTTTCATAAAAGTACCATGTCTCACGAGTATTCCCAATATAATCTCACTCAAAAATATTGAAAATTCAAAAAGTAACGATTTTTTTTAGTCAAAAAGTGTCTATTTTGTGCATTGAGCTCTGTACGATTTTTTTTTTGAACATATTGCTATTCGAATTTTGATATACCGATTTTTGCTGCTTGTTCTAGAATGTTCGAAGTATTTCCCAGTATTTTTCCGCTCTCGATGGGGCTGATAGTTTTCACGGAGTAGCATTTAAAAATGGGTTTGGATCAATTTGACCCGGTCGTGATCAGTTTGATTGAAATCGGAGTTATGACCATGGCACGAAGGGTTAAATTAACGAAATTGTATTTACTGTCTCACGATGATTCGAAATAATAAAACCATGAGAGTTTGAATTGATGAAAAACGATTTTTAACAAGTTCACGATCCTTTGACAACATTCTCTCAAATTACAGATAGAAATGATTTGGCAAAACAGGTTAATTCAATATTTATTATGATTGAGTAAAAATCAGTGATTCATACGAAAGGCAGTAACCGCTTGGATTGCAATCGATTATGTTATTCTAAAGGTGATTTATTAGAATAATTAACCACACGATTGATTTTCTTGAGTAACCAAATCCGATTGCTTAAATAATCGGTTCTTAATCTCCGTGTATAATTGAGAATTTTAAAAATTAGTCGATAAAAACCAGTCGTCCCCGCAAGAATTATGAGTTTCAAACTAATTGACGAAGCGAAAATCAACAGATTATAATCACAAGTTCGATAAATTATAATTAATAGATTGATTTCTTCAAAGGAATGTTAAGTGGATAGAAAAATAAAGAATAAAAAAGAAGAAAAAAAAAAAAAAACAGATAAAACCACAGCGTATTACGCCATAAAAGGTAAAATCAGTGATTATATCCTGATGTTCATTCCTCTTTCCCACTGTAGCAATTATATCTTAAACACTTAGTCGAACATCATGTTTCGATATAAAATTCGATCGTACATTCAAAGAATCTCCTATAATCGGGGTGCACTCAATCCCATCAACATAAACCCCTAGTGTCAACCAGAGAATGACCCATCTCGTGGTAACGTACGATCCTTTAAATCGTCCAACTCTCGCCGCTATCGTGACACTTTTACCTTAACGATAACCCGCGATATATTTCTAGGGACATAAGACTAACGTTTAAGGTTCCGTTCTAGGTATAAGGTTGGATAAGGAGACACTAGTAGATATATCTAAAGGGTGAAACTCCTAACGCGATATACAAGTAGCCGGTATCTAATTAACTAAACAAATTCATTCCGCCATAGTCGAGATATCAGAAGACCATATTTCAACTGGCAAGAGGGATTTTTTATATAGATAGAAAAAAAAATTACGTCCTTTAAGAATTCGTATAATCAAAAATTGGGGGTCTACGTGACTTCAGCGATTTTGTCCATTTTTTATTTATTTATTTTTATTTTTTGTTTTTTGTACGCTTGGGAAAGAGATCAAATTAGATGGATACATAGTTTATATCGGGGTTCCTCTGTATAATAGTTACCATTTTTTTTTTTTTTGTCTTTTTTAATCCTTTTTGAGAGAAAGTAGATAGATACAGGATAATTTAGTGAATGGATTCTGTATACTTTATAATTCCGTATGTTTGGTAAAAGACAATGGAAAAATAAAGATACGGACAGAGAGTTAAAGAAAAAGAGAGGAATAGTTATATATATATACAGTATATACATATAAGAGATGAAATAAAGGGAGAAACCAGCCAATTAGGTTGGTTTTGTGCGAGCCAGGGCAAATATATTTAAATGAATGGAAAAAAGCCCAATTTGTAAGTCCCAAGAACAGAATTGAGACCCCAGAGCTGCTGGTCCAGGACTGCCTAGATCCAGAGATATGAAACGAGACAAATAGATGCATCTCAGTCTCACGGAGATGAGAGTTTCTCACCGAATTTCTTATCTTTACTCTTATTCTTATTATTCTTCACCCTCCATTACTGATATATACTTTTCTCACATTTTATTTTCTAGTTGTAGAAGTAACAGTGAATTAGATAACAGGAGAGATATTTTACCGTCGCAACTATAAATTGACAATAATCCATAATAATAACGTGATAATAATCAAAATGCACATAAGTAATACACGTATTCATGGATAAGTATATACCTAGTTTGAAGAGAATAAATAATAAAAACAAAAAAAAAAAATGTAGTAAAAATAAAAATAAAAACCCTTGAATATAACCTCGCGGCCTAATCTTAGCCCTAAACCTGGTCTCACTAAGTGCTGAATAATCGAGCAGAAGTGGAACGACATAAAGTCGCCCAAATTAAATCTTTGGATGTCGAAGCAGTTTGCAGAATGGATAAAAGAAGTAAGAAATGGTTTAAAAAAACGAAGAAGAAGAAGTGAAAAAAAAAAGTTTTACGAGGGTCTCTACCGTGGGCAGAGTATAAAAGAGGGGATATACTCTCCACCACATATGTGTCTGTGTATTTGTGTGTGTGTGTGTGTGTGTGTGTATAACTATAGAGAATCTAAAAGAAGAGCAATGAAGAAGAATAAGAAGAGGAAGAAGAAGAAGAAGGTCGCAGATCCTACGGGCCGTCGCGTCGTTTGGTCCCAAAGACGTTTGGGCCCGAGGGGAAGACCCCAGACTATGGGCTGGCGCCGAGAAGCACAAAGTCACGAAACGGGCAGTTGTTAAAGTTATATTGCTGGCATAAAACGGCGCAAATGCCACAAAAACAATACAACTTTATTGAGGGGTTTTTAAAATTACCTAAAGGACGGGGCCGGTCTATGAGGTTCGGTATAGGGTTCCGGGCCATGCCATGCCATGCCATGCCATGCCATACCGTACCCGTACCCGTACCGTATCGTATCGTGCCTTTCCTTGACGCAGCGCAGCGCGGCGCGGCGCGCCTGGCATTTGTCAAAACGCGTGACATTTTTACGAACTACGTGTTTTTGAGGAACGACGCCAATAAAACGCGTCGATAAGTCTGAGATGGTGCTTAAGAAATTTTTCCCCCGAGTGAACGAGTAGAGTAAAGTAGAGGCTGCAAAGCCTCTGGAGCAGGTATCTTTTTTCCTACGAAAGACATAGCTTCCCTTTCTTTTCCTTTTTCATTCCCTTTCCCTTTACCGCTCCCATTCCTCAAAGAACTTTTAGCTAAATATACAAACCCCCGTTATCCTCTACACATCCATCCATCAAAAAAAACAAAAAAAAAAACAATAAAATAAAATGAAAAAAATAACCTTAACTTCGTCTATCAGGCACGTATTCGTAAGTTTTTGGAAAATAATACCAACAATGAGTATCAAATTTGTCAAATTCGAATCAGTAACTCGATACTGTTGTATAACTTTGGCCTGTCGTAAAACGAATTTATCAATTGACTTGTATAATTTATTGATTCGCTTGATTAGACTGGCGTTGCGGTTTGAGAAATGATGGTAAAAATTTTTGGGTTTTGAAGTTCAAAAAACGATGAATAATATTCTATTTTTATTATATTTTTTTCTAAGATTTCGTTTCCGGAAATCGTTTCTGCCCCGCAGCGTACGTTGTCCGCTACGTCATGAAGACGTGAAATAACCCTTCGGACGTTTACAACCACGTATTTACCATTCATTAATTCACTGGGTCCATTGACGATCGGGTTACCCATGAATGGGCGCTTCCATATACTAACGTAGTAAAGATAGGATCATCCGAATGAATTCGAAAGGGGGTTGAGAAGTCAGGTTATGGTGTTGACAGGGGGGGAAAGCGATGGTTGGGTTCTCGAGGACCTACTAACGCCAGGGCGAACGCGAGACCATCGAGGCGGACCTGGTTCACACCTCCGCCTCTCACCTTTTCTTTACTTTATACTTTTTCTTTTTTTTTTTTCTTTCTTTCTTTTTTTCTTTTAACGCTCCTTTTCTCTTCCTTTCTATACCTTCTTATTTTATCATCCTCCTTCCTCAACTCCTTCTTCTACAGGACCAGAATCTCGCTTGACTTTTAATGGCGGTTCACATCGTGTCTAAGACGTTTTCTCATACAGCCATGCGATAGATCGCGAGATTAATGTCTTCCGTTCGAAATCTGCAGGGTTTTAAATTTTCAAAATTTTTCAATAATATAAAATCATTGAACAGTCTTTGCTCCTCAAAATTCGTCATAATATTTCTTGTCGAAAACGGGCTTAAATAATTGTATGTTAAAATTTTTGGTTATCCCACGTGAAGGATGATGACTAAAGTCGACAAAAATCATCTCATCTCTTTTAAAAGGTAAAAAATTCGAGTCTGTACTACAGGGAAGACCGAGGTGGTGATTTCGTGTAATAATTGTAGAGACGGTGGTTGCAGCGATGCGAGTTTATAACGTCGTGTACGTAATACCTACAACGGACATTTACGTCATGCTATTACTCACGATTTCGAGTTTTGGATTAGGTGCGGACGTTTCCTACGTACTACAGAGAGTTGAAAGAGGGAGATAGACTGTCTGCAATATCCGGGGGTATGTCGTCGTTATGGTCACCGTACTCTTCGTTCAGGGTGACGCGCGGGGCTGGTTCTAGATTTTAACACAGGACCACCCAGCCCGTGTCGGCGGCGTTAGCATAACGCGTGGGCGTCATTCTTTCTCTTTTTTTTCTTTTTTTCTTTCATGATTTCACTCTTTCTCTCTCTCTTTCTCATTTCCTTTTTCTCTTTTTACTTTTTATACACGCATATATAGACTCGGCACCATCGCCGCGATCCTCGTCCTCCTCGTCCTGATCCTTAGACCAACGTGCCGCGTCGCCATTAGGTACCTAAAGGTCTATAAAGGGTGAGCGGTAAGGACCGCCTCGTCGGGGTCTTCCTCGAGGACTTTCGTACGTAGGTATCATTAATATACGGTCCAGTCACCGTGTAACTGATCCGCCATTGTCTCAACGGATGAATAAATTAACCCCGTTCGCCTACACCCTTTATACAGATATATATACTCAAGGAGGAAATTTTACCTTTTAGCCCCGCCTGCAGTTCTGACAGCACACACGCGATATTCTCCCTTAATTCAATTTCCTACAATCCTTCTAAATTACCAACTTCGACGAGTTCATTTGTACGAATTCAAATTATTCATCTTTTTCCATACTTCAGGAAAAAAAAAAAAAAAATAAATAAATAAACAATCATCTTGAAATCCAAAAATGAAATCAAGAAAAATTAAATTCGAAAGAATCTCCGAGTCTTTCATAAAAAAAAAACCGTAATCATTTTCAATTTCAAACTATTTCTGATCAAATCGAAGATCTTTTCGTCAATTGAAACTTAATTATTCTAATTTTCGTAATTTTTTTTTCAACTTTACAGCTACGTAACTATTTTCTGATAGTGTATGTGATATACTTAATAATACATATATACATATACCTATAGCTATTATTAGAAGGGTCGAAAAAGCACTCGATTCTTCTTGACGGAGCGGGACATTAGTAGAAGGTTGGAGAGGGTGGTCGAACGAAGCCCGAGTCCGCGGGCGTTCATTAATCAAACGACACGCGCTAATGAACCAGCCACCGTACCGCGAGGAAAGCCGAGTTGGGTACCCTGAACGAAGTTGGTACCTACCTTATACCTGCCTACCTATATGTGCCTGTAGTCTATATACCTACCTACCTACCTACCTGGCTACTACTGTATAGATGGCTGATTTCGAATCTGTATCGCTCCGAGGCGATTGTCGAGTTGATTTCGACCGCAGAGTTCGTTATGCTTATATATCGATAGCGTCGATATATATATATATACGGTATATATGTCCGTAAGATACCGGGTGACTGATATCAAAATAATCAAATTTTATCTTTTTTTTTTTTTTTTTAAATTGTAAAATTATTTGTTCGATGATTAAAATTGTAACCTTTAAACAAAACGGACACTGTTTTAGCAATATATAAGAAATTAGGAGGATCCGCATTCGTCGAATATAATTTTCGAACTTTACGATCGATTTTAATGAAATTTGATGGAAACTTTTGACGAACACGTTAAAATTGCCAGAAATTTTATATACATATATATTTTCAATAGGATCTGAATAATATATTGATGCGGGTTTTAGCCTCCTATTTAGTGGAGCTATGTGTCCAAAAGCAGGAAAAAAATTTTTTTTTTTTTTAAAAAACAAGAGATAAACGTAAAAACAAAAAAAAAAAAAAGAAAAAATATATATACAGTTAGTCGGCGCTTAGCCGCAAGAGAATAATTATTTTGAGCCCTGGGCTAACCAATTTTGCCATTATCGGATGACACAGGCCTTCGCTTTTGTGTTTAATTGATATTTTTTGTAACTCCGAACGAATTCCCTCCTTCTCCCTCTCCCTCTCCCTCTCCCTCGGCAACCAGTTCGGTTCTCTCGATCCGTGCGGTGCGGTGCGGTGCGGTACTGAACGGCGGCTGCCGCTAACCCCGCGCGGATTCAATACGGTAACAAGCGGACGAACAGACGCGCATGGATATAATCCGGGGATCGACATCGCGGGAGCTTCTGTTAAAATATTTCGTTCGCAAAATATATTGTCGAGTGAGGGGGATGATGTGACGCTATTGCTCGCTACTGTTACTATACTGTTGCAGTACCACGCCATGCCATATTATAGGCCTCATCCATTCCCTGCAGCAAACCGGATAAAAAACAAAATATTTCTCTCTCTCTAACTACAAGAGTGAAATTGAAAATTTGTATTTTTTTGGTTATTCAATTCGCGAAATCCCCGAATGTTTTTTTTTTTCATAATTTTTTTTTTTTTTCAAATTATATTTAATATATTAAAATTGAGGGGAAATTTAAATAGCAATAAAAATTTTTCTTTATATTATTCAACATTCTAACCGTCGGCCATCTTGTTTTCCTAAATCGCATTGCGGGATTTTAGTAAAGGAGAAAGAGAGATGGAAATATTAACTGAAGAGTGGGAGATGAGACAAGAAGAAGATGGGTGCTGTAAGAATTTAGCAAAATCTGTTGAAACAGCTAAGACGGGCCTCGCGCGGTAGAGTAGAAAGAGGAGAAGGAGGCTAGACACGATCTCGTTTACAACTATAGTTGAAGTAAGGTGGGTAGGTGTATCGCGTACGAAACCACGACACGATTCCCACGCGGAGAGTTAGCTAGCTGTGTACGTTGGTTACCCGGCATATATATATACATACATATATATATATATATATCTATGACCCTTTCTTATCCTAAGAATTGCTCTCGAAATTCTATTCTATCTTCTCTTCCGCGTTCCACTGTAGGTATAATATAAACCGAGCGCAAAAAGAAAAAAGAAAAAAAAAAAAAAATTTAACAGTTTTTCTATAAAAATTAAGTACACTTACGTATAATTGTTCGATTGTATTCGCAGGCGATTTTTTTTTTTTAAATTAAAAATTGTTAAAAATTATCATATCGTCAGCTATGATATGATACGGAGTTTATTCCATTCGTTTATATATCTCTGGAATGAACATTGTGTGGGTTATATATTGTACCAAAAAGCAAATATCCGGAAACCGTTAAAAACATCGATAGGTATACGGACCGCGTGTAAACGCACCCTATTCATTCTAACGTAAACGGCAATTCTAGGGTTCCGTAAGGTTTTATATATACCGATCCAAGTTCAGACCTGGAACTAAATTTTTACTGATCACTATCTGAGAGTGTCTCGCCACTAACGAGCGGTCAGGTCAATCGGTTGGTCAGTTTTCATATACCGATTTTCTATTATCATGATTTTTTGGATAGATTATTCGACCGAACTTCCGGTTTACTGTATAAGAATGCAAAGTTTCGATACACGATTTAAGCTAGTTAAGTAAACTTAAAGATTACACATCGTGTTAATCGATAATAAAATATTATATTGATCATGTGATCAAATATAAAAAAAAATAAAAAAAAATTCGGTCAACGAACATCTCTGCATAAAATATATTAAAATCTTTGAAGATTGATTAAAAAATAAATTTCTTCAATCCCTTGAACGTCTATAATTGTTTTGACAAGTTATTCGAATTTTTTCTAAATCTTGTTAAATTTTTCCAAAATCTTGTGCACAGAAAAATTTTTCTATGATTCATAACGATCGAAAACAAATTTTAAATTTGAAAAAATTCATCCCCGATTCATACTCATTCCCATTATCAGAGATTAAATATTTTTCGAACTGATATACCTCAACGGTCTTATAAATTGGACGTGAGGTTAGATTGAGTGACGTTAAATGATTCCCAAGACCGAGGATTGAGAAGAAAAAAAATAAAAAAATAAGAGAAAGTTAAGGAAGCCAGGAGAAAGGAAGTCGAGAAAATAGTAGAAAATTGCGAATAAGTGAAACACGATCGGTTAGAAGGAAGCACTTAATGCCAGCGTCGATAATAGCATCATTGACGAGATCACAGCCGGGGTCCGGGTACTAAGTCGACGTTTACGTCAACGTAGACTTTAACGGTGACGTTTTACGTTATCCATTTTACGAATGTATGTATGTATATAGTACATGTATAATATATATGTATTATAGATATATATTTTCCTGCACTGAGATCCTGATGCGTCTTTTTAGTATAATATGTATGTATGTATAATAACTTTAAACGAAAGCGCGACAGGCTTACTTACGATGACAATAGCCCCGCTAATGACTCTGTGACTAGCATTAAAAATGAAACCTTGATCTTATCTGGCTTATCTGAGCTACCTGACATGATACCAGACCGCCTCATGGTTTATGATATACGAGTACTGTCTCTTTTCGTCGCAGGCCACGCACCCGGTGCGTAATTACCCTCAAAAACTTTGCTGTTTCACCTACTATAAACCTTATATATATATATATACTTCTATATCGCCCTCTCTGCTCGCCCCTATTAAACCCTAGTAGATGTGTATATATATACGTGAAAATATATACGTATAGCCTGAACCATGCCGGGTTGCCACCGGGTATAAATGACAAAATTGCCCGCCGTTGACATTGAAATATTAATGAGAATTTTTAAATTCATCAACCAACTTAGTTAGGGTATAGCCCATATATACTCTGCATCACATACGCAACTTTGACGCAAGGGCTATAATAAATTTTACCTTATAGATATTTTAATAGACACATCAAGAGAGTGTATATGTTGGTCTATATACACAATATAAAATCACTTATATATACACATATAAAATAGTTGTCACGGTAGGGACAGATTTTTTTCAAATTTTATTTTTTTGTTCTCCTTTTTTCATCTTTCTTATTATTATTATTATTATTATTATTTTTTTTTTTTTTGTAAGACGGAAGGGATTTTTTTCAATTATTCAAATGTGTATTAAGAAAATACTTGCTACCTTACAGGTACTAGGGACGACTTAATGTATCAACGCAGGTTATATCATGGACAGTACAAATTAGTTATACGTCTACATAAACAGATGTGTAATACTTGCTTTCCGCAGTTTTAGGTGGAACAAAAAAAAAAAATAATCGTAAAAAATATAATTAACGACAAGTATGTACATATGTATAAGCGATTTAGTTTATATAGTAATTTTATGACATATTAAGTACCCGAGATGAATCTTATCTCAGTTCGTATTTTTACATCAAAAATTGACGAACATTTCAAGAGACGATTCTAACTACTGAAGTAACTGGAACAGAATTTGATTAGATAAAATACCAAAAAATAGATCAAATTTTTTGTTCTCGTGATTTTATTTTAATGAAGTTATTAGAAAAGTCGAGAGTTGATAATATGTATTAAGTATTGTGTGTTAAAAAATACAAAATACAAAGAAAAAAAAAAAATTAAATTAAAAAAAAAAACGAAAAAAATTAAGTAAAGAGGTCGGCGGCTACGAGGTGTCGTCACAAGTACCACGTCCGGAACAACGAGCAGAACGGAGGCCATAGCATAGCGCATAGGGCATACAGTATAATGTAGGGATAGTGCGCGTAACGAAGAACAAACAATGGCTTTGTTTTCTACGCAAACGTGATACAACTGTAAAGTAAAAAATATCTCGTCGTAGATCGACACGCGATCCACGAGATTCCCCTCTTATAATTCTTCACGGCAATACGTAGGTACATACATACATACAAACATATATATACACAATATACACATATTAAAGTATATCTATATACTAAACCAATCCATATATTATATAGACAATATACCTGAAATAAATTAATTCGTCATTATAATCCAAGAGTTTCATTTTTTTAATTCTTTTTCGGTAATTTTAATCCTCATACGGGTAAACGATGACTTAAGAGAAAACGAATCGGGTTATTCCATAAACGTATAGAATTTAAATAGTTCATTTTTTCTTCTTTTCATTGTTAATTTTCATTCAAAATTAACCGATCCAGGGTTCAGTTTTTGATGAAAAATTTCGAGTTTCCTTGATCCTTGTTAAATAAATATATATATATATATATAAAGAATACATTTTGAGAAAGGTAAGATATATATCCTACCTGTTATTATATACATATAACTATATCTATATCTAACCAAGTTGCCCTTTATGTTAAAAGACACGCGAACAAACGTCAGTCACTTAATAAAAATATAACCATCAGCTCGTTAGAGGTTGTCGTAAAAAGTAATAGTAATATCTTAGGTAGGTAGGTAGATAGGTAGGTAGAGAGGTATAATGTATACACCGTATACACTATACGTGACAAAATCGGTAAGGTAATAATTTAAAACTACTTAATATCAAGTGTCTATGTTTTGTCAACTGACTCTACTGAAGTCAAACACGTGAAGCAAACTATAACTAATGTTAATAAACGTTAAGAAGTCAAACGAGCAGATGTCGGAACATTAATACATACAGTTACATCTACACATCTCGATGTCGCGCTACCCTCACAAACATCCGGTCAGCCAGTCTATTATAAGTCACTAATTTCTATCCCAATTAGTAAACCGTCATAAAATGAAAGAAAACAAAAAAAAAAAAAATAAAAATAACTAAACAGTAAATAACTTGCAAATTTGATGTTAAATTTTCCTCCAAAAGAACTTTTTTTTTTCTATTTTTCTACCTTAGCTCTTTTGTTCTGCCATTGGGTAAGAAAATAAGAAAAAAAAAGGGTCCACGAGAAATCCCTTCGGTTTCAGCATGCGGTTGTATATAAGCTTCTGCATTTCTGGGTATAAGATTTTTGAAAAAATCTATATATAAGTATAGAAAATAGAGACGAGAGTAGTTAAGGAATGGAGTCCAGTCCTTTTGGCACAATCCATAGCGAAGAGTGAAATTTTAGACATTTTTTTTTTTTTAAAGACGTAAACGTCGTACGGGTGTACCCGCACCCTTGCAAGATGCTGATCCCGTGTCGAGATGACGCCTTCCTGGCGCCTCTCGACGAGTTAGTCTCTCTCTCTCTTTCTAACTCCATATACCCACCCATGAAGGGTCGGTGGCTGTTGCCACCCTGGTCCTCGTAAAAATCTATTCTTGACCGAGATATCTCCTTTCTTTAAGGGGTCCACGCAAGGACGCAGGACACGAAAGGACAGAAAAGAATGACTAATCTTAGACGGGTTTGGTTTCCAAATTTTACACATTTTCCGTTAACTTATTTATGTATTGACCCAGCCGCAGCTCGTCGTATACAAACTTTTTTTTAATTTTTTTTTTATTGATTTTTCTTTAACTTAAAAAATTGTCAATTTTTCATCACGTATAAGGCTGGTCTAATTTTTCATATATACTCACCTAACTACCTAACTAACTTTTTTTTTTTGTTTGTTATTTATATTACTTATATTTCTTTCTTATCGTTAGTACCACTTGAATAGATATGGGTATAACTAGGGCGCCCTGGGTGCCCCGGGGGTGACAGGTAAGATAAATAGAAAGAAGGTATTCAGTCGATTCGTTTAAAACGGGATTCAGTAGTTCGTTACCGGGGGGCCATTAGCCGGCGTAACGCCTATCATAGGAGCGACGAAGGACTAAGTAAACCTCGCTAACAAGGAGGCGGATCAACGGGGCAAAGATGATCTACCGAACCTCGTTCATATTATATTATATTATATTATATATATATATATATATATGTATAGTATACTCTTATAGTCGGTGAAAGAAGCTCACCAACCTAACGTAACGTAAGGTAACGTAAGGTAACGTAAGGTAACTTAACGTAACTTAACGAAACGAAACGAAACTTAACTTAACGTAACGTAACGTAACGTAACGAAACGAAACGTGATGCCAACGCCCCCGAATATTAACACCTTGATTTATGCTTGTAATTATCTTTCCTCAGTTGATTCTTTACCGTATGCTGTATATATATGTAGATATTAACTTGCACACATGGATACATTCATCATGATATAGAAAATTTAACGGAAGGCTTATGATGTGGTGGTTATTGGCCGCGAGGGCAATGAAGCTCATAAAATTAAATCTTTTTATTATATAGCCTCCTATATATATATATACCCCTTTAAACCAATGCATTTAATTTCATAATTGCATTCTTATTATTATTTAGTAGATCATTTATTCTGACAAAGTTTTCTTTCCATTTTTTTTTTTTTTTTTTTTTCTTTTATTTTTTCTTGTTTCTTTTTTATACGCCATGGGCGATAATTGATGAAATTTTTTTTCATACAGGATCGATAATTATTATCAAGAAAATAAAAATGATTAAAAGACTTCGAAACATAAAAAAAAAAAAAAAATAACAGAAATTTGCTTATATACATATAAAAATATGATAATGGGTACGTAGATTATTTAAAAGAATTTAAACCGAGTAACTACAGTTTAATCTTATATTGTTAAAAGGCTTAGGAAGTTTCGTGGTGGGCGGTCCAGCACTCCTTAAATCAGTTGCCGATGGCTCAGAGTTTGAAAAAAAACAATAAAAAAATAAAAAAATATAAAAAACAAATTCAAAACCCTTTATTTATTTCTTCTTCTGTAATATAACCTTACGTTATATATACCTATCAGCATCCGCAGGGCTCGTCTCGATCTTGAATCTTTTATTTGTTTGTTTAGACGAAGTAATTAGAATCCGATACAAATCGTTATTATTTATCGCATGGCTCCCTGATTGCCTTCTCGCGTTATTAAAACCGCTTCGGCGATGCTACCAGATATAATACACCCGCTTATTCTTCGCCCCATATATATGTATATACATATATACACACATATACCTTATACATATATAATATCAACGTTGATAAATTATTTATTTATTTATTTATTTACTTATTCATAATTTTCATACACTTTTTCTCTATATATTATATACGTTTCTCATTTTGTACTCGATCAATTCAAATCAATAGGGGATTAATTGTCACGGTCAAGAAGCACAAGAATAAAGAATAAAGAAAGAAAAATAAAAAATTTTTACTCTTTGGTCAATTAATACGATATATTCTCTATAACGATATCTGTCTATATATATGTAACGATAAATCGATGAATATTCATGATCGTTGTAGAGGAATTGGGGGAATGAAATTGTATTATATCTATATGCGTACCTATGTGATATATATATAGATAATTTGCAATACCCAGCAATTATAGTTCGTCGTACTAATTAAATCAACTGCAGCATGCAACACCGGTATTGAATACAGGGTGGATACTGTAACAGTACAGGCTGCAGTTTCTGTCTAGATCGCGACGTATATATGGGGGATAAATAATTATTTCCTTTTAAAACTTCGAATCGACAATTTTCTCTGTTTATCACTCTACATATATATGTATATAGTAAATTTACAACTTCGTAAAATACGAACAGTTTTCAATCATATGGCGAGATGGATGTTGATTAAAAATACAATAGAAAAAAACCGAAAAAAAAAAAATAAAAACAAAAAAACAATTACAAAAAATTGAAAGAGAAGCAGAAAAACAAAAAAGTAAATTAAAATAAAATTGGCAAAAATTGGACGGATATAAAAAAATGAAAAAAAAAAAAAAAAAAAGGCAGCTATATACGTATACGGTGAATGGAGTAAAAATATTTTCGTTTATTCACCGGGTAGGTATCGCGAGTAATAAAAAGGGTACCGACACAGATATATGCTTATCGTTGCATGTAATCCACAAAACACGCGTGGGCTCGACCAATTTATCCCTCGAGGCCTTGCAGCCAGGAAAGCCGAGTTTTGGAAGGGGTAGCTTGTACGCCGGAATGAATTTACCCGCGCGCTATATTCCGTCCACCCCATTTTACCTCGGAACGTTCTATATGTACGAAAATGCGAATATATCCACTCGGGTGAACGAATAGGATCGCTGAATATACCCCCCCTCCTTGTACATACCTCCGTACCCCAATTCCTACCGCCAACTACCATACCCATAGCTCGAATTCAACCGACTGCTGTTTGCTACCACGCTGCTATTTCTGGACGACCGCTGATGACCGACCGCTTGATTGCTAAGGTCTCTTAGAATTTATTAACCTGTCATTCGATGTGGTATAATATCATACCCGTTAAAATCATTTATTTTCTTGGAACCGTAGCCGTTAAAAAACGTTCGCAATAATTTTTTTCACATGTCTTGGAAGATAAAATAAAAATAAAAATAGCATAAAATCATTGAGATTATTTTTCATATGTCTTATATAATTTTCTTCCGTTTTTTTTTTTTTTTTTTTTTTTTTTTTCAAATATGAGACAAAAATGATTTGTAACAAAAATAAAATTCCAAAAATTTTATTAATTATTAATGTTTTCTTTTTAACTTACCCTGAGTCTGGCGAGACGCGGTTCTTCAGCGGCGAGTTTAGCGAGTGCTTGGTAGTCGCCTTGAGCAGCTCGGACAAGCCATTCCCTTGACTTTCCGTCCAATTGCTATCGGAAATAATATATATAGCGGTTAATTTGTGAGTTTATTTAAGTAATTTTTATATACATATGTATGTTTATATACGTCTGTGAGCATGGCGCCTGGGATGAAGCAATTAAAAAATTAATTAAACACTTAAAAATTGAATTCGCGTCTAGTGTGTATATAGAATTCGTTTTACATTTAATTTCAGTCTAATTAATATGTATCTATGTACAGCTAGGGCTAGTTAATGACGTGTATGTGTACGTGTGCGTCTAGGTATATCTCATAACAATAAATTACATATAATTTGCTGCAATTAGATTTTAAGTATGTTGAAAACGACCATTTGAAAGAATGTATAATGAAAAATGATAAGAAAAGAAGAAGAAGAAAAAAAAAGTGGTACGAGTTAATAGAAAAAAATTGAAAAAAAAAGAAAAAGTTCTTTAACTTCTCGCTTCTCTAATTAATATGAACAAGCCTACATTATTTAGAGAATTTAGAATTATAGGTATAAGACAAACGACTTCATATATTCATATTCCCAAGCTAATAATCTAACCGCTCTTGTAATAGTAACGAATTAAAATACAATTTATATGCATATCGTCGTGAAACTGTGAAATTATATTCCTCATTCCTAAAAATTTTATCAAAAAAAAAAAATATATATAAAGAAAAAACGAAAAAAAAAACAAATATATATATATATATATTTTTATATATGGTATTATAATGATAAACTTACCGAAGCAACGGAAGCCCTGTCATCTTCGTCAGCCCCCTGCGGAGAATGTAATAAAAATCATAATCAGTCGTTCGTTCAAAAACGATAAAAAAAAAAATAAAATTTTATTTCAATTTATGCTCATAGATAGAATTTTAATTTTCTTTTTTTTTATGTATCTTTTTTTATTTTTCGGTCATTTCACATAAAGATTTTTTTTATTTTATTTTTTTTTTTTTTTAATATTCTCGTATAAAAAGTTATATACAGTTTGCCAGTTCATATATAACATCGTAATATCAACGTTGTAGATATATTCCTTTTTGGTGTGCTGTGTTGTTGGCTGGCTGACCGGCCAAGAACCGAAGGAGAGGACAGGGGGGATTGGGATCGACGTAAAACAGCGGGATACCGCGTAGCACAATCGTGCTCGACCATCAGATTGATATATGGATCCAATAATTGATTCTTTGAGGCTGGGGCGCGAGGTTACGCAAACTTACGCAACCCTGCTCTATCACCATCAACGACATATGACTATACAAGAAAAAAAAAATAAAAAAAAAAAATATACATATTATAAACGGGATCCTACGTCACATACACCGTTCAACAAATCGACAATAACTTCCGCAATTTGTTGCCAATTTAATCAAATTTTGTTCAAAGTATAAATGAAGATAAAAAAAAAAAAAAAGAAAAGAAAAAAATGATCAGAAATTCATTTTGTAAATTAGTTTTGACCACGATGACCGTTCAGCTGCTAACTGCTACGCTATCAAAGTGCTTTACCAGCTGGGATTACGTAGTCGAAGATATGGAGGCTAAGGACTGCCGAGGGCAAGGAAGTGCGGCCCCAAGTCCCAGGAACGCTAAACGACTACTCATTCCTATTAAACTGTTTGTATTTTCACTCGTCACGGTTTCAAAGGTCCAGGTTCTCAAATTGAAATTGAATTGGGTATGAAACGATGGGATATTATCATACCGTGAAAAAGAATTTGGAGCTTCCATAATTGGATGAGAAATATTGTCTTTACTGACGTTTAGGGTTAACGATGTTTAAAATTTTTGAATTGAAACCGAAGTTGAAAAACTGAGAAATTAAGAAAGAGAACGAAGTGCGAATTTGAATAAACGAGGAAGAATCACACTGAGCATCACTGACCCCCCGTGGCTCGTTCCCAGCTCTGGTGTGCGACGCCTAGCACCACTTACACACGTCAAGTTTATTGTTGTATATAAGCGTGCTACGGGGTCCATAGTCGGTTCCCCTCATCGAGTTATCCTAACATCAGTGATTCGACATTCGTATTTTTCAATAACCAGTTGTTATTGCCTGCCTGGGCAAAGATCTGGCCAGAGATAACCGGGCTAAGGTACAGAAACTATACCGGTCGAAGATTTCTATGTAGTATTTTTGTCCTGAGTTGAATATTAATCTTAAAAAAATTAACGTTTATAGAAAAATGAAAAGAAAAAATAATGGTTATAATAAGAGGAAAATTAAGATCTCTAAGAATTCTTTGAATTCCGATATGTAGATATACCATATATCGATACGAAGTACAAGGTAACTATTGGGGATCGTCACCGGAGGCGTACGCGGTACTGATTGATTTTTAAACGATCTTCCCAGATGCGAGACCAAAGAGCACCAAGAGATCCGATGGGATCGGTATTGAGAGAGGGGACACTTGTACGATGCTATCTCGATCGTTCCCCATGAGATATGCAAATGTAGTGAACCGCGAGGGACCGACACGTATTAGTGTAGGTTCGTATAAGAGAAACTCATACGAAAAGAAGAAGAAGAAGAAGAAGAAGAAGGAGTAGGCTCTGCCGTGGCACGGGCTCGAAGAACGTAATGGCGTAGTTATCAGATAAGCTTATAGGACGGGGTTAATCCTAATGGCATCGCGGTGTTGTTCCCTGAGGGCCATAGGAGGGCCCGGTTGATCGGGCCTCATATTACATCGCGGTATACATGTAAGTGTGTTTCTATATCGCGTGTATATAAATGTGTGGATTTGTGCCCCAGCACCTCCACCTCCACCTCCACCTCCTCATCTTCCTTTTTCATCTCCTTCCTTCCTATAGTAATTAATATTTTAATTGAGATCACCAGGAATTAATTAAGCCTCCATATATGATCAAATCCCTTCGGAACCTACAGGTTCGTTTAATTCTTACAGCAGTGAGACACACAGGTGCAAGAGATGGCATTCCAAGATCTCTAATTAACTTGAAAAGTTATGGCCAGATCCTTGAGAGTTTCAAATAAGACACACAGATCCGGTAAATAATTCTTCTTCTTATTCTTATTCTTTCTTTCGAATTCAATAGGTACATACGAACTTCACTCCGAATTGAAAGTGACATAATAAATATATAAATTATGAATAAATATGTTGAGGGTTTAGATGTATGTAAAGGTATAGGTACCCACAGTTGATATGCGTGTTTCGAAACAATGTCCATCGCCCTTGGTTGTCGGTGTACGACGAGATAATTCACCGCGAAACAGACCGTACCTACGTACCTACCTCACTACAATTAATTTCCAGTATCCGTGACTTGGGTAATTTTACTTGGCGTGTATACCTACGGTACTAGAATGTGGTAGAATGGTTCGTAGTATAAGGTATACGGAAAGGTAGATGTATGTACGAAGGTAGAAAGGTAGGTATATAACGAGCGATGTGGGGCCCTACCGAAGCGGTGGTGCGGAGGATTCGCGAGCAAAAACCGACAATTAAACGCACGTACGTCTGCAGTAGTCAGGATAGGCGTGGCCCCGCACAACGGGGTGTTAAATGCCTGATTGTGCTCTTGCTAGCTCCGGCGCACTCGCGAGACTCGTTTAGCTTATTCCAAATTACCCAACGATTCTACCACATACCCCAAAAATTTTCAAAGGGCAACGAAGAAAATTGCGATAATTATAACCGACGCAGAAAAAAAATAAAAAATAAAAATAATGTACAATATAAAATGATCGGACTCGAAAATTCAAGACCTATGGAAAGGATCTTCCTTGGAGGTAATTTCTACAACGGAAGAAACAGTTTATAGTCTCATGTTAAATTTTCTAACAGTTTTCGTAATATCTCGTTATGATAAGTGACATTCCCTGGACGTATTCCTTAAGTGAAACGATCCAATTCCAGAATTAAAATACCATGAACAATTCTGAGGTGTGATGATCATTTTACCTGGACTGTCGATTGTTAAAGGTGGAACTAAACGTTCAAACTTTTTCACATATGAGAACAAGCATACCGCGGATGATGTTACTGCGGCTACCCTTCGACCTCCTCTTTCCTTCCTCTCGCTTTCGGTATAGAACCTGGAGGTTCGTCGAGGTGGAATCGTTTTAATAAGCTGGCACGTACGAGCGGCGACCCTCGAGGGGGCGTATAAATACATTCGGCTGTTTCGCGTTCCAGCGGATGCTGGAGGACGGAGAATGGTGAATAGAGGATGGAGGATGGTGGATATCGAGAGGGTGGAGGGACGAACAAGCTGCAGTACCAGCTCCGCACGAGCTGCCTCGAGAGGTCTGGAATTAGCTTTATTATAACCAGGGGGCCATCCATACAAAACCAACAGCGCGCAAACACTCAGAGGCCAAACATTTTCGCGGCCGGCGGGCATCAAATGTCCTCCTCCGCCTTTACACAAAACAACATCAAGTACTGAGTAAGTAAGTAAATAAGTAAGTAAGTAAGTAAGTAAGTATTTTAGCTGTATAAGAAACCGCGACAATAATTCCCTTCAACTGTACAGAAATACTGAACGAAACTTTGAATCTTCTCATAAAGTTTAAGAGATCATCAGACCCACCCTCAAGCTTCAAATAAATTCGCTATAGATCATCGAATGAGGACAAAACAATTTCCGCGTATATATTACACTGAATTCCCATAGCAGGGACGGCCGATATTGTGATAAATGCATTTATACCTTCCTCGATATATACCCTGGGGTACGTCTGCGACCAAATATTCGTAAATTGTAAGGAAACCGCGATGTTGTATAACGGGAATAATGATAAGATGGGGTTGAAAATAGTTAGGGAGACAAAATTTCACGCCCTAAATTAGATTTGGCAATTCTCGTTTCACTCATCCGCAACGATAAGTATTAGATGAAAAGAGGGCTTTTTAGAAATCTCTAGATATATATTTACCAAAGATAGAATTTATCTAATAGATTGGTATAGTTTTCCCGAGCATCATGTCATTGAGAAGTAAAAGTAAAAGCGGTTGGCTTAAAAAAATTTGATACATTTAAACGTCACACGGAATAATAAGTCACGTTCTATAAAAAAAAAAAAAAGGGGATAAAGTGTATCTCGTGTCGAAATAAAAAGAACTAACTGCAGATAGTTTTTAAATACTTGAATCCTAGACACAATTATAACTAAATACATTTTAATTATAACTAACAACGACCCATAAAATTATTTCATCTAAAATGAAACGTATACAATTCGTTTGTTCACAAGTTTTAAATCATAAATCATAACCTCGTGCTAAGAGAGAAGAGAAGTAGAGGAAAAGTAGAAGTGAAGATAATCTGAACATTGTGTAAGTATTCCCAGATGGTCATAAGCCGTAATATACGAGATGGCCAAAACATGCTTTATTATAATTAATGAAAATTATGAATGAAAAATTTTCCACCGGGATTATATCACCTCTGAATAATTCTGTGCTTTTATTTCATGGAATTTCAATCCTCTGCACGTCTTTATCGGATAATAAAAATTCGATGTGATAAAGTCTATCGATTCGGAAGGCTTTTTTTTTTTCTTCTAATTCCTGATCTCAGACATTCGATAATTGATAAATTTTCATCGATTTTTATCAATCATTTAGAGTCTTCATCGACTAGACAACACATCGCGTATAGATCGTTGTCAGTATGGGGTATAAGGGCTGCTTAACCAGCTAGTAATAGATTATGCAATGCAGGGCGGAGATAGCGCCTTGCTGATTTATTCCCCGATGGGCGTCGTCGTCGGATGGTTCATTCGTTCGTCCCGTTGGATGGCAATTCCAGAGGTCCTCACCGCGGGCAAACGGGCCATGCACTGCCGATGACAGGAAAACTCTCTTCGGGTGATTCAGAGTTCGGCCCGTTAACTCCGCCCTGGTTTAACGGATAATACCTAGGTGTACCACCGAGTCCTATATCATTATCATTAGAGAGTAATCCAAAGTTTATCAGCATTTCATCGAACACGCATTCCCGACTACCAAACCAAACCGAACCGAACCGCAACGAAAGAACAACGACGACTATAATCAACGAAATGAAATCCTCGTATGCATAAATGATACGCAATACTTTTTTTACCAACGATTCTCTTCCTACAGCAGGACGTGCCCCACTTGTTCTGCACGATGTAGGAAATAATTCACAAATACAGTATATAGCAGGTGCTTGTCCATTCGCTTTTCTGTTTTCTGTTTTCTATGTAAAACATTTAAACTCCGAACGAATAACTCGAGAAGCGAGTAATAAATTCTGTCCTTTATCATTTTAAACGTGAAGTAGGTAGGTAGAACCCACCCCAGAGTTTCGTTGTAGTGTCAATGTTGAATCTTCCGCGCTTTATTAACCCCTCAAAGTAATTTATTTCACTCTGTATAAAATTCAAATCCTCCTCCATCCTTCACTAGCCCTACGAGTCTGGTTTGAGTAAAACGAACAAAGATGAGTTTTGATTAGGTTAATTTTTGTTACATATAGAAACGCGATTTGATATCGACTAGCCGAGTGAGAGTGTTAACTACGTGGTTTATGTTTCGACTGATTTATATATGGGCGATGAATTATGCAGTTGGTATTAATTTTTTGGATTTCAAGAATCAACGGGATATTATACCTACTGCAGATGTAGTCTATCGTATTCCACAAGCTAATTAGGCATGCCAAACATGGAGCTACGAGAATCTAACTACCTATATCCATATAATAATATAAGCTGCAATGACAGCAACGCTGGAACAGTCGTTGGCTCGTACCTACCAGTTATACATACACACGAGGCAACCTTCGTCATCGTGTTCTCCTCCTCTATCATATAATTCCGTGATTTCATCCCCGATGATCGCGACTCTACTACCTAATAATTCACGCGTCTGTTCCGGCCCAAACCAAACCCCCATCGCTCGATTGCCCGGTGAGTTATACACGTTTTCAAGTTGCGGTGGGTATATATTACGGTATAGGTATATAGAAACATACACAGGTTATGTATGTATGTATGTATATACATGCAATCTGCATTCGCGGATTCAACGGACAGGAGGTTCAAAATTCGATTTATAAATTTTTTTTTTTTTTTTAATCAATGATATAAATTCGGAAAGAAAAGGAATCAAAAATCTTTTACAATTTTTATACAATTCGGTAAAATTCCACTTATCACATTCACGAGTTTGGAATAAAAAATCCCCTCTCACTGCACGGTACAAATTTTTGGACAATTTTCAATTCCAATTATTGAGAAAATTAAGTAATTTAATTTTAGAATACATTTACTTTCTATTTTTTTTTTGTTTTTTCTATCCAAGATTCTTTTCACCTTGAAATGAAACGAAAAAAAAATTTTTTAGTTTCAAAAATACTGTTTTCAAATTCGTCAAAAGGATTTCATAAAAGTTTGATATTTTCAAACTCAAAATATTACATTGCTAAAAGTCGTGGAACTATTAAAATCAAAGATTCCCTTCTTTTCGTAAATTTTGTTCAAATAATTCATACAGTCTTATCTTAATCCATGTAGGGTATATCTATGTATATTCTCGCATCTCAAATTCGAAAATAAAATTTAAAATCAATCCTCCACTCCACGAGTTGGCGAGATTGATAAAGCGTTATTCAAAAAAAAAAAAAAAAAAGTCAAAGAAATGAGAAAAACAAAAAAAAAAAAAAAAAGGGAAAGAAGGAGAAAAATGTCAGTAACAACTGGAAGCTTACGTGCATAATGTCGTAGGTAGAAGTACGTTATACGCCATATATGGTAGGAGGGAAGGGGGGAGGATTTGGTTAAGGTAACGAGTTTATTATATCCTCTTTAACGTTATTAACACGCGCTAACGAACTGGAAACGCAAAGTCACTCCTGATCCCTCAGGATCTTTCGTCTGCATAGCAGATACGAGCAGTGTCCGCGCTCAGCTGGCCCATACATTCTATAACCTAAGTAACAATATATACGTATATATATATATATATATATATATATATATATATATATATATATATATATATATATATATATATATATATATATATATATATATATATATATATATATATATATATATATATATATATATATATATATATATATATATATATATATATATATATATATATATATATATATATATATATATATATATATATATATATACTATATACTTACGATCAGCAGCAACAGCAGCAGGGTGATTATATACTTGTGCACATATAACTGTATATATACATACACTATATACATAGATACAATGTACTTATACATATATACTGTACCTCTCTACATACCTACATACGTATATACATATGTATATAGGTATATGTATATATACCTATATAGATACATCTAGGTCTCTCTCTGCGCGGACCTGATATATCCCTCCGCACCTCTCGCGCTGAACTAATTCCGGCGCGTAATCTGCGGGTACCATCTCAACGGATTAGCATTTAGATAGCGCGGGCTAGCACACCTCGACTGACCGTGTTATACGCGTCTAGGGATCCCCCGTTCGATTTTACACTCCCTAACGTCAAGCAGGAGGAATAGCTGCTGTTGAACGGTCAAACTTAGACAGCGCATGAGTATATGTATATAGGATAAGAATAGTTTACGAAAAAAGTGGGAATATTACGATCGTGTGGAATGGTTCGGATATGGGATTATTTTTAAAAACAAGAGAAATTTTCGTAACCGTTTTGTTTTTCATTTTATTTTTTTTATTTATTTTTTTTTTTTTCTAGTTTTTTCGTCCTTTTTTTGTTTCTATCCGCATTGGTAAGAATGAGGATGATGATGCGGAGTAAAGGGGGAGGATGGGGTGAGGGGGAGGGGGAGGAGGGATAGGAGAGGAGATGAGAGGAGAGGTAAAGTGAAGCGAAGTGATTCGGTCGCGAGGTAATTTGTGCTCACAGCGGGGTTGAGCAAACACGCGCTACGGGGGATCAACGAAAAATTAAATAACCCGATGACTATTCACATTCTACTACACCATGGACGAGGTTAAACGCGAAGTAAGGTATGGTATTGTATGGTATGGTATGGTATGGTATGGTATATCCATACCTTCGATGCGTATAGGGCGAGGGGCGCCTCTACGCCGAATGACGTAGCCCTCCCTCCCTTCTTCTTCTTCTTCTTCTTCTTCTTCTTCTTCTTCTTCATTCTCCTTATATTCACCTACGAAGAGACGAAGACGAAGTCGAAATCGAAGTTGAGGACCGAGGAAATCCTGTATAATATACATACGACGAATACGAGAACGACGACAACGACGAGGATGAGGTTGAGGACGAGGATCTGGAGGAACAGACAGACAGACACCCGGTCCTGCAGCAAGAACCGAGCGCCGGCCTCCTGCGGACTTATGAATACAAATAGCCGGTGCACCGCGCGCAACTCAGATCTTCGATAAGCGCGGAGGTTTCTTTGGTTCTTAGGCGCATGGCTTATACGGTCGCAAAGGCCTCTGCAGTCAGCTCGCAAGACTGTTTCTCGATATAGGTATACACATATATATATATATATATATCCATCCTGCGGATATGTAGGTATGTGTATAATTCCGGGTGTTATACCTGTATTGTATATTATATATATACATATAGTATACGTTTGTGAAACCCGCGCGCGACTTTCGAAATCCTTAAGAGCGGCCATATTTGGATTGTATCTTTCTAGGCGACTGTATGGTATATTGTATATGTATAATATACATATATATGTATATATATATATATATATATATATATATATATATATATATATATATATATATATATATATATATAGTTATATGTATAATATATACCAACTATTCAGGGTGTATAAATGGGTTAAGAGTAAAATAGTAATGGCGGATAATCGTGCTGGAAATTATAGATGAGTTATATACCTATAGTGTACGATGTATATGTACATATACCTAGTTGCGATAGAACACCCGCAGCGAGAAGCGAGAAGTGAAAAGCTAGAAGCTAGAAACTAGAAACTAGAATCTAGTAACGGACTTATTGAGGTTGGTTCGCTAGTTCGTTGATCGTTACTCGCGTGACTTGGAAATATTTCGTGTCCCCCAGCCTATAGCCTCGTCCATAGTTCCCTCTAAGGCGAAGAATATAAGGAATGCCATCGCTCAATCACTACACTACACTTCGAGATTTTTGGTCAGGTTAGGGACTAACGAGAGATATCCACGCCCCTTGCGTTTTTTTTTTTTTTTTTTATATATGTTTCTTTTTTTTTTCGTCATTTCTGGGTTGGGGAAGACAAAAAAAGAAAAAAAAAAAAAAAAAAAACAGACTGAAAATAACCCCTTCGAATCACAGCTCTCTTCCAAGCTGTATCTGTATATCTAGATATCTTCTAACCTCCCCCGCACATTTCACAATGAGAGACACTATCTTCTGGTCATCTGGGGCTAATGTCGTGTAAGAATCGTGTCTTGAGACGAGACTGACTGGTCTTGGAGAATTGACAGGTGTGTGTCAGGAGGACTCAATGTTAAACTGACATTAGTTAGCAAAATTCTCATATATGTCGTTTATTATTATTATTATCTTTTTTTTTTTTCATTTCTACATGACACGTCAGTCTCAAAAAAAAAAAAAAGAGTTGAACAAAGAAGAAAAAGAAAAAAAAAAAATCCAAAACTATAAGACGAACATCATCTTACATGATTTTTAATTTGTTTTTTTTTTCCTAGAAATTTTGAATTATATTGTTTTCTATATACATATATACCTACGGATATATCAAATATATATATATATATATATATAGTTACTCTTTAGAGGTCGAATGATACCTAGTCGTGAATAGTACGAAGAAGAGGACAGGGCGGAGTGTGAGGTCGCGGTCCCACGACCGGACCACCGTGGAACCAAGATGGAACGAGGTTAGAACCAGCCAGAGTAAACCCCGGTGGAACCGTGACCCAGAAGAGAGTGGGAGCCCCGCCCGTTCGTCGGGTCTCTCAGTACGCGTTGATGGCTTATCTTGCGCTGCGGGAAACCTTTAAGACTCCTGTGCAAGCATATGCGAAGAAGGAGGAGTGCTGTTCAAGAATATTTACTTCGAAGTAATAGAGCCTGGGATAAAGGGAGGAGGAAGGTATAGAAAGAGAGGGATCGATTCTTTTCGCCTGTAATTTCTAGCTCAATAAATTTCTAAAATTAATTAAAAAAATATATATATCGGAAAAAAAAGTGAACTAAGTAGGTACAGACTTAAAACGATCGATTTCGAAAGAATTATAGTTGAAATTAGGGAAATACTTGGATATAGTTTCAGAGGTAGATCGAGATCAGCAAATTTCTGATGAGTAAAGAAAATTTAAAAGGATCTGGGTAACGACACCAATTTAAATGATAATACACTTCGCGCGTGTATGCCTTGGAGATGAACTGGTAATGAGCTCGAACAAATGCCCAGCTTCGTGCTAACCTGTTTCTCTTCTCTACCAACGCGCGAAAAGTCGTTTGTATGTACAATACAACTTGTATATGTATATATTTAATACCACGGAAATTCGCGTACGCGAAAACAAGAACATTGGATAACTAAATGACCGGCTATATGTATACCCGTTTACTTTAATTTTATAACACATGTTACGTTATAATAAAATAACTTTAGGTGTGAGAGTAAGATATGTAAAATATGCACATATGTATATGTACACATGTAGTATCTATACCGAGTTAACGCGATCATGAAACGATATTCTTCGATTTTTTATCAACTTATATATCGCTGCATAATATTTTTGATATTTATTTTTCTCTTAATGAATTTCACCTGCTTTTAAACGTAATAATAATTTTTTATTTATTTTTTTTTAATTATAACTTGATATGAATTTTTTGGTTATGATTAACGGTTGAAATATTTTTAGAACAAACAGCCCGATATACGTAAGCGTTTAAGGCATTAGGGTAGTTCTTCTATCGTCGATAATGGTAAAGACTAATTGCCCGAATCGGCAACATCGAAACTAGATTTAGATTAAAAGATAAGACTATAATAAACGTTCCATGGGCAATATCGGTATCGGGGTTATCGAGACAATTATTTGAGCGTCAATTATACTCGTCGATGAACATTAACGGTGCTAATAATTAGCGATTAAACGATATCAAACGATCAACATCGTCAAAAGATTACCAAAAAAAAAAAAAAAATTATAATAATAAAAATAGAAAAAATGATAAAGAAATTTAGATACAGAAAAATTCGTTCATATGTGTCAATATTCACACATTTTTATTTCAGGGAAAATTATTCCGGAGCTGATCAAAGGTCGAAGGTTTAGGCGACGAAACTGGGTTCCTAACAACCTGAACGTCTATAGATATATGTACATGTATAGACAGTTAGCCTAGCAGCCTAGCCTAGCTAGAGGGTTCTAAGGTATGGAGGTAAGTTCGGGGCAGATCGCGCAAGCTGTGGCCCCCTTAGCACCCCGTGTCTGCTTAACCCTCTTTGCATATACATTCTGTAAGATTACTTTGTGCGGTTTACACCCTTCGCTCTGCCCTCGTCTTCTCAGTTCCTCGGGTTTGATGCCAGCAGGCAAACTACCCCAAGTCTTCCCGTCCCTAATGTATGCGGAACTATGCTGAATCCAAAGTTCCATGAGGAGAGTAGGTAGGTATAGGTACGAGACGTCCTGCCGCCCGCACCGCCCTGGTACCGAGAGGAAAATAGAAAGAGACGTGAAATAGAGAGAGGGAGTAGTAACAGATTGGGGTGGGAGTCGCGGAACTACCAACTGCCTAACAAGACGCGCGCGAGAGGCGAACACGCGTGATCCTAATTAGAACGTCCTCATCCTCGTCGTCGTCATCGTAGTCCTCCACCTCCGCCTCCACTTCCACTTCCATATCCACCCTAACCCCGATCTCCACCTTATCCTCATCTTACTCCGGGTCCTTGAGGTGGCAAAATATTCTAGAAACCGGGGGCCACGAAATGGTACCCGACCCTGTCCCTCTTTGTATGCCCAACGGGCTTGTCACCAAGTTTCCTATACCTACACAATCCGGACCCCCAAAGCCTGAAGTTTCATCTCTCAGGACGAGATCGCGAAATTCTAATCTCTGTACCTGTGTTGATGATTGTGGTGAACAAAAATGGATGTAGAGAATAAATAGAGAGAGAAATAAAAAGATAAAGAAGAAAAAGAGTGAGGGAGTAGAGGTCGACTTGTCTTCTTTTTTACATCGTTGAAAATAATTACCGGAAATCGCATCTTTCATTCACGTAATAGAAAAAGACCACACAGAGGATTTTATACAACGATAACTTACAACCACCCGCACTTTTGCCTTTTCTCTCTTTCTATACATGTATACAGTTAATTTACATAAAAGTTGGACAGACTTTTCGGCGCCACAATAGTTGACTAGGAATTATCGCATTATATATATACATACCCACCATATACACGTTTGTAACGGGTTTTTTTTAATACCTTATAGTGCATTGTGTCCGGGATTGACAAGTCCCAAAAAGCCGCGGGTGCAGGTGCGTTTTAAGAAAAGGAAACACCCGGCTGTGAGGAGCGGAAGATTTTTTTTTTTTTCAAAGAGGATCAAAAGGTTAAGCGGGAATAAAAACCGGCAAATTTTCTTTTCTTTTTCCTTTTTCGTTTTTCGTATTTTTTTTTTTTTTTTTATTTCTTTCAATTTTTATCAGAAAACAAAATTTTCGTCATTTTTAATCCGATGACGATGTTCTTTGGATAGTTTTATGACGTAATTACATTATAAAAATACGGCACGCGACACAAACTGGTCAAAGATATCCACCGCGTATAATTGAATATGCAAGACGTAGTACAGCTTTCGAATGAGGAGAAGACCATAGATATACCTGAGAGGGTTTAGTCAGGAGCGACAATCCATCGTGAATAATAATTAATTTTATAGAATAGGTATATAAAGATTTAATAATTCTTTTATTTTATTTGAAAAAAATAGATGAGAGGATGTCCGGAGGTAACAGAGAAACGAAAAACTCCCGTATACATATGAATATACATATGGTATACCTATAATAGTATAGCTTGGTTAAACAGCAATAAAAAATTAACTGTCTGTTCAAAATTGTGCTTTAAAGATATGCCGACGATGTTTTGCCCGGTTCTCGCGCGACTTTGCCTATATACCAAAAAAAAAAAAAAAAGATGCTTATAACAGTTTCGGAGGTTTGACCTGGGGCCACTATTTAAACACATTTTATTCATTTTTAGTTTTTTTTTTTTTTTTAATTTAATTTAATTTTTTTGTTTTAATTTTACAATTTTTACGTTTTCCCTTTATTTTTGTTGAATAACATTTTCATACGTTTAGTAACGCTGCCGATCTCGGTAATCAGTTTGATCAACGCAGGTAGGTAGGTAGGTAGGTAAGTAACTACCTGAATACGTGAATATCGTAGTTTCAAAGAATAAAATTAGCAAGGAAGTAGAATAAAATTAAAAAAATTAAATAAAAAAAGAAGAAGAAGAAGATAGCATGAGGTTGATTTGAGTCGAGACAAGCCCAGTGCTGGTACCGCGGTATTAATATTCAAGTTACAATTAATCTTTAAAAAACAGATAAAAGAAAAATTTTAGTCTTCTTCAATTTTTATTAAAATTAAAATTAGAAATTGAAAAAAACCAAAAAAAAAAAAAAAAATGAATCTATATATCGCATCGAGGAAGTGAATAAGAAATTTGTCTACTTCCGTTTTTTCTCTACGTATAGAAAAGCGACCGGAACTAGCCAGTCGGCGACATGACCACAGTGTTAAAAAAAAAAACAAAAAAGCGGTTTCTTTTAACAAGTCAATTCGATATGGAGATAAAATTATACCGTAAATTAACCTCAACGTCGTATATCCTGCGCGGTTCTCTTGCTTTGTAATATACCTATACCTAAATACCTATACCTCCTATACTGCAAAGGGATTTCCCGGCGGAAGAAGAAAAGGATAGCATAATAATAGAACGACATCCTAAAATTATAATTTTTAAAACACTGCATATAACCGAATGCAAATTATTATGACAAGAATTTTAATCACTGCTGAAGATTGGAAAGTTTTCAAAAAGTCACAAAGATTTTCAATTTAAAACGTCAAAAAATCTCAAATAATTTCTCATCATGTTCAAAAATACCTACGTGAAATCAACTGTGAAAAAACTGTGTCGATAAAATATTTCTTCGAAACGTACCATCGATTTAAAAAAAACAAAAAAAAAAAAAAAATAGTATAATTGTTTCCAAGTTGTACACTGCAGTCCCCTTTATAATCAACGGCTAATTATACGCATAGTTTATATTCTACTTTAACATGACGAGGTTTTAATACGCAATTTGCGGTTCCATTATTTCTTAGGTAGGAATATTTTCAGATAAGATCACGACCGAGCTTTTTCGTTCTATACAACATTTACTGCTGTCAGTAGGAATAGGTATATGTATAGTTAGATAGGTTATAGGGGTACGTATATCTACTACCGCATCAGGGTACCTACCCGCGGAGTTATTAATAGGTGGTAATAATTACCTTGTCTGAACGTTTCTTAGTGGGTGTGGTCGACCCGTTGATACGGCCCTGGAGATCGGTCTCGCTAGCCATCTTGTTGAACCTTTGCATCCGTTCGCGAACGGTCAGCTGTTCGGCCGACGATGTCGCGGACGTAGGACCATCGTCCTCCTATTTTTTAATCAATTTACAAAACGGTACTCGATATGGAAAGTCAAAAATCAAATTTAAAAAAAAAAAAAAAAAAAAAAAGTAAGTAAGAAGACAAAACACTCGATTCTACCAAAATTACAAAAATTATAAGAAAACAATATTTAAAAAATTAATAAACTGTATAACGTTATAGCGCATGATGTTTCAAGCAGCAGGCAACAAATATACCAAAAATAAACCCATTTTGAAACAAATTTTTTTAAACCTATGAATCTCGGTTTAAGCAAAAAAAAATTCTTATACTTCAATTTCTGAAATACAGGTACGAGTACCCACCCATTCCCATTCTTATACCACTAGTACTACGTGAACCCCAAAGCAATATGTTGTGCAGGATAGGGAGGTAAGGAATGATACAAAATTTGGTCGGTCATTTTTTTTAAACGAAAAAATTTAATTCCAAATTTAGTTTAAAATTTTTTGATAATTTTCGAGGCCGGTTTTTTTTAATTTTTTTTATTTACTTTTATTTTATTAAAGGTATACTTTGATTTTTACTGGGTAATAGTGACAGAATTTATGGCAGGGATGGGGGTGAGTTTTATTTTATTTATTTGTATAAATTATGTACCTACGTAGTGAAAATTGACTCGAATAATTTCAAATAATTTTAAAATCTCAACGTTTTTTTAGATTTCTAAATTGTCCATTTACAAATTTGCTAGGTTATCGTCGTGATAATATTATGTTGTATAAAATATGAAAAATTTGAAAATATCGCTGATGATACAAATTTCGAATATTGTGTATGATTATAACGGGTGATAATCTCGACGAGTGGTCAAAACGTGTGCATACATAGGACGCATATGTACATGTACCTACATAATCGAATAACCAAAAGCAAATTTTTCACACAGTCTACGTATGTGTAACCTACGTGACATCCACCCAAAAAGCATCGCACAAGATAACAAAAAAATTTAAAAAAAAACCTAAAACTACGAGGAAAATGGAAAAATTTTAGGAATTTTTAACACTTAAATAAAACATTCATTCACGCCCAAAGAAGATGTCAAAAAAAAAAATAAATAAAAAAGAATTTAAATTCATTCGCATCGTGATTGCAGCAGATATAAATCTTGTGCAATAAAAATTCACATCGTAAGCAGATTTTTCAAGGTCGAATAAAATTTGAAAAAATTGAAAGAAAACGTCGGTTCAAATCCTGAGAAATTAGTTTTTTTTTTTCTTCTTCAAAGTTTTCAACTCGTGTCATTTCGCATCGTATAATTTTGAGTACGTATATAATATGCAGTATATCAAATAGCATTAAAATTTCTTCGTATGATACATTCTACATATAAATAATATCAAATACAATTCTCAAGACTAAAAACATCCCACATTATGCACGAGTATATATATACCTAAGTATAAAAATTCGTGCGGCGTATTTAGCTGTACATGCCGTGCTGAACATAGAAAAAAAATAAATAAACAAAATCACAAGAATCGCAAAAGCTTGTACATTGGCGCGCATGCAGCCACACAACCTGTACAACGATGAAGACAAAAAAAAAAAAAAAAAAATTTAACAAAACCAACAAAAAAATGTATAAGAAAAAAAAAAAATCATCCTGACTCACCTTCACGGATGCTTCGGTATCGATGGATTTCGACTTCTCTTCTACAGGCACCACGTTTTCCTTATTGTTATTTTCAATTCGTAATTTATCCTGACTTTTACGACGCGGAGGTACCGGCGGCGAATCAATTCCCGAATTTTCATCAGTCTGCGCTACATTATCTTCGTCAATTTTTGAAGAGTCATTTTTAATCTCTTGATAAAGAGCCTCTGATTCACTCGATTCATTCGCATTAGGTGATGAAATAATCGGAGAAGCTAATGGCGGTGATCTATAGGGGGGTGGTTCCCGAAGAGGTGAAACAGAAGTCATAGGATCGGCATTGATCATCGGCGTACTTGGAGTCTCAATTCCAATTGCAGAGGAAGAAGAAGACGTAGCCAAAGTTGTAGCCAAAGAAAGTGGGCCATTTCGATATTTTTTTTTAAGAACGAGGTACTTTTCACCCTGTTCAAGAAATAATTCGTCAAGTCGTAAAGAAAAAAAAAAAAGAAAAGAAAAGAAAAAAAAAAAAAATTCTACACCGTAGTTATTCAAAATTTTTTTTTCTTTTTACTTGCTTTTTTTTTTTAATTTTATTCAACTACGAAAAAAGCTACCGCGGAATCGTTACCAGACTATATTCACCTAATTTTTTTTGTTCATTTTAATTCTTTCTTTTCGATTATTTTTCAAGATCTCATCGATCAACGCAGAAACACTTTTACTTGAACAGCGGTCAATAACACTATCGCACGCGATTCTTTGTCCAAATTTGCAAGCTTGCTGCAAGCACATAGGTACACCGGAATAACAAGTGCCGGTTAAAATCGCGTGATTATTTAGATACGAGGTGTATTAAAAAAAAAAAAAAAAAAAAAAAATTAAAAATACTGTAATCATTTCATTTCATAATCTTGACAGGCATGAGAATTATACTTCATTTTTTAATTTGTTTTTTTTTTTTTTTTTAATTTTTCTTCTTTTACTCCTATAAACTATTACCGAATTTATTCATTCCTGAATTAAAAGTTTTTCAACTAATGATCGATCGATATTTTTTATACAATTTATTGCCATCGATTTAAAATTGTAGTTGAATTGTATCATGAAAATGGTTCGTTTATATAAAAATTTTTGCATTTTCTGTTATTATTTTTATTTTCTTTTGTTTCTTTCGAATCTATGTATAGAATGAGACTTAAATTTCAATAAAATAACTAAATTTCAAACTCAGTTAAAACTAATATTTAATACCAGTTTTTAAGTATTAATAAGCCGATAATATTTTGGGCAAGACAATAATAATTCTTTGAAATAAAAATGATGATACGCGATGATGTTAACTCTCGATACATGAAACATCGTTATTTTAACTAATGAATAACTGAATTTCAAACTAATCACAATAATAGTTATACTAATAATAATAATAATAGTAATAATGATAATACGGTTTGAAATGGAACAGCAGCAATCGCTTCTTACGTTACAGAAACTCGATACAATATATCGTAATATAAGTTTCGTAATCTAATAGAAGAAACATCTAAAGATGAAGTATGTAATTATATTTTGAATTGAAATACCGCGGTTTTAAATAGTTTGACGTTCAAAGATCTGGCAACACCGCGCAACGTGCAACAAGTCGTCGATCGTATTCTCTCTACTGTCATACTAATAATGACGTTAGAATAAGAGGGTATAATATAAATATATTTACCTCCTCGTTCTTAATAGTTGCCAATGAATTGACGTAATCTTTAAATTTATTCCTCGCTTCAACTGAAATGAAAATTATATTCACATTTCATATTAAAACGTAGCCGTTATCGTTTATTCATAGATAGAAAAGAATAGAAAAATAAATAAATAATATCACACGGGCGTGTTTACCGCATAGCGGAACACTGAGGTCATGCGCTAAGGCACTCGACACACGTTTTAATATACACAGACAGCCATGGACACCCACTGTTTTTTAAAACCATTACTTACCTCGGGTGTCAGGATCCGTCAAAAACTTTTTAAAATGTTTAACCAGATCGTGGTTACGGGCTGAACCTCCGTTTTCTATTAAATATTTACGAATTTCTTCTAAAGACAACTCACTGGGCGTCGCCATCTTTGACACTGTAGCTAACACAGCGCCACTTGTGCCTAAAGTTTTCCCTATTATCGACTCGCTCTGACTGTCGATACTATCGAAACGCGATATTACATTTATATTTCAAATTCAAATTCTTATGACTTTTTAGTTTGAAATAATAATCGTTCGATGTTATATTTTTCGCTCGTGAATAACCAGCTTCATAAACGTTGATTTTAATCCTAGAAAAATGAATAATAAATGAATAAAAACTGTTCAAAGATGAAATATAAAAATAAAAAAAAATTGTTTTCTTTTTCAGGTGACAGAGAATAGTTTTTTGAATAACAATAATCTAGCTTTTGATTGGATATATTTATAATTTATTTAGCGTGTTTGAGAAATATCTTTTAGAAAATATATTGAAAATTGAAAAATAAAAAAAGTTTTTTCATAGAGTTAAAGTTCCGTATTAATTGAAGAAATTATTTATCCATTTTAATATGATATTACAAGCTTGTTATATGTGTGCATTATAAATTAATAACAACAACTAAATTAAAATACTCTTTATTATTTTACTTCGTTGAACCTTAAGTCGGGGATATAATTATTTTAATCACTATATCAAACCGTAGTCGTTTCAGAATTACATCGCGCACGTACATCGTATTATTATACCTTTTTTTTTTTTTCTTTCTTTATTATTTATTTATTTTTTCTTATACACGCGCAAAGTAGTAGTATAAATATATCTGTTATGTATATATGTATATTTGTAAATATATGTATATGTGTGCATATATATGCCGGGTATATAAATTCCAGCGAATTAATATCTAGACGCTGGGATTCTCTTATTATTATATACACAGCTTATTTAAATACACATGTAGATATATGAGTAATTGACTTCTGTATCATAGGTATACACATAAGCTTCGTACTTTATAAATTGGAAAAACGAAAAAAATACAAGAAAAACAGAAAAAAAAAAAACATGTAATAAAATTGACAAATATTCGTGTAGAAGTATAATATACAAGTTGAATTTCTTAACATTTTGAGGGGATGAGGCGCGAAGTTTACGCGGAGGACTGGCTAATCCCAATCTGTCCCTGCCAGTTGGCGAGCATTCGAGACGTAGCAGGAGGACAAGGAGAAGTAAGAGGAGCTGGGGTATATAGCTGCGGACTTGCACGCCTATATTTATTCAACGCGTAATTACTAACTGACGCGATAAATTTCCGCTTAATTTACAACTGGCGATATTTTCAGCGGTAGCATACCGAAGCGAAGCGAAGCGAAATTACGGAGAGGAATCAATTTATTACGTCTTAAAGAGAAAGAGCGCGAGAGAGAGAGAAAAAAAGAGAGATAGAGATGGATGGATATATGAAAAGCGAATTAGATATATGTATACAAGGGATATATAAACCGATTATAAAGATATATGTGTAATAGGTATATATATATACCTATAAGTTAAAGATCTATAATCGAAAAATATTTTTTGTTAATATAAATTGGAAAAATTTTGTATTGTATATGATCGTTGAATGCGAATCGTCGGTACATGTATATATATAAATAATATATATTCGCGATATTGTGGGTAGTAACAAGTCCTATTATTATAACCAGTAATTAGGAAAACGACCTTACTAATCACAGCGGCAAAGCACACTTGAAGGACCGGGAGTGAATGCGTGTTGCACGCTCTCCCGCGGGCTACGTTCTCGTGTGAGTGACTCTGAGTCCAGGTTGTGGCGGTATTATATACACGTACCTACCAGCCCAGGGACAGGAAGCGACACGGTGCCTTTATAATTAAACTGTTTTCATTAAAATATTCTAATTAAATAATGAATAATAATTGCGGCACTTATCGATGTTATACAGACACACACACACACACACACACACACACACACACACATACACGTGTCATCATCTTATGTATACAATCATCCTCATTACTCTCACGTTCCAATTCAAATTCGTCTAACTACTGAGAAAAATTAATAAAAATACAGGAAACCACGCTTTGTTAACATATTTTAAAATTGTCAAAATTCGTGCCTTCACGATATGGATATTTTTAAATTCATTTCAATATCGTTTGTACATAATTTTTTATATAACTATACACGTTCCAGTCATTTATTTCGGTTTATTTTTATTAATTATCTAAGGAATTGGAATTTGTGAAAATTTGATTAAAAAAAAAAAAAAAAATTGATTTCTCTCATCGAAAAAAAGAACAAAAAAATAAAACGAGTTAAAAATCGATTTTTAAACACTACTTTCTTGTTTCCATAAATAGAGGTCCGGACATGAAAGGATAATATTCTTATTTTTGTTTAATTTTTGTTTGCATTTCACACAGATTTGACTGTATAATCGAAAATCTCGACAAATAAAAAAAAAAAGTGCTGTTTAAAAATTAAAAAGCGTATAAACCTACCTCTCGGTTGAGAAAAAAAAAAAAAAAACAAAAAAACAAAAAAAAAAGGGCTGCATAAGCTGTAAGTCGGCGTAACCCAGGGTAGAAAGGAAAAGAAAAGTTAGGGATGAGAGCGAAGCGTATAGGTCAAGCAGAGTTCAAGCCGCGAAGAGCGGAGAGAGTCAAAGACAAAGGGCCGCGTCGCCCGGAGGTGAATCTCTGCGCGGTACGATATCATCTACCAGTGTTTCCCGTGTGTTTCTCTGCCCCGTTTGTGTTTATACTCGCGGTTATGCATACGTAAAACAAAATAGTTTTAAATCCCACGTGATCTACCGTCAGGGACTGGAACTTATATACGGACACTCGAGGGACTGGACGCGTGCAACTGCTGCACATATGTTTATATATACCTATATATGTATATATGCAGCGTATAATTCGCTGTTTATTTGTGCACCGCGGAAACTCGCGAGATACGGGTGAAACGGCACCGCTTTATCACAAAGTAGAGAGTCCTGATCCAACAGGGTCAAAACTATAATTTATATATACATATACTTGTGAGCAGGATATGTATATGAATATTATGTATATAGATATATAATAGAGCAAGGGTCCACGTACGTTAAGTTTATAGATAGCTCATACCTCTTCAGGTTTCCTCGAGGTTCGCGTGTAGCTGTAGGTACCTACCTGGTCATATAAAAGAATGCACGACGTGCTCCCCCACATCGAAACGAAACATTATCACCGTCTAGTTTTTTGTCAAGAAAATTCCGGGGCGCCTTCAGATGAGAGTGGCTGTAGTAGCTTTAGCTGGTTTAGTGAGTGGTCCAGCGTCGAATGCCATCCGATGCCGCGGCAAAGTTCCTATATATCTTTTCTCTCTCTTAGTTTCGAGCTCTTAGAAACGGCGGCAAGCGAGTTCACTTTTTTTCCGTTAATTAACTGATTTATGCGGACAAAAAACGTGTTTTCGATATATATCTGCCCGAACTATACGATACGATACGATATACGCGACTCTGCCGAATCGGTCGGTCAGCCGGGACCTGGGATCATGCAGGTAGCTACCAAGCCGCGACGGTTAATAAGAGAAATTACGATTTTTAAGCACGTACAAGCCACTCACATTTTTATATACGCCTTAAGTTGGTATTTATATCTATATAGTATATACAGGTGGGTAAATACCAAACGTCCGAGAAACAATAACAATTAAATTCTTATTGATCGTAACCAATACAATGTGGAGTTAGCGATCCGTAGGTAGTTAGGGTACGCGTTGTATCGCAAATTACAACGATAAACTGATATTCTATACAGCCGTATAGTAAATTGATAATTTATCCTCAGAAGAATTTCCACCTCGTATATTATATTTTTATGTATGTACTCGAAGAATGAAACCTAACTAAAAGCCAAAAAAAAAAAAGATTCCGCGATAAAAGGATACGGAATATTTATGCATATAGACATTTGCAGCGAGAAACGCTTATGACAACGCTCGCACATTATATCAGCACTTACAACACTATTTTTTGTTCCCGTTCATAGAAGACACTCCAGGTTTATGTACAGAACCTCATCATTCCAGGATATAAAGTATAAAATAAACCATCAGCGGTAACCGGTGGTCAAAGTACACATTAACTGATTTCTGAGTAGGTACTGAAGAGTTTGGCTAACAGTAGTAAATTGCTACCGCAAGTCTATTAGCTGGTAGATTATGGTAAGAAATTATGCCCATAACGGGCTATATAGATAATTTATTATGGAAGATATACCGTCGCGCCGAACTATGCAGGTATATCTTGATCTTTGACTAAAAAGAAATCTATTACACAAGAGTTGCTGACTATCTCGAGGTGTAGAGATGTTATTTTTAGGTAGATATAAAAAATCGTTTCCAGGTGTACAACTACGAATTTAATTATTAACCCCTACGCCCTCTTTATACGTCGCTAAAACTTTGACGCGTAACTATAAGGGTTGAGAGATTATGAGATTTGATATGGTAACGTCATACGTACATACATACATACGTTGGCGGCTTTTTTTAAAGGCACAATCCTGATGTGAGCTTTACCTTTAGCTTGCTTAACGCGGCTCTACTGGACGCTTTGTTTGTTTCGTTTGCTTCATTTGCCTGTCACATGGAACTTCTGTGCTGTCCTGCAAGGGCTTCTGTATGTGACTTCAGGGTGTACGTGGGCATACATTCGAGTGTCTCTCTTCTATGTCTCTTTGACTGGTTATTCTTCTTGTAGTTCTTCTTCTTCTTCTTCTTCTTCTTCTTCTTCTTCGTCTTCTTCTTCTTCAGATTCTTGCAGCATCTCTTGCTTCTGGTTAATTTTCAAAAGCGCCGCTTGAGCTTTATGCACGTATATTAATGTCACTGGTACACACTTCAGCTTGCCAGTTAGCCAATGCAATGATGCGAATTCCAAATACACGTGACTAAGGCATGTGATGCTCAGATTTGTACTTGTCGAGTCTAGAGACTCGGTGAATTAGGTGGATAAGCATATATACAACAGATGTTGCGGCTACTCTCGAATTTAAAGTTCCATATTATATATTTAGCACTTTTTGATCAGACTAAGTGTTTACAGCTAAACTAATTTCTTAATCTACCTAATACCATTTTTTCAAAAAAATCCTTCTTTCCCAGTAAACATGAAATTAAATTAAATTCAATAAAATTTTTGCTTTTCTTTTGAAAAAAAATTTCAAATTAACTCACAAAGCTGAAATCAAGTTACTTATGCATATGAAAGCTAGGGGGGGGGGGGGGGGGGGGAAACGGTAGCTATGTATTATCCATATTGTTTATTATTTTGTATTTATTTTTTCGTTTCTGGTTAATAAGAAACTTTACATTATAATGAAGGGTAGAATTTAAGTAATTATAAGTTACGGTAGAAGGAACGAAATAAGTGAATATAGAAGTTGTTGCTTAATATAAATTAACCTCGTTTAAAATCATACACAATGGCTTTGTTAGCTTTCGGCGGTTACTTGTTCATGTATAGACACATTCGTTATAAACCTATACAATATAAATTTCATGTTAAATTCATATATATATATATATATATATAACGTTGTCGCTTGTTAGCGTAGATAAGACTGCAGATTAAGGTAAATATTCTGTGAACACTAAATCAAACACACAAAAATCACTATTTTAAATCCACTAATTAATTCTCAAGACATATCCACGCCACGAATAAACTTCTTATGTATGAAAGAAATAATTCATTTGGATCCGGATATCGTTATCAGGGATCGTACGCGATGAAAAGCTTGAAGAAAAAAAAAAAGTATGTAATATATAAAATAAAAATAACCAAACGTGTAACACGTTGAATAAGAAATATTTTTGTAAGTTATTCGAAACTTAGATATGCACTTGTAATATATGGGTAAGCCTTGTCTATTGAATTTGTGAAAATTCAGTACGGAGCAGAAAAGGAATAAAACTAAATTAGGAAGCAGGTGGATGTTGAGAATTTTGAAAGTTCCGAACGGTAAAAATTTCCAATTTTTATATTACCGGTTTACAATTTTTAGAAAGGGTCGCCACCCGGAAGTCTGCATAATCGATTTGGGATACATCAGATGGAAAAACACCGAGAGTTTTGAAATCCCGGATACTAAAAATCCGAATGGCCAAAACTTCGAAACTCGAAATTCATCCATGGAACGTCGTGCCTTAGCAATAAATTTTCCAATTCTTGGATTATCAGAGTTTTTGACTTTTTGAGTTATCTACTACCTGTCTGCATTCCGATCTTTTCGATATTTAATATTCTTCAATTAAACATTTCTGAAAATCCCAATGAATCCGTAATTTTTACCGTTCGGAACTTTCCAAAACTTGTAACTTCGACCCGGCCCCTTATATGATTTTATAATTCTCCTCGGTCTTTCGGTTCTCAGTTTTAACTAGCGAGCCCGTTTCTGAACTTACGATCGCGATGTATCAGTAAAAAATAAAAATTGCCTATAGGTATGGATTATGTACTGGGAATAGTCGTGCCTAATGAAACATCGGATAGTTTGCAATTTATTACCGTCAGGAATTAATTTGTGTCAACCAAATTGCACATGGAGACTATTCTACGGATATTTATTGATTTTAACTCAACTAACCCCGATGTGCTGACAGATAAAATCTATCTGATTAAAAACTCTGTAGCTAAACGTTATAACTTACGATAGATCCACATAACGTCAGACTAATAAAATACACAAACAAGAAGGATAGAAGCTTTTAATAATCTAAACGCTGTCGATAAACACCCTGATCATATACCTGGGAGTGTAACGGAATTTCGAACTTTCTGTCGGGATAAAAATCGTCCTCTAAAATGTCGTCCAGTTTTTACATACATACGAGTAAACATTTTTTTTATGACACCATTAGCCTCCTAATTTTGGGGAAAAAAATTTCTACCTTTCACTGGGACCGATGTTTTTTGATATTATCTTGAATATGATCTTTTAAAATTGGTTAACGTTCATGAAAAAATTTTTATAAAACGTGTCTCAATCAATTTATCGATCTCGAATTTCAATATAACAAGTTAATTGACCCGTTTTCTTTGACATCTCACATAAATCTTGCAAATTGGATAGCTAATTAACAAATTGCTTTAGGATTGTACCAAATTTTATTTTATTTTATTTTATTTTTTATTTTTGTTTCTTTTAATTTACCAATAAATTGAATTAGCTGTTGAAATCTGGCCTAATTCTTCGACCTTGTCATGATTCTCTATATTTCGATAAGCGTGGATTAAACCAAACAAAAAAAAAAACAAATATTATTTCAAAAATAAAAATTATCAAAAATGATCAAAATATTTCTTCAATTTCTAATTGTTTTCCTTTCTTTTTCTTTTTCGTATTTTTCAATAATCTCAATTAATTACCGGAATTTTAAACAATCAGCCAAAAATAAGAAAAACCTATTTCTTTCCCAGACTGTATAAATGAAATTGAAAAACGTGAAAATATTTTTACGAAATGAGTATAAACGCCGAGGTGGGAAAGTCCGGAGTGCCGCCTCCCGTTGCGAGGAACCCCACCACGTCTATCCTGGTTTAGCGGTTCGCAGGCGGGGCTGACTCCTAGTGGTCTACAGTAGAGCCCTAGTCGAAGGTCTCCGCGTGTCCAGGGGCGAGCGTTCGCGCACTTTCGCCCGTACACGTGGCTGGTTAGCCGGGTTGATCAGCGCCGCGGCGCCGTTTCTCTAAAGAGTAGAATATACACAGCTCGACGTTTGGCTAAAATCCGCAGTGACGCAGTCACGCCGACGCGGCCCGCACGCGCGTTCAAAACTACCCCGCCATACTCCTCGCGTATTCGGGGACTCGCGTCCTCACCCTTATCCTCGTCCTCGTCCTCGTCCTCGACGGAGCTAATCGTATCATTACTATCATCAAACGGTTACAGAGTTCGCTTTAGTAAATTCTCGGCATTATACTTGAAGGGCGGAAATATCGGTTATCAATTTTTTCGCTTCTGAGGTTCGGAGAGTTTCTTCACGATTTTTAATATCGTTCGAAACGAAAATTAAGAAGAAACTAAAAAAGAAAATAAAGAAAAAATATAGAAAGCAGAGAAATTTTGAGACTGTCCATCGAAGGGGCGCAGGTATCGACGCTGCGCCGCCGATCCTCCTCCGGAGTTCTCCACCAGTTCTCCAATCCTCCAGTTTTCCCCCCGCTACTCCCCCGCTCGTACCTATACCTCCCTCCCTAAGTTCTGCCCCGTTTCCCCTCCTGGGGCGCCCCTAATGCTGCAACTCCGTCGGGTCCAACCTAACCCGGGACCGCGACTTCATTCCTCGCTGACTGACCACCACCCGTGGGTCACCTCTAGCCGGTGGTTATCCGCGCAGCGTGTAGTGTATTAGGGTACCTACCGCGAGAGGTACGGTACCAAAATATATTTCTATTAAATTAATTAAACCGCGATCGTTTCGTCCTGACCAAAAAAAAAAAGGACAAAAAAAAAAATAAAAAATTAATAAAAATAAAATAATAGTAGGAATAATAATAATAATAATAATTAACTATATAACTGTGAAAGCCATTAGAAAAAGAAAGTTCATAAGAGATATATACCATATATAGGTATACAGGTGTATATATAGGCGATACATACGACATTTAAGTGCTGGAGTGAAGACGTCGGCCATATACATCGTCCGAAAGATTTTTCTCAACCCTGATAATATCGGATAGGTGTGATATAATATGTACTCGTATACAATATACAGTATATACATATAATGTATATGTATAATTTGAAATTCATCAAGTGAATTACATACGTAACAAGAGACTGCAACTATATACACACACACACACCTTTTAAATTTTCGTTTGTGCAGTGAGAACTAATTGATCGATTTTTATTTTAATTTATTTTATTTTTTTTTTTTTAGTTTTTTTTTTAGTTTTAATTTTATTTTATTTTTCGTTGTTAAATAAACGTTCAACATTTTTGGCGAAATTTATCTATCAAGAGGCCGCAGCATGGACATGTCGGAAGATTGTTGGGAGCACGTGGGCCTCCTACAGGAGGTGACCAACCCGGAACCACCCCCGCCATCGGCGGCCTCGGAATATCTCATTCATCAACAGGAGGTGAGTTTTTGTGAATTGAAAACCTTATAGTGGGTTAAGTTATACGAAATTGAGAAGAAAATATTTTCCAAAATCTTTTCATAGATTTTAATGATATTTTAATAAATCAGTCAATCAATTTTATGGAGTTAATATTGTCTATGAATATATTGTATTCTTGATACACAAAAAAAAAAAGAGAGAAAAAGAAAAAAATAATAAATCATAAATTAATAAATTAATAAAAATGAAGGCAACGGTTTGGGGTTAAGGTGCCGGATGTATACTATCGTTTCGTAATTCATAAGCGTTTCTATAATACTTATATGTATAGCCAGCGGGATGTATGTAGTTCGAAAAGTGATATTGGTAGGTATAATGATTAATGGGAGTAGTTAGCAAACTATGAACAAATGTCAGTCTATAGAGTGAAGTTTAACGATGATCCAAGATCGTTATTTTATTCAATAAGAACAACCGCATAAATCTGATGATTGAAAAATTCGATATGTGCGAAAGAACCGTTCAGTAAATACGAGCCAAAGTAACTATAATCGAATCCAATCAGAGAAGATGGAGTTCTGTCGTGTGAAGTTAAAAAAACGAGTTTTTTTTTTTTTGTTGTTTATTGATGGATGAATAATTTCGTATTGATAAAAGTATTGAAAATTTCATGAGTATGTATATATATATATAAGTATATAATTAAATATATGTATAATATTTGGTTAATTTTTGACCGGAGAAGAAGTATAATAAAAATAAGGGTAGGAGAGGCAGCTGCAGTAGCACGCGCGTTGGTTTTTGGTTTGTTTGCTTAAGCCAAACAGCAATAAAAATAATGATACCTATTGGGAACCCTCCCGCGCTTCAAAGATTTAGATGTCATTATAACAGAACCGTCGAGGTCCGGCTGCAGTCCACGCGGTGAGGTAAGAAATAGAAAAGGTAGCCGCCCACGAAGGTAAACATAGTAATTTCGTTTCAATTTCAGCCGCTGCACGTACGTAAGCGGTGATGATTCAGGTTCAGGTTCAGGTTCAGGTTCAGGTTCGGCCGTTCCCTGTACGGATAGGCAGAGCGAGTTGCGTATAACGAGCTCTAAAATAAGGAGGGAATAAAAAAAAAAAATATAAAAAAAAAAAAAGAGAAAAGAAAGAAAATAAGAGAAGAAAAAAGTAATTGAAAAGCAGAAAAGATCGAATAAGAGGAAACAAAAAATGAAAATAAAGAAATAAACCAAAATAAAAAAAAAAAATAAGATAAAATAAAATAAAATAAAATAAAATAAAGAATGAAGAGAACTCCAACCGCAGGCGTGTGGGTTACGCTACCCTATAATTTACTCCAAAATTATAGGCATTTAGGAAGGTATATGAATGAGCGGATAGAAAAGCTCAAGAAGTTAAAGAAGCCCGTGGGGAGAAGCGAGATATCGATATGAAATCGAAAGAAGAAAACGAAAGGAAAAAAGAAAAGAAAAAAAGAGAGAGAGAGAAAAAAAAGGAAAGAAAAATCGGAGGTATTAGAGGCGCGTGGTCAAAGTGGTCAGTTTTAAGCACCTGCCTATAATACTCGTACAATACAGATTCGCCGGCGATATATATAGACGTGGATACTGGCCTACGCGTACATAACTTATTACATATGGTTCGAATGTGTTTTATACATCGTTGGACACATCGCATCACGGAAACGCATATCCACACTGGTGCTGCACGCATATAGAAGGTATTAACGTGTCGTTAATGCGTTAAATAATAACAACAATATATTACACTCAAGGAACACCCGGGTTTTAAGTCTTCAGCTGCGCCTCCTTACTACACGTGATGCATATACGTGAGTTTTTAACATTATAATAAAAATTTCACACATATGAAATAAAACGGCTCATTCAATTCACAATTTTAGTTATTTCTCATTTTTATAATTAATGACAGTATTATAAATTCCGTCTTATTTCATTATAATATTTCAGAATGTACGGAACGCGAGAATTTTTTATCATTTTTATTTTTTGTTTGTTTTTTTTTGTTTCGTTTCGGTTTTTTTTTTTTTTTTTTTTTTTTTTTTGATGTGAAAATGCGATACGGAAGCTGAGCCAACTTGCTTCCCGCTATTCCGGTCACAGTGTTTATTTTAATTAGGTAAATTGTTCTAATCTCGTTAGAGATACTTAAATAGTGATACTGACGTTGTTGGGTGATTATTGGCTTGCTTTATTTCTTCCTTGGTGAGCGATTAACGTGCAACAGAACATAGAATAAGAATAAGAATAGGAATAAGAATAAAAAGAGTAAAAGGAGGAGGAGGAGGAGGAGGTGAAAGAAGAAGAAGAAGAAGAAGAAGAAGAAGAAGAAGAACCATCGCCGGATCTTATACGATTACGAGTCTCTCGAGCGGAAGAGATACAAACGAAAGAGGAAGCACTAAGTGGTCGTAGTTTATCGCCAACAGTTAGAGCTCATACCGAAATACCAAAGAATAGATAATTGATATTCATTCGAATGCCCGATGCACAGCTACGATTTGAAAAATTAATCTCAGTACTTACTATATCGACGTTTTATTTTTAACCAAGTTTAATACAAGATGAGATAGGCATTAAAATTTCATGAGTGAGAACCTGTTAATAGCAAGGAAAAAGTATTACAAAAAAAAAAAATCAAGAATCTGTATAATACAAACATAAATTTTCGTTTCGTAATATTTAGAAGTATTAGGATGAAATTCATTGAGATTTATTAATTTCTAAAGATATTAGAGAGTTTCGCGAATCGGTTTGTTGAATTCATAATATACAGATGATAATAAAAATGACTTTGAATCGAATAATATAGAACGTGTGATAATTTAAAGAACTTTAAATAATAGGTGGAATAGGTAGGCAGATATTGTTTAGTTTATAAATCATTTCGTTGATGCTAGAGGGTAATTGTCTAGTGGCAGTATTTTAACGTAGGTATGTACGTAGGTAGGTAGGTAGGTATATGTATATATATACATATAATGAAACAACTCTGGGACTATCACGTCACGGTAATAAATTTACGAAACACGAAAACCCCCGTATGATATAATAGTGTCTTTTAAACTGATGAATCAGTATAATTGATGGTACAGTCAAAGCGTCAGTTAAACAATAAATCTGAGAGTCTTCCTTTCAACGTTTTCCACCATTGTAGATATAAAAAACAAAAAATTAAACATATTAAAAAAAAAATAAAAAAATAAAAAAATTATAAACCGAGGCCAGAATGACGCGTTACGTGATGGAGTCGTGAACTAAACTGTTTCCGTTTGTCAGACGGATTAATATTTATGTATAAATGCGATTTTTTTTTTTTTTTTGATTTTTTGAGCAAAAATGAATATCACTGATCTCGCGGGAATAATAGATGGGATAGGATAGTTTATTCTGTTATAGGATCACGTATGGGTTTCCCACGGCGACATTCGGTGATATAGCAGCCCACTGTGGGAACCGCGGGGAAGAAAAAACAAAAAACAAAAAAAAAAAATAAAATAAAACAAAAAAACAAAAATACGAGGCGGATTATTAGGCTGCGCATAGATAAACTGTTCGACGAAGAAACCGTAAGTTTTGATCAACCCAAGTCCCTCGACCGCTGATCTTGGGATTTATATTCTTTAAACGTTCAGCTCCCAGTCTTTCGAGTGTAGGAGGTGATGCAGCGGCTAACCGTTCGGTCGACTTCTTCGGTAGCGACGATCGCGGCATTCTTGCACGTTTGTCTGGTCTCGGGTCCCGGGTCCCTCGGGTCACATGACGAGTACGAAGCCAGGGAGATGGCGGACTTTGAAATCCTTAAATTTGAACACTTTCTAAATGAGATTAAAATCTTCTCAGGGGGTTGGGAGGGGGTGAGGCTAAAAATCTATAATATACAATTTTTTTACCACCTCTCAAACTGACCGGCCATATTTATCCTACCGGGCTTTGAACTACCTCGGGGTTTCATCCCTCGCGTACCTTACCTATACCCACAACTTGCCGAAACCATAAACTTTCGAAATATCATAACCCAGGTGATTTACGGAGGGAACAAAGCAGCACTTAGCGCCAACTCACGGGGCTCTATACCGCTAATACATCGGAAAACCTCGACACAGTCGACGTGACGTTAAAATTATTAACACCAATTGTGTGTATGTACCCCTTTCGTTTTTTTTTTTTTTTTTTTTTTTCCCACCTTTTTCTCGACGAGAATTCCTTAAGAACTGGGAAAATCGGGTTTAGAGTCGGAAAACGTATTAAGATACGTGACTACTTACGCTTCTATACTCCGGGGACCCGGGTTTTCTCTTGGGACTTGAACCTGAACCTGAACCTGAACCTGAAACTGAAACATGGACTGCAAAAGGTGTCGGGTGACCGCCGGAGCGAGAGCAATTAAACGAACTTTTAAACGAAATTTATTGACCGCGATAATGAAAGGGCGGACGCACCTGTGTAGTTCGTTTGGTGTCCAAGATAAAACCGTTTCCACTTCCGGGCTTCGTCCGTCGTACATACTTGCCCTGCTCCACGTGGTAGGTATAGACACCCATATATATACATTACGTCGCTATACCTATATTATACCTATGTGTAATAGAAAGAAAAGTGAGCTGACCAAACCGTGTTATTATCTGGATCGTATCTCTGCATTTGTTGTCACACGGGACGTACGTACATACCTACCTACCTACCTACCTAACAGCGTAAAGAGGTGTGTAGTCGTATACTTACTCCAATATGCAGGGCGTCACACCCTTCCTAGATCAACGGGACAGCCTCGATCCTCGATCCTCGATCCTCGAGCAGCTGCATAGAGTTCCTTGGCTTTTAATACCTTTGAGTACAGGTCGACAAGGGCGTTTCTTTAGCCCGTCAGTTAAATGTCGAGTGAAACGACTGTCCGGTCTTAATTAAAATAAAGTAAACTTGAAGATATAATTTCAAGAATCAGTATTTCACTCTTAGTATAGGTATATCTATATACATGGGTTATAGGAGTAGTGAGAACGATAATTTTAACCGAAAATAAGGATCGTTTAGTAAAGTGGGAGATCGTGAGAATATATAATCGGTCATTTTATATTTTCGGTATTAAATCCGGTATTTATTTCTCGCCTAAAATTTATTCGTTATATGGTAGATCTAGGACATGATCGACTTTCATAGTTGTGTAAAATGAAAAACTGATGTTGAGACAATAGATAAAAACTCGACGTTTTAATAACCGCCTGTCTTGTCGCCGTTTACGGTTACACACATCCCGTCGCACGCGATCTTCGCATATATATGTACATACATAGAATATATACATATAGGTATATTAAGTACCAGTACACTACATGTTAATATGAATATTAAAAGAAATATACCCTGCTGTGGCGCGACGGCGGTGTCTACTCTCTATAGCTAAAGTCATAACTAATTTTTATACGATTATTTTTTTTTCTATTCGCAAAAACCGTAACTCTAACACGCCTTTATTTCAAGCACGTAGGTACTTGTATCTAGTTTGATATAAGGTCAACCGCTGCATTAGTTCACACGGTTATTCCCCTGCTAACTCACGCTGACATACACGAAGGGATGAAAAGCGAGCTATGAAATTCGATTGCTCGAAACTATATGCATACTTGTCTTGCTAGATGAAAATTTTCATCCCCTGGCACTTGTCAGTCAATCTCGAACGTTGCATAGCATCTATTCGTCGTTTATTGTTTGTCCAGTGCCAGTGCAGTAACGTAAGTGAAAAAAATTCAACCGACTGGCTGATTCGGTGCTGTATATTTTTCCTTACGAAAATATGATTATACGTAGGTATACGTTCCCATTCGAGGGACGTGTCGTATATTTATACATATACATATATAAGCACACGTGACACGTGCACGTATCCCGCATAGCCCGCAGGACACGTGCGTTAACGAGTACGAAACCGCGGTCACAGAACCTCGATCGTTGATCACTTCGTTGTAACAACAACAACCGTCGTTAGATGATTCTCCCCCGTACATATTCGTAAGTTGACTTTTAGAGCTTCAATGTTTTCCCGGCAAGTGTGACACGCAATTTTAGTACACGGGATGAAACGTGCGAGTCATAAGTGCAACCGTGCGCGGTCATGGTTTAATCAATTTTTAAGATATACAAATATTTTTCGGTGATGAAATTATTCCATCAATCTTTCCCAACGAAACTAGCCTCCCGGCTTTGGAATAACCTTATCGCTACTTCAGTAATCTGATCAGAGTCTGATGAAGATGCTTGAAGGTTATACGAGGAACCATTAGAATGGTGAAATAACAGGATAAAAAAAAAAAATAATAAAACTGACTTAAGTTTATAGATTTTGAATAGATTTTACAACACCGTCGTTATTCAGAAGAGAGAGAGAGAGAGAGAGAGAGAGAGAGAGGGAGAGAGGGAGATATTGAAACCATAAGAAATTTATGGTTGAATCATCAGTTTCTCTTTAACTGTTAACAGTGTTTGTAGCGAATGGCGTTGTACCTATTACCGGGGGTCCTCGAGTAGAGATTGTTAGCCTACCTTATTATCACGAGTTGTTACAAGTTCTTGGTTTGGTCTTGGTACAAAACTTGAGAAACCCTTGTGAAGAGGTTTTCTACGCTATGGAGGATAAGAGGAACCTTAGGTTGAAAAAAGAACGTTACGTAGGCCGCAAACTGTTGCTGCTATCCGTACGTTCAGAACTCGCGACGTCGCCTCGTGACGCCTGGGGCCCAGGACTAATGAAGCAACGGTAGCTACTGCTGAAGAGGAAAGTAAGAGAGAAAGAGAAAGAGAAAGAGAAAGAGAAAGAGAAAGAGAAAGAGAAAGAGAAAGAGAGAAAGAGAGAGTAAAGACGTATACGACTGCTGCAAGGGGACGTCGTATGCTAGGGGTTGGTTTATACAGATACTTGGGGTAATGCGCGTCGAGATAGACTCACTCGCGAAGTGAGTGGATGTAGATGTACATGGGTATATACATATATACCTATATATATATATGAGGGAAGTTACCCTGGATAGAAACGACGGACTCTGAGCGTGGAGTGAAGTGGTAGAAGGAGAGGAGGGTGCCGCCCTGGCCCGTCGTTCAATTAGAACAGTGAGCCAACTTAGTGTTTATGCCGCGGGGCTAAACTCCGAAATGGGGTGCGACGGGACTTCACCCCGCTACGAGGTGGGTTCGTATAGTTATATGTGTCTGTACCTTGTATATATAATACGAGTGTGTTAGTTCCTTTGCAAATGGGGGTTTCGAGGAGAATTGGACGACTTGGGAAGATCATAGGCAAGTGGGTCGCGGAGAAGATCCTCATGACTCGAACACTTTGAACTTTACTCTTGTAACCAATCGACTATCAACTTGCCATACTCATTGTGTACGATGTATTAATTTGACAGAGTAGACTATAGGCACGGATCATTAAAAGTTTGAAAAAAAAAAAAGAAATTCAGAAAATCGACTTTCGGTCTATTTTTTCTACTCCACACAAACCGTTTCATGATTTTTAAAAGTTCGAGGTTCGTCAGCTTCAGTCTCTTCAAAGCCAGATTCATCCTAATTAAAAAATCAAGGCTTTAGTCTCTTCACATTCAGAGTTACTTCACCTCAAATACATTAAAATGGTTCTTCAAATTAGATCGAAAAATGTTTGGACTTTTAATGTCAAGCGAGTATTTTTACCATCGTAAACCATTTTCCCCCGTTATTTGTAAGAAATTTATTAACTTGGTACACATAATGGTATTATCGTTAGTGATCAAACGATGTGTAAGCCTATAAGGTGACGGTGGTTTATCAAAGAAGCGATCGTATGGTTCGTCGTTGAGTCGAGGGTGAAAGAGAGAATATATAGGTTCGAATTGATATACCTACCTCGAGAAGGAAGAAATAGAAAAGGGGAAAGGTTATACAGTTGAGGGTGAACGAGGGAGATGAAGAGAATAAGAGAGAAAAAAAAATATATATATATATATATATATATATAAAGAGAGTGGAACAAGGGAGGAAAAGATTCGGCGCGGAAAGTCGTTGTCGTAGTTCGTCCCCCTTCGCCACTTTCCCGCTTATTCAGCAATGATTCAATTCGGATGTGCTTTTCACGCGGTGAAGCAGCGGCAGTGGCTGTGGCTGTGACTGTGGCGTGTGGCTACGGGACGCTACTCTTCCTCGAGGTCGACCGTCTATATAGAAGAACCCTGTGAGAGGGCGAGGGTACGAACAGATTGCCCAGCATTCAGCCACCCTTGCCTCGGCTTGGCTCGCCTGCAGGACCGCCACCCCTCGCTTTACTTCTCGAACACGAACGGAGAGAGAAAACGAAAAGCACGAGCCAACTAGCCGACAAGTCGTTCTTTTAATTCCGTTTTTTTTTTGTTTTTTATATACAGCTGATAATTCTTTACCGTCGCCTTATTTCCGGCTTAAATCCCCCAGCGTTAGTCGATTATTGTACCTCGGAGATTTAAAGGAGACTCAATGATTCAGAGGAGAAAATAATTAGGAACAAAAATTACGACCTTTGGTAGTTTGACCCCTCGCTATATCGCGGTATTATAAAAGCTAGGCTACTTAAAATCCGTAGCGGAAGGTAGCGATCACCTCGAATTAAGAAAATAATGTAAAACAAAATGAAAAAAAAGGAAGAAAAAAAAAAAAAGATACGAGTGTCTGTGTGCAGCGCGGTGCAGATGGCGTTTCGATACTCGAAGTAGCGCTGCATCATAACGTGGGCAAGTATGGATGTGTAATATCGTATATGTAAACCGCACCGGTTTTACCTCAAAGGCCTCCGTTATACCCGCAAGATTAGACCGCGGTTTAAGCGCGACTACGTGATGCGAGTATCAGGCCTTAAACTTTGACGCGAAGAAACATACTTACGATATATAATAACGCTTTACACGTCCAATACCTACACGTTATTACCATCATACCTTGTAGGTACCCTCAGCTACATACACAACGTATATTACCTACATACGCAAAGGAACACTTGCCCTAAGGCCTAGAGCGGTCAGCAGGACGCGGAGCGGCGGGCAGCTGCAGTCAGGCCGCACGCGAACGCTGCAACGCGGCTCTCTCACCTGCAGACCGTCTTATTCCTTCTTTATTCTTCGTGTTCAGTTCATACTAAGAAAATTATTATTCTACAGCTCGCAACTCGATACAGTCACCTCGATCCTCGATCCTCGATCTTTCCATTATACCTACATTATTCTTAGTCGACGCGGACCGAGATCGTGAGAGATTTTTTAAACACGTATAACAACACGGGTGATAATTTTATTTCTAATGAAAAAAAAAAACCAAAAAAAAAAAAAAAAATAAATAAATAAAAAAATATCGAAACAAATCAAATCGTTTCGTTATACCTATTTTAAATTTTTCTCATAAAACATATCGCTGAGTACTTTTTAATTCTGCTAATACCATCGAACGTCAGTCAGTATTTCAATTAAATAGGTTTTTTTTATAAGCTGTTCGATTTTATAGTTCTTGGTTACTCGGCCATTTCCATGGTCATTAAATTACACAATTTATTACAAGTTGAGCTATTAATTGTTATTCAATAGACATGGTTAACTTCTTTTTATTTCATGTATTGAAAAATTTCAAAGCCCGTTATGGCGTGTTATATTGACGTGTTTATCTTGGACTGAATTGGCTCAATTAGGCGTTAATGAAAATTATGCATAAATTTCGGTTCATCGATCTCGGTTAATTTACTCAAATTTTTTTCTTTCTCCTTTACCGCAATAACTTTGGTTACCGAAAAAAAATTACTTTACATAATGCCGATTCATCGAGATAGATCTTCGTCTATTTCGTACGAATGATTTTTACACTCATTCATGATTCGTTAATTTACTCTAAATATAAGTAAATCCACTGCCAATTAAATCCCAATTGAAAAAGTAACCGCGATTCAGTTAGCTACGATCACGTCTTCGATATATGACAATTAATCTCCTTTCCATTCGTTAATAAACCATGCGTAAATATATTTAATAAAACGTTGATATTAACCAGGTTACATACCCTCAACTCCCACATAATATACCAGGCGTCTCCTTTCGCTTCGATTAGCGACGGCACGACATTGACGCGTGGTTATGTATCTTTAGGAGCAAACATAATACGCCAAGTTGTTAGCATTATAAATTATCATAAATATATGTTAACTACTATACTCGCTTGTATTTGTTAACAGATAACGTAGGCGGTACACTTTGTTCATACATACATACATACGTAGGTATACATGTACACATAATATTCCGCATATAGAATATACCTTGTAACTCTGCACAGGCCGTTCAGTTTTAAACTCGTCCTGTCGTCACACGGATTTACTTTTCTCATTCCCCCGCTTACCCATAGCTGCTGCAGTTGTAGTAAAACGGATTGACGTTACAATTGAACCTGTTACTAACACAATTGAGATACGCCATTTTGAATTCATCCTCAAGTTTGTCTCTGATTTTTATCCATTACCGGATATACGTGTGTCATTTGTCCGAGGGTGTATGGGCAGGAAGGTGTATAAATGTCTCTCTCCAACGTATGGAATTCTTTTCTTTTTTTATTTTCGTTAATCGGATAAATTTTCTTTAATTAACGATCCTATTGCGTTTCCGCAACTTGTACTTATACCGCAGCTATAAGCAGTAAGACTACGAACCGTTTCAAGTTACGCGGTCAACGCACACCGGGACTGTTCCTAATGGCTGTTTCGTGTAACTAAGTTCATTAGCGTACTAGGTACCTATATAGTCAAGGTAAACCTAAACCGGGAATTCAGTGGCTTGAACGTTTATCAAACTCCGTGGTTACAGTTGCACATTTACTCGTCAACGAGACCCTCGAACCACCTTGATGACCACTGCGATGGCCCTCGACCGATCAACGGAAGCAACTGCATATAAGTACTGCACAGGTGTCGGCTATATTTCCTACCCCATACTCAAAAGGATATAGATTCTAATTTGGTCATTGATGGGCATTAATTAGTTCAATTAACATGGAGCTTAAGTCGAGTTTAAATTTGGCAATGATCCCGTGACTTCTACTCTTTGAAATGAAAAATTAACATCAATGAATGAGACAAAAAATGATATGATAAAAAATTTTTTCTTTCATTCTTTTCATTTGCATCTGTTCAAATTACAATCAATTTTTCATCCCAGTGCGTGCACGAGCAGATATCGTGAACTCGGATTTTACAATGTGGATGGTATACCCGTAATGCAGTATACTGGTGCATGTGCAGTAGGTAAAAAATAATAATTATTAAAATAAACCTGCAAGTGCTTCCCACGCCTGTATAGGTATATACCTTAACTACGTGCATGCGTGACGCTTGAAACGGGCTTGATTTTACTGCAGAAACGAATTTCCTACGTCATATACATCCATCCGTTAGCCAGTTCGTTTCTTGATGCATATTATTCGCAAGTGCAAGAGCAAAGCCCACCCTGGTTTGATCTGGCGTCTTTGTGGTACCTATATGGATACCTACATACTATAACTTTACATCTATACATCATCGCTGTATGTAGACCCCTGCGCCCAGCAATTTAGCTCGATCTGCATATTTTAGCACGAACACTTCCGCCGATCATTATCATTCCGCGAGTCGCTCGTCGGCCAGGTTGCACACGATCGCCTGCACTGCACCCTCTCCTAGTCTATATACCTATATCCGCTTATCTTTAGTAAAGTTTTTTATTTATTTATTATTTTTTTTTTATTAATTTTACACTGAGTAGACAGCAAAAAATATTTATCGTTTTTATTTTTGACTCGATATTAATGTCAATTTTGGTTTTTCTGTTTTTTTATTTTTCACTGTAGCTGATATCAATGGCACAGTTTGAGTGGATTTCAAGGTCAGTAAACAGTTAACGATAAAAATCGAACTTTTGATACGTGTTTTGAAGTAATCGTCAATTGAAAATAAATTTTTTTTTTTTTGCAACTGTTAGTAGTCAATGAAACAGCCCGATAATATATCGGTGAATAGGTCATCTGGATCCGGTCTTTGATTTAGCATGTTAAAAATTATTCTGAATGATGTTCATCGGCTATATAGACTCTTGGTTTAATGATTAGCCTATGAGATTTTTATTATAATTTTACTGGTATACGATGACATAGAGAAATCGATGTTATAATGTGCAGGTGACTCGGTCTGTCTAACTACTGCCAATATTATCCTAATCGACAAATTACTAGGATTAATTACCCTAACCTGTTCAAAAAAATAATTGCATTTCATTAAAGGTCAGAAATTTATGAGAAAAAAAAATTAAAAAAAAAAATCAAAACTAATTTTAACATCATGTCTCCTAATACAAGTGTCCTAGACACCCAGAATTCCAATTAAACACTGAAGTAAAAATAAAAAATTCCAACGTCCTTCCCAGGAGCAATTCACCTTGTAACTGTACGTTTCTAAAAAATTTCCAAATAGAAATTTATCTAAAGCAGATATCCACGAAAGAAACGCGAAGTATAATCAAGTTAAAAATAAAATTTTACATTGTAGATGATGTGAATGGATTACGGGTGAACTGGCATTAATTTAATTTGAGACCAAGCACGATATTATGTATATACCTTGTATAGGTGTGCAAATAAACTACATGAGCGTATATTTACACTGGAAGGTATAAATATATACGTAATGTATATACATATATATATATATATGTATATATAATTATTTATGTAATAAGGTAATAAGTTTTAATTCTGAGAAAGAGGATGGTCATCGTACGAGAGAATCGCGACTGTATAGTAGGTATATGTAGGTAGGGTACGTACTGCAAAAGTCCCGGCGCGTCCCTCGTACGGGCATTCGGGCAGCGAAGCAGCCAGCCCCGTTGCATTATGGATGCGTTTGCAATAATTATTCGTTTCCTACGAGCACACGTAACAACTATAACATCGAGGCGTACGGTTCGTGCGAGGCCTCGTGTTTTGCACCTGATTGAAGATAATACTGACGATTGCTCGGTCCCCTTCGTACCCATGCATTATAACCGTGTTACACACATACATACATATATACCTTGACTCTTATTACACAACGATACTAAAAACGATAAGAGAAGTGTCACTGAAACGAGAGTCATCCCCTTTTTTTAAAGGATATCAGGGGGAAAAAATCACCAATAGAAAGTTCGGTTATAGTTTTAACCTAAAAAAAAAAAAAAAAAAAACTCATATACACAGATTTATAAGAAAATAATAATTTACAAGGGGGATGGAAAATGACGCAATGGACTCACTGTCGGGTTTCCCTACCCTCTCCGTCGGGTATTGAGAGTCCAAAAACTGGCGTATAGTTAGGGGACTGCAAGGTTATGCCGGGTTACAGTGGTTTCCAGTGGTTTTCACGCAAACTAGAGTCTCCCGGGGGGTTCCTTAGGGTTCGTACGCTCCAGGGGCGCCACTGGGTTTTTCGAACCGCAGGGTCTCGACGCCTGCTGCCAAGCATTTCCATTTTACCCCTGGACAGACGCGTCGCATTATTTTCGTTGAGTACTTTATACGGAGACAGCAGAGTACAGATAATGGTATATATATACACACATATATCTATATATCTATATATCTACCTACCTACCTACTCGGTTTTATATGCCGTCGACGTCGTTCTACCCGGTTGGACACCTACTGACGCGTTACTTATTTATAAATACCGTTGGCGCCGGTAGATACAGACATCTGCCGTCGAGGGAACGCGTCAATTTCGGAGTTGGGGGTCATCGCATAGAGTACCTACCCTCTATGGCATCGCATCGGTTGTATCGAAATGAACTGTAGTTAATTAGATGCAGCAGATAAAAAATCGATAAAATTTTCCTAAATTTTTCTATTCCCTTTTCATTATTTTCACATTTTCTGTTTTTTTTTTTTTTTTTTTTTTATAATCCGCTATTCCTACATATGTACTGACGTAGGTATATGACAGAAATTCTACACGTATATAAATATTACTTCGTGATAAAATTGTCGTATGAAAACTGCGATGAGGGTAGTTAAAATAAAAAAGGCGAATGAAAATGAAAAAAAAAAATGAAATGCAAAAAAAAAAAAATTGGTGTAGAACGAGGCTCACCAAGAACTGACGATTGGAACTCCGATCGATTATCGGAAAACGTTTAGTTCGACATTAATTTTCAATTTGGAATCTCTTGCTCTCTCTCTTATTCTGTTACCACTTTATCCAGCGATATAATAGGGAATTATATAATCGGGTTGTAGTCCGCGTTTATAGGTTATCAACAGCCTAACTTGTAGATATATATGTTATAGGTATGTACATACATACAATTTTATGCGATCATTTTTCAGGCACGATTTAACCGACGATCATTCACCATGTTCTTGAATATCTGCAAAACTACAGTTTCCACGATTTGCGGTTTGGTACCATTTCCGATACTTTAGTTCCATTAACTGATCGTCGGCAGCGTAAGAATTCGAGAAAAAGCAACTACCAGCTGCATTGGTTTTTACGTACATCATGTTCATCCCTGAGCACCACAGGAATTCGCAAACGAGTAACTTCTGGGATTTTGTCGATTTTTTTTTTTTGCTCTAAATTAGCCATTGCATTAAAGGATGCGAAATCTATCGTTGGGGTATCAAATCGGATGATAATTCTCAGCGGATAATCGAGGTTAAAATTTCATTCAGTTGAACACTGCACGAGTCTTGATCAGAATGAAGTAAAAAAACCACTCAAACCAAAGAAGCGGCGTTTTTCATTGGTGTTTATTTCAGGCGGGTTAATTAGTGTTGCCTTGCGAGGTTTACGGTTGACATTCGTTCGAACCGTTCGGTTAGGTCGCTTGGTTGGTTGGCTAGTTGGGTCTTTGGCTGCCTTCGGAATGGATTTTTTTTATTTTTTTTTTTTTACGGTTACATACTGCAGGTCGATCCGTAGTTCTTCTCTTCGACGACGGGAACTTAGACTTAAGACCAAACGTAGGTATATCTCCAATAAAAACTGATGGAAGTAGAAGCAACCATCGGCTAGAATTTTCTTCATGGGCGCCAGCGTTGGTCATCTCAAACGCTTCAGTCACGCTGCAGAACAATATTCTTTTGTTTTAACCGCTGATGCGGTGTGATATTCACACCATTTTATTGCTCAAATTAACCCTATACCACAATTTAACTTAACCCTCAGAACCAGCCGGAGCCATGAGGATAAGATTTTCTCCTCAGTAGGTAGGCGTAAAAAAGATTGAAATTTAAACGTCGTAAAACTTGCCCAAAACTAGTATGAGAAGAGCGACTATTTGGGATAGAGAGAGAGAGAGAGAGAGAAAAAATAAAAATTAGAAGCTCGAACGGTTTCAAGGCCTGAAGAATTTCGCCAGAGCTAAAGGACTCTTGTCTAATCACTAAATCGCGCAGTAGCCAGTGATAGTTTAATGAAAAATTTGCAATACCTATACCCATCGACCTCGTTTCAGACGCTGCAGTTATAGCTGGGCTTTCAGTTCTCGTAAAATCAGGTCGACGGTTGTTACTCTACTGGAAAGTTTCTCCTTGGTAATAATTTTATGTTTCTAAACGCGGTGTCTATTTCCTTTTTGAATAAAACCGTTGAATTCTCGATTCTTTAACATGCTTTTAGATCGCCTATTGTAATCTTGAAAAGTATTTCTTAATTCTATAGACAAACTTAACCAGCAAGTTAAGTCACTTTGTTTGATAGATCCGGTCTCGCCCTCGTAAACAACAAACGTCGTGTCCAGATACACGGGACAGGCCTTGCAGAGGTCCTTTAAAAAAAAAAAATAACAAAAAAAAAAAAGAAACGAAAAAAGAAAAGAAAAATTGACAGTCGACACAGGACGGAAGACGAGATAAGACTCGGAGGGATGGATACCTTTACTTAGGTACACCTACCTTCAGTCCCAAGAGACGGACTGACCCAAGACCTTATTAAGTGTCCTTATCGTAACGAGATGCCTGGGTCTTGAGGGTAGAATCGTTTAACTTTTACTCACCATGCAAACGACCAACTGAACATACCTTCGAAAGATAGGTCAAAGATTTTTTCGACGTAAAGTAAAGGACGAACTAAGCTAGTCTTACGTATGTATGTTGTAATCGTCCATCATAACGTAGGTATACGCGTGGTGTAATAACGATTGTAAATTTTTCACTCAGGTATCTCGATTTTCCATAAATGTATTCATTCAAATATTACCTTATAATTTTTTTTTTTTTTTTTTTAAACGTTTAAAGTTTATAGTGTGTAAGGTTGGCTATACCTGAGTGACTTACCTGCAATAGAGTAGCGAGACCTTCGAAAGTGTGTATATATGGTATGGAATTTTTCAAGAATTTACAAAGCGAATCAAGATCCACATTGTCGATAGGTTTTTGCACACTGTACCTACCTTTCACCGTTTCTATCAAGATAATAATTACTGAAATTTTTAATAGAGATGGTGAAACTGTCGCCTTAAGTTTCCGGTCTACAAAGTTGCGGTTAAAGTCTAAGTATACTATTTTCCGCGATTAATTGAACGTGACGTTAATTGTGCGTAGAATTACATGCCCTGTTAATTTATTTTCGAAACAATTACGGATTTCAATTTAGTAAAAAAAAAAAAAAAATAAATAAATAAAAGAAGAATAATAATTAAAGAAAATGTCAATATCAAACGTTTTGGAATAACTACTTACGGAAATCGTTGTAAAAGATCTAAATGCAGACCTGATCGTTAAGCGGAATCGTAATCTGCTACAGGCAATAAGGAATTTCCGATAAACCAACCGATAATATCCACTTTGTTTTTGACAAGGTATAACTAACTTCCTCTACGATTAGCAAAGCAACAAGTGAACCTTTCCAACTCATAATGTCAGTTACGGACGTATAACATAGACCGTGATATATACCTGACATCAAAAAGACATATTTAAAATAGATAAAACAGTTTTACAAACAAATATTGTACACTAATGGATGTTTAGAGGGCGCGATTGACAGGTCAGTGGGTCTTCGTACTTACTACGGTAAGTTTATTAGGGCCTGTAGAGACACTGACCCATGGGGTTGTAAATCATACCCATAGCTACTATAATATACTCGAAGAAGGTCTCCTGTTGCAGCAGAACTCCAGGTAGCTAGGTACCACCTTCTTTCATGAATTTAGTAAATACCTTGGAATACATACCCGACAAATTTGTAGTGCAGTAGCTAGCCAATGTATAACCTATATCTATGTACATAATATAGGTATATAGTACATCAACAAGGACCCTTATCTGGGCCAAGAGTCCGGGACGCACTTACGGATCTGTCAGCTAATCCTATTAGAGGCATTAGGTCTAGTTGCCTAGTTGCATCGGAACTTGGTAGGCTATATATCTGTGTAGATATATATATGTATGTATGTACATACCTAGTCTGTATACCTAGTTGGATCGTGGTTTACCTTAGGATGCTATGTCGTTGGTATAGTAAATGGCATTCCATTCATTATCCGATTTTCAATTCAAAGAAGTCTCCTTTTCGTTTTGTGTTTACGCGTTTTTCCTAAATTCACCTTATAAGGTTTTTATGGTAGAATTTAGATACTAATTTAGGTACTAGATTGATGGACTATTCAGGATGTAGAAATCTATGTGTCAACATTTCCTGATACAAACTGTAAAATCACTTACATAAGACGTTTGTTTCTTTGATTCCGAAGGTGGTATCTGTATGTTTGATTTCTGACTAGAAACGGAGTCTTTTTATATCGTGTTACCATATTATCGACTTTCGAATAAATATTTTCGAAAAATCTTCACGCTTACTATCGCCAATAAACTTATGGAATAAATTTCAAATTGACGTGTAATTGCTTCTGGAATATTTAGTGTTAAAATTTTTAACTAACCGTGAAATGTGCCATGGACGTGTTTGTCGATCGATCAAATGTCAACATCGCAATTTAAAAAACTTCTAATTACTTAAATATCCTAATTAATATTCAATAATAATATCCCGGGCTATTTCGTGTAACATTTTGTGATAAATTTTTGAATGTATTACAAATATTCCCTATATGAATATCAATCGACCAAATGTTAACGTGGATATTTTTAGACTATCAAAAATGATATATACATATCGTCTTTCAAATAATTTATCTACTACCGTGTTTTCGCAAAGACAAGTTACATTTCGTCGATGTTTACGGTTCATTTGCATCTCGTCATATTTTATCGCTAATTAGACATCGGAGTATACTTAATTGTAAGTAATGGTATTTTAAACGTGGAACACGGTTCTGATTTTTAGTAGAATAATTTTCACCGGGTAAGTAATCGCAATTTTATGTCCATTCACTTGTATATATATATATATATATATATATATATATATATATATATATATATATATATATATATATATATATATATATATATATATATATATATATATATATATATATATACATACATTTTTTATACGTTCGTAACGATTTATATCCAGTTATATATCTATAACGACAAATCAGGAAGTAATACGATGGGCTTATTCTCTGTCGTGAAAATAAGTAGGGGAGAGCGGGACCAAATGGGATAACCGAGAATTATTTAAAAATTGTGTTTACAAAATTTTTACAACACAATTTAACGGATCTATTAAGAATATAACGTTTTTGAAATCATTTTAAGTGTTTGAAGTATATTTAAATTCAGAATTCAGATAGAGTGGGTAAAATTTGGACACTTTGAAATTATTCAAAGTATGTAGTTTCTGACATTTGAAAATATTTTATTTTTGAACTAATACAGAGCTCTGTAGTCAGAATTCAATGGCGAGGCAAAATGGGACATTCACAGAAAAGCAAAAGTTTACGGTGTATAAATTCAGAGCAATTTGAAACTGTCCCATTTTGCCTATGATGGTATTTTTTCCCGGAGTGTTAAAATTATAAATCATACAGTTTCTATTTTTTTTTTTTTTTTTTTTTTAATTGAAACACAATATCATTTAGAATCTTAGTTATAGTTACGGCGGTATTTTTCGCTTAGGTGTCCTGTTTTGCCCCGCTCACCCCCACATATATGAATATATAAAAAACACTAAACATTAAAACAAAAGAAAAAAACATACATACAAACCTAATTCCTCCAGTTTTATAGCCTACTTCGTTTATTTTATATACGAGTTCGTAAAGCTAAGTTTATTTGAAGATTTACGCTTATAGACGGTGGAGTCCGCTACCAGGTCTCTTGATCTGACAGAAAAAGGATGACAGGAAAAGTATGAAAAGTATAAGAAAAAAAAAAAAAAAAAATTAATGTAAGAAAAAAGAGAACAAGTAATAATTGATAGCGTTATAACGTTGGGAAATCTCTCATACTCCCCTAACCGACACCACTTAGCTATATTTATACCATTTTTGCATAACCATTTAAATATCCGAGTACGTATACGATATGTATGTACATACCTATATGTGTATGTAGGTATGTAACCTAACTATCTGCACATTATAAACAGGTGTACCTACTCGGTTAGCTGCGGCTGAGAATTCAAGATAAGTACATCGCAATTACCTGGTACATCGTTAATTAAAAGGTATCTAATATCTATACAAGTATTTATTGTGATATGTAGTATATAAATATATCTACGTATGTAAAGCGTAAATATATGGACACCTTCATAACTACTAAAACATATACGATTATAATATATATATACACAAATATTTACCTGTATTTGTATAATACATGTATATAGGTATAAATGCTATGGAGAAAGCCAGGATACTCATGGATGGTGTGTATAACAACGTATCGAAGCGCGTAGTGCGTGTGAAAAGAAGGGGTTGCCAAGAGCATTAATAAAACGAAACTAGCTAACAAAGTACCTCGTAGAGTTTTAATGGTACTTTTATTATTGTAGGTGGCTAGAATTGAAGACCCTGAGTTTCGAACAGGGTGAGTTGGTACTAACACTCCCGCACACAATTGTACCTACGTATATACCTATACCTCCGTAGGGGTGATTTGACGCAAGACTATAAGGGAAAAATGAACAAAAAAAAATAAATAAATAAATAAAACCGAGGTTCCAGCTTAACTAGGAGCCAAAAATTATACCGCAATTTATAACATACAAGATTGATCACGTCGCCTGGGCAACTTAATAATTGTACAGCAATAAAAAAATCTGTATTTTTAGTTTATTTTTTGCCTATTATCACCAGACTTTATTACCTTTGAAAGGTACCAATTACACTCTGGTCAGCAAAGGTGCCATTTTTTATTTTTATTTTTATTTTTTTTTTGAGAGACCAATTCATATACGTATATAATATGATACAGTGACCGTCTAGCTAACGACAAGTCTTAATCAACAACTCCAATTATTTCTCAACTTATAAATATACACCCATATGATCGAAATTCAGAAGTTGCGTGCGTCACATGAAACTTGTATGTAGGTATGTACACGCGAAGTGCAGTGTACTCGAATGAAGTTACCCATTCTTCATTGACTTTATTCCCTTCATCTGACAAGGAGGAGTAAGTACCAAACCTCCAGTTGATGGGTTTTGCCAAAACTATTAGAGGTCTTTTCATTGTGAAAGAATATTGAACCCGTGATGTGTACTTCCATCAAATGGAAGACTTTCTTCTATCCACCGTGATTCATCATCTTATCGAAAACCTTTTGGTACTTTACTATTGCTTTGAACTAATCCGTTTACACTTTCCATATTTTCCGTTCACAGAACCACATCACATTCATCAAACTTTTGTTACAACCAATCGTAAAGTAAGAGTAAAGAAAAGCCATTTGGATTCGATTACACATCATTAGGGCTTCATATTTTTGCATAACGAAACACCTCTTGAAGTTTGGTCAGAGACCGACATCCATTATCCATCATCCGGAGGTCTGATTGAACCCTCATTACGAGTTTACACCCGGTGTTTTGAATGTTCATCGACAAATATGTGAATACGTACCTATGACCCGTGCAGGAATAGTTTCCGTGGTTGTAAAAAATGAGTATCTACCGGGGCGTCACGTCGCTTTATATAGTCGATACCATACGACTAGAGGTAGGTTGGCGGGTTGGTATGAGAGGGGCGAAAAATAGAGTAAAGAATAATGTACATATAGGAAGAAAGGAAAACGGCAGATTCAAGTCCTTTGCCGTCTAGTTGACAAGAGTCGACTCGCGTAAACATTCTCGTTTCTCCTTGTTTGCCGTTGATGTTTACTGTCGAGTGAAGTGGAAGGGCCGAAGAGGGGAATGAAGAGGGTATAAGGGAATAAGAGGAGGGTAGAGTAGGAGGTGGGGAGGGGAGGAGGAAGAGGAAGAGGAATATAGGAGGGGAGGAGGTTGTTTCACGAAGAAAAAAAAAACGAACTCCGTCGTTCTTCGTTTCAAACGAAGCAGTATCGTGGAAGAGAGAGGAGAGAGGAAAGAGGGTGAAGTTTTTTCCGTGGGAGTGTACGGTATTAGTATACGCCCACCAAAAGTGGCTTTCGTCCAATCCCTGAACTCGTATCCGCCCGTTTCGTACACCACGTGACTAACTACGAGCATTATCATTGGACGATACGAGTTTGACACTCCCATTTCAGTGTGGTGGGGGTTGGTTCATGTTTTCACCGTTCCTCACCAGAGGGGGGATCAGGACGAAACGGCGGAGTGGTACGCGGATGAAGTGGTGTGGGTGGAAGCAAGTCAGTCGCAGACTGGAGGGCTTTGAGAACAGGGGACAGAACGAACGAACTCTATCTGTCTATAACTAATCGCTTGTTAGACGTATGTCCGATTGCCCGTACGTAAAACTAAACCAGTGAATATCCTCGTTAGTTTAAACCCCTTTGTTCGTTAGTTTTTTTTTTTTTTTTTTTTTTTTTTAATTTCTTTTCTTTTCTTAATTTTTCTTCTTTTACCTCCGTTCCTCGTTCTTCGTTCTTCCTTGATTCACCTCATTTTCGTATTGGTTTTTAATTGTGAATATATAGATATATTTATATACATACACTTACACCTATATACATACATATACATAATAAAACGCGGTACAGATATATATATATATATATATATACACGTATATTTGGTTTTTTAAATATATAATTGTGATGATCGTTTAAATCGTGGTAATTTGGTGCCCTCGTTGTGTTAAACAATCGTTGTCATCATCATCATCGGACTAAAAGTGTTAGTAATACGAATTGAAAAACGTCTACCGTACTTAAAATCGATGGTGTGAACGGGGGGCCCTTAATCAGTCAGTATGTGGCCGCCTTACAGCGGAAAGTTTACCCTTAACGAAAGGCCCTGATATACACAATCGATAAACCGTTTAATTTTTTTTCGCGGTTATACATCTGTTCAAGAAAATTAAATAAAAGGACGGATTCATTGTTCTTGTTATTAGTTCAATTTTGTTTTTTTTTTTTTTTTTATATAGTTTTCTTACTTGTTAAACAACTTATTAACGATACAAAAACGTTTCGTAGTGACAGTGTGAAGTGCGTCGTGTACAGGTGAAAGATATACATATATAGATTATTGTGCAGTTAATTGCGCTGTAAGGGACTATATAACCAACGATTCGTTACTTCACTATATTATGTCCGCCTACGCACAGTTCGGATATTCATATCCGTCGGCCTCCCAGGTAAGCTTGTGGTACAAACTTTAAATAAAATAACTTACTATTTTTAAAGCTATGGAATTTACACATTTCAGATATCCAATAGTTCGATTAACCATCAGAAATATTTGAATCTCAATGCCTGATGCTAAAAATTATTACCAAATTTATAATTTGACGTTTAGATCTTCTGTCCTATGAAAAATCCGTCTCCCATACGCATTTAGAACTCCAAATCGTCAAATTTCTTACCTCAAGTATCGATATATGAAAATATTTAACTATTACCTCGGACTCACCTGTTCCCTACGCACCGTCGGCCGTCGCTGGTCGCGCGACAGTTTTATGGTCCGCGTATATGGTCAGTTAGATTTTTACGCCCCGAATCTTTGAATACGCGTTGAGAGTGAATTGGGCTTTTGAAAATGTATTTTTTGTTTTAATCATGGTTTGGGGGTAGGAAATTCATTTGGTTGAATTGAATTTCTTTGCGTCTGATGCAGTCGCAGTTGTTCTCTGTAAGATCGAGGATTTTTTTATTTTTTAGGGTAATTAATCATCGTACGTAGAACGTAGACGTACTATATTTCTGGGGATGAGAAATCTGTCACGATATGGGATATGGAGAGCATAATTTATTCGACGATATATTTTTTTTTTTCTTGTTTTTTTTTTTTTTTACACAGTGAGTAATTGGGGAACAACTTATACTAATTACTCAGATGTTTAGTACGTCTAGCGTGAATTTTGAAGTACCAGACTTTGACTGTGGGTACGAGTATGTTTAAAAATAGATGCGATCGATATTTTAAATCGAAAATCCGAGATCTGGCGATTAATTAAAGCGAATAATTAGTTTTGGTCTTGTTTTTTTTCGTTTCTCATAAATCTGGAAACACTTGTCGAATAATTATGAAATGAACGTAATTCTAAATATATCCTATAAGCTGTCTGTATTTTCATTAATTCGAGATAATAATTTAGGATGATTTTACACCCCGAATGGACCATTAAGAAAAAAATAAATAAATAAATAAATAAAAAAATAGAAACCAAAGACATTTAAAACGAGACATTTAATTAGAGATATAGGCTTGCGAATGACGTCAACAAATATGGCGACTTTATTTAACACTCGGACAAAAGACCGCGTGCAAGATACCATTTCTTACCCGTTATAAAACTTCGATAATAACTAATTAGTTAATTTCTTACCTATACCTATTACATATACCTACTTATGACGAGAGTAATGACTTCGAACGATCGTTTATATCTTAAATTATTAATAATCAATAAATTCGTATACCTTATCCTATAGGTAGGTATACATATACCTTATACCTATCGGAATACCGTGATTGATTTAAAAATTGATTAATTTAAAACGACGCAATTTGGGATGATAACACATGAGATAGATAACCAACCGACTCGCAATACGTGCATTAATATGTGTACAGTCATATATTAATAGCCGATTATTCACGAATTTTATATCAATATTTCGTTTTCGTTTTTTCACTTTATTTTTTTATTCATCTTTTCGTTTAGCCGTTATATTTATCCCAAAGCAAAGTTGAAGTCAACATTTTTCTACGTTGTATATATATATGTAAAAAATACACATACATACATTATATACCCCGTACCGTACATTATATACTCGTAATATTCCCCAAGCGCCATCGCGCTCTGGCTCGAGAACTCGGTATCGCGCTTAACAAAAGTTGATATTGCACTGGAAAACTTTGCTCTTGGAGGGTGTGCGAAAAAGTTTCAAGGACTGAAAGTGCACCGCGCGTGCCTGAGCTTTAACAACACCACATTCAGGGTGTAAAACTCGAGTGAAGTAGGTAGCTGTATCACCAAAACTCACGAAACTCACTTGGCAAGGGATGAGAAGAATCCCAGTGCGCAGATGCGATTTAAATTTTCAAATAACATTAAAATAAAAATCAAACAAATTAATAAATGAAAATTTTATCATACCATTAATGGGATTCATTTCTAATTGGGTATTACCTGTACTTGTACCTGCAGTATCTAAATACCACCTCTCGATCTATTATAGATATATATATATATATATATATATATATATATATATATATATATATATATATATATATATATATATATATATATATATATATATACCTATCTATACCTATTTGAATCGTATATATATAAGAGCGAATTAATTGAATCGTCGTAACCGGTTGATTTCCTGCTGATATATATTTATATATAACCGGAAATAACTACTCACGACTTAATTTTAATTAGTTTTAACTCATTTTCTAATCAACGAAGATATTTTTCTATAACACGTATATATGAGTAAATTTCCCGTTAAAAGTGCAGGCAGTGTATAAGATACGTGAGATATAGGTATACGTAAATATATATATATATATATATATATATATATATTTTTTTTTAAACATAACTAGGTTCTTTATATTTATTTCCACAGTATACAGATATGTAAAGCCTATTAGTTCTCTCGTACCTACTTACAGTCGAGATATCAGTCGTATGGTAAGTACTACCTTATAGTCAAGATATCGGTTGTTGTATACGTAACACCGTAGTTAGACACACCTGAATAATCAGTTAATTATTCCCTCATAAAATGGCAAAATGATCGTTAAAACACCGCCCACTTTTTGTTTAATGAAGACTTTGAGACACGCGAATGATCGTGTTTAATTGAAACACCGAGCATATATATATAACTCGCGATTTTATAGCTTACGGTTTTGCGGATAAATTTCCCCGAATAAAGAATTTTAGTTCTCGTTTGAATCGGTTCAGGTTATTATACACTCATTTGCGCAACATTATATAGCAATTAAAATTGATAGTTAACTTATCAATGTACGGTTGTGGAATAGTCCTAATTGATACTCGAATGTCAGGTTTGATATGGGATACAGTTATCGTAATTATATGAAATGAAAAGGGTTTAATAAATGTTAACGAATACGTACAGAATCTGAAACGCGGGCAATTAGCCATTTAATTTACACGATATTTATATAATACTATATATACATAGGTATATACATTTGTAAATATATACATATATATGTCCTACGAAGACCGCACTGGCTACTGAATATTTTAGAATGATATCCGGTTACTCGTGACGCAAGTATTAAACTCGTATTGCTATATAAGATTAATTTGTCGCCGTAAGCAACGCGGACGATCGGTAACAGTTATAATATCCTTGTCGAACATCGTAAGCGCGAGGCCAACTCGATGTGTAGTGTATGTATAGCGCGCGCTGTTTCGAAGAGACTTTCCAAGTTATAATGTAAGTACATACATGATAATATCCGCCATCTTGGTTCCAATATTTTCACATTAAACATCCGAAATTTTGTTTCATTTTTATTTTATTTTTTTCATTTTTCAAGATTTTAAGTCATTCGATTATAAAACGACTCGAACGGAAACTATTAAGAAAAAAAAACAAAAACAAAAAACCAAACACGTATCTAGGTGGTCCACCGCGTGTCTCATTGTGCGGATGATAAAAGTAAGATGAAAGAAGTAGAAATTCAATCGGGCGTATGATCGTACGTCTTAAATCATTGTGTATATATCATATAAACAAGATATGAGTGATTTAATCACGTATAGTATAACAACGACAGTGTACGTACACAGACGGGGCAGTAGTAAAACACATTTGAGTATACCTAGAAACAAAAGGAAATGAATTATAATTCCGATATGGAAGTGTTTAACTAGTACTTACGTACCGATGTATAAGTATTGTATTATCCCGTTATACATACGCGCGTTATATACACATGCGTGGAATATACCTGTATGTATATACATATGTATATGTATATATATATATATACCTATATGAATGAAGATAAATTTTGTATATATGACACAGAGAGAGGTACAAATTTGTGTGCGGTAAGTAAGGAGGGTTCTTAGTAATTAATATCATAAGAGCAAACACAGAAGCGGGGTTATTCATACAAAGGGTGAATGCCGAGGCTTCGCTTGGCTCGGCTGGGCTGGTTTGGTTTGGTTTGGTTTGGTTTGGGTTGGGCTGAGCTGGGGGACACCATTGATATTTGGCATGGCTATTCGACCTCTCCTACTCCAGCACTCTCAGTTTCCCCTATATAACCAACCTCTCTCTTCACAACTCGTCTCCACTGATGTATACATCTACTAACACCTATACACATTCACATATATACAAATACCTTAGTTCAATTCTACGTATATGTATATTGATGTGCGGTAAATGTGTAGGTCGGTCGTTGGTTGGATGTGTAAAGACGAAGTATGTACCAACGATCTCATTCTATTCATATCGTTACTGTATATGTGCATGTATATATGGTACGCCAGGACGAGAGCCAAAGCCAAACCCAAACCCAAACCCAAACTTGAGTCCAGAGTCCTCTGGGCTCTGAGTAAAACATACTATATGTATATCAGCCCTGTGTGGGTGTACGTCAGTGTGACGATACCTCCACTCGCGAAGACGGTAGATGTATAACAGTTTGCCATAGGCCCACGCAGGGTTTATTCATGCAGCTATTTTTTTATCACTGTTTTTTTTTTTTTTTTTTTTTTTTTTTCTTTCCCTTTTTTTTCGTACTCGTACCCGTGCCCGTGGTCGGTTAGACTTTGGCTCGGGACTCCTTCAGGTCCTTTTCCGGATCCTCCAGTACCACTAGAGAAATTTATAACACTCAAGGGTGTCCGAGCGTTGACCATCCTTCGCACTACCGTCCTCCCTCGTTTTCAGCCCATTAATTATATCGCGGTATATGTATAGGTATATATATATATATATTTGGTTTTTTCACACGGTGGTCCTTGAGGGAGGGTATAAATAGGTTGACATATAAGTCATAACTGAATAAGGAGAAGAGAAAATAAGATAACTTACCTAGGGCATTAAAAATCGATCGGCAATTATACTACAACCGATCAGACGTTATTGCTTGTCGTATCAGCTCTTTGTGTACATATATACCTCGTTACACCGGTTCTTTTACGCCCGGTTTTTTACCCGTTCTACTAATTAACTGCTGCCATTAACCCACCGTGTTTTCCACCAGTAAAGTCTACACAATAATTAACTCTTATCTTTTTCAATGACGCCTTTCGTACCTGTATATACTTATATGTATATGTATATATGACATACTTAGTTACTTCTTTAAACTTTGTCAAACTTTGTCCAACTTTGTCCATATGGGTATAAATCAATTCGTAGTTATGTCCAAGCTCAAAAATCCCAACCCTTTTTTTTTTTTAATATTCTCAATTTTTTCTTCTATTTTTAATTCAAAATCCGCAAGATCCTTCTCAATTTTAAAATTTTCATTTTTATTTCATTGTTCCAGCTTCTGGTAAGCGGGGGTCAACCTACAACGGCGACATCGCCGGCGATGTCGTCTGGAGGTGCCCTAAGTCCTGGAGCATTATCTCCGTCATCTACGGCGACGACGACGACAGGAGCTGCCCCGGGAACAACCGGTGGAGCTACTACCCCTGTTGGTGGTTCTACAGGAGCTAGTACAGGATGTTGCGAAAATGGAAGACCAATGATGACCGATCCGGTTACTGGACAGACTGTATGCTCCTGTCAATATGACAGTGCAGCTCGCCTCGCGCTCGGTGCTTATCCTAGACTTACGCCGACCGCTACCTCCTATTCCTCTTATCCAACTCCTACACCGTCCACAACCGACCAAGGGCCTTATCCCAGCATCGGTATGGACAGCTCGGCCTTCTATTCTCCACTGGTGAGTTTTTAGAATTTTATATATATTTTAAAAGAATATAACATAAAAAAAAAAAAATGGTTTTTAGAACGGTGTACACAATTTCATGAACATTTATATCCTTGATCATTTATCCTTTTATTTATTTATTTTTTTAATTTATCGACAGTTTTAAGCACTGCAGTTACCTTAACTGTTCTCAATGTGCAACTTGTCAGTATATACCATAACGTACGTAGATTGTAGTTAGATAATGAAACATGTCGTATGTACAGGTATAGTTTATTAAAGATTTTTTTTTATTTTTTTTTATTCACGTTTATACGTATAGTTTTATATCTATATAAACGATCTGCCTTTATTATTATCATCATCATTCGAACTATGTATTTTAATTGAATAAAATTATCCTCATTTTATACATTTTTTACATAATCAAATTCAGTCAGATTTTTTTTTTTTTTTTTTTTCGAGAAAAATTTTCAGCCAGTATTCAGGTGAAACTGTTTTTTTTTTTTTTTTGTTTTCTACTACAACCGGCCATCGCGTTTTACCTCTACTCTGTCATATAAATTCGAGAACTGAAGGCCATACCCGTAAACGGGGGGGAATGGACAATATAATGATTGTTATTGTGCTTGGTGTACGGCGAACCATTCAGACTGTAATACAGACTCTTTTAGCCGGAGGTTATGGTCATGCGAAAAAAAAAACAAAAAAAAAAATTAAATATAAGAAACAAGAAAAAATCGTGAGACAAAAGCTTTGCTGTAATACTTAAAACGAGACACGTATGTATGTACTTAGGCCACGAAATTGCGTTGATCAGATTTTTTGAGGCGCATATACACATACTGGTTATTTATTTTTTTTTTTGTTTTTTGTTTTTAAACAGATATGGATGTACAATATACATACGAGTATCAAGGTCACCTTGATTTTTGTTTTTTAACATAACCAAACGATTTTTTTCAACTAGAATTATAGCCGAGATCAAGACGAATCCAACAATATATGATGAAGTTATATTTGGATCAAAGAATCGTGAGATATTGTATTTCAAATTAAAATAGTGGAACAAACCCGTCGCAGTCAGACGCAGCAATCTTAGCGAGATCCATAGAGCGTTCACGCCGCCATACTACGTCTCAATTTTCTACTTCAAGTTATAACGTAGCTCACAATTTTAAGTATCAAAGATAGATTTATTGGGGCTTTTTTTTAATTCGGATTTCTCTTTATCTCGCGGCTTTGATACCGATGAAATAAAAATTTTTCGTTAACTATTTGAAAAAAAAAAATCAAAAAAAAAGAAAGCTATATTTTTCTAACTTTTTATAATCATTAAAGTTATCAAAATTTTGTCTATAGAACAGTATTTTTCGTACGTAAGTAATACAAAGACCTCACTTCGAACGGTATCCTACCTGCACCGTGTGGTGTCTATTTTTATTTTTTTAGTTTAAAGATATATTGGAAATTAAGAAACAGATATTCGAGTATCGATGTTTTAAATAAAGCTTTAATTAAGGATCAAATTTCGTTTGATTACCGGTATATAAAATATACTACAGATGTTTGCACTTGTAAGAACGCGTTCGATTAGACTAAGACCACCATGACCACTACTATTATTATATACATATATATATATATATATATATATATATATATATATATATATATATATATATAGATTTTCTTCTATACCTATATTCATTATATGTATTCGTGGAGTGCGGGTATACATATGGGATTTATATAGACAGATATAGCTTTGATATAGGCGTAAAGTGAAGTAAAGCTATAGCTATATAATATACGTATATGTATATATAAGTTGAGTAAGCGAAGAAGCGAGTAACCAGAACTCTTTGCGACAGATGCCAGAATTCCGATTCCCGGACGGAAGAAGAGAGCCGGGCCAATTAAATTTGAATTTATCAACATAATTATACTAATTGGCTGCTTTTAGGCTGAGCTGTCAATTAATTTATCTTTAGACAAGCTCGGCTCTCTTACTCTCTCTCTATCTCTCTGAAGCAGGCGGTTAATCAACCGAATCAAGCGAATTCCTCTTCTCAATCAAAGTAACACTCTCAAGTTTCTTCAAATGGAGCTGTTTACCCCCGTGTTTCGCCCACCTTTTTTTTTTTTTTTTTTCTTTTTTTTCTTTTTTTCTTCACTTTTATTTTCAATGTTTCGTTAATTTGTCTCCTCATATCTCTATACGAATCTAAATAAACTACATGTTTTATAAAAAATGTAGAAATCCGTTTTACGCAGTATGTATAAAATTTTGAAAATAAATTCGTATATATATAAACTGAAAAAAAATTCAAAAAAAAAAAAAAAAAAAATTAAATAAAAATAAAATGAATAAAAAAAAGATTAAGAGTTTGAAAATTAAATCTTCAACCATATACGAGTTCGCGTGGGAATTATTTGTCGATATAGGTATATATATATCTGATAAAAATCTCTCCCTAGGGAACTAACGTAGTTTCTTTGGCTGTTTAAGAGAGGAAATAGTATAGTGAGAAACGTAAAAGGTTTAAGATATAAGGAATAGAGTTATTTTGATGTCTAAAGCGCGACTCGCACGCCTTTAGGCCTTTTCTAGGCTGTTAAACAAAGTGGATATAATAATTATTATGAACGATATCTTGATTGGAGATATATACTCAGTATGTCTATGAGATATCTGTCCCACGTCTATATACGAGGTTGCAGTATAATATAAACCTTGCGCTGCACGCTATAATAGGAATTATTTTTATTATTTATTATTTATTATTTATTTCTTTTGCTATCCTATCAAGATTATCCCTCTATTCGCAAACATAAAATAACAAGTATTGTGTCTAGGTACTCTATCGGCTTACGACACGCGTTTGTTGTAAATCGATAATTATAACCGAGTGATAAAATAAAAGGAATGAAAATTATGACAAAACAAAGAAAAAAAAAAAAATAAATAAATAAATAAAAAAATGTGAATGGAAAGGTGAGATAAAACAATATTGTAAATATCACGAAGACTTATGGTATGAGGTAACTGCCAATTATTTTTACGGCAAGTTATATCGCTGTAATTAATTGTTATACATTTTTTTAAAAAAACAGGTATTGGAAAAATAAAAAAAAAAAAAAAAAAAGAAGAAAGAAAAAAATAATAAAATAGAAACGAGTATGAGTAAATTTAACATGTAGTAGGTACATACATAGATATGAAAAATTAACGGTAATTTCATTGGTGTATAAGACTGAACGAATTTTTAATATTTTTTATTACTTCATATTATTTTATTATTATTCTTATTATTATTATTTTTTCTTTACTCGAACAGAGAAATTTTCACCTATAATTGATTCCCGATCTTTATTGATCTCTTCCTACGAATGAGAATCGTTTTATTTATCCTGATTTAAGATAGAAAAACGCGTCTGTAAGTCGGTTCGTTCGACGCGATCCGATGCGATTCGATTCGATTCGATGCGATGTGATGCGATGTGATGCGGTGGTGGTATAGGAGCTGTAGTAGTCGGCTTCGCTTCGTTCCTGCAAAGGTATCGATTCTACGTATGTATAAACGACGAGAGAGGGCCTTTTTCTCCTCGTACAAAACTCGAGCTACTATAATACATATGTATACACACATACATACATAATATGGCTAGGTGTATACCGTACGGGAAACTATAATATTATACCCGTGGCCCAACTCGGAGGAAGTGGCTATATCTTTATTCGCACAACGGATGGATGCGGTCCGGTCCTAAGATTCATTTAACGTTTTTTGGCGCCGGTCATCGATGCCCATCCTCCAACATCGCCGAGAAGAAATCTCCTACCCTTAATACTACTTACTTATATCAATTCTATTCACTTCAATTCAATATTATTATATACACGCGTATACCTACTCGTATATTTATTTGTATGTATGTAACTATATATGTATATCTATGTATATACTGTATGTGTAGATAATTACGAACGAATCATTTGTTATAATTATTACGAGCTAAAAATTATCGAAAAAAAAAAAAAAAAAAACAGAAAAGGTCTGATATAGTTTTCATTTTTATAAGTGTACTCATATATCTATCGTTACATCACGTATATTGATGATTTACGTCAAGGTAATTTCACGATAACAATGTCCTAGTCAACATTATTTTATATATAAAAAACAAATGACATATTGACATATTTAGAAGAATATCAAAGATATGAAATTGACAATTCTGTTATCATTATTTTTTTATTTATTCGTTATGAAATTCAGGTAAATTTCCTTAATTTTTTTTTTTCGACAAAATTTTATTGAAAATCGATCATTTTGATAGGAGAAAAAATTTCAAAAAATATACTACATCGCGGATTTTTGTATAATACACAAACGCATACCACGTAATCATATATCGATGAACAGCGAACTTCAGAAATGCAACGGCACGCTCCGATGATGGGCATTATAGTATAATAAGAATCGGATTAGCATTAGCATTGAATGAAACGAACTGGGAGCGAGAACAAGCGCAATAAGAGTACGCGCGACGACCTCGGTGGTCCAGGGTTTAAAAAATAATATAATGCCAGTCGGTCTGACGGGTCCGGGACTTGGGAAGGCCGAAGGGTCCAGAAGGACCAGTAAGGGACAGAGAGACTAAACCTGGCGACATCTACTGGCTGTGTTTAAACCAAGGTACGATCGGAACGAGGAGTCTATATGGAATACGGCTTCACAACGGTAATTCGATTACCTCGACTTTAACGTTGCTAGGTATAGTTATCCCTGTGAAACTTACTCGTCCTATATAACATGCCGAAAAAAAATTTACCCTGTTACTCAAAATAACAGTCGATAGGGATATTCCGGCTTCTCCTGCACAGAACAACCTCATTCTTTTTTTTCTTTATGAACCTAAACCTAAACCTGAATCTGAACCGGCTTGGATATATTTTTGGATAATCAAACGGAAAATATATAGCGAGAGAAATAAAAAAACTAGGACTAGAAAGTCTGTTGTAATCAAAATCGTGATTTTCTATAAGAAATTTTAGTTGTTGCTATTTTTTTTTCGCAAATAAATAAAAATAAAAACAAAAAAAAAAAAAAAAAAAACGTTTTTCAATCAATTGCTCGGTAGAAATCATCCAGCGAAATATAGCGCTCATAGTAGAACGAAATTCTCCAATAAATTTCGCTGAAATCAATTCATCAGTTGTCGAGTTATGCTGCTATGAAATTTCACGCTAATATCTTTCGGTAAATTTGATTAAAAAATTTTGTCACATTTGGCTGAAAAGCTTTTTTGCCTCGTTAAGTATTGACTTAACAAATTTCATTGAAATTATAGAAACGGTCGACAAGATATTAATTATACACTTCTTCAAAAAAAAAACATTTTTTTTTTCCTTGTATGTTTCCCTTGGAAAATCCCTAAGACCCATTTCGACTAAAATGGATACCGAATCTTCTCTACCAAATTTCATATGAAATTTTCTGCATAAATGTGACATGTGCTTTTCTGGAGTTGAAATATATCGCCTTTTCCTTGTCGAGAAAGAGAAATAGTATGTCGTAGGTGCCGGGTCAAAATTCAGAATTTCACAATTTTTTGAAAGCGTACTTTTCTGAAAATCTGCATAGTCGATTTGAAAAATTTCAAATCGAAGAACACTGAAGGTTAAAAATTCGAACAGTTAAAGACCCGAAAAGACTCAAATTCTGCAACTTGAACTTAAAATTTTCGGATTCTTGGACTTTTTGGGTTTTGATCTGTCTATATTACGATTCTTCCGAATTTCAATATTCTGAATTTTACCGTATCTGAAAATCCGAAATCATTTCAACTGAATTTAGAATTTTGACCGTTCGGAAATTTAAGAATTTTAAACTACAACCCTGGAGCCTCGTATTTTATACGTAAAAATTTCATCTCAAATCAAGGCACAACATATTACGTGTACAAAATTTCTCGCACTCTGTTTCTAGGCATGATTAATCAAGATCATGATCACTTTTATTTCTTATCGATTATACTTCATATATGAAATGCAATATAAGGTAGGTTAACGAAATGGGAAAAGGGAAGGGTTTGAGTAGAACAGGGAGACCATATAATAAGTTTTATGCCCTCTTCAGACCGGCGCATGCTTATTGACTTAATGCGTGGAAGCATGATCGGTTATTGTTTCGAATGGTCCACTACGACGAAGTCGCGTTGTAAGGAGCGGTTCAGACGTGGTGAACCGCGGCGACCACCCGGAGTTTGCCATTAAAGGCGCCTATGTGCTTGCAGCATCAGATCCTTAAAAAAAAAATCTTCTTAGTTGTACCTAGAGTTGAGAATATGTGGATAGAAAAAAAATTCGAAATTAAAAGAGATCGTTGATTTATTACAAGTGAAAAATGTTTCCCGAAATGGAACGTTAGAAATTGTGAAAATATCACTTTTCTGCTTTATTTGGGGGATACGGAATCCCGCGAGTTATCCTCATGGTAGAAACAAAATAAGAAGTTAAGAATTTTTAGATTACTGACGTCGACGACACCGCGGCGCGGCGCGGCGCGTCGCGTTAGGCCGCCTGCCGTCCGTCGCGCTCTGTAACATGACGCTGCTTGGCGCCAGCACTCTGACTTAAGCTGTCCCCCTTCCCCCACCCCCATTTACTAATAATAACCTATTGTGCTACCATTAGCAGTCTCTAATGCCCAGCTAATGCCCAACTTATGCCCAAAATCTAACGCCGCGAATTGACTAAAACATTCTGCAGCTCTCAAGGCGTGTTAAGCTTCTACTATTGTATTTATGAAATTCGATTCCTTTATCCTCAGATTTAATCCTACGGATTCATTTTACACCTGCGGCTGTGACTGCGGCGGTAGCGTTACGCGAAAGAGAGATTCGCTCGGTAGAAGCAGGAGATTAAAGTTAAAATGATGAACGAATAAAAAAAAAAAAGAAAAGAGAAAAAGGAATTAACGGGGTCTGTAAAGTTGTGCTTGTTCAGCTTCTTCCGCAGATATTCTTATACACCAAGTTTGTATATATCGTATACCTATCCTTATACTCCCACTTTTTCTTTTAAAGTCTCTTCATGCTGGAGTCTCTTCTTCTCTTTCAGATTTTGCGTACCATAAATCCCACCGATTTACGGCTCTGGGGGTGGGAAGACCGGGGGGATTCTTTATATATTATATATACCAACCTAATCTCGTGAACGAACCTTAAGCTCCAACTCTTCCGGACGATATTGCCAATCGCTGGAGATAACCTAACCGTGTCTTACACGACTCGAACGTTTTGCTTCAGGATCGTTCGAATCAATCTTCGAACGAATCGAATCGCTCAACTTCTTTTTTCACTCCTCGTTACTTTCTTCATAGCATTTCTTGAATCTTTTCCACTATCTTCTTCTTCTTCTTATTTTTTTTATTTATTTTTTTGTTTCTTCTTATTATAGCGCCGATGGAATTATTTTACACATTTATTGCTGTTCATTATCGTTAAACTTATCATCTAATTAAAATGAGAAAAAAACTAGGAACATGTACGAGCGCGTAAATTAGATAAATCTCTAAATGAAATAAAATTTTACAATTCTATGCTTCCTGGTGTCTCGAGTCGCTCGACACTCTAGCCGTAATATATCTAACTACCTAATATACGTAGGAGATATAGCAGAGGTCCAGCGGTCTAATGAAAATGAATATTTGAATGTGTTTCAGGGTAACCCCTACGGACTGAAGGACGCCACGGGGATGGGAATGACGGCGGACATGGGCACCGCCTGGGGTACCGCAGCTCTTCAACCCGCGGCCACAGGCTACTATCCCTACGATCCCACCCTGGCCGCTTACGGGTACGCACATTACGCATATTTATTCCCTTAATTAATATTCACGCATACGCGGGGTTGGATGAAAGAAGAAAAAACAAAAAAAAAAAAGAATTTTTATATATGTATATTCCCTCTCCTGTACCCGCTGGGAATTTTACCCAATTTTATACGTACGAGCATTGAGAATTTTAGAAATTTCGAGATTCAAGATACACGTTGAAGGTACAAGATAAATCTACAAGACTCGGCTTGGCAGTGGTGTGAAACTTCTTAATACAAGATTCTTACCTTACTTTATTTTATAAATAACACCTTCATATCTTGCTCAGGTTTAAACAAATCGAGAAATTCAATTACGAAGTCGTCTATTAATTACAGTTGTAATTAGTCCCGCCGTCGATGCCAATCTCTGTTCTTGATATCGATCGACTAAATCCCTAATTAAAGTACTGATGAGGAGCGTTGCAGCACGACGGGATCTTACGAGACCGTGGTTATATATTTTTTCAAGAGAAAGTTAAACGATCTATTATACATACCTACATACCTATATAGAGCGAACCGGAGTAGTTTTAATATACACTCGATCGTTACTTTGGTGGCTAAGAAAATTCTAAGATAAAATTTAGTGAATGAGATAAGGAGAGTCCGTGTGTAATCTTCGCAGTGTAACGTTCGGGTAGAAAGACGGAAAGTATGTTGTCCTCGTGTCTGACAGCGCCGCAGCCCTAACCGACCAAAAGATATGGTAAACCTTATACTCTTAGGGCGTGGATTTACGCGGTTAGACGAGGCGAGAGAAGGCTCATTAGTCATTAGTAACTCAGGGTTAAACTTAGCCACTTTTTGAAAAGCTATTCCGTGTCCCCGTCCGCTTAGAGTATTTAACAAAAACTCGTGTCGACGCCGCGAAGTATCGTGATACAGTCCCTAGCTCCTGGTTAACTAATATTTCTTAGAAACTTGCAGGAACACTTATACCAACGATAAAACCTTTCAGACCTAACACAAACTCGACTAGGGAAATCCTAATTTGTCGAAATTACTCGCAAAGTGACAATCAGTCATGACGCTACATAGGTATAATGAAGTTTTTTTTTTTTTGTTTTTTCAAACATATTATATATGTATATACACATAGGTAAATTTTTTTATTATAGCGATAAATTATGAAAATTATTAGCAAATTAATTCATCTCTAATTCTATTAAGATTCATCATTCGACGATAGATTTGCTTTAAGTTAATCAACTAATCATCTCCTTCAGGATTAATATTATTATTATTATTTTTTTTTTGTTTGTTTAAATCCCACAGTTTGTCAAATACTTGAGAGTTTGTCATGCTGCTGGTAGGTAGATAGGTAGGTAGGTAGGTAGAGGTAGAGTTAGAGTTATATGTATATCTTGAGTTTGAAGAGTAGTTTCGTTCTTTCCTTTTTTTTTCTCTACTTTTTAGTCAAGCTGAAATAAAACGCGCATAACTTGTGGTATATCTATTACATCAGTAACAGGTTTTCTGTCGTACAGCGTTGACAGTGGGAGACGAACTTTCGTATAAGAAAAACAGTTTTTTTTTTATTTTTGTTTTCTATTTTTTATTTATTTTTTTTTCTCATATAACGTCATAAATCGCGCGGGTCGGAGATCTTCGTTCGTTAAAAAAGGTTGTTAAAAACCGTAGCATGTTAGATACATAAATATATACGTGGTAATTAAATTTTTCTGACAAACACGTATATTGCTAAATTAAATCTGTAACAAAGTACGTTATAGGAATCGTTAAGTTATATTACACTAGTCTACTGATAAGGTTTATAATAAACAGCTCGTGATATAAGTTGTTACTTGTTTTTTTTTTTTTTTCTTGTTTGTTCATTTTTTTTTTTTTTTTGTCCCAATTTTTATTATTCTTCTCCTCCTTTGATTTTTTAACCGAGAAACACGCGGCGTGTATATGAAATTGTAGATCTAGGTTACGGGAACTAGAAGGGAAATGTTGTGCGGGGGTGCAAATCGGACACAAAGTGGACGAGAGGACAAACGAAAAACAAAATGGCTGTAGGCGGTTGAACGTTGAGTGGGTGTACAATAATGGCGGTTATTCACCGGTTCGCCCCGGCCATAGAGACTCGAGGCTTTGCACGGAACGCGACGTACTAGGGTATCGGCGGTGGCTGGCACTGGTGGCAGTCCTATATAGAGAAGTTGGAGTTTATCGATTGGGTTTCACCCGGGGGTTTGCCTGGCCTCCCCCGAGTCTTCCATTCCCGTCGTCCCGACGACCCCTCGAACACCCTACGAGCTCCACTAGCTCTCACAGGTGCTTTACTTGCTTTGGTTGGCAACCCTGGTGTGCCAACCTCCTCCTTCTCCTCCTATTCCTCCTACGCCTCACACTGTATACGCTTTCCTATACATAGGTATACAGTATATAACGGTTACTATATACCCATATATATATATATACAGACCCTCGTGTATACGCCCAAACGTGCAGTGCGGTAGGCATTGTTTATTATGGAATCCACCCTCCGACGCGGGTCCCTCTGCCAACCCCAGTGCCACCGTCGCCACCGACTGAGCCTTTACGAGCCACTATTAATTTACTTGCTTAATAATATACCCACTACCGTCCTACTCTTCCTCTTCCTATTCCTCTTCCTCTTCCTCTTCCTCTTCATCTTCCTCTTCCTCTTCCTCTTCATCTTCCTTTTGCTCTTCTCGTACTCAACCGCGGCGGTGCGCCTCCTCCTCACACCTAACCTTTGTACAATTTGAGTCAGTGATGTATAAAGCCATCGCTTTCCATCGCTTTAATCCTCATTGTATTTCGCTGCAAGGTAGTTCGTTCACCCGACTTTTACTCCGTTGACAAAACCGCCTTATTCACTTTTCGCCTTTTTTTTTTGTTTTTTTTTTTTGTTTTTATACTATACCGACTTTTCCATTCTATATACTTTTCACTTTTTACACTTTACTCTTTTCACATTTTCCAACCCTTCGTTCGAAACAAAACGAACCATAACCCCCGACGTTTAAATGGGTCGAACTAAAAGCTCCGAATACCCAAACCTCTCAGTATACCTACCGTCTACCCATCTGTAGATACATACAACTATAGGTATACATACATAAAACTATATCGCGTCCTGTACCCGGATTTTGAAATTTCAAAATCAACAAAAGGCTTCCAATTAACGAGTTATTTGTATAAACCAAAACTTTAACCCAATGAACAGCGGTAGTGTGCAATGGCTGCTGTACGGATAATAGCTAGGGATTAAGGAGACGTTAATAGAATTGATAAAGGGGTTGTTGGGGTGCGTATAGAACGAGTATAAGGTACTAGATAGAGCTCGTGTAGACGAGTATGTGTGTCTACTCTGTACATTCGATACACTTTATACACTTTATACACATTTGGTAGAGTCTAGGGGGGTTGCGGAAACGTTGGCCACCCCCGCGCTACGTATGTAGGTATGTACATACGTATATACACTCATATGTATGGGGTAACATACGTAGGTAAGTATATATATACGAGTTTCTCTGAGCATTGAATAAAGCTCGTTCGCACCCCTCGCGAACGGCACGTCTCTCTACTCTAGGTTTCCCGGTGTACCCTGAAGCCCTCAACCCTGAAACCCCCAGCCCACGGCGCTAGAACCTCCCTCACGATCCGTCCATAATGCCACCCTCGCCCTTTCACTTTCCACTACCACCACCACCACCACCATCAACGGCAACGCCATCTATTCCCTTCTATAGCGCCCCTCGTTGCCACATATGGGAATATATATGGCCATAGACACTGAATCAAATCTCCGAAAAATACCCTCATAACTTCGCGTTTCCCTCTTTAATACACTTTCCTTGGCTTATAAATAAACCTTTCTTACTTACTTATACACACGTATACTGACACCCTTATACTATACACATATACTCAATAAAACCACAACTCTCTTTCTCTCTATATTATACAGCATCTCAATTTCTATTCACCTGCGATTTAAAGCAGGTGACTGAAACCCATCAACACTAACAACACTTGTTGTATGTAAAATATCTATAGCTATAATATAGGCTTCACGTAGTAGTACCTACCGGCGTAATAATTATCCACTTCATTAACGCGGTGAAGCGAGCAGCATACTGCAGCTATTTCTATGCCTCTAAGAATGGATAGACGAACGGATGGATATATGGATGGATAGATAGATGGATGGATGGGGGCAATACACGTAACCCGGTATATATTAACGGGTTACAACCCCTCTCTCCTAGATGTACAACACGCCCTCATACATATATATTACTGGTATGTCTGTATCGTGTAGTCAAAGCCTAGACTGTAGACTCTCTGGAGTATCAGCCTAACCCAACCACCCATCTACGTACACATAGAAACACATACGCACATACATTGATATAGTATATGGATATGGTTAGAGTGGTTATATAGGTAAACGTGAAGCAAAGCTGGGGATATGTTTGCACATCGGTACGGATACCATGGTATGGTATGGGGATGGATGAAGGTAGAGATGGAAGGAAGGAAGGAAGGGCGGGTTTGAAGCGTAACTATTGAAGCTTCAGTGGGGACGTAATTACGGGCGCTCTGCCAATATTGGTTAACCTTTCCAGGTTGACGCCGCCATATGCAAAGCCCGTAATGAGTCGTTCAAGAGCCTCCTAGTATCCTAGTATTACTACCATATATAGCCAACTCAACTACTCGTTTCAACTCGTGTAGGTATATACATAGGTGCAGTATACCCCGTCTAACGGCATGGTATAGCGTATCAAACATACCGTGTATTTCCGTATCGTTATTAGAATATCCGGAGCTCATATATGACTACGATAGTACCACTCGAGTGCCAAAATTGTTAGTAATAAAATTTACTCTAGCTGTATAGCTACGCAGCGAGGTATAAGATAAATATCTACTCGCCTCTTTCATATTTTGCCAAAGTTTAGCGTGAAAAAGAATAAAAGAGACGAAGAAAAAATGGAATGAAAAGGTTGAATTTAGGTATTATAGTCTAGGAGAGGCGCTATACCGTGACGGACCGGGTCTTTGGTCATGTCACTTCTACGTCAGTGATTTCCTTGCGAGATGCGGACTGAATTATAATGGCGGCGGCCAATTGACTGTAATTTTTATTTTTACTTATTTTTTTTTATTGCTTCTTTAGTTTTTCCTTCTCAATATTTTTTTTTTTTTTTTTCGTTGGGGGAGCGAACGAGTGGATGGACCTGGGTGATGGTTTTATTTGAAGAAACCAGAGCCTCTGAGAAAGGCTCTCGGGCTAACGCGTCGACGCCAAGCCGTGCCGACACTGCCACCACAATGTGCGCCCGTTCATGCTGCCTGCCGCCTTTTCCCTCGTCTCTATATAGTACGGTTTAATAGGGGGTGAAACAGCCTTTTTATTTCCCCGCTTCTATAACAGTGTTCTCAATTCTATCCTTACTCTTTATCCGACTCGTTTATTTCCCAATTCATTTTTATCCGGTCGGTATAATATAATACAATAATCACCGCTATATAAGTTACGAAACGAGCTTTTTTCAGTACGTAAAACTTTCACAAGTTTGCTTTTTCTTTTATTCTTTTACCTCGGTTTTTCTTCTGTTTCTTTATTTTTTCCATTTTTTTTCTTTCTTTTTTTCTAAAAATTTGTATATCTTTGATGTAACGGAGTACGAAAATGTATACATATTTCAAGTGACATAAAGTGAAATATCGACGTCGTTGTATGACGAGGAATTTTATCGCCAGTTTAAATAAGTGAGAAGGTTGTTGATCGTCGAAAGTGGATCAAAGCCAGGAAAAGACGGGATCAGTTTGGGTCGCAGTTCGCTTCATGGTTCTGAATGTGTATATACCTATACATATACATATATTCCTTTTTTTTTTTACTTTCGAGAGAGAGAAATGAAGCACCACTCGGCCAGCTTCTCAAACTCGGCCAATATATCCTCGGTAATAAAACCAATAGCAAACTCGTATCACGAATCGTAAGTCCAGTATTAAGTCTCTAGTTTTATGGAGCGAATTTCCGCACATTACATCGTCCTATTATTATAAAACGAATATAGTGTCAGTGTCAAGATTTATTCCAATCTCAATTTTACTGAACAAAATTTCGTTGAGAATTTTCATACCACTGTACATACATACCTTTATATACTGCAAGCTAAAGTCATTTATTCATTCAGGTCTAGGATACCTGTATGTATACATACATATACCTACAGGATATATTTTGTAATAATTATACCGTTAGCGGCTACAACGTACCGATTTATTTTAGGATGGTGTACACGATATTGTCTCGGTCGTGAAGAGGTAGTGACTACTCCGTGTATTATGAATTAAATTAAGTACGTACATATAGATGGTGTACGGAGGCAACAAGAGAAATAAATTGATGGATAAAGAGACGGGTAGATAGATAGATTAGATAGATAGACATAGCGTTTAGAAGTATAAAAAAAGGAAGTGGAGGAGAGGTTAGAGGAGAAAATAAGAGAAGAGAAGAGAAGAGAAGAGAAGAGAAGAGAAGAGAAGAGAGAATATGGTATGGGAGTTTGGTGGAGAATTCAGTCGCGGCAACACCTGTTTTTTTTAAAACCGTGAGGTATAAGAAACCTGTTTATTTTATTCGGTTTGAGGTGAAAGTTTATCTTGTCACAATGAGGAATCTATGGGTTTATAGCGTTGTCAACGTGAGGTTACAGTCCGATGCCGTTCGACACGCCGTTTATATAGGTACCTAAATTGACCAGGTGTATGTAACCTCGGCGAGAGGAGAGGCAGGAGAAATTATACTTGCAGATTTCGATTGCAGAATCTCGTTTAGCCTGGATCAGCCTGGGTCAACGTGGTCGTGTATTTGCAGGTACGGTGCAGGGTACGATTTGGCCGCGAGGCGTAAAAACGCTACGAGGGAATCGACGGCTACGTTAAAGGCGTGGCTGAACGAGCACAAGAAAAATCCCTATCCAACCAAAGGAGAGAAAATCATGCTGGCCATTATCACAAAGATGACTCTAACCCAGGTTTCAACGTGGTTCGCAAACGCCCGGAGACGACTAAAGAAGGAAAATAAAATGACGTGGGAACCTAAGAACAAGACGGACGACGACGACGATGCTGTTCTATCAGACTCTGAGGATAACAAGGAGAAAGACGAACTTACGGGTGACAGCCGGGGGGACAGGGTCGGCGACGAGGCTAGGCGAGCCCACGACGATGGTGGTGAGTTTTTCTTCAACATTTTATAAGCCTAGTTTAAGTTTCACTGTCGTCTTTTTTTCAACCCTTACCTCTCAGCTGACCCTCCATATTCGAGGGCTCACCAAAGTCCTGAATTTCAAGTTTCCTGTTCACGCTTCGTGCACCGGAGCAATTTCAAATTTATTACATCGCTTATCCTGTTTTTTTTTTTAGATTTTTTTTTTTTTTTTTGTATTTCTCTCCTTTTTCACAAATAGCTGTCATTCGAACCCCGAAAATTTTCCACCGTTTCGTTAGAATTATTCATGGCTACTTTAACTACAGGACCAAATCTCTTTTTCATGAAAAATATATTATTCGTCAAGAGTATTATAGGTAGGTATATGTGAACTCAGTTTCTCAATCGAGGGTAAACTCATAGGCTAGTTTTATTAGAAAGGACTAACGGTCCCCGGGTGCAGTAAGGCGTGAAATTTTTCATGCGCCAGTGATCGTAAACTAATTAAGATTCGTTAATTGGTGACTGTTGCTTGATGAGTTTCGAACAGCTATAATATTCATTTTCATAAATTTTATACCTAGATGTAAACCCACACACGAGCCCGTATGTAATATTGCCGGAGGATAAAATCACAAGGTAAATTAGTAAAAAAAAAATAAAAAAATAAAAAAATAACAGCAAAAGATGTACTACGAAGTCAATAAGGAATTTGATCAAGCTAATAAATTCCCATCGGTGAACGTAATCGCTCATAAAAATAAGAAAAAAAAAAGTACCGTGTTTAAATAATCTCCATCACATTCACCTTCACGTTGGGCATATTTCACGTCAGGATTTTTGCAGTATTTTAATCCTGAATCCATTTCGGTAAAGGTGAACGTCACGCTGCGCTGTAACAATTTTTTTTTCCTTTTTTTTTTTTTTTCTTTGCAATTAATTTATCAATGAATTTAAACTGAATCGACTCCATAATCGCACTTTCGCGAATATTACAATGGCCAATATTTGTATATGGCAAAATCCGGCGACGGTCTACCGTGGAGGTCCTCGCGCGACGGGAGAGAGACACAGCGCCGTTGACCGATGACGTATTGGCGCCTGCGGGCAAGATTGACGGCACTGACCCCTTCGCCGTGGGTCCTATTACGTAGCCCTCACCTAAATTGACGAGGATCGTCCTGGCCAGTCGTAAATGTGATATAAATCAAGATCCGCGTTTGCCACAATGTGTACAAATTAAAATTTGAACGTTTGCTAATTCGGTTAATGAGGGGAAGAAGTTTTCTCGTTAACCCTTTCGATATTATTGTAGAAATTGTTATATAGGTATCGCGGAGATCGGATAGCGGGAAGATTATACGGTTAACTACGAATAAAAGAGGGTCAAAAGTTAAAGAGCCACTTGTGGACGGTGGCGGTGGTTGGTGGCAGTATCTATTTAGCGGAGCCATAAGGTTCCCTTTATAAGAGCATCGAGGGTGAGCCAAAGGGTGGGCGCCAGGGGAACAGAGAGGCAACAAGCCAAGCCGAAAGCAAAGTTGCGACGAGCCCCTTCCTGGGAATTATCGGTTGACGACCCATCAACTAAACCCTCTGCCGACTCGTTCGAACCTCTTAATGAAATTCTCACCCCTGACTGACTGGGATACTGGAAGCTGGGGGTGACGAGACTCGCAGGGGTGTCGAGGGGCCAAAACAGCTCTTCGAAATCTCTCGCGCCCCAAAGTGGTCGCAGTTTCCCTTCCTTCCTTGCTCCATTGCCACTGCCACGCTGCCACACTCTACTAGCTCTTCGCCTCTATCCGTTTCACCCTGTTATTCCCTTGCGACTCCCTTTTTTCACAGCATCCCTTACAGCTTAACTACCGTACGACTCTCTTTCACTCTCCTCAACGCCCACCCCCGTACCTCCGCACCCCAAAATGACGCGGATCTTGTGTGTCTCGTTTTTTCGGCTCGAGAATTTCTGCCAAGAAGCCCCATTACGGTGTACAATATGTGAGGTTTGAAGCCAACCTAACTTAACCGAACTTTCTGCTTCAGTAACTTGCAACGGATTTTGAAATTCGCTTTCAGAACCCATGAGACACGTGAAGGCCGAGCATCTTCAGCACGACAAGGATCTCGACGACGACGACGACCTGGACCTTGAGGATGATCCGAGAAGAGGAGAGCATCCTTTCCACCACTCGATGCAGCCCCATCACCATCACCACCAGGGCTATGTGGGGGACGATCACCTCAAGGATGAAGGTATAAAGTCGGACTGCAGCGGCGGTGGAGTTCCCATCCCTGCTACAAAGCCAAAGATTTGGTCCCTTGCTGATACAGCAGCATGCAAGACCCCGCCACCACCAACGCATCCCCATCATCAACAGTACCTTCATCATCAGCAACACTACGGGCAACAGCAACATCCTGGACACCTTGCAGCCGCCCAGGGTCATCATCACTCCCAACAACCCTGGCTGGGTAGCGGTGGAGGAAGTTTGACATCGTTTGCGTTGCCATCGTCGGCGTCTATGAGTCCATCAGCTGCGGCGACGGCTCCGTACTCTAGTGCTGCTACAAGGTATGGCGGTTTCCTCTCCTCGTCTTCTGGTGGTCAGCTTCACTACAATCCAAACTCTTCGGGGTCTTCGTCAAACGCTTCTTCAGCTGCGGCGGGGTTTCCAGAGGTTGGGACGGACACGCCGCCCCAAACACCACCCAACATGAAAGTGTCTACCCCCAACGGAGTGATCCAGGGCCCTCCTGGGGGATACATCCCTGGTGGCAACAACAATAATAATAATTCTGGAGCTCACTATCCCGGAAGTCATGCCGGCGGTTATCTCTCATCAAGTTCCGGATCCGCTAGCAACGGCTTCAGCCCTCGACTTCAACACTCACCTCACAAGGAGTTCTCTCCGATATCACAAAACTCACTTATTCATCAACAGACTACCGCCAGCCTTCCACCCGCGGAGGGAACCACCACCGCCTTCAAGCCATTCTACAAGGGGTAAGTTTCTCACGTCCTTCCATCCTTAAAGATATACAAACCTTCCAAATATTGTTATACATTTTTTCACTATATTTTATTTTTTCCATTATGTTTCATGCAGATCGCAATCCATGGGCAGCGGGTTCGTGTCACCAGTCTAAACTCTCGATGGTCCGAAACGACGGGAGTCGGTGCGTCCGAAGAGGTTGGTATTTCTTACTACCATAGAAAATAGTGTCGTTGTTTTTTTCTTCTATTTTTAATGCCTTTTTATACCGTTAGTTGATCAAATTTGAGACGAGAGTTTAAACTAGAAAATGTGATATGAAAGTTAAAACATTAGACCTATACCTATACCTGGGCCTCGAAAACCTCCGGTCACACAAAAAGGATCCCTCTATTCTCAAGTATAACTTGAGGTGCTGGAGAATCGATAACGAATTAATATCCGGTGAGTCGATTGGTCGTTAGCCAGGGTCCGCGTTGAAATAACAACAGTATCGAGTATTGAGAAGAGAGCGCGTGGGCAGTCTGCGGAGACCGACTATCGCCACCTTCTTGACAGTGACAAATGGACAGAGATTTCAATCAGTGAATGGAATCACCGCTTCGTCGTTTCGCCTTTCCCCTTTCTCGCTCGCTCTAAAGTGTCTCTCATACCTTTGTCTCTTTATTCAACTCACTAGACACCACAGAAGCGTATAGACCACAATTCTCGCGTTAAGGTCTCTCCAAGATGTTTTAAACTCTAGGCTTATGGTACCCGGAGTTTGTTATAAGCGAAAAAACTAATCGTCAAAATTTTTGTACGTTTTAAAAATTTATAACCGAATTCTTTCCAGTTTCTCAAATATTCGTACCTAAATCTAAACTTTAAAGTCGAACTCGAAGTCGGAACAATGTGTAGAATCTCTTCTTATATCGCCTTTGTGCAGTTTATCCCCGTCCTGAGAGAGTCTGTATAGCTAGAATACGCCGTGAGTGCATCGCCGTGGAATTTCGCACGGCTAGGGTAAGAGGCGTCGGGGGTTTGGGTAAGGTATTTGAAATAACAGCGGAAAGCACTGAGAAGAGCGCGCGTCGGGTAGCGTTGAGAAGCGTCGGGGACGTCGCAGGGCCGGGTGTTAGCTCGCTTCCCTTATCTCATGGCGATCTGATCCTAATTTATAGTCGAGGCCCAAATAAACTAGTTTTCGCTGTCGTCACCTCGGACCCCGTCCTCTCTTGGGTCCGCTACAGCCACCCGGGTCCAAACTGGACCGTAGCTCTGTTGCTTCGTGTTGAGAGTCGAGCCCACGCAGCCACTTGGCGTACATATAGAACATCACGTATATAGATATACAGAGATTTCATATACACGTATACGAGCGTATATGTGTAGGCACTGACCAGCCACGCTGACCGTAGTAGGTAGGTAGGTAGGTATACCCGATCGCGACCTGAGGACAAAACCCGAGGACGGCAGCAGCTAGGCTGCAGAAGAGATTTAAAAAAGTAATCCTCGATGCCGAGGTAATTGCCAATTAGCGTGAGGATATTTAATTGCCATTAGGGCATTCGACCCTCGAGGGGAGTCCGAGTGCTGAGCGTGTGGTCCTACCGCTTCAGTAGCGGCTACCGAACGTGGAATAGACAATGCGGGGTAAAACTTCGGGAGTTATGTGCAAAAAAAGAAAAATGTAAAAAAAAAAAAAAAAAAAAACAAAGGGAAAGAAAGTAAAAGAAAGATTTTTATTTCGATCTTAACACAGAAGGATAAAAACAGTGAGAATTATATACCTACTACTACTCGCAGGTTATGAAGATCAACAGGTGCTACGGTACGGTAACACGAGTTCGGCGGAAAGTTCTAAAGCGAGGGAAGAGACGAAAAAGAAAAAGTGAAAACCAAAAAAACAAAAAAAAAAAATTCAGTTCAAGTATAAGTAACGTAGATTTTTTTCGTGTATATGTGCCTGTGTGGATGTAGATGTGGGTGTTTGTTCGATGAAAAAAAGCACGAGGGGTTTAATGCCGAATAGGAGATTAGCGATTTGCTTGACTTAAGCGACCGAGATTTTCCGCTGGATATTTAAGTTCAGGAATTTGCACAACGAGCAACAGGTGTCGTGGAATACTACTGCAATATGTAACGGCCATTTTGATTTGAATTACTGCAGTACCGTTCGGACAATTATCTACTCCGATAAATTGTGCTCGTTTAATATATTACCTAAGTTATCTACGCTCTTCCTCGTCCTGAAATGATAGAAACGTTTTTCGTTACGCAATGGCCATCCAAAGAACTAGGAAAAGGAAAAGAAAAGAAAATAAAACCTTTATTACTGGATTATATATAGCATTAAATCATCAGCTTTTTTTTTCAAGTTATTTGCTTTTCTTGTTTAGTTTTATCTTCTCCTTCTACTGTTTCATTTTAATTTTTTTTTTTTGAATTGTGTAACCTCGTCACATCGCGAATATGTATGGTATATTAGGTATAACGATCATTCTATAAGCACCGTGATGAATGACGGTCAAATTATCCGTTTAAACTATTTTCAAAAAATTTTCAAATTTGTATTTCAGAGTACTTCGTGGTAGCTGCAGGAGGCAGCATATTGGCAGTTGCCTGCAACAATAATCAACCGTTAACGAAATACAGAAAGAACGAAAGAAAGATAGACAGTGTTCTTCAGGACGTTCTCCGGCCATTCTCCAAAAATAAAAAAACAAAAAAAAAAAAAATAAAAAAAAATCTTCTCCTCGGCGCATATGGGCAAAGTGCATTAATATTAGCGCGTCAAATAAGCGCATAAAATAATAAAAATAATAAAAAAAAAATCTAACTACGCTGCGTACGTGTCGGGTGGCCTCCCCCCACCTTTTCTTCTTCATCTTCTTCTTCTTCTCCTTAAAGCCTTTTTTTCTCGGCATATTTTTCTCTCTCTAACCAACGAAGCCCTCGTATCCTCGCTGACCTCCGACCTTCCTTATACCTATACCATGACCCCCAGTGGCCGTCGAAAACGTTGCGACCATTTAAACCCGCGAACGAAAACTTCGCACTTTTTAAACTTTTGTTTTCTGTTTTTTTTTTATTCTACTTTCTCTGAAGTTCTACACTGCAGCATGTACGTAAAAAAAAAGGTTCATTTTAATTTAAAAAAACAAATTTTTTCTTCTGTTTTCTTTCTTCTGTCGGAACGTATAACCAGACGGCCACACCACACCGACTATTATACATATAGGCTCTCGCGTACACACAAGGTAGACGTTTGTATTTTCGAGTGCCACCCTCTCTACGTGACTCCTTCTACCTTCACGACCTACCTGTTAGGATATAGGTATATAAATAGTACATATAGGTATATATATATATATATATATATATATATATATATATATATATATATATATATATATATATATATAAAAAATTACAATTCACGATTGTCACTATGATTATTATTAATTGTTTTATTTTCATTATTATTTTTATTTTTTTTTTTGATTTTTTGTTAATTATTACTGCTAGAATTTATCATTATTATTGTTATTATTATTGAATATCATTATCGCAACGATGGATATATATATATATATATATATATATATATATATATATATATATATATATATATATATATATATATATATATATATATATATATATATATATATATATATATATATATATATATATATATATATATATATATATATATATATATATATATATATATATATATATATATATATATATATATAATTATTGAACGTATTATAGATCGTAGTGGTTATGAGCTGTACCTATCCCGTACGTTGACTAGGCGCCCCCCTCTGCCCCTTCACAGAGTATACACGCTATTGTCCATTTCTGAATGATAGATAAATATAGTTATTATAAAAATAAAAAGATGAAGAATTAAAAAAAAAATTAAAAATTAAAAAAATAACAAAAATCGGTCATATGAAGACGAAGTTGTGGATGACGACGACAACGTCTGTTACGTGTACAATGAAAATTTATATGAATATATATATATATATATATATATATATATATATATATATATATATATATATATATATATATATATATATATATATATATATATATATATATATATATATATATATATATATATATATATATATATATATATATATATAAATATAAAAAAAAAAAACGAAACGAAATACATTTTTCTTTTTTTGGTTTCTTTTTCTTCAAATCTACGTATGTATGTATACGTAGTTGTTATATGTATGTGACCCCGTCGAATGTCGCGAGAATAATAATGAATGATAATATATACTCACGTTGATTATACACATAGGTTGATACCTATATATATATTAAAACGAGAAAGTTTTTCTATCTGGTACTAATTTTTGTTTTGTTCTTTTTTTTTTTTTTCTCGTTCTCTTTCAAATAAAGTAACACACTACCTATGTTATATATATATACATATAAATATGCAATAGTATAACTGCAACAATAATTATTCAACGTAGGGTAATTGAAAAACTAATGAAAAAATATTCAAACAAGAAATAAGTAAATAAATAAATAAATAAAAATAACTAATTAAAATAAAATAAAGTAAATAAATGAATAATTATAATATACATACGGTTGGGAATCGAAAGGTTTAGGGAGAGCTATAAAATATGAAAATTTTGTAAATTTAATTAAATAATATAGCATTATTATATTATATACTAACAGAAATTAAAGAATTATATATGTATATTATTATTATTATTATTATTAATATTATTATTAATACTAGCGCTCTCTCGTACGAAGGCAAGATTGCATGGTGACCGATTGTCAATATTTTTTTATATATAAGTAAATAAAATGTGAAATCTTCGTCGTTAAATTGTCGACCCAGTTGTATAACAGCGACAAAGCTTATACATCATAATTATAGCGTATATATATATATATATATATATATATATATATATATATATATATATATATATATATATATATATATATATATATATATATATATATATATATATATATATATATATATATATATATATATATATATATATATATATAACAAATCTTGATGAGAGTCGGCGATTCCCTGATTTCGAAATTATAAAATTTTTGTACTTTGGCTAATTAACAACAAATAACCTGCACCTAAAATATGAAAGAAATAACAAAAATAAATAAATAAATAAATAAATAAATAAACGGAAGAAGTAAAAAGAAGAAAAGATGAAAAGGAACAACGGGAGGAAACGGAAGAGAAGTAAAAAAAAGAAAAGTTGCAAACGAAAAATAAGAAAAATAAAAAAAAAAAATAAAAAAACGGAGAAAAAAATTGTACATTGTTTTGTAAAAAAATACATTTATTTATATCTGTGATAATGGAAGATGAAATGATAACAAAAAAAAAAAAAGAAAAGAAAAAAAATAAATAATAATTATAATAAAAATCGAAAAGAAAGAGAAAACAATAAAAAAAAAAAAATTAAAAATAAAAAACGAAAACTATCGGTATACTCTGGAAAACAAAAATACGTCGGTCGGTGCTTGTGCATTCGTTGATTATAAAACAACAGTTTAAAGAAATAATAAATTATTTCTACATTACGTATAAATATTATATAATACCTTTATAGGTAAATAATACGTTTTTTGTAAATATCACGGAGATTTAAGGGGACGAGGAGAGAGAGAGAGAGAGAGACAGTAAAAAAAGAGGCGAGAAAAGAAGTGAAGAGAGGGTATAAGAGAGGAGAGGGACGCTATACATATATGAAGCACGAAGAGGTCCGGTCCGAGGGTCACTTCAGTCAGGGCATTCTCTCTCTCTCCCTCTTTCTCTCTCTCTTTCTCTCTCTCTCTCTCTGTCTATACTATATACTATATGTATACCTATATATCTGTCTCTATATCTCTCTGACTCCCTTTCTCTCCTCTCTTTCTCTAACTGCGGTGGTCCGCTATATACTCTCCCTTACCCTCCCCCACCATCCATCTTTCCCTTTTCCTATACCACCACGATACCCTTGACCCCCCGCCCTTTCTCCCGCAAAAGCTATTTGTTGTGAATATAATATACTATGATAATATAGAATGCAGATATATTATAATAACACTTTATAGTTTCTATATATATTTGGTTATCCTTAAAATATAAATTTAATTGTAAATTAATTAACTGTAAATAGTTCTGAATGTGAATATAGATAAACAAAAATATATCTATTATTATTAATATCAATATTACTATATATTATTATTATTATTATTATTATTATTATTATTATTATTATTATTGTCTACTACCATTATGAATTATTCATATTATATATTAAAAATGAGACTATTACGTTGTACGTATTTATTTCAATTATTTTATTTTAACTTTCTTTTACTAATCACGGAATATATATATATATATATATATAATTATTATTTATCGAGTCTTATTCTTATATACATATACGCATATAAATATATATATATATACATATATACCTATAAGCATTAGTACTTATACATTATATGTATATACATCTCGTATCATACGATTAGTCATTATTAATATAACTTATCGTTGTTTGAAGTAAACTTACATATTTATATAATTATACAAGAATATTTCGAATCGTAATTTTCTCGCGTATACTATATTCGTTGATGGAATTAGCGAGTTAGAGATAACTTAACTTTGGTCTGGAGGTAGATATATAGGTATAGTAGGTGGATGTAAGGTACGTACGTACGTACGTTCGTTCGTTCGTTCGTTCGTTGCTAACGAGGTCAAACATCAATCGACCCATGGATTATCGGAAAAACTTACAGACTCACAATTCTACTGAGGGACTAATGGCCAAAAGTTGCTAATTTGTGAGCAGGGATTGACAAGAACTGTGAGGCACTGAGCCGTGGGAACCTCACGTGTCACGATTTTATTATACCTTACTCGAAAATATCTTTTAAAATTAAATTATTCAACAATATCGGAGACACTCAGATGGTATTATTAACAATTTTACCAATCAGCCTTCACATTTTTTTCTTAACTTATTATTATTATTATTATTATTATTATTATCCGTATAATACGAAACTGATTCTACACTTGTAGCACCTCACGGTTTGCCGTTATTCTTCTTTCAATTTTTTTGATATTTATTTTTGGGACATCTCGCCGAAGCATCTCGTATTATTAGTGAACTGATTGGGATAATTTAAGCCTCATTTACTTCGTTCAACTTTTTATTTTCCGTCTTCGTCGCGTGGTCGAACATCCGCTAGGTAGTTTTTCGTGTCTTTCGAGTCCATGAAGATTTGATTCAGAAATGGTTCTTGCGTAGAATGTCGATTAAAGACAAAGGGTGATTAAAAGAATAAATTAAAATGGGTACTAATTCACTGTTGAAATTTAAACGGCTATAATTATTTCGCGAATGTACTATACATTGTCTAATGTCAGATCCATATAATAATAATAATAATAATAAATAAATAAAAAATAAAGAGTAACAAACAATTTTATATGTAAAATATATGTATAGTAAAAAAAAAAAAAGTAAAAATGAAATGAAGACATTCGAGTCTCATGTTACTCTGCACGGCTATAGCCTCACGGGCGCGGGTGGAACTCGAAAAATTCTTCTCTCGGTTTATCCGGAATATCTTCGGCGTAACTAGACAAAATTTTCTTACGATCTTAAATCAACCAAAGATATGACAAAGCCGGGTTATACATCACCGGTTGCTTCTGTGGGTCGCGGGGCAAACCAGCTATTAGCTATTTGGGTATAAATTAAAAGTTGAAAAGGATCACGACCATAAATAATGAGGAGTAACACGCGCTAGAAATTCTAGAAAATAAAAAAAGGTTGGTTTTAGTTTATTTCGTAGATTTTTGTCGCCGGAATCTCGCTCTTCAATTCCTTCGTATACATAAATCTCATCCCATACCGTATAACGATTACGTATAGTAGAAATTCGAGTGCTTTTATTTTAATAATACTCGTAATAAACGGACAAGGACAAATGGAAAGCCGCGATTTGCAACAATACCTACACAATGCAGTCCGGTACCCCCTACTGCATTGTATTCTAATATCCTTCGTTCATTTCGAGCTCGCAGGACTATTCCACCTTCACTTCTCCCGGAGGCGCCGCACCGAAGGAAACTTGTTTACAGGGTGCAAGTGGTGTAAGTCCAATTTGTGCAGCTCCAAGTTATCGCGTCTCTCGTTTATCCGTCGTTTTATATATTTTCACCCCTATTCCTGAGGCTTTTGTCATCGTGCTAATCTAAGAAATCAGGAATTTTATTTTCTCCCTTTTTTTTCCAAAACTCGAATTTCCCTATGCCTCTGATTTTTTTTTTTTTCTGTTTCGGTTCTCTTTTTTCACTCATACTTTTACCCTGACGTTCACGTCTCTCCACTTCGACTGGTTCCTTTTGCGGTCATCTCGGTCTGTCGGCATCGACACGCACCGGGACGATTTTGGGCAGCAGCTACTAGCTGCCAGGGGTACCTACCGGATTTAATTTTTTCCTTTTTCTTTATGGACGTTAGGCGCCGGCTGAACCCGGGGTTATGAAATGGCGTGAGTCTAGTATATATCCCTTTGTTTTATACGGTCTTAAAATCAATTGCGGTACCTTTATAGATTAGACCGCGCGTTGGTTCCCCCGGTGCAGTATTTCCTCTCGAGGCTCGCCACCCTCGTCGAAAAAGGAACCGTGCCCGTGCACGGGTTTCTGTTGAATTCGTATATTGCCGATACTAAAATTTTTAACAACTATAAATTGGGCAACAAAAGTCCACCGCGCGCAACAATCTTCTAAAACAAAGAAGAGAAAAGAGAGAAAGATAATAAAAGCGGGAGGGAAATTTTTAGATGAAAAAGAGAGAAAGAGATGAGAGAGGGACTGTTTCAACTCTGCTCTGGCTATAAAGTCATGACCACTATACAACCGATATTGTGGTGTACGATGGGTATATGTGCATCGTTTTTATACCTGCAAGCTGCAGATGCCAGCAACTGAACTTTACAAGACTCGGATGTTTAACAACGGCCTTATTTCATTTCGAGAGAATTATGAGACTATATGCAGCCGGCCGGTGCATTAATGCATCACGATCTCGAGCGGGATCGGAATGAGAGAAAAAAAATGAGTAAATAAAAATAAGTAAAAACGATCATATTCAAGTATTGTACATACATACGTACATACATACCTACTCCCAAATGAGTACCGGAAGTTGGAAATCTTGAATCAATTTAAGTAAAAATGGTAGGTATCTGAAACTTGCGGTTTCACTTTTCGGATCTAAATTCACTCAGGTTATTAAATTTGCATCAAATTTCATGCACGAACGTTCTAGCTGCAGGTATAGCTCGCAAAGTAGATAATAAATAAAATTTAGTCCGTTATAGAATTCGAATAAAATGTAAAAATGATGGAATTTCGGATTTTATTTAAAGCTGCTGTTAAACAACCGGCGTTTGTTATAATGACTTTAACATTTATAAGGATAATAAATTTCAGATTAGGTATAATTTCTCATGCTACTAGGTAAGCCGTAGGCGTATCAAAGGTGGCTTAAGAGAGATATGATATTGCAACAGGTGATATGCGGCGAGTGATTTCGCGTAACGTCAAAGTTGTGTGTGCTCTATGTAGGTATATAATAGGTATATATATAGACGTTTTGTAAATATGGTTTGAGGTGCAAACGAGAGTTTCTTCGCTTACACGCTTGTTCAAGCATTCATAAAATATGTTTTACTCCCTATAAATTGATAGCTTCTGGTATGATGCATGAGTGGATTAAACACCGAATGGCCGTAGATTATCGCCGGTACTTGAACTTTTTTTTTTTTTTTTTTCTTTTTCACTGTTTTTTTTTTTTCTTTTTCCTTTCATTTTTTTTTTACGGAGTCGTTCCTCTCCCAGAAACTACGGCGTTGTCCTGCGGGACTCTATACTATGGTACTGCAGCGTATTATTTATTGGATTCCCTCCGTTTATGAAATCTCTGTTCTTTATGATAATAATAATATTGATAACCTCGTGCCAGACCGGGAAGCATTATCATAAATTTGAATGTCCGCGCGCGGAGGGGAATCCCTGGCTTGCCTGCCTGCCTGCCTACCTCCCTGCCTGCCCCGCCGCCGCCAGCAACCCTTTACGGCTTATTTTATGGCAAAGACTCAATTGGGCCCCGGCATGGGCAGTTGGTTCGTATCTGGGGCCCCTCTTCACTGTGACTAATACCGAGGCGCACACCGGGCGCACAACCGCACGTGGGTGATGCATTGCGCGGGTCTTTGCCCAGACCGAGAACTTCGTCGTTGTCGTCGTCGACGCTGTGGGACGTCCTTACCTCCACCTCCGGGATACACACGAGACCGTTTTTTACGCGGTCTTATCCCATCCCCTAGAGAAACCTACTTATGCCGTACCTCGAGTACCTAATAATATAACGCGAGAAAGAAAAACGAAAAACAGAAAAAAAAAACAAGAAACTTAACGTCGTCGCTATTGCATCGGCTTGCATTGCATTGCATTGCATTGCGTCGCATCTCGTCGTCTTAGTCTTCGTTTTATTAACACGCACTTGTCGGTATCCAGCTGCTCCGGCTGTCAAGGTAAAACAAACACTAAACTCCGGCGGGGGTCGTTGCAGGGGTCCTGGAAACGGGACGGGGCGAGCCGTCGTCTAGGAGTTAAGGCCTCGAGGACCACGATCCAAAGAATGAAACAAACGGACCTCACGCTGTGCTGTTGGAATGCCCCGTTACATCTCGAGTCCACGAGGAACCCCCCCCCTTCGTCTCCTTAAAATCTTGCGAGGGTATCCACGCAGTGATGATATTGATACCAACAAAATCAAAATCTTTCATTTACCTTCGTGAAATCAAAAAACAAAAAAACAATATCAAAATTGCGACAGTTGATCATTTAAAAAAATATTTTTTTTTGTTATTTTTTCAATGGACCAAACAACAGCGTCAATATCAGTCCGATACGAGTCTCTCTCAGACGTAATAACAGTGGAGAGGGTAGTTATAGGTTCCATACAATCCAATAACGAGAATGAACCAATAATTAAAATAATCTATGGTACAAAATGGTACCGAGATAAGATGGCACGTGAATAGGGATGGCTGTTACGATGTAGTAGTATAGTTATCGGGCAGTAAAGATGTTTACAGCACGCAACACCGACACAGTTATCGCTATAGGTGATATCGCCCTAAAAGAACGAACCATCCCAGCATCTCTCTCACTATATCTATCTTCTCTCTCTCTCTCTATCTCCATCTCTCTCTACACTCTAATTGATTTGTGGCTGCTGGTACCCGCTATCAATGTCACACTATCGACGCTCGTAACTTAAATTAAATTATACGAGCAATCATCCGGTAACTCGACGAAAAGTTATGTTCCATGGTTCGTGACCCCCTACCCCCTTACTTCATATAACATACATCGTTTAGGGTGACGTTAGACTTCGAATATATACATAAGCGTCAAGAGAAAATCACTTAAAAAGTTTTTCTCGGTTATTTAGATTTCGACGATGAAATCTCTATTTTCAAACTCGTAAATCGTTGCCTAACTTTGTTACACTAAAAATATTATACAAACTTTTACTATTTCATTTCATTATATCCAGCTGCGATGATGACGAAATGAAGACAGGGAATCGAGATTAGCTTCAGTAGTTCTTTAATTAAGGATTTCTGATCTAACATCTCGTTAAGTTTTGGACAAATTGCCACTCCGCGTGAGTTTTCTTAATGTGACGATAAAGCCTTAGATAATAAGACGTTAGTAGGAATTAACTGGAGTAAAAGTTTCGGCAAATAAGTTGATATTATTTCTTTTTATTTATTTATTTATTTTTTGTTCTTTGCCAAAGCTTTTTGTCCAAATTGTAGATGCGGATGACGCGTCTAGGCACTAGGCGCGTCTCCCACGCCCATAACAGTCCAGGTAAGCCGTTGTCTCTTCTTTCGACCGAAGTATTTATCCCGAAGACGAGCTTGACAAGGGAAAAACAAAAGAGCGTTTAAGCGCGGAGTGGCTGGGGGCGGGCTGCTGATTAGTCAGACCAGAATACCAGGATTAGACCCCGACCCCGACCCCAACCCAACAAACCTCTTCCTCATTAACCGCTAATATCTTTGCAAACGTATCGATTACCAGGCTCTTATTTAGCATTTAAGGTAAATCCCGGTCTACTTAGTTCAAAATGTGTCGGTATAAACACTAGCTCGGTTGGAATTGATCCTTGAAAATAAAACAAACCTCATTCATGCATATATATATATATATATATATCTATGTAGTACATACATAAATACATACATATAACATACCAATCTATAATTTAATCGTAGGTATTTGCTCCAGGCATTTGAGTATGGTGTGTATACGATTAAGACTGGTATAATCTTGGCTATTAAAGCGTAGAGCTGTAAGCGTGAGGATGGAGTAAACCTCTAATGCAGCTAGCTACACGCGAGAAGTGATATTTCGACTTAATCGAAGAGCAATTACTCCCGACTGGATACAAGCTAATGGAACGTCGATCGAGGTCCGTTTTTCGAGGCGTATGTGCAGTCGCCTTGTGATCAGAGTCTCGTCGTTGGGTTAGCTCCATTACGTTGGTAATCAGCCTCTTACCTCGGGTTGTCCGATCGAATATCTGTGGATAAATGACTATAGAATATATTTCTCACGATTGATAAAACCGTTTGGATATAGGAGCACAAAAAACGCGGTTAAGATATACTGACTGACTAATAAGAGCCTCCCAGATGGGGAATTTTGCGATTCTGGTAGAAATTTTTACGATAAAAATAAACTGGGTCCTAGTGTCGAAAATTCCGGGGTTTAATTCACCCAAAAGAACCGTGAGATCGGAATTTTTCAAAACTCCGTCCGTTCATTCACGCGACTGTTTCATTGATGCCCGACGCGATGCTATGCTATGCTATGCTATGCTTTGCTATGCTATGCGGCGGTCAACCGAATGGCGTAACTACGGAGGCGGCCTGCGCATAAATATTTCGGCCCCGCGAGACTCGGTCAAAGACTACGATCCGAGATGCCATGACCCAAAATGGACCCTCTAAGGGGGAACAGGACGTTCCAGAGATGTCACAGTCACACCTGGAGACGCCTTTGTCTACGTTGTGTCGCCGCGTTACGTCATCGGCGAACCCAGAACCGATTTATCACCAGTCTACTACCACTGCTAGGTGTATATGTCCGTCGACGTGGACGTGGACGTGAACCTAGCCCGCGTGAACCGCGGGACCATAGAAAGCATCATTATTTCAAAATAATCTAAAACCAATGGTGATTAGTGAAGCTGGCAGCATCTGCAGTGTCAACGCGTACGTTTGTTCATATATCGAATACGCAGCGAGAATCCATCACTCATTCACGCCTCAAATGTATCCATAACCATATCCATCCACACCCTGTTTATCCAGGAGTTTTGAAGCTCCGGAAGATCATCGTCGTTCTTTATTTTTACTAGCTTGAATTTTAACTTTTAGGGTAAATTTCGTGCAGATGTATAATTTTTTCGCATTTCTGAGGTGCAACTGGAAGGAAAAGAATTTCGTATTTGTAGGAAAGAGGAACTAGGCGACGGTTTTGTATCTCATAGCGTCATCGAGACGGCAGTTTCGAGCAGGTAAGAGAGGTTAATTATTTGGCGACTGTCTGCGGACTCCTAGGGCGTCGAGAGTCCAGTGATGCCTGAAGGAGCGGATGAGAGGTTGACTAAAGTCTGAGATCTTCCTCGTGCCAAAATACAATATTTCAAGACTACCAGGTCTAAGGAGCGTGTAATGTAGACCCGATGATTTGTTTGTCCCTCCCAAAGAGGTTGTCCAGTCAAGTCAAGGAGAAAAAGAAGGAGAAGAAGAATAAGAAGAACAAGAAGAAGATCGTGAAATATCACCGGATGTCCACGACGCAAGGGTGTCCAAACCGAGATCATGGCGCCATGGGCCCCTACGCCAGATGCGATCTACTCGGCATTCCTCGCGAACCTTACGACTCCGAAGACCCTTATTCAGTGCTCTTAAAACCATCTGCAGTAAAACGCGAATAGGTACGATGAAAAGTCGACGTTACGTATACGCACATAAACGAGGGGGGGGGGGGGGATTTTAATTTCCGTTAGTACGGTGATGTTTCGCACCATATAATTCGCGGTGGTCCAAAACGTTTCGGGTTTGGACCTTGGCAATTTATTAGCCATTATCCGAGACAATGCCGTAGCTACCTGGAGAGCGCGAAACCTCCAAAGGAGGTGAATTTTGCACCATGCAATAAGATACGGGGGGCTGTAGGACGAACCCAGAGGGGTGGTACGAACGGAGGCTGAAGAGGTGCGCAGGGCACCTCCGGTCCACCGGTCCACCGGTCGAACGATCCTCCGCAGGGAGGAAGAAGTGGAAGAAAAAGTCGCCTAATTGATGCTTCGTCTTTGTTTTGGTTAATTCCAACATGGTTCGGCCATTAAAACGTCCCGCTGTATCGGCCGGCCCGATCTCAACCGCGAGATAAACGATGACACCCGCTCCAGGGGTACCAACCGTACGGGACCGTACGGACATACTACCAACGTAGACTCGCGCGAAAGACGAAGCGCATAGAATCTTACATACACAACTATCCATGTGCTATCTGCGTATACTAAAATATACATACATACATATATAAATACACATGCACACATACATGTGCCTAAGTAGCACTCGCCGTCATTGGTATAGCCTTGCATGCATGTAGCTAGACATACCCGGTGTATACCTGCCCGCGGTGTCCCCGGTCACCGTTGACAAACGAGCCTCGCGGTCTTTGCGCATATTTTCAAGACGCGATCACGTCACTAACCATATTCCTTGTTCACCGATAAATACACACCACTGCGAGCTAAGGGCAGGCTAGAGTTATGGCCGGTTTTCCATCTGAACAGTAAATTCAACGGCTTAGATCTCTTCCGTCGTTTCGTCATAGACTGCACTCTGCCTCTGAATCTGCATAGTAGTACTCTAGGTATTTGAATTTGCATTAAACACGCAGCAAGATATGAGCGAGATTTTATGCTTATTCAATTATTATTAGAGTGACAAAAGAACGCTCTAACTTTAACAAGGTGGACATTGTTTGCAGAGTTTCTTAGACTCGAGGCTTAGTCACTTTGTGATACCTTCTGCCATCGGCAAAGAGGACGAAGAGCTAAAGGACCCGGGGGTCCGGTCGGTTGGTCAGAAGATATCATATCGGTTGAGACAGCGGCAAGGAGTGTATAAATTTGTAAAGTCGGGAGCCTAGCCACTCAGCTAAGAGTGGCATTAACGTCCGACAATCGCCACTAAAACACTAAAGTATTAATGTAAAACACATTCTGATAGAGATACGCCCACCGTTTCGTAAAGCCGTCGCTGCAATATTCGATCTCGTTAAGCAAACTGTGAAAGCTATTTTAGCTACCTCAGTATTATATACCTCGGTATAGGATAAACACAACTAATTTTCTAAACGTGAGTAGGTACGCGATGATAAGTCTTTGTCTGTTAAATCTGCGCTGAAATCATAAGATTGAATCATTGTGTCACAACGGGGAGGAATATCGTATCCAATGGCGTCGTTCTTTGTGCATTTCATGCCCCGTAGGGTTTCTTCTTCTTTTCCTTCAGACACATGACTAAGTAGACGGGGATATGTGCGATAGTGAATAGTGCAGTTTAGCACATGTGATAGTTGCACATACCTAGATGAAAGGTATGTATGTGCAGATATAGGTAAAGAGCTTAACTTCGTCGCTTACAAGGCACGATGTGAGGTATAGGGAAAAGGGCGGAGAGAGCATTAACGTTAGCGTAAAGCAGCGTAAGCAGCCCGCGGAATCAATGGCGCATTCTCGCACACGATCCAACGTCGTTTGTCTTTCCGACGATCCTGTTAAGGAGCGTGCAGAGTGATCAGGCGTTATCGTCCCTCCAGAGGGCCATACGAAGCTCGACGTAGACCTAAGGAGGCCTCGACATCGACCAGAACTGAGTTCGCCGAACCGTTCACGGTTCGCCATTTTAAAACTGATCGTCATCCACTCGTTACTTACTTTACACATGGGTATGGTACCTATCTGCGTATATTCGTGTACTGAATACAGTATAACGTACTTTGAAACCTTACGAAGCTATACACAGTAGACTCTAAAATCGCGTTTATAACAGCATGAGATTTCCAGTTAAACTGTACCGTTAATTGAGCATATTTGTTTGTTATATAAACCTGCTCTGACAAGTGTTTGAATTAATGTACAACGAGTTGGTAAAATGAATTATAAATTTTGATATAATCTAAGTTATCGAGGTGTGGTCAGCGATTATAATAATGATTGATCACCGTCGGATTATCAATACGTTCATTGGCTACTGGCATCTCGATGGATAGAATCACTTATAGTTATAGATGTATGTGTACGTGTCGTATCTAGGTACATAAGACTTGTCATTTGAAAGATAACGCTGAGGCTAAGGCTCTCAGCGAGTTCACAGTTAAGTTAAGTATATGTACATACATCGTACTATCATTGTCCGTCGAAAGTCCGATATACCCTACCCGAAGAAAATACGTACTCGTACCTACGTAACATCTTTAAAACATTATCAAGATGGATATATTTTATCCAATAAGAAGCAATAAATACTATTTCGACATTGCAAATTGTTCAATTCTATTCCACGCCTTTCACTATACCAATGTAGAAAGCATATATACATATTATAATCGTGGCGTAAACTTTGTCGAAAATTTTTTTCGCGTCTTTAATAATAACTAAATACCATTCAAACGATTCGCAATAAATCTGCCAATGTAAAAACGGTTCTAAATCAAATCCCAAGAACGTTGGATGAATTGTTACGAATGATTTTGCTGAAATTCATCAATTTCTTCAACAACAATGACAATTTCTTATAGCCAAAGTTTCAAAATTTGAATAAAAATTTTTTTTAAATCTTAAAATTTTCATCTCACTTATATTTTACCACCGACAATATATACAATCCATAATGGCAGAAGGTCGAATCTCGAGAAAGGCGTTGCTTATCCTTATCCGCAAGGTGCTTTATCAGTGAGCCATGTTTCTCTTGGGAAGCCATTTTGGTTGTCGCGATTCCCTGAGGGAGAAGGGGGAGAGGGATGAGGGGAATCGTGTTGCTTAATCGGGGTCCAATAGGCCCAACAAATCCTTCAACATCCTCAGGGTCAATTTTATAGACGTTAAATAAATCGATCGAAATAATATTATACATATAAAAACCTGAGTTCTGTACTGATATAGAAAAAAATCTCTATCGAATATTAAAAATGATATAAAGAATAGCCTGGAATTATGTTAATAAATAATTACTGCGTCGACAATTGTCACGCTTGTTCACCACTGCACTGGACATTACAATCCCATACAGTTACGGTCACGAATAGCAATAATGTCGTACAAATTGAGAACAATTTTCCTTATCGTTCACAGTTGATAATTGCAGCTCACATTGAGAGAGAATATTTTTAGCACGCAGGCCTCGTACCGAGGGCATCGAATATCTTTTTTTTCATATACTTTTTTTTTTTTTAACAACATGATAAGTGTAGATTAGAAAATGACTTTGATAGAAATGTTTTACGTATTCATATTGCATTCGCATTATGCGAATACTTTTATCTTCACATTGGACGGGTCAGGCGAAAATTTTGTTAACTGATATACAAAGTGTGTGTGTATGTATTTATATATTGACCGTTAGAATAAGTGTAGTGGAACAGTGGGCATGAGATGGTACCGCGGATGACTAAAGTGTGAGTAACCAGATATATGGCTAATTCGGTTGATCTTAGTTGGTATAAATAAACGAGAAACGGTTTGAAGTTTGTTTACGACAAATAATATCGTAACTTGATGCTATAAGCAGTGGCAGACGTTGACTCGAAGGTAATACCAACGTTGTGGCCAGTACTGGACAGGTACGTTAAGGCATCGTTTTCAAACTCTTATTCAATAAGAATCTTCACAGCTTCCGACTCCTGGTTAATTTTTATTGTCCCCCTCATCGCCTCGGATATTGTACAAAATAATCCACATTAAGTGGAAAAAGTTTCAGCAAATTATCCCGAGTTGTTCATCATCACGATCAACGATTTTTTTAACCAACAGATTACAGGCTCTTATTTATGCAAATATTAAGTTTTGGCTAATCAAAAATCTGATCAGAAGTATCAACGGATATAGAGGAATTCTAAACTTATGCTATTTGTTTCTACTTCTTTTCCTAATCTACTTCAATACTGTAGGCAACAACAGGTAACTAAAATAAGTAAGGAGAGAGAGAGATGTTCTGGAATTAGCAATAAAATCAAGTCTAAAAACTTGTGCGAGGAAAAGACTATACCAACTTATATGCAGGGTAAAAATAAAAGTCGATGGTGCGGGCAGAGGCACTGGACGAAGGTGGCGTTTAATTAAATAAAAGCTCGTAGAGATTAACCCGCGAGGTGAGACCTGCAGCGCGGAGATCTAAGATGCATAACGAGTAGTCGGGTGACCCTGGTCTGGTCCAGGTCGGTTTGGGTGGTCCGCCGATTCTCACCCTGTGTTTTCTTCGACGGTTATATGCAGGTTCGTCGAGTGATCAAATAACTAAAGGAACACGTTTTATCGTTGGTTTTTTTTTATTCTCGATGATTATTCGCTAATTAATAAGAACTCGAACGAATGTTTTTACATTTGGAAAAAAGGAATGCCGATTTTTGTAACGATTATTGTCATTTCGATTTTGGGGTAATCGTCAGACTATAAATTAACGGATATGATTAGTAAAAAATCTGCTAGTTACCTACAATGCTAGAAAAATATTTCTTGCATCAGTAAAAATTCTGTAAGAATGGTAAAAAATTTCAGTATCGAGTGTTCATAAATTATAGTAACGATTTGTCAAACTTTTAACAGTTTTAAAAGTTTCGATTTCGGACTGGACAACTTGTAATTCAATTAGAGATATTTTATTGCCGAGGTTGTTTTACTTCGTTTCGGTAGAATTAGTAAAATCAAAAGAATAAAAAAGAAGGTTTTTGGAGTTTTGCTGTAAGACCCAAAGTTGTAAAACCCGTAATGCTCGGTATAATTCAATCACTTCTTAAGAATTTTTTTATTTTCATTTCTTCTTTTCGCGAGTGGACAAATTGGCACTTTGACCACAAGGACAGCCTCGAGATTTTAATATTATTAAAAGAGTGAAGGTAAAAGGGTAAAAAATTGAAATCGACATTAACCGAATACTCGTAAAGTGGTTCTAACGAGCGAGTACACTTATAATCCCGACTAAGTGCGTAGTTTCACGTTCTCATCGAATATTTATTTTTCCCGTATGTTTCCATCCACCGATTGCTGTCCGGTTAATTTATATTCCGTGGACACATAGTATTTCGCGCTTTGTGAAAAATTTATTATTCTCACACTCAGTAACGACGAGTTCATTGTCAGCGAAGGGATTCGTACGTTTGGTGATGGAATCCTTCCTTCTTTCTCTTGTAGTTAGGTAGGTATATCGAAAGGTGATAATCGCCGATCAAACTCTGTATTATTCTGTACAAAAACGAAAAGAAAAAAAATAAAAACGAAATAAAGGAAAACAAAAAAGTACACGAAACCCGGCTGGCTGGTTCTAAACTCGGCACATAAAACTACGCATACATTTCGACCACGTATACTATATCATGAACAATAAACCTGCAACGTGCAGGTTCCCAATCACGATAATAAATTCAGCCGGTTTCTCGACTCCAATAAAACACCAAAACACCTGGTTAGCGCACTAAAAATTGAATTCAATTCCTTATTTAGCATTCCAAAGCCGCAGCCAGGTACGCGATGACTCATTGTCCACTAGCTAAGTACACCAGCTCCTCTTCATCCGTGGACATCGTATGCCCAACGGAACACCAGCATAACAAAGATTTTTCTTTTTCTTTCTCGATGGTCTATGGCTCTATTGTTCGTCTATCATTTGCAGGTGTTTTAACTACTCGTTGTCGTCGTCGTCGTTGTCGTTGTCGTCGTCGACGATTGATCATTGTTTGTATTGTTCACAGGTAAGTGGATATAGGGTGTAACTTATCTTGAAACTTTGAAAGACAAAATTAATGAAATATATGCGCGCGCTCGTAATCGCGTATATGAAAATAAAAAAAAAAAAAAAAAAACGACAAACAAAAAATAAAAAGAGATGGAATAATAATAGTACTTTGATGGCACGTGTCAAGTCACCCGCGCTTACGGCACGTGGCATCCTGTACATCCTGTCACGTAGATCGTCGCGACAGCCGCTTCTTCTTCGTCTTCTTCTTCTTAGCCTTCGACATCTCGGCGTCGGCGCCCGTTATTCACTCGTCGTACTTAGATAGATAGTTAAAATCCATTGTTATAGGGAGTTATCGGCGTCGAGTAAATATCTTCCTTTAGCTATTACATAGGCATTATTAAAACACATCTTTCCCCTCTTGTTATTTTTTTTTATTTTTTTTATTTTTTTCTCTTTATCTTTTCATCCCTAGCTACTTACCTCCGCTATTACAACTCCAGACAGTCGCGCGCGCCACGCTGTAGCTAAAGACAGACTAGAATATTAATTGCATTTTACAACGAAGTGATCATAAGATATACGTGTGTAAAAACCCCGTGTAGTGTCTGGTCAACGTACGAGTAATCAAAAGATCGTTGAGAACGATTTACTCATTCTGTTTGCTAATTAGAATGAAATTTATATGTATCATTGTAGAGGACAAAGATAAGAAAAAAAAAAGAAAAATAAAGGTTAACAATAAATTTAGAAGAAAATTGTTCTCTAAGGTAATTTATAACGCAATAATTTGAATGACCAGTTTGCTGCAGAGGAAGCATCTTGACGAAAGCAAGCTAAGGTTAAGGATGGTGAGCCTTGATTCATTCAGTCCCTTTTTATCTCGGAATTCGTCCCGGAAAGGCCGTTTGATTTCTTGGAAGAGGACTGGGAACCATTCCACGCTTGTCTTCTGACTCGGTTGTAGGTTAGGCTGTGGTCAAAAGAACTACCAGGGTGCTGATAGTGGCTTGTCCTCTTCTGAAGGTAGAGAAAAGGATAGAAAAAAAAACGAATAAAAATAAGAAGAAAAAGAAGAAGACCAGATCTCTCGAGCCTTCGTCAATGGACCCTCCATTCAGCACCATTCAACTATCGTTCCGATTCTATCAGTCCTCGTGGTCTGCAGTGGGATTGGCCGTTGGTTATTCCTAAGAAATAACTCTCGACTATCGATCTTTGTCGTCGTAATTATTTCGAGATAACCCGGACCTGATCGTTCTCTCTATCCTTACCTGAACCCAATTTATACATCCCGACATATAGTCTTGACTCTCCGGCTGGCCATGAAGACTTTGAGAGACTGCATGGAAATCGGTGATCAGAAACTAATCGTCTTGAATTTAAAACTGACAGAGATCACTCATTGTCACTGAACTTTCTTTGTAGTTTGATTCGATCTACAATTTCTTTTTTATTTTTATTTTTATATCATGCACATAGGTATAGTATATACTTATTCTATTTATTTCTCGCAGTCTAAACGACTCCACCTTATACACGGAATATAATATAATCAGTTTCTTTACCGTTGACGTTTCAATTCCTATCTATAACTATACATATAATAGAAAGTTCTGCTGCTACCATTCTGATTATTCTACAAAGATAGAGTAGTAGGTGTTTAGCTGTCAAGAGCAATTGAACCGTTACAAAGAAATTCCTCTCTGTTTAGTAGTTGGCTCATCGACTTGCTGCTGTTGCTGCATGGGTACAGGCAAATCTGTGTACATGAAACATTGAAGATTCCGATTGCGAGGAAGTTCTACTGCGACGAAGATCAGACCTTACCATACCATACCACACCATACCATACCATACCATACCAGGGCGAGTCCGCGGAGAAGTAACGTTTGAGTCTCGCGGGGGTCCATAGGCCCAAAGGTCTTGGCGGGGGGTGGTGACAGCGGGCAAGACCCGCAGGGGTCCGGCGAGAGGAACCAGGAATTTAACCGTGAAGGGCCAAGGAACAGCGAGGAACAGCGAGGGCCGTCACTTCCAGCAGGCCCTCGCATCCATTACCTCCCGGTGCCCTGCCAACCACCGCCACTCGTATCTTATATTAATATATTATTTACGTTACCCGCACGAGTCGGACACTGGCTATGGTGCCCCGGGGTAAGGGGGTAAGGGAATAGGAACGGGAACGGGAACGGTGCCACGTCACATACTTATATCCCGTCCATATCTCGCAGTTTAACGATAAAATATATTCATAACCTTCGTCAAAATCTACGAAATATTTTTGGCTAAATATTTATTCTTATCTTCATTTTCATTCATAGCTCTCTTTAGTCCGAGTACAGGAAGTATTGGAGAATAAAAAAGCGAACATCTTCAATCGCAAATTGTTGAAAATTTATCGATTTTGGAAAAGGGACGTGGGACTTGGTGGATTTTATGCGGATCTAGTTGTTAACCCGAGTCACCCTGGGCCTGATGATTTGTTAATAAAATTCAAACAAGTTTGGATTGTTTCTACAAGCTCGTATGTGAATAATACGACGACGCCGGACAACATACGTGTAATATATAGATGGTACAACACGTCGCTTTCGCTTATGTGCCATATAGTTTATGTTTGTGTATATAGACGGAATATACGCGGTGTAAAGCGTGCGGTACGCGGCTGAAACTTGATTTAAGGGTTCGCCTAGCGGGCGGCAAGCAACGGCGCCGTTCACGGCGTGTGTTCGACTAGCTATACAGAGTCCTGCGGGGTCCTGTGGGTCCTATAAGGGGGTTTTACGGGTTTTAACACGGGGGCGAGCCGCGATGGGACGCGATTCATTCATCCCTGGCGCCGAGCCCATTCACGATGACACGCGACGTTGTATACCTTAACGTTAATCGTATTTAGGTTATCTGCACATCCGCGTTAATGAATTTCGTTTTATTGTTGATTTCGAGTTTGATACGACAGCCATTAATTTATAGAAATTTTATATTCCCCCTATTACTTATTTTATCTCTATTTTTTTTTTTTTTTTCATATTTATATTTATTATCCTTATCCTCCGCGTCCTTCTCTGTTGCGGCTCTTCCTCAGAACGAACGGATATACTTTTTACCAACGCCTACGCACGCGCCCGTCTCTCTGTCTCTAATGTCTAACGAATGGGCACCAATAAATTCATAAGCCGGCCAAAACATGCTCGCGAGATGCAGAACACGCCGCTGTTCCCTGCTCCACGTTAACCGAATCTGTGTTTTGGTATTTTAGTATTTTGGCCCTTACAATATGCGCGACGGCTACATTCATATTCATACTGAACCTAAACATTATAGAAGTACATCGCGTGGTTTTAGGCCTCTTTAACGAAGAAAAAAAACCCGCGTGATTTTCAACCCCTTTAATTTTTGGTTACACTTTATACATACCCAACTATTCAGTTTTATAAATAATTCAACGATTCGAGGAAACTTTAAACATCTTTAAAATAGTGACGTTGAAATGGTAAAATTTTTACTTTCCAAGTCATAAGTCGTGTACAGATTTTTTATTTCTTTTTTTTGTTTTATGGTGATTAATATCTCCCGGAGATTTGACGCGTTGTGTTTAAACTGCGAGGGTTAAACCTATGAAAATTATACACACGAAAATGAAACGTGAAATGTACGGAGGAGAATACGTATACCTACTGCAACGACAAAATTAGATGTTGGTAAAACTTTCCTAGTTTCAAGTCGTGAGCTTCGTAACTGTAAGTTGCTTTAATACCTACGTGTCAAGTAAAAACCAGGCTACCCAGGTAAGTACTTAATTTACTTTGCGACGGGTTTATTATACAATTATGCACAAACTCCTGTCTATATATTTTCCCCCACAAATAAATAACGCGAACTAAATTGTAGACAAATATAAATATCGTTGGATCCAAAATAGGGGAACTTAAAATTATCATCATTGAATGGAGATCGGTTGAAGTTGTTCCAAAGTTTGTGAAATTAATTGGAATAAATTTACAGAAATTTTTGTACATCAAAGTTTTTTTTTTTTTTTTTTGTTAAATTAATTTTCTTATAGAAAACGCAGAAAACATATATGGACATGAATTTTTCTTCCTTTTTTTATCCTTTCCGAAAGTACATACATGGCTTCAATAACTCGTATATATGTTTTTTTTTTTTTTTTTTTTCGAAAGGATCGAGGCGATCTGTCGCCCAGCAAGCGGGAGTGCTGGGATAAGTTCTGTGTCGAAGAGATGTTGCGAAGTTGGTACTCGAGTTACGCGTTCCTCACCGTTATCTGCATCAGAATAATATTAAAACAGCACAGCCATGAACGGTTTTCGATTCCAAGTATACGTGTATTAATAAGGCGTATATATGTTCTTAAAAAAACGTATGTAAGTGCAGTATATACCTATTCGCGTAATATATATATATATATATGTAGCGTTCAATTCTTGAATCGATAATGTCCGAGTCGATGAATTTTAATTACCTACCAAATGATCTAAGTGATATAAACTATAATTTCAACTGCCATTTATATATATTTTTTTACCTTAAATCTTACTAATTTTTATTATAAGAAATAAATTTCGCATCTTAATTAACATAATACTGCGATTTTAGAGTAAAATAATTCCTCCTATATGTGTTTTTTTTTTTTTTTTCTTTTTTTTTTATAGAGGATGAAAGTTTCTACAAATTGTCAATTTTAATCTTGTTAATAGTAAATCTATTTAGTCGTGAAAGATCTGTATAATGATCGATGAACTATGAAAGTCGATAAAATTCCAAAATCATGTTCATAGTGAATCTACACTTGTATATATTGACCCTATTCACATTAATGTTCGATTAAATCTTATCTCGATCTCTCTCTCTCTCTCTCGTATTCTTGATTGATAATAATCACTAGTAGATGGGAGTGGCCTTCGAAGGTGAGAAGCATATCACCTTGCAGATTTAAAAATCAAATCAAAAAATCTACCGACCATATGCTCGCGGTTTCGATAAGCATGGATAAAGAAACATGAGAATAAAAATTCTATATAAAATATAAACCGTGTGAATATACACCCACGCAAGACTAACCTGCATATATATGTACTAACGTTTATCATCGATAACCGTTGAAATAAAAATTACATACTATTTTACAGATCATCATTTACTTGACTAAGCTTCTTTAATTAACGTTATAAACAGTTTGATATATTTTCATCATCGCCATGACGCATGTCTAACGATTACTGAAAGAGATGATGTACACTTCAATTCGCGATAATTCTTGCGAGGAGGATATACAGCATAATGTGATGTGAAATAATGAAGATATGAAATCCACAGGTTGGCTATATTATATTCTAAGGGAATTGGTTGTCAGTGAAAACTTCTTTACCTATATAAGCAATATGCGGCTATAACTGCGAACAATCTTTCAATTAGCCTGAAGTAGTTGGACGAGTAGCTAACCAGACACGTATAGTATAGTAGTTGAGTAGTAGTAGCCGTCGGGCAATACGGAGTATAATTGGAGATATGCAAGAGACCCGTCGGCCGTGAATATACGTATAAGCGTATGGGTATAACAATGCCTGGCTAACATAGTCGATCCATTACTACTTGAGAATAAAAATCACAAACCGTAGTAAACGTATGATAGGTGTGAGCAGAATTTTATTCCGACGAAATTTATGTTACTTAAAAAAAGTGTGAATACAGATATATAAAAAAAAATAACAAAAAACAAAAACAGAATAAAATAAAATAAGAAAAATTAACATTTATTACCATCATTCCGCGGGTAGGTACTCGAGTGTCAAATATTTTTATTGACGCATTTAATAATTATACATATATGTATATAAGACTTTGAAATATACTGTAATAAATAATAATGGCATTGATAATATTTTATTAGTGTTAAAATACCCGTTGAAATAATGAGAAAAAAATAAATAATAAAAAAAAAAAAAAAAACGAACACTAATTTTTTACTGTTTTTTTTTCTACAAATACAGAATTGTGAATTTATTATAGTAAGGAAAATAGTTAGTTTACTGTTAAACCGGCAAACTCAAGGGGGCAGCACCGTACTGCCCAGAGCTGAATTAAAAAGAGTGAACGAACGAAGCTTTGGAGTGAGAAAAAACGAGAGGGACAAAAGGTATAGGGAGGTTTATAAGCTGGAGCGAGATAAGAAAAGCAGGGATGTGTGCATGTTATATACTATGGAAAAAAAAAACCATACACACACTTATACCGATAAGTATTTTATTCACATTTGTATGGGTTACCAAACGAGAAGAGAACGAGGGGAGATCAGGGGTTTTGGGGGAGGTGACTCGACACGTTTAATGATTCCATGGAAATAATGAAACATGACTAGGTATCGGAAAGAGGCGGGTCTGGGCCGTGGTTTTCTATACTAGTATACCATCACCACCATTACTACTACCGCCACCAGCAGCACCACCACCACCATGACCACCACTACTATGAAAGTACATAATAAGATCGAGGGAGGACTCGAAAGTGCCTGAGGAAGAGAAGAGAGCGGGGTATAAAGGGAAGCAAGGGTGAGGGGGAGGAGGACAGAGGCAGCCCATCTAATGAGGCTGCCAAGAGAAAGGAGGTTGTGCTCTGGACCAGGACGCAGAGAATTATCAACAGGGATTGGTCGCAGGCTAAGATCATGGTTTGGTCCGATTGGTGGCCTGGTCTCATGCACCAGGTGAGAAAAAGGCCAAAGACTAAACCTCACCAAGGGCCAAGGCGAGGGCGAGGGCGAGGACGTTGGTGAGGGTAGGTAACGTGTCTCGTGTAATCACTGCGCGGCCATCCTCGTCAACGGGGACTATACGCCACTCCTCTTTACTGCCCTAGCTGCAGGGTGATACCTTAGGTAAGTACATATGAGGACACGGTTCTCTTCTATCCACTTATCATACAGCCACGTGCATATTATACAACGAGTCGCGACGAGATATTTTCTTTGTTTTTTTTTTTTTCAGATTTCCGGAAGGGAGATCAGTTTTAATTAATTATATGCAAACGGGACCATCTCATATCCATTGAACTATAAACTCCGTTAAATAGAACAATGTTAAGTAGTATTAAGAAATTTCAGATTTTTATATGATCACTTTGAATCCGTTGTACTGCAATTTTATCCAATTTAAAAAGTTGAGTAGATCTAAAGCTGTAGGTGTATCTTTTGATCGAGGAAAAACAGACCCTTCAGCCTGAGGGAGTTTCGAGTAAGTATAAGGTATAAGAAAATAAAAAGCTTGCAGGTAAAGGAAACGGTTTTGCGATCATGAAATCAAGGAGAAGAGGAAGATCACAGTAATAAAAACCGTGATCTAAAGTTTTAATGAGAGATTTTTGTTATTCGACTTTTATATCCCTAATTGTATTAAAGGAGGTTCTTGTTGTTCTGATCATTATTGTCTTGTTATTACTATCATCACTTACTTCCCAGCGGGAATATACCAGATAACATATATATATATATATATATATATATATATATATATATATATATATATATATATATATATACCCAGCTCTGCATTTATGTTAATTGTACCTAAGCACGTGACTGGCTTAGTACTCCGGAAACTGTATAAAATGGGTTGGTAAGTTAGATTAGGGTAATTCTTTTCCCCGCATGTTAGGGGTGATCGATGCTCTCGTTTTGTTCTAAAAATATGTTGTAGAGAATCAGGTAGACGCTTCATAATTCATGTAAACTCTTTTTCGTATAGAGAAATATAATTAGTACCCATACACATGTCGACCATGTTCCGACTGTAACTTAAACTTCCCTTGTAGCTCCAGGGTCTATTTGACTAGTCCACACGAATCGATGAGTAACAATCGAATAAGATCAACCTTCAAAGTGTATAGAAGAAAAAAATAAATAATAAATACGTTTATATCACTATACGTGATAAGACCATCAAACATAAACTTAGTATCCAACATAAATGGAGATACCGCGAAGACCCTGGACATGGTCCAAGATGGCGTCACGTTGGTCGGCTCTCGGATTACCCCTTTATCGATTCTAGCTTTGTGAAAAATCGCCGCGTTAAGAATACGAGCGGTGTGTATAGTTAGGTACCTAAGTAGCGAGTGACTCGGAAGAAACGCACGGATGAATTTGCGTAGATCTGCGATCACCACATATATGTATGTATGTATATTGACGAACCATGACGATGGAGGGAAGGAATTAGTCCAGTATATCTCATAGTTTTTTTTTTTTTTTTTTTTGTTTTTTCTCGGACGAATTGAGTCGAGTTGAGTCGGCGTCTGAGCAATATAAGGGACGATGCAGAGCTAAAGGCCTCGTCAACTCGAATTTCGTCAGCGTTGTCGGCGTCTCTTCAGATCAAACGGAGCGAAATCGGGGGCTAAGAGGGCCGCGATATACTGAAGAGGGGCAAGAAGGTAAGGTAAGGTATATAAGTAAGGTAAGGGGATGGAAATCTCACGCTTCGCTTAATTAATGAACGTTCGAACCTCGATCGCCTTTTTTTCTAGTGCCGCCCGCTGCACCAGCTTGGACACTTCCCTTCGACGCCACCATGGAGTTGCGGTGAATACGATCTTTCATGTTGCCGCTCCGCCTTGTTGTTTTACCAACGTCCATTCTCGTCCCTTTATCTCTCTTTATCTTTATATCTCTCCCCTTCTCTCTCTCTCTCTCTCTCTATTTCTCGTTCTTTACCGCCATTAGATCTCTCGCGATCAACTCGGAATATGGTCCAATTCGATTGCATTCTATTCGAAAATTAAAGGCGAAAGAAAAATTTGTAATTATCAAGAGAATCGGGAAAGTAATTCTTACGCAAATTCACATCACAATGATTACTATTATCTAATTCTCATGCTACTTTCTTGCCATTTATTCTATGAATAATAAACAGATTCATATTTTAGTTCGGAAATGGAACTGAGTGTAAGAATTTTTTTGTTTTTGAAACCTTGAGGCAGTTAAGTAAGTCCTGAATTTTTTTGGAAATATTTCCTCGGTAAATTTAAACGAAATACGAATTTTTCTCATTTTCTTTGAATTATTGAACACCCATTCTGCAAGAATCTGTTCGAATATAAGAATAGGTATTTTCGTTTCATCCGAGCTGTGAAAAAGGTATAGCAAATAGTCAATTGTGAGTATGACAAACTCATGTTATCGCGTAATCGTAAGAATAGTCACAACATGTCGGAAATTGTTATCAATACCGCGCGATTACGCGACTGTTTCCAATTTCTATTTTCAAATACGAGATATATATTTTTTTCCTCCCGTCTTTGAAGTGTGCATGCGATTTCTAAGAAATAATAAACAAAATTGTTCCACAAATATGATCGATAAAGTAAAATATTAATGTCAAATCTTTGTTTTTTAATGTATTTTCAATGTACATTTCGCATTATCTTATACACGTGTTTAATAAATCAAATCTTTACACAATATCAGACGGTTAACTTGTACACAAAATACACCCGACATATATCTAATACTCATGTAGGTATATAAATATCGTATTAATAATGTTTTAACGGTTAAAATCAAGAACCAAGATATAATCAGTAGATAATCTCTGAGACCGAAACCATTCGTCCAATGTAAAAATAATGGCTTGTGTATAGATAATACACGAAACTGATTTCCCGTCTGAAACCTAGTTCTTATCAATTTGTCGTGCGGCAAAACGCTTTGATGATATGAGGAGATCGTCGGCTCGTATCGATACACAAAATTACATTCAATTTGAACACGACCCGTTGTATGCTAAGGGCTTTAAAGTTTACCCAGCTATAAGAACAGCCAAATTTTCATCATGTATTTCCTCCGAATAATCAGATTAATGTAATCGATATTCAAGCTCAAACATCGCTACGTATGTATGTATCTACTACCTACCTATATTCGTATATATATCTTGATATCGTACGTTATAGATAATAATTATGATGATATGTCGAAAATTTTCAACAGAAGGGGTTGTTTATAACCATAACGTGGCGACGCGGTAACTTGAGAGACAAGAAGTATAGTATGGCTGTGTATGCGGGGATGTATTAATAATATTAATTACCTTGGAGCACCTTACGTATAGTTATACGTACATACCTACATCTAGTGTAGGTAATTTATGGAAGTATATAGTTCCTTGTAGCGTAACGTAACTGCAGAGAGAGTAAGAACGTTGGCGAGAGGCGGCACCCCTATCCCCTATCAATCCGGTGAGATTAATCACTCAAGTTTACCCCCTTTACCTTGGGTAGATATATATATAAGAGTTACCTCTTCGTATCGTGTATACATACACATTATAAACCACACAGTAGCTGTAAGGTACGTACCTTGTATGTATGTACCTTCGCCGAACCTTCGTCCACTACGATCTATAAGCAACCCCTTTTCTTAGCCCAATTCGTTTTCCTAACATATAACGTTGATTTATGACCATCTATAGCACGAGATGTTATACGCGTAAGAGGACAAGCAGTAAAGTACCAAAACTATAGTATATAGTTATATAAACCTGCCACGATGCAGGGTTATAAAGTCCAACCCCTTTATAGTCTCGGTGCAGCAATATATCTGATTAATTGCATCGAAAAATGATGCATAAAGGTTGTAGATATAGTTTGCAAAATTCGCACGTGTTCGTTATGCAGATATATTAACAGCAACTTCTTGCATGGGTATACCTATATACCTATATAGGTACGTATACGTGTAATAGATATTTTACGTAACTGAGGGAGGGTTGAAAAACTTTTGCGCAGTCGCAGGCGCAGACTCCTTACCACGTGCGCAACACAGAGTGGCGCTAGTTTGAATCCATTTTGGATATTGCGTTTATAATAAAGATAAGAAAATAATAAAAACTAAACTTGTGAAAAGTTATTATTCTAAATGGTTTGTTTAATTAAATAATGTATCTACATTTTATTTGCAACATTTAGAAGAAGAAAAAAAAAAAAAAAACAGTTTCAATTAATTTTGTAATATAATCGATACTTACCGTTATGTATACTATCAATGAATATACATACCTATACCTATGTATACATACATTTCGACTGAATAATAAATAATCAATTTTTGATACTCTTGATGAAAAATGAGTGAAAAAAAAGAACAATTATAATAAAAATTTATGTTCAAGCGTGAGCGTGTATTACTTTGATGTATACATATATCTGTGTATAAAATTTATTATCAACGATGTAGCGCTCTCTGGCGAAGGTACTGAGAACCTTTTCAAACTAGGAATGGCACCTTTCTCAGTCACTCCTTCGAATATTATAAACGTCTCACTCCGAAACCTGTCGAAGTGCTGTCACACGCGTATGTATTCAAAGGCTGAAGCAACCAACGCCGCACACAAACTGAATCCACTTCCCCTAACCCCCTTCGAGTTACAGTCGAAGCTAGGGGCCGACCGACGAATCCCCACTTCGTTCGACGATCGTGGGGGGAAAAGGTAACAAACCCTCCCTACCTCCTGAACATGGGCAACCTCCTCTGCCGCCCATCCCCTCCGACACCCGGTACCAACGAGGTTTTAACGATCACCGGTCGACCCGTGCTGCCACCTGCGAGACTCTTTGCTCTCGCGTGTTACGGTCGTACCGTAACCATGGATCGCTGTATATAGGTATGGTTAACATACCTACTTGTCGTTGTTGTACTTTAAACGTATTAAATCGAAGTCGATGAATTGTATGTTATATCCGTATCACGGGTTTTCAAAGTACGAACATTTTTTACCGCTAACTTGTTCGATGTTGAGACGATCTTTGAAAAGGATGGATTTTTGAAAAGAGTTATAGATCAAGAAAATATATACCTACCGTATAATTCTGCGAATTGTTTCAGGAATGTGATATATCGGGAATTTCAAGACTTACAGTGCAGATAATTGTGTAAAAAGTAATAACACAGCCAATGACTCGAGTTGATATTGAAGAAAAAGTTTGAACGCCGGCCTCTTCTCATCCCCTTGGTAAAACATACGCGAGAAGAAAACGGAACTGGGTAACAAATCCAGTATCGCATTCTCGGCAAGCCGCAGTACTCACCACTATACTCCTATCATCACAACTAAGGAACATAGTAGGTAGGTATGTACGTATGTACGTTGTACATACATACATACATACATACATACATGCGGCATAGGTTGAGACTCGGTTCGGTTCGATGCGTTTATACCGTAGTACACGCGAGCGTACATAGGGAGTTACACGGACGCACACGAGCGTGTGTAACGGGTTGGTGTTAACAAACGGGACACTGATGTTTCACATCTCGGTGAGTTCCGTCGTAGCTGGTACGCCCGTGAGTCGTAGAGTCGGATTGTGTGCGTGTCTCACCATCCGACGATGGTATGGAGTACGAGTACGAGTACGAGTACGAGTGCGAGTGCGAGTGCGAAGAGGAGTATTGCTCGGGCCATCCCCTCGACAGGGGATACCGAACTGCGGGATCGAAATTGGTGGGGGAAAACCGTCGGTTCTGGGGGTGGGGAGTGGGGGTGGGGCGGGGCAAGGCAAGTTTGTCCGCGCCCACGGAGGGGAAAAAACGGAAAACCGAGCCTCCGAGTCGTCTGGAGGGGCGAAAGAATCGGATTGTGGGGTAGGGAACCGACCATTTATCCTTTCGGGTACGGGTTCATCAGTTCGTTCGTCATCCCCCACCCAGATGCGCCGGTTAAAGAAAAAAGGAAGAAATTTAGAAGAAAAAAACAAAACAACAAGAACAAAAAATATTACATATCAGGTTGATGTCGGGGGAGATCTTCTTCCCCTGTCGCTTTATACAGCCGCCCCCTTACCCCCCTCCAACGAGAGAAAAATAGCGATTACGGTTAGCGGGTGCGTCCCACCCGTTCCTTCATCCCCACTTCTTTAGTAGAAAACTTCCCCTGACTTCCCCCGTATAACTCGAGAGCGATCGCGCGTCGGACAAGTAAACGAGAAGCGCGACGATCACGAAAGAACTGCGCAACACTTTTTCCCGGCCGCTGTTAAAGTGTCGAGCGTGACTACGGCTACCGTACCACCGTCGCCGTCGCCGTCGCCACTGGTTCTCTATAACCGCCCGAATCGCACCGCCTCTCCTCAACACCGCTTCGACCGCTTGCCGCCTAACGGCGACCCTGCATGTTATTTAGTGGCTCCGAAGTCTCTGTCGCATTCGCACCCACGCCGGTTCCGCGCGTCTCAAAACACTGCAGCTAACTCTCTCAACTCGGTACTGCAATTATCATTCATCAATTTACGTCCATTGAAAATAATTTCATTTCCCTCCCCACACTGATTACATTCGACAACAAATTCATATCCCTAATATAAAGAAAACAAAAAAACAAAATACAATAAGTAATAACGACAATTAAGAAAGAAAACACGAAAAGTAGTCGAATTCTCTTATTCCCGGTCGAGGTAAGAAATACAAAAAAGAGAAAGATAAGGATAGAGACAGAGAGGGAGAGAGAGACAGAGAGTGGGAAACGATAATAAATTAGTGGTGCGTGCGCCTCGTCCTCTTCTGTCTCCTTGTTGTAGTCGTCGCCGTCATTGTCGGCGGCGTCGCTGCAAGAGCACACGCACCGCCGGCAGCAATCATACGTTTTGCTTGTCGGACGGAGGGGTAGGGTAAAAGAGGTAAGGGGGAGGGAGGGGAGGCGGCGGTAGTCAAGTGTCGGCCGCGTCAAGCGGGGGGAGAGGGGTTCGAAGAACGTGGTTCCCGGGTGTGGAGGGGATTTGTTAGAGTGTGCGGTCGTGTCCGCGAGAGCGGCGAGAGGCAGGAGGTGAGAGGCGAGAGGTTCGTCGTTAGGGTGGGGTAGGGGATCGGGGAAGGAAAAGGAATAGGAGTAAGAGGAGGTGGGTGGTGCTGTACAAACTACCGGCGAGAAGTCAGCCAGCGGGATAGGAAAACCTTGGACTGACGAGTAAGTGAGCAAGTGAGCAAGTAAGTGAGCAAGCGAGCAGCGCCGCCAAGGCTAAACTCTTCGTATCTATTGGGAACTAAAATTGTCGTGTAGTTTTTTTCCCCCCACCATACATCCCCCGTCCCCACCACTACCTAAACGAATCCGAAACGAAGGGGGAAGAAGAAGAGGATCAAGAAGAAGAAAAAGAAAAAGAAGAAGAAGAAGAAGAAGAAGAAGCAGAAGAAGAAGCCGACGAAGACGAAGAAAGCAACAGCAACGGGAACCACCACCAAGCCGACAGCAGCAGGAACACCGGCCTGCATCAACAACAGCAACAGCAGCAGCAGCAGCAGCAACAGAGCATCGTAGCTGTCGCTTGGCTTGCTCGCTCGCTCGCTTCCTCGGTTGCTCGAGGGATTCCTCCCCCCCTCCTCCTCCCCTGCCCCGTCGTCCAGGGGTGGGGAGGACTCTACGGAGCGGACCCACCGTGTAGCGTTCGCCCCGAGGCTTGACTCTCCATATTTTATTGTCGCACGTTAGCCAGCGCTAACCGTCCCGACGCGGTCGCGGTAAAACGCGACATATACGAATAGAACGAGCCCTGCAGGAATCGTCGCGAACTCGACTCGACTCCACTCCACTCCACTCTCTCCCTGTTAACGGAGAGAACAGAGGTGGCACCTCTAACCCCCACCATTAAACCGCGAGAGGCGCACGAGCCCAGGCCCCTCCCACCTTGACGGGGGCAAAAGCAGCAACCGCTCGCAAAAATCGCCCCCTTTTGAGAAAGAAAAGAACCACGGCGACAACTGCCCTCCGACGCAGGCCACTACCACTGTGACAGAAACCACACCGTTTCGAGGAAGAGTGGGCTACGGGCCGAGTCCAGTGCCACCACCATCACCATCACCATCACAATCACAATCAACCACCGTAACGGAGGAACAGAGTTAAACTACACTACACTACCTAGTCCGGTAGACACGCGGGGTTGTGCACGAGACACCGGGAACACCGGGACGACATACGAGACAGTGGTGCCACTACACTACACGACCCGACAGAGAGAGATACGTGCAATCGAACGGTCAGCAAGGAGGCGGCAGCCAGCAATCCCAAGGCGCCGATATACAGACGACTTAAACTTAAACTTAAACTAAAACCAATTGCCGAGAGAGAGAGAGAGAGGAGAGATAGAGAGAGAGAGAGCGAAAGAGAGGGAGAGAGAGAGAGAAAGAGAGATAGAGATAGAGAGAGGGATAGCGAAGAGAGAAGAGAGAGAGACGGAAAAAGACGCGTGAGAAAATAAGTGCCACCGAGTTACGCGCGCCACGGTATATCGCGCCTCCTTTGCAATTCTGCAGTAGCCACGCCAGTTTACCACCGCCAACACTTGGCTTGTTTCGTACCTAACCGAGTAGCGAGGAACGTTTCTACTCCTTTACTGCCAGTCAGCTTTACCCGGCGCGGCTGACCAAGCCTCTCAGTGACGTGAACTTACTACTTATTTACGCGGGACCTAACCAACACGGACAGCAATATGTAAAGAAATATATTAAAAAAAAAGGAAAAATAAAGAAAGAAGAATAATAACAAAAATAATAACAGTTCTTACGGATGTGTTTTAAAATTGTCGTGACAATTGTTTAACCTCTAGTGTTATTAACGAAAGTGTTTAAATTTTTTTTTTTTTTTTTTTCTTTTAATTTTTTCTTCTTATTAAGTTGATTGCTTACTTATCGTGACTATACAGTTTATGATGACAATTATTAAAAACGTTTTATTAATGAAAAGATAGGTTTAAGGGTAAACGTTTTAAGTTCGATGTGACATAAACGTGAGATAACTACAAAGACTGTTACTAGTACTACTGGAACAACGAGGATAGAAATTAACTTACGATGTATCGACTGACTGTGACAGTGTGTTGAGTAACAACCAGTTTTGTTTAAACCCTAAATACAATCGACAACGACGATCAACTATAGTACCCCGACCGTCATCTCATTGATACGATCTCTAAATTCTCGCGCGCGCGTTTCCCCTAATTTAAAGGTGCTACAGCGTTGTTTTTAAACCGTCGCAACCGGTCTATGTTATTCGGTTTCTTCGGTTCTGTGTGTGATCAGTGTTTAAACGAAAGTGTGACTGTGCAACCGGAAAGTGAAAGAATGACGCTGGCCTAGCGGAGTTTGACAATTTACGGCCCTCGTCGGCCGACACAACATGTCACAGTTCTCCTTCAGAGGATCACCCAATTTGCAGGTAAGTTTTATAACGAACACGTACAAACCATACCAAGAAAAAAGAAAAGAAAAAAAAAAAAAATTTGTTATTAATTTAAATATTATTTTCAAAAACATCATCATCATCATCGTCATATACCCCGGAGCATAATACCACGTGATGTCTCACACACACACACACATGTGGCTTCATACTCAACGCGATATATATCCACACAAAGATAACTTCGTATACGTATTATCTTCTCCTCTGTATCCTGTGCGAATGCAGGCGGTATAATACAGAACTCGAAGTATTATAGTTTGAGTTAGAGGTACATAATTCCGTTCCATCCATCTGTCCATTCGTCTCTATAATACACGCACACATACACACATGGCTATATTATATATATCATTAGTTGAGGAACGTTAATTAGGGTAAGGCTTTAATTGGCCAGGCGGAAGCGTTGATAGGTTTAGAATGTTTTATTTTAACATTTATTTACTTTTTGTTCAGTTTCTTTTGGTACGTTTTTTTTTAAGTTTTTGTTTTCTTTTTTTTTCTCTTCAAATTCATATTCATCACACGTAAAGCATAACGTTAAATCGAACAGGATTTTAACGAACTCTGTGATTTTTGAAATTACAATTTTTTAATTTCTTAATCATGTGTGCGGTTATTCTAGAATAATGAAAACAAGGCTTAATAAAACTTATTGTTAAATGGGTGCAGATTATGTGTACAGTGAGGAGGGTCGGGAACGTCAAGCTTTTGGTATTATAGTAAAAACTAAATTAGCGAGTACAAGATTGTACTTATACCTATTGCGAAAAAAAGCTATTCGGTATCGCTTATCGAGGCCGTATACTTACAGGCTTCTCGCTATTATTGCTAAACGATAAAAAAGAAAAACGGATCCAACAATAAGCCAACTATACAGGTCGCGGATTAACATTAGTGACAAATTCGCGCTTGGTGGTAGGCCTAAACGGTAAGAATTCTAACCACCGCGTGTACCTTATACTATACGTGTTCATGCGTTTGTTAGTACGTAACTTACAAAACAGCAAAACAGAAGACTAAAATTTAAAAAACGATCTGTTTCTCATTCGTTAACACCGCAACGTAATGATGTATATTCGGTTTTTTATACTCGTCATGTACACTAGACATACTTTACTTTAATGTCGCGTCGATTGTGAACAACCGGAACTGTCGACAGCCTGCGTAATTAGGCACAGAGTTTAGTACTCACCGCGCTAAGGAACGAATCGAATAATTAAACGGTTTTCTGTATATACCGACTGCATTGCATATATAACATACATACGCGTTTATGTAATCATAGGGCTGTGCCCTTAAGGCATGAAACTGCAGCAGCCGACTGTAAAGTGCAAACGCTTTCTTTAAAACAATTTTATTTTTATATACGATAGTTAATACTGCAGCGCGGATTGTACCTACTCGAAGAGAAAATGATAATATAGTTATAAAGATATCAATCTTCTACATTTGATGTTACATACGTATACCTACACGGAAAGCTTGTACTAGTAGGTACATACGTATTGTTTTTTTTTTTTTTTTTTTTTTTTCTTCTTGTTTGTTCTCGGAGATCTGTAGTACTTTTCTTATTTGTTGGTATAACGATATATATGTATATATAATACTCGTAACTATAATAAGATTGAATATTTCACACGCAATGTCTCGTAATTAATTAATATTTGTTTGTATATTATATGGAAATAATATCACGATGTGTGTGAGTGTTAAATTATTATACAGTCAATTAGATGTTCGGATCAATTATCATCAGACAGTCTAGGTTCAAAATTATCTATTCAATTTATTATTTCTATTATACTATATGTACAATGTATGTACATAATACATCAGCAGTAGAAAAAGAGAAATTGTTTTTTCTAAATTTTAATTCATTCAATTTCTATTTAAATTTAAATAATTCATTACTAATGTTATTTACTTCATGTCTCTAAATAATTTGATTAACCGATGTACTTAACTATATTTGAAATTCTAAAAATTCTTTATGCATTAAGTGAAATTATATGTACCCTAAACAATGTGCAGATATATTAAAAATGAATTGTTTGTTCATGATCGTCTGTCCCCGTTATATTACGATAATATTGAGTTCAATTGCAATGTAATAAATTGGATGCGTTATTGCATCGGTAATAAAACACGTATATATGCGTCGTATAAAATTTGACTAATTAATATTTTTGTGTCACGACTTTCCGTGATTCTGACCCCTGTTAATGTACATACATACATACGCGACATTGAATTATCTTACTCCAAGTACAAATACTTATAAGCGATAATTTAACGCCTATAATATGTGGATATATATTTACTCATGTATAATAAATGTACAATATATATACATATAATATATCTACCATTTGAACGTTGCTAATTATAATGACCAAAGATAATGTATAAAGAATTACTTATTATTATTATTATTATTATTATTATTATTTCTATTTCTTGATTCTGAAGAGAGATTTTTTTATTTTTTATTTATTTATTTATTTATATTTTTTGTTTCCTTGAGAAAGGGGGAGAGAATGAACCTCGGAGCGATTCCCTGTTTAATTAACAATTTCCTTGTAATTAAAAGTTAACCGGTGTTTCCCTACACGTTGAAGTAGGCATGGTATGGTACGGTACGATACGTACCTACCTACCTACCTACCTACAGCGTGTAACATACATTTTCCATTACCACGGGATGACGATGTTGTAGGTACAGGTTACATTACTTGCGAGAGCGAGCGAGCGAGCGAGCGAGCGAGTGAATTAACGAACGAATGAACGAATGAACGAACGAGCGAGCGAGTGAGTTTCAGTTACTATAATAGGCAGATCGCGAACATGATCGTTATTGCAAGTGTTTCGAAATAGCAATTTTGGTGGGGTAGAAAGGAGCGATGAGAGATGAGAGATGAAAGAGCAGAGCAGAGCAGCAGAGCAGGGAGGAGAGAGAGATGTTTGTTCCCCAATTTTGTGGGGGCGTGAGTGGGATACAGTCAACGTATAGGTATATAATATATATGAAAAGGGAGTAAACTGGCCTCGGCCGTTTCATCTTTTTAAGCTATATAGAGTATTATTATTAAACGATCGTGAATCGTTCGTAAAAAAAAAAAAAAATAAATAAATAAATAAATAAATAAAAAGTTCAAGTAAAATGTATTATATACAGATCTTATACGCTAAGTATATACACCTAAATATATGTATATAATAAATCATATTTTTATCTCTTTTTATGTTCAAAGATACAAATTATTATTATAATCAATCGTATACACGATGATTTCATCTAACGTAATACATTCTTCATTTATATATGTATACAAAAATATCTATATAACATGCGGGCAATGTAATATTAAATGAAATAAAATACAAAAATAAGAAATATAAAAAATTTTTAAGAATTAAAGGGAAGGGGTATTGAAAAATGATGAATGGCCGATGGAATGCAAGAACCTCGTCGGTGTCATTGCCGGTCGCTCTTTCGCCGATAGTATCTGTCCGGGCGCGTTCAGTGCACGTAGGTAGGTGCTATATATCGTAAATGCATACATATTATATATATATATATATATATATATATATATATATATATATATATATATATATATATATATATATATATATATATATATATATATATATATATATATATATATATATATATATATATATATATATACATATATATATATATATATATATATATATATATATATATATACATAAAGAGATAAAGAGAGATAGAGAGAGAGAGAGAGAGAGAGAGAGCGAACGTGGCTATAGTCGCTGCAACGCTGAGTCGGCTCAGCTGAGTCAGATCCGCTCGCGCGCAAACATGCGGACGCCGGTAGCACCGGCGTCCAGGGGAGTCTTGCGGACGTGTGGTGATCGGCGACGTGACCACTGCCCGTGGACATAGGAGGGAATCGGACGTGACTGTAGATTGTAATATACGTTTTCTATACATATGTATATATACACATATGTATATATGTAGGTATATATATACCTATACAGGTGCGTTGGCCGAAAATGTTGTCTCGATATACAAGATTTTATTTTTTATTTATTTATTTTTTTCAATGCTAAGGGCTAAAATTTGAAGAGATAATTTCTCTATATTAAAAATCACAATTGTTTTTTCTCTCACAACTTATCTTTGAAGTTTGATTATATATATTCCTATACCTACTATATGGGTATACATACGCAGTATATTGTAACTAATGCAACATATGTAGCGATTAAACGATGTTGTTCTTCTTCTTTTTCTTCTTCATATTTTTATTCTTATCATATTATACCAACTGCAATGTACCTACTCGAGAGAAGTATTGAAGCATACGAATATATACTGTAAGCGCGAACTCCACGCGCTTACGGGGTTCTAAAGGAGCCGTGCGCGACTGTTTGTTGACGACTTCCGGCACTCCAATTTCATACTTTATGTGCAGTGGCATGCAATGAGGTGGCCTTATGTCAGAGCGACAATTTCTTTCGTTGGTTCCTCGTGCGGCGAGTGGAAAACTGAGGGTTTTGTTTTTTCCATTTTGGCAAAGATCACATTCGTAAAAAAAAAAAAAAAAAATTAAAAAGAAACGCAATCGTTTCAAATCTTGCGGTTTTCGTTTCAATGAAATTTCTCTGGGAACTTAGTTGTGTAGTTTGAGATAAAGAGATGCGATATAATTTTTACAGAATTATTGCCGTATAATATTTTATGCCAGTTTTAAAAAACGCGAAATATTTTGTTGATTTTTTCGGAACGATTCGAAACTTCGAAGATTCTAAAAAATGAGAAAAACAAAAAAAATCAATAATTAATTTATATCCATGACGTATATTAATGCAATAAGCGGAAGTAAATTTAAGCCTATATACCCTATAATATACATTATATACTTACAACTGTCAGATACAATGCAGACGGGTTCGTCTCAGATTTCAAGACACATACCGGATGCCACTTTGTCCGTTGCTGATTAATCCGCTCTTCAATCCCTATCAAGCGACTTCATATAATACGTGGAAATCATTGTATCAAATTATCGCCTCGCAATGGGTATAAAAAATAAAAAAAAACGTTTCAAGACAGATCAATGCAAAACTTTTTTATTTTAATTTTATTAAATCACTTCGAAAATAAATCGCAAAAATCTGGCGACTATTTTCTCCTATTATACTTCCTGCGTTTGCTCTACAACTGCAGAGAGAAAAGGGTGCAATGAGAATGAACGTGAGGATTGGATATAAAAATCTAGTCGCACATATTTCGTACCTATACTATAGCTACGAGGTCCATCAATCTGCGGGTTGGAGTAAATATTGACTTGGTCGGGGCTAGTTGCACCGGGGTAAACTCAGGCCCGTGTATATCCGTATATAAATCCCAAAGGATCCTCACACTTTAGGGGTCTCAGTTAGTTCCGGACTTTCGCGATACTTTTAGCGCACAGGACACGCGTGACAAATGCCACGAGGATCAGAAAACGGGGATAGAAAACCGCACGCTGCATCTGTGTACACAAAATTTCTATGTCCCATTGCAGGACGTGGATGCATTTATGGGATTATTAATCGCTGTTTATGTTGGCAGAACGTATATACACCATATACGACTTGTATATGGAGGTACGTAGGTAACGTGTGCAAATATCTACGTCTATACAAATATATTTATGTGTATGTATATATATATATATATATATATATATATATATACATATATACATATCTTTACACGGGGTCTTTCAAAATCATTATATATTCTACATATATACCTATATGCACACTGAGGTATTCACATAATTAAGTAAATTCGTTGAATTCGGATGTGAGTATCTAACTGGAAATGACTAATTAAAAAAAATACTCACAATTTTTGGCACGGAAAATAATTAATTAGCAAAGAATGTCTTCCGCTTTTTTTTTTTTTTTTGTCAATTGGTCAGTTTTTATTTATTTATTTAATTTTTTTTTGCCTCATTTCTTCTTCCGTCTTCAATTTTTAATGACTAATACCCGAATTATTATTCGTTTTGAATAATTTCTGTAGATAATGAAATCTAATTGCCTTCCAGTCCTACATGTACCTCATAAGTAGATTTTTCAAATTGAATATTTTCTTGCATTTGTATTAGAAACTATACCGAGAATTATATTTATGAGAAATTTTATGCCTGTTTTCGTTTGTGTTTAAAAATCGTTGCGATAAATCACAAATTTGCGAAATATAGGAGAAAACGAATCATCGAACGTAGCGGGTTATGATTATCGAAAATAATGAGTCTTCAACCGACTATATGTATATATCGAAGAGTAGAAAATTGACTAGTTTAATCTGAAATATTCTCACCATTCGAAATGTCAAGTTCATCGATTACATGCGTGGACATGGTTATAAAAAAAGGTGAGAAAGATCGAGTGCAGCCATCAGCGTCAGACGCATTATACTTAGATTGAAATACATAGCTTGAGAAAGATTCACGAGTCGAAGCAATTAGTAGTGTTTAATAAAAAAATAAAAAAAAAACAAAAAAATAATAAAAAAAATTAAAGTAAAATTGTAAATATAGATACCTGTATTATACGTATATTCAAAAGACAAAAAAAAAAAAGAAATAAAAATTATACGACTAGTAATCCTTTAGTCAACGCGAAGGCTAATGCGTCGATATGTCGACTCCCAGTTCTCATTAGAATAATTATTGCTTTCCTTACTTAGCGGCGCTAATGCGACTACTGCAAAGGTGTAATTCACTCGCTGGCCCACCGGTGGGGCCTTATCGCTTTGCCTCGGCTGCTAAATCTCGTTCGCGCGCGCGCGCGCGCTCGTGTGGGTTAACGCACCCGTTTAACCGCGTTCCCTCCTTCTCGTGTCTGCATGCTGTCGAGTAAAACACGTATGTATACCCACATATACTTTACACATAATTCGCGTATGGTTTTTTTTTTTTTTTTTTTTATATGTAATATAGAATAATTTTACGGATAGAAATATAAAAAACTTTGATAAAAAATTTCTAAAAAAATGTTCAAATTTTATTAATTATATAGTGATCCCGCGTCAAGATTATATATCGTTGCCTGATATTCAAGGTAGAAAGTTTCGAACAATTTTTTTAAATTTTTTTCTCGTATAAAATATATACGTCGATATTTGAAAGTATATAAGAATTTATTTAATTTGCGATGTAATCGACTGTATATTTTGAGGTGATTTTAATCAATGATAAATTAATTTAGGAAGTGTTTAATATTATACAGAGAGATTAGAGCTAAGCAGGTTACTATGATCCAAAGTTTAAAATTATAATTAAATCTGTATGAGATTTAAAAAATTTTTGACATACATCGAATCCCATTTACCTTATACTTGTATAAATGGGTATATACGCATACCAGCTCGTACCTATATGATATCTTCGCAAAAACAGTTGATCACACATACCATTATGAATTGACAAAATAATTAACTTAATAGTATGGCCACGTATACCAAACTATTCCACACCTCGATAGAGAATCTTATCTTAACACGGTGTGTAAACCTTTCTAAACACATTTATAACATATGCTGATCAAAGACGGTATTAAAAAACCTCGATCAATAAATGTTTAAACATATTCAGTCACGTATTGACACATAACCGTATACATATGTATGTACAATATGTATGTACATATACATGCATATTATCATACACGTCTATAGTAGAAAGATTTTTGAACGTGAAACTCTTAGGGGACGATCGACAGACCGACTGCAGTTTGGTCCTTGAAATTTTTCTGCATTGACACGCATTAACGCTGCAAGACTATAATACCAACGTGTGATCACATCAGTATTCTATAATACCAACACGTTTACAACGATTATAGATATGATGGTTTTTCAAGGGGGTATTGGTAACGCACACATAAACGAATGAATGAATGAATGAACGAATGAACGAATGAATGAATGAATGAATGAATGAAATGATGTAGATGGATGGACAGGGATTGTCTTCCCTTGGAAAAAGGCAGTGGTAGATGTTCCCTTTGAGAGGGCGTTTTCACGGGGTTTGTTTAGGCCGTACGCAAAAGGCACTCAAGCTGCTAATCTATTTATCCGTAGTGTTTGATATGGAATTAATGAGACCAGGTATTATATTTGCCTGTAAAGGTTAATGTTGAGTTAGGGTTTCACCTACCTATAACAACGTACCATATACATATACCTACCTACCTACCTACCTACCTACCTACCCATCTCCGAGGATGAATAAGAGGGCTGCAGTTTTCTAGGGAAAGAAATAGGAACTGGGGTAGCGCTTCGTGACAGTTGCAAGCAGCAGCTTTTTCAAAAGCAGCTGCATTTTAGATCGCGCCTTGTGCTCATGCAGGGTGGGCAGGGCTACTCGAACCAGATACAGAAAGACATGTACATACGTACATACATACATTCACATAATACGCATAACGAAAAGTTGTTTCTTTTTTTTTATTTTTTGAAATTTTTTTTTTTTAATCATTTTTCCTTCTTTGAGAAATTTTGTCGACTAACACCCTGGCCTGCAGGAACAGACCAGTTATTTTTATTGGACCAATTTAGAGCGGGGAATTTAATTCTTCCGCAATTATCTTCCAATTTATATAGGTAATGATTAATTAACGAGTATAATGTTTACGATGTAAACGAAATCGTTAAAAAAGTTTTGAAAAAAAAAATTTTTATTTTTTTATTTTACAGGTAATATTTTTAAACCAAAGAGTTTTGCCTTAATTTTATTTATTTTTCTTTTTTTTTTTTCTTTTCAAAATTTTTTTATTTTTATTTTAATAGCTACTTAGAGCTCCGTGAATGTCGATTATTAACAGAATTTATTCGATATTGAACAACCTTTCCCACAGTCTAAAGTATCGACGTTAATGGATTAACCACCGCTATTCATTCAACGGTTATTTGATGGTCGTTCGATGACTGTTAATAGCTTAAATCGCTTTTGATCTTTCGTCAATTACTTTACATTCCATCATCAATTCAACGTGGGTTTTAACGCTGCCTTTATTAGCTTAGCGATCAAATTATTCGTATTTCTTATTCGCTAGATATTATTCGACATGCATTTATTCATTGCGGAAAAATCAGCAATAAAAAATAAAAAAGACGAGTAGACGAAGACGTAATACGTTATGTATATCAGTTTTAGCTAAAAAGCAACATTTGTTTCAGCTTTTTATAACAAAGTTGGGATTAAATCGTGGCTTTTTCGATTTTTTGTTTAATACAAGTTGAAAAAACCACTTTTCTTTTTTTTTTTTTTATTTTTTCATTTCCTGTACATTTCAAACCTTTCGTTAATTTTTTTTAAAACAATTTTCAATAAGAGTTTCCTAAAATTAAAACTTGAGGAACTTTTTGCAAGCTAGTTTATTCATTTTTAGTTTTTTTTTTTTTACCGTCGGTTTCGGTCACTGAAAGCTCCGGAATCGTATAGAAGTAACGTTTTTTCTTTTTTGTAATTTAGATCGTTGAATATAACTGTTATAGTATGAAATGTATTGCGAATGTGAAGAGTGAATATTTGTATAACTTTACATAATTTTATTTAACGAAGCTTTAAGTGTTCGCAAATATCTTGTTACATTTTTGAGCCTTTGAACGTTTAATCTTATAACACTAATTTTAATCCACGTGTAAGAATACTGAACTCTAAACGCTTATTATACAATATACATACAAGAAATGGTTGAAAGATGACTTGGATGACTTTTTGACAAGAGTATATCAATATCTTGAATTAATTTGCTTGTGGTCATTCTATTCTTCGTACATACATCGTATTTTTCTGCGAAATTTATAATATTTGTTAATTATTTCTAGAGAGAGAAAAAAAAAAAATCATTTCCTCTGAAATCTAATTCTTCTTTTTTGATTTCTTAAAATTCCAGTGCCCTGTGACAGCCACATCCTCGCTATCGTCAACCTCTCCGTCACCGGCATCCGCGCCGGTCCTAAGCGCGGGGAGCGTTTCTTCGTTAGGAAGCGCAGTCGGTAATACTTTACAAAATAGAATGGCGGTAACAAGCGCGGTGGTACGTCCACCGGGAAGTCCAACCGCTTCAGTAAGTCCATCTCACGCGCCACCTTCCGCTGGCGGAAGATGCTGCGATACCGGAAGACCAATATTCACCGATCCTATTACTGGACAAACGGTTTGTTCCTGTCAATATGAACTCCTTGGAGGATATCAACGACTTGGGGCTCTACCAACAGCCGCACTTTCAATGTACAGTGCCCCTTATGCGGCTGCGGCTGCTGCAGCGGCTTCTGAAGGAATGGCCGCTTACTTTCCTGGCCTTGGTGCTGATCAAGCTCCGTTTTACACCCCCACGGTAAGTCTAAAATTAATTTATTCCCATTTTAATTTTAACGGAGGTTTATGTACAGATATACACCTCGGAAATAATTTTCTGCTTTCTATATTAATTGAAAAATATTATTTGAAAAATTATTCTATTTAATCATTTTTATTTTCATAAAAATTTTGATAATCAGGGTGCAAAAAGAATCTGTTTCAGTTAAATATTTCTTCAAAGAGTTTCGGTGATTTGAGACAAAAAAAAAATAAAAAAAAAATGATTTCTGTTCTTTATTTCCTAATTGTTTCACACTTAATATATATATTTTAATTAGTTAGTCAGTAAATTCTTTATGATTAATTACAATCGCGATTGTTATTATTATTATTATTATTATTATTATTATTATATTATACGTTTGTGTAATAAAACGGATTTACGATCTTTTAATACTCGGATTGTAGAGTTACTAGCGCGTTGTGTGGTCTGATAACCTCGGCTATATGCTTTGACATTAACGATCATCCTTACTTCGTGTGGTCATATGCGTTTTCTGCGTTCATTTGTTTGTTAATATACGATTCGTGAAACTGTACATTAGTGTACATTATAACCGTGAAGTGGATTAAAGATCGTGGATTATAATTTAAAAAAAAGCCTATATATACATATATACATAAATACATACATACCTATATCTTCGAACAATTTTTTAAATCGCTATACATTTTAATCACCGTAATTTTGTATATGTGTACATAATCCACATGTATTTCGCGGTTTTAAATGCACAAGATCGCAACTTTTAACGTGCACTTATACCGTTAAACTGTGATCGGACTACTATACAGACTTCGTGTAGTATATATATGTATAATGCAATAATTAACACAATAATTAACGTCAGTTAAATATCTTTTGTAGATATATATGTATATATAATTAACAATCCTTTATATGTATATGTCACGGATAGTTCATGTTTTATACTATATATAAATAAACAATAAATCATTGTTCTATACGATGCATATTGTATCAGTTGTACGATGTAAAACGCGAGTCGATTTTAACTGGTGTAATTAATTTTCTTCAATTTTGACAAACTTGATCGTTTATTAATTAATAAATGTGAATCTTGTTTCTTGAAAAAAAAAAAAAAAAAAAAAAAAAAAAAAAAACGAGAAAGAAGAATTAAAAAAAAAAGAAAGAAAAGAACATTATGTCGTTAATATAGGATAATAATGATAATGAATTCAGTTTATAAGCTGTTACTTTTTGATTCGTGTAATATGCATAATAATGTGTATGTAGGAATAAATAGGTATACCTATATGTATATGTATATGTATGTATATGTATATGTATAGTATATTACCGTTCGGAATGACAAAACCGTTTGTACGTTGCCCTCTCTCGGTTGTTTATCGGATGTTAAATAAATTGTATAAATAATAGTGTTAGTTAGTTAGTAAACTGGTATATAAATATTCAATAGTATGTATCTATTCTAGCTTTCGATGTAATATGCATTATTATATGTATGTAAGTACATATTATATACCTATCTATGTACACCCTGAAGCTACTTTCTTATATTATATTCATGTTTAATGGATAGTTTTAATTTATATATATATATATATATATATATATATATATATATATATATATATATATATATATGTATATGTAGGTATATAGGTATATACCCGTACCATATGCGTGTATACCTATATACTTATATACATGTAATGTATGTACATGCATACATATTCAAAGTAACAACTAAAGCGATAGGATTTGATTGCATGAACGCGCGTGTTACTGATACAAACTTGACATAAATATTTCTCTGATAATAATTCGAATCTATGTATATATGTATATACCATGTATATATAGGTATGTATATGTATGTTATATTATATTCGGTGAAGCTAATAATATAAGCCTGGAATATCTTGGAATTACTTTTAACGAGTTTGTTACGACGACAACGACGACGACGACGACGACGAAGACTAACATATGAGTATATGTACTGTACGGTACGAGTTCTGGACTATGAGTACCATAAATCTAAACTGTATACATGGGGTCAAGGGTTAAACAATCAAACATGCACCACACACGGGGTTTATACAGTAATTACCATTATTGTGTACATATACATATATACCTATTTGTATACATCTTTTAAACGTATATGTAAATTATTATTTATATAATATAATATAACGTTGTATATATGTATACATGAATAGGTATTGATTTATTTATTTATTTATTTTTTTGATAAATCGTCGTCATATTTGTTTCCCAGAATTCTTATTTTTCTAAATTTGTATTTAATCTCTTTTGCTTTTTTTTGTTTTGTTTCAGGCTGCTGGTCTCGAGTTGAAAGAAAATCTCGGAGCAGGCGCGGCAGCAGCGTGGACGTATCCTTCCGTCTATCATCCCTACGATGCAGCTTTTGGTTATCCCTTCAACGGGTGAGTTTCTATGGTTATAATTTACTTAATTATCTAATTTCGTAATTTTTTTTTTTTTGTATGTATGTATCATTAAAATCATTTCAGCGTATTTATAGAAAGAGAGTGAATTAAATTTTACACCGAGAGTACATGATACATGACTTTATGTATGATATTCTCGTACATACACATATAACATGAAATTGTAAAACAGTATCTATTATAAAATTAATGTCCTACCTTTATAAGATACAGAAGCGATAAAATATGTGTCCAAGCTGAGTTAAATTACGAGTTAATTACTTACAATTCGTTTTATGTTCGATGTATAAACACGGGAGTACATAGGTATATGAACGTTTCTTACTTATGTGTCATAATTTCTGCGTAAATTTGTAATATAGGTAGACGTCCACACGGTGGCTAATTGCCTACACGTTCGCGACACGAGTTTAACTATTTTATATACTTACTTATTATACCTATTCGATATTCCAAATTTTTGCTTTATGTATAAAAACTAATTGAAATTCGGTTGATTTTTATCGCCGATATAGAATTTAGACAGTTCTTAGAATAATAGGATTTAAAAAAAATTATGGTGAAAATGGGAAATTCGAATATTTTGTTGATTTCTCTGCGTCTAGACGGCATGTGTTTCTGTTTCACTCTCTCTCTCTCTCTCACTCTCTCTGATCGCGATCGTTTCTATATCTTCGATGAAAGGAAAGGGTGAAAATAAAATAGTGAAAGAAAGAAGAAGAGACAGAGAGAGAGAGAGAGAAAGAGAGAGAGAGAGAGAGAGAGGGAGAGCGAAGGAAAAGGAAAGAAAGGGATAAGCGAGAGAATTACCTTCTGGAGTTTGGGATTTAGTTTCGACTCTGGACGGTAATGCCCTGGGCCCTATAGCTCGAAGAGAAAGGAAACCATAAAAACTCGACCCCAGAGGAGATCGTCCCGATACAAGATAGGACCCTAGCGCCTCTCTTCTCTCTCCTTATTTTCATCCTCGTTTTTTTTTTTTTTTTCTTTCTTTATTTTTGTTTTTTTGTTTTTTCCTTTCAGTCTTCTATTTTTCTTTGCCTCGATCGAGGGTCAGATCTCGATCTGAAACTAGCAACTGAACCACCACCACCACCACCTTCCCATACCCACACGCTGTACACATATCTATATCTAATAGTTGAGAAAAATGATTTTTATAATATCTGAATTAAATTTTCAAGCAAATAAAAAATAAAAAAAAGTAAAATTATTTTTAGTTTCTTCTTCTTTCTTTTTGGATATACGGAGTTGTTCATGGGCCAAAACTTACGAGGATAGGTTTCAAAGTTAGAAGCGTAATAAAAAAAAAAAAAAAAAATAGGAAGAAAAATAGAAAAAAAAAACGAGATTTGCATATTCAAATGTTAAAGTGTTTCGTTTCGTAAACATTCTTAGAGATATATACTTACATGTATATGTATATATTTATGTGTATATATATATATATATATATATATATATATATATATATATATATATATATTATTATTATTATGTATGTATAGCTAAGTCACGCGAACTCTATGTATATGTGTATATATAAATAAATACGTATTATTTACTCATACCTATACACACACATACATATACCTATGTATATGTATAATACACCTACATAGTATAATCTGCGATTCCTTGGTTGGCTTCGTTTCACCTCGCTCTAGTCTTGCAGCACTCCGTTTGGTTTGGAATGGTATGGTTAGATCGCGTTACTATAATATTACGATCGGCACTCATTATACTTCTGATATTATTCTGATTATTCTGATTATTATTATTTTTATTATTATTATTATTATTACTATTATCATCATTGTTATTATTATTGTCATTATTATATAGTTATTTAAATTACCATTTTACGTTACTAAGACTACGACCTAATTAACACGTCGTATACATCCAACTTCACACATGTATATACAATACCATGTATAGTATATATATGTATGTATACGCACGTCTCAAAAATTTCCCCGTATATAACCTATACACATAAATCACTGTTTAAAATTAATTTGCTGTATAAATAATTATTATATATATATATATATATATATATATATATATATATATATATATATATATATATATATATATATATATATATATATATATATATATATATATATATATATATATATATATGTATAGTATAGTATATTATATACATATAAATTTGATATTTCAACTTTGATATATTCACTTTATACATGCGTATAATATAGGTATACATACATTTTTCTGTTTTTTTTTTTTTTTTTTTTTATCCTTTTCAATCTTTATTTTCAATAAATTTCTTACAGTCAAATTAAATGAACATCGTTTTTTTCCATCTTTCGTTCCGGTTTTTTTTTTTTTTTTTTTTTTTTTTTTTTCAACTACTAATTTTAACTAATAGTTTACAACTATTTACATACATTCGTATTTACGACAACGAAATTCTGTAGTTATAGAATATATTTTTACGGTAAAAATGACCAAGTCAACTTTATTCATTTTTTATTTATTTATTTTTTTTTTCACAAATTTATTTATTTATTTTTTTTTTCAAATAATTTTTTACACTCTTAAACATCAGATATTAGTTATTATTAAACGAAGAAGATTTTTGATTCTGTATCAATTTATTCAGGTATTCTTCAAGTCTTTTTATATTGTCAATTGTTACACCGTTATTAGATTTATCCTATTTTCATTTTTCTCGTTTTTTTTAATTTTTTTTATTTGTCACAAATTTTATTCTCAAAACCTGGATCAAATTTATCACTTCCAACAAGCCGGCTATCAGTTAAAGACACACGTTGTACAGTATACTAACGAATTTTTATACCAAAATTTTGGTTAAAAAACGAAAAAATGACACCATTTCGTTTTATCTTATTTGTTTTTGCAGAAGAAAATGTCGTTGTCTTCTATCATTTAATATTATTATTGTTATTATTATTATTTTTTCCCCCATTTCTAATTAAGTTTTAAATTATTTCGTTGTTTGTGTCAACGATCGCGACTCGCGCTCGTATTCGCGTCCCAGTGTCGACCTAGGCGTCGAAACGTCGAGGCGTCGAGGCGTCGAGGCGGGACGCTATACTATCTAAAGGAGAAGAGGCGCTTTCAACTTCCCAGAACGCTTGATGCACCGCTCCGATGAGTCCGTGCTGCCGCACATCTAGGAGGAAGTACAGACCAGATATCTTGAAGTGTTAGATGCGATATCGAGAGACTCGTCGACGTTATCTTATATCGTCTTGAAATAATTAACTTGCCATAATTCATTCCCAGCTAGCTAGATGCGTTTGCGCGTCTATGTAATATCTATTATATATATACATATATACATATTATTTTGATACATATACTTCCACGTAGGTAAATCTAATTTCTCTTCTTTCATTATTTTTCGTTTATATTTTTTATTGTTCTTTTTTCTCTCTCTCTCTCTTTCTTTTTTCGTTTTTTTCGTTTATTTTATTTTTGGTTCTTCTCTATCTTATATTTATCGTCGTAGTAACATGCACGCGGTCGAATATACTTATACTTACTTAGAGACTTTATAAAATATACTTTTATATGTATATACACATCAAATGCAAACGAAATTCTAAACGAAATGAATTTATACAGTTATTACGTACAAGATAACGGCGCCCGAGCTAGCAACGTCAACATTTCAATAAATTAGCAGATAATCGACCCGTGACTGACCCTCGGTCTTTTTTCATTATTATATTCTCTTATTCCCTTATAACAAGCTCTAATATATATACATCTTTATCAACAGTAAATGATTCTCGGTAAAATTCACTTTCCTATTTCCCTACACAGTCGCTGTAGAAAAAAAAAAAAAAAACATAAACAAAAAATTGTATCAATTCCTTTGAACAAAAATCGGTCAGTCAAATTTTCATTCGTTTCATTTTCTTTTTTTTTTTTTTTTTCTATAAAATTCTACACCTTAATACCTATACACAATTATATTATATCCGCAGTCGAGTTTGCCTCGAAGAATTCTTCGAGACGTGACGCATTTCCGGTTTTAACCATAGAGACCTCGTCTCTCTTCTCCTCCTCGTTCCATCATAAACTGATCGTCGTCTACCGGTCAATTCGTATGCAAGGAAGCGAACGCGTAGTACCTACAGCGGGTCCGGAGGGACGGTGCGCAGGGTGCTTATCGTCAACTCGAACTAGTCACAGTTCCTTTTTTCGTCTTTTCGTACCTCTTCGTACCTATACCTATACCTATCTACCTTATGTCCCATACCCTCGTACTCTTACTAACTGTTCGTTCGTTCGAAAACTATACTGTAATAAAATAAAAAGACCGTAACCCACACCGACTTACCTAGCCAGACCGGAACTTGACGCATACGAATCGAAACTTCGCGCTTGTTCTTGTTGTTATAATGAATAAAAATAAAATATTAATTATTTATATCGCATAGAAAATAACTATACATACATTTATTTATTGCGAGAACACGCGTGCCCATGCGAAATTATAATCTGTATCGAAATTTGCACGAATAACTATAACTACCTTGTGTAATTATTTATGCATTGTTCTGCGCTTGCGGACGAGAAAAGAGATTTTATCTTAATTCTTTTATTATTATTATTATTATTATTATTATTATTATTATTATTATTATTATTATTATTATTATTATTATTATTATTATTATTTCAGTTTTTAGGAGAAAATTACTTGATAGGTACTCGTCTAATAAATGATTTCAGTCAAAAGACATGAGTATAAAATAAATTACTTTGTCTGTACCGTTCGCTGAATCATCTTCTTTTTTTCGTTTTTTTTTTTCTATTTTTTTTTTTTTTCATCAATAAATAATTCATGAGTAGGTATATAATAACGATCTGTTGAACGGTGCGGGAATAGACTAAATTTTACTGATTACTATGAGTAAGTATATAAATAATTAAAATCCACATGATTGAATCGTGATCGGGCTGCCAAAGGTTGTTGTACGAGAAATTGTTATCGAGTATAGAATAGAATAGAATGGAATAGAATAGAATAGAATAGAATAGAATAGAATAGAATAGAATAGAATATATTAATTGTGGTTTGGAAGAGAGAAAGAGAAAGAAGAGGCGCGTGTCTATTAACATAGGCATACAAGCAAGAATAAAAAAAAAAAAAAGAAAAAGAAAATCGAATCAAAGAAACAAGAAAAAAAAAAGAAAAAAAAATCGAAAGAATAAATACAAATGGAAGCAGTAACGTTGGCATGCGCGGTCGCGAGGTCGGGATCGCGCGGGTTAACGGTCTCCTCTTTCCGGCGGATTGGCCCTACTTCCGGGGACATATAGGGTAGACAATAACCAACGACGACAACTCCTTACACGTTTATACACGCGTAGCTATACCTGCAACGTATGTTAGGGACATAAAGGCGAACTCGCTAGTCGCCGATTCGCCGTAATAATCGGTACGTGCTGTAAGACCGCGTACATACCTACATTCAATTGTCTCCACGTCATACGAACCTACATTCATAAACACGTGATATGTATTATGTGTCGGCGTGTTTTAAATAAAATTTTAGCTTTTCGTTTTCGCCTTCATTCGTACCTATAATAACGATACAACATGAAGACTAGAAATGATGAAATTCAATCGATCAGGGTTCAGACGTTAATTATAATTGAAAAATTCAATCATGCAGTACAAGCGTCACGGACGAACAAACAAAGTCTTACCTGCATGTATAACACGAATAATAATTACCCACCTATGCCTGCTACTCTATATGCCATCAATTTTCTCGTCTCTTAATAAAAGCTTGCAGCTTATGGTCGACGGCGACGTCGCGGTCTCTCGTCGCTGTAGACAGACATACATGAACGGCACGCGCTGCGATTACCAATCGTTACATTACACCGAATGAACAGCATTTAATACACCGTACCGACAAGGAATTCGCATTAAATTTTATTTCCTGATGCATTCGTTCATGACCGTAAATAGAAGTGCGCGGTTTCGGATCGGCGGGGCGTCGATGTACACGCTCTGCAATTGTCCGTTATTTTTCGTTTTTTTTCTTTTTCTTTTTCTTTGTTTTTTTTTGTTTGCTTATAAGACGATGAGAGATCGGGGATAATGTGCGAGACTTTAAAGACAGATTTTCGTCTCTAATACATCCTGAGGTTAAAAGTTTTTCGATTAGGTTCGGGACTGCCCGCTGTCAGGGTTGCTTGTCATCCACAGAGACCTTAGCTAGGATCGCGGGTCCTGCTGATGTCCTGGGATCGACCACGCCCTCGGAAATGTGTCACTGACTTTTCGAACGACCGAGTGACTGAGTGACTGACTGTTCGGCCCGGTGCATTACCAGCGAGGTTAACCCTTGCGGCCTTCCTAGGATGGGTACAAAAAGCATCCCCTGCTGTAACCGGGTCATTAAACGGCCGTACATCATCCGTGGGAGACGTCCGGAGTCGTGGCATGGCGCTTGCTTGCATTGATGTATGTATGTACGTATGTATGTATGTATGTACGTACGTACGTACGTACGAGTTAGTCGAGACGACGCCGTATCGTCATTAGCCACAGATACATTATATACATTATATACATATGTTGGTATATGAAACAACACGCGTTGTTCAAATCGTTCGTTTCGCCTTTGGTAGACACGAGATATTCCATCGATTCACAAATGTCCGGACCTTGACGGATCTGTAACGTTTTATACTTTTGATTGATGTCAAAAGTATCAGCCTAGTTTTTTCTATTATGACTGTCAATACCAACAAAATTAAACAAGAGAAGATTTTTCATCGGCAAAGATTTCGTATGATTACAACATGGCTTAGGAAAATGAGACTAACCGAAGGTTCATGCCACTTTATATCTAAACACAATTTTCTCTTCAATTGTTTCCCAGATTCTTTGGTTTTTCTAGTTTTTGGTAGTTTTATTTGTTTTTTGTAAATTTTCTTGTAGAATCAAGAAATGGTATACCAAATATCCAACTTGATTTGAGTTAAACAGTTCAAAAAGTATTTTCACAATCCCATAAGTTCTCATTTCCAATTCTTTTTCAAAACTCTACATTCACAAAGTTCATTTCCGAATTTGTCTAAAAACCTAATTATTCCCAATTTTTTATTTTTGACGCTCTATGTAAACAGTTATGAAAATATTTTCACAGTTATTGATCGTCATAATGAAAATTCCTACCCCGTGGCCTTTGAAAGAGTTTCTCTCTCCTCGATGTTGCTGCTTCTTATCCGTTTCGATCATGATAAAAAAAATTTTAAAAATCGTTAAAATTTCGAAAATGACTGTAGTAACTATAATACCTACATGTTACTCTTCGAGGATGACCGTGTAGCCAAAAAGGCGACCTTTCGGACCTGTTTGAAACATACTGAGAAGATGGCGTCGTCAGGCTAGTATATCGAATGGCTTCAGGTTGGGTGGGCCGTCAGGGCACCCTTCGTGTGCTGATAAAAGGTGGTGCGCGTGAGCGTGAGGGGTTGGTTCGACCTAACGCGACTCAGATATCACCCCCCTAGGGCCCGCTTTGTAACTGGCTGTAACCACGTGTAAGCGGGTGTTACCCGGGTATAAGCGATGTGTAAGAGAGGCGGAGTCTCTCTCACCTGTGTCCACATTTAGGTACGCAATGGTCAACTCGATTTTTGTTTTTTTTTTGTTTGTTTTTGTATTCGGTATGTATGTATGTAGGTACATACATGGATGAAGGAAATGGTCAAGGGATGATCGGCGCCGTTTGTGGGCTCTTTCATCACCTTGTTAAAAGTATCTGAACCGGTTTTTAATTTATACCTACCACAACTGCAACGGGTTGAGAATCTAAAGGAAACTCAATCCTCTATCTCGTAAAAAAAAAATTAATAAAAAAAAAATATATGATTAGAAGGTATAAAACTAGACCGTTAAATTTCGGTAATCAGATCTACCGCAGTCTTAAAAGAATATTTTTTACGGACTATATATATATCTTGAACTTTTTGGGACTTTATTTGTCTTAATTGTGCAGAAAATTAACAAATCTTCTCATCAGACTGACGGACAGTTTAATGAAACCCGAAATAGTTTATCGATTTCGAAATTTGATAAAAAAAAAAAAAAAGAATGTAGAATCTAATCTTTCCTTCCAAATCTAATTTATCTTTATTTTTAAAGTTGAAAATTTTTCAAAACTTTTTTTTCCGAAGGTATATGTGTAGGTATATGTTTTTTTTAAATTTTTTTATTACCGTTAAGAGACTGAAGTGAGAATAAAGTCTATAATATAATCTAATCTAATGACTGGAGGTCATGAACCACATCAGCATCCCGATTAGACAGTTTTTTTACGATATTGTTAGCGATGGCCGTTGTGACGAGAGTTGCAGTAGTAGTTCCCCGCGACGCGTGAGGGTGGTACTTTGTATATGTATAGTCAGTTAGGGTGGTCGTCGACGATTACCAATTGCCATGGAAACAAGCATTTGATGCGATCAGTTTCGCGCATGAGAGAAAGGGTTGCGCGATATCCGTCGGAACGAGAATGGCGACGAACGTAGCTGTAGATGGCGAAGGGTGAAGGGAAAGAGGAAGGGTATGAGTTTATTTTTTTTTTTTTTTTCGTCGGGTGGTTATATGCCGATGACGGGAGCAGATTCGGACTCTGAAGAGGAATACGCATACGCGTTTATAGTATATACATATGTATATACATATATATCTACACGCATTGTATATGCAGGGCGAGAAATACCACCGCTGAACTTTAGAGCATCGGCGTATGTATATATATATATGTACGGTATACGTAGAGCGGCTGGCTGTTATCACGAGGAACAAGCTCCCACTCTGATTTTTTAATCCGACCTCCCCCCCACCACCCTCTTCTCTCTTTTACTCTTTCCTCTTTCCTCTTTCCAGAGTTGAATTTTAAAATAACTGCAGAACGCCATTTGCTCCTCGCAAACAGAAACCCACGGGTTAAGCCGTCCTCTCTCATTCCCGTTTCCCCTTTACCTTCTACGTCATTCCGACGGCTGCTGCTGCTGCTGCTACTGCTGCTACTGCTGGTGCTCCAGGGTGGCCGTCGGGGGTGGATAGAACGGATAGAACGGACGAATAGCGACTATCCCCATATACATACATATATATATATATATATATATATATATATATATATATATATATATATATATATATATATATATATATATATATATATATATACGTATAACCTGACATACAGTTACACACACTTATGTGTATGTGTATGGAAACGTCGAGCCTCTGATGCCAAATTGAAATGTTTAGCGCCTCCGTTTCAGCGGCTGTGATCCCGCATGCACGGGGTGGCCAGATAAGTGACAGTTTTATTAATTTCCCATCTCTCGTCTGGCATCTCTACCTCCCCCCTGGGTTATACCACCCTCTCCCCCAGACTACTACTCTTCCCTTTTCTCCTCTTCTCTTCCCTCACGTCGTCGACAACGTCCACGCGTCCTATAATATCCGCTTGACGTACACTTTCGCGAATCTATGTATATATGTATAAAAATACATAGGTATATATGTACATATAGGTAACGTAACGCGTCCTTGTTTGTTATACTCTTATATACATATACATAGTATATGGATACTTTCGGGGTATGGAGTAGAGACGTGTGACACACGCTCTTTAGGGACGAAATAAAAGCCAATATCCTCGCAAAGAGTAGGTACGGGTGTTAAAGTAAGCAGTAAGCCGTAAGTCGTAACGTTATGACATCGCGGGATGGGAACTCCTTTTTGCTAGGATATTCAAATCCCGCCTGTCTCTATTAGGTACGTACGTATGTTACATAATGTAATAGTATATAGCACCTATATAGTAAAGATGTAAAATCTGATGGACAATACTTTTCGTTCTCACTTATTATTCGTCCAGATTTCTGTCTCTGACTCCGAATTGAACTTAAAATGAGAAAGAAAAAAAAAAGAAAAAGAGACTAAGAAGGAAGAAGAAAAAAAAAAAAACGAAAAAAAAAAAAAAAAAAATAGAAAGAGGAAAAAAGTACCTCGGAGAGAGTTTTCCCTCTGGCCAGTCCCAGAGGGAAGGAAATTTAATTTCAATCCCGTCGATTCAGCAGTTATACCAAAGTTTAATCTTTGATAAGGGTTAGTCTTTTAGTAATGGGATCCTAGAGGGTCTCTGGATGCCTGCCGCTGCTGCGAGGGTCGCAGGGCGGAAGGAGCTTAAACCGTTAGATAGAGATCTGCCTCCGGAGCTTCGAGCAGAAGCCAGGAGCCACCGGCAAAGAGTATAGGTACCTACTGACTACCATCCAACCGTCCGATTCGTCCCTTTTAGCTCGCTGATTGTCGAGACGCGGTAACTGTACCCAGAGAGAATTGCGACTTTTACTCAGCCAGTCGTTACGAGTCCTGTGATTGGATAAGTTTTCTGACAGTGGTCTCGGATCTTCTTTTTCTTTACGTTTTTTATCCGTGTTTTTTTCTTCTTTTCTTCTTCATCTTCTTTGGCTTAGCGTCTTCGTTCTTTCATCCTGAAATCAACACGACGAGGACGCTTTTACGAACCCCTTTTTTGTTTTGCTTCTATTTGGTTTGATCCCACCTCAAAGTATGATTTTTTGATTTTCTGTTTCAGTTATGGAATGGACCTTAACGGTGCGCGGCGAAAGAATGCGACACGTGAAACGACGAGTACGTTAAAAGCGTGGCTAAATGAACACAAAAAGAATCCGTACCCTACAAAAGGGGAAAAAATCATGCTGGCCATAATCACTAAAATGACTCTAACCCAGGTGTCGACGTGGTTTGCGAACGCGCGAAGGCGACTAAAAAAAGAAAACAAAATGACATGGGAACCAAGGAACAGGGTCGAAGACGAGGACAATAATAACGAGGATGATGACAGCGGGAGGAAAAGCGTTGACGAAAAAGACCGACTAGGTGAGTTCGTCATTAAAATTAGATACACGTATTTATTTTATACAAGAGCCATTAAATTCCCTAACTTAACCCAAATTCTCATCTGTAATCGGTTAATGAAAAGTGATTTATCGACTTCATCTTTCAAAAATAAGCACCGGTTTTTGCTCATTGCCAGATTACAATGAACAGTAGTCGAAAAGGTAGTTCAAGGCAAGGATTTAGACGACAGAATTTTATCTTAACAAAACTGACCGTGTACTGTAACATGATCAATGAATATTAATTCATAAATGTCCTGTCAACATATCTGGATCACGGTCGTTAAGCTAATATACAAAAAGCTGTTTTGTCTTACATATATTTAAGTCCGTGTAAATCCAATTAGAAAATTTTCTGCCTACGTGAATTTTAGAATTGACATTTAAGCTGGCGTCGAATCGCGTGTCTTGAATCAGAACAAACTACGATCTTTTGAAAACTCTTTTCAGTATCGTATATAATTTTTATTACCAGTTAAATATCCCTCTTTTCCACTCGTCTGTCTTCAGATTCAAAAGATTCTGGAACTGGTTCGAGCGAGGACGGTGAACGGCCAGCACATCGTTTGGATATGTTGCACGGTAGCGGTGGTGTGTCCTCTGGTCTTCAAGCGCGAACTGAAAGCGAATGGAGTGAATCTCGAGCAGACAGTGGTCCGGATAGTCCGGAATGTTTGTACGATCAGCGTGAGCCAAGGCATCCTCTTCAGCTTCAACATCCAGCATACCTCGCCTCAGCCCATGGTCGTCTCCTGCATCATCCCTCGCCAGAAAGTACCTCACCGAGTGGTCACCACCTTCCACCAAGTACAAGCGCCTCGTCGACAGGCGGGGGACCACCAAAACCAAGAATTTGGTCCCTCGCAGACATGGCGAGCAAAGACGGTGACCAAACACCAAATCAAACGATGTCTGGACTTGCGTCTCCTTACGGAAGCGGTGGAGGAGGTGGTGGAGGTGGAGGTGGAGGCGGTGGTGGAGGTGGAGGTAAATTAGTGAGTCCTTTAGCGAGTCGGATCCCAGCGCATCATCCCCTTCACCCAGCGATGCACCCGGGTTCGCAATTCGTACGTCCCCACCCCGACTTTTACAGAAATTTTTACGGTGCCTCGCAATTTGCTTCCGGTGATATTTCTCTATTGGAAACTTATTCGAGGTTGGGTGGTCTTGGCGGTGTAATGCCTGCAGTAAGCGCGCCTAGTATACTTACATCGTCTTCATCGTCTTCGTCGGGAACCGCGAAACCTTTTCCAATGAATGGTGGTAGCGGTGGTCCAGTTGGACCAGGAATATTGCTAACAACAACATCGGGTGTATCGCCATCATCATCATCTACAGCATCGTCTGGAGGTTCAGACCAGTCCCCACATCAAGGTAACAGCCTAGCGCCTTCGGAGTTAAAGTCTCCTGGTAGAGTTTGATCTAATTTATATTCATCGATTAGATTAGACTTATAATAAGAGAGTCGAGTTACGATTGATAGAATGATTAATATATATCGCGCTGGATTATTAGGAAAACAAAAAACAAAAAAATGTAAAATATATATAAAAACAAAAAAAAAACAAAAATGATGATAACACGAAAAAATTTAAAAAAAAAAGAATTAAAAAAATAAAAAAAAAAAAAGAAGAGAAGTTTTTAAAAT